>CM053787.1:937838118-938460618 GCA_028749045.1 Cupressus sempervirens
GATAGGCCTTCCCTTCATGCCCATTTCTCTATGGTTTTCTCATATATTATCAAGTAATTCATTGTAGAGGGTAGGTTCTTCTCTTTTCATTACTACCATTCCCACCTCTTAAATCATATCCTTCATGGGGAGAAAATTAACGTATCATTATTTTTGATATCCTCTCTTAGTAATACCATCACCAGAGGGGATTTCCTTCCTTTACTATTGGAAGTAGAGGATATTGTGTTAAACATTATTTATTGATGATGTTGTTTTGTGGGGGGGTGGGGGTGTTGTTAGTATGTTAGAAATAATTGAGAAAGTTTATGTGTTGCATTCATGACTTTATTTATCATTGATGTCAACATATCAATTTTCTGGATAGTCTAGCTAGAGTTGTAGAGGAAGATTTATTTGGTGAGGTTAATGCTGAGATTATTATGTTATGTGCACTTGAAGGTATATGCAAGAATATTTTTTGATGCTACTTATATGATTATGGAAGAATATGTCAAGTTTGGCATGAGTTCAAGAAAGTTTTGTTGAGACTGTTCTCAATGATAGATTTTGGTTGATAGTTTATGGTAATTGCATTATATCTTTTTGGTGAATCCAAGGATCATTCAAAGAACTTGGATTATGGTATACAATATGTATAGGGTGCTATAATTAATGTGGCATAATCAAATTTTCATTCTTTGAGGACTTATGAAGACTTCTTAGCGTACTTTTTGCAAGAAGCCAAGTATTGCTAAAATCTTTATGGAAAGTGTTATTTGTAATGTAACATATTATTGTAGTCCTATAATATAATTAATTGTAAGTTTAGAAGGCCTTAAGGTTGACTCAATTCTTGTTTGAGGACTTGGTATAAATGAATGTTTATTTCACTAGTTGTAATCATCAATGTTGTTTATATGAGCTTGGATGTGAATTATGTATGATCAAATGAGAGACTTATTTGAGGATGTGCTAAGAGATTCAAAGGAATTGTATTGGAAAATGAGTTGTTGTTTAGTTAGTTCAAGAACTTGGACATTATATCTTGAAGATTGTTTACTATAAACAGTATGTGGCTATTTGAATAGTGGGTTCAATTGTCATATTTACAACTCCTAACACGGTATGTACAACTCCTAAAAGGGTCGGAATCTCATAATAGGGATTGAAAGTATCCTAATAGGGATCATACGTATTGATTATATTTCATTAGCTCCTAATAGAGTTCATCCTTTCACAAGGAACTTTTATATTAGTACATCATCTTGTGGGGATCGTTCCCACTAGGGTTTGACCTCTGATCAAGGGTTTTCCTTGTTAACATATCTAGTGTTGATTGTGTATATTTTTTTATCATCAACATTTTGGATCACACTCTATGATCCATCATGAGGATGAGAGAAGGATGAAAGATGTATCACAGAGTGTGATCTGAAACATTGATGATAAACAAACATATGCAATCAAATCTAGAAGCATAATCTCATTAGTAATGGATTGTGGAAATATGATATTATTAATATCTGGTGTTATTATGTATGGTCATCTTTCTATCATTGTTACATATCTTTTTATTTCATGTTTCATAATTAATAAATTTATTGAGATTTATTTTAAGAATATAACTGATTCACCACCCCCCTCCCCCCTCCCCACCTTAATTATCTTGGTGGACTTTAAATTCTAATAGATTGTTGGTACTTGGGGATATTGTTGAGGTATATGATAGATTTTTCTATTGGTGGCATCATATGTTCAAAGGTTGCAAGAAGACTCAAATAATGTATATTGTAAGCTATTGTTCAATATAATACATATTGGGATTGACAATTCTAGATATACAAGCATGCTTTTGTATTGCAGGATGAGTGTAGATATTATGTCTATGGTTGAGATAATTTATGTGATACTTTTGTTGAGTTAAATAGGTAATTTTGTGAAGATTGGTAACTGACTAGTGAGTGTGGAATTATGCCATAGGTAGTTGTAGTATTTTTTCTGTAACTTGATGACAAGATGGAATTCATTTTGTTGAGTATAAAGGATGAGAGAAGATTCATTGGTGCACATATATTTGGATATTTGGATCATTTGGTTAATTATAAATTTTTTATTGGCATGTAACATTAAAAATATTTTATAGTAGGTGATCAGGTAGTGTAATGTGTTAATTATTATTGGAAATTTTTATTATGTATTATAGTATTTAGAATATTTTATGTAATGATTTTATAATTTATTAAGAAGGAATGTATTCATTAGCATGGTCCTATGTATTTAATTTTACACTAGAAAGTTGTAATAGGCCAACCTAATTCATTATTTGTAATGGATATAAAGGAAAGTTATTTTCCAATTTGTAATGTATGGAATGGTAATGTGGGTTAATAAATAAGAGATAAAAAATTGTTAGATGCTTATCATTCATAGTGGACTTCAAAGGAACTATATTAGAAAGTAAATTACAAATCAATCACTTTATGTTTTTTGGATTTATTATCCTAAAGTAAAGGTGATTTAACCTTTCATCCTTTGATAAAGTGTGCTCAACCATTGTGTCTTTTTACTCTCGTCATCTTCTAATAGGCCCAAAGCCTTCTAAAAAGGGTTCAAGATACTTTAAAAGGGATAATGAATTATATTTGACTCGTAACAGGATGAAATCCTTGGGAATTTATATATTATTAAAATATATAACAGGTATTAATATATAGTGGGTACCATCCCCACTTGATTACTGTAACCAATGGTTTTCCTCAAGAACAAAAATTGTTGTGTTATTATGTTTTGGCATTTTTATTATGAATTATTAACTCTATAGTTGGTGATCAATTTTATTAGTTTATAATTAATCACATTTATAGACAATTATCAGTTGTGAGGTGTGGATTTTACTTCTTAAGAATTGGAATCAAAACATTAGTTTCTCTTTGAGAAGGAAACTTAATAGATTGAGGAGATCCGAGATAGAATATAGGAAGGTTAGTCTAAATTTGATGCAGACAACTATAATAGATTGAAGAACAAGATGAGAACTCACTTCATATCTTTGGGAATTGATTTTTGGTTGATTTCAAAGAGCCATATTGACATAAAATAAGAGAGTGAGTTATCTTCACACATAGAAGATGAGAAGAAGTAATTTTAGGATACATCATTGCAAGCTAATCCTTAATCAATGCATTATCAAAAGAAGAATTTATAGAGGTAAAAGAATTGGATTCAACACATGAAATTTGGGAAATATATATGAAGGAAAATAGTACATAAAGCAAGAGAAATTGTAGAACTAGAGAAAAAGGATGGAGAATACAAGAATAAAAGAGGGTGAGATGATTAGAGCTTATATTGTGGAGATTATTATAGGAATAAGTGTTGGTGTAAATACATATTTACTATTTACACTTTACTTAAGTTTACTTAGGTTAATGCATTATTTTATTATATTGCATTATTTTATTATATATTTTGTGAGACACTTAAGATTTTGCATACCTTTATGAGTTGTCATGTTGACAACATGGAAGTTTGCAACTCTAATTCAACACATGGTGTCTATAACACTGGAGTTTGTATCATTCACTAAGTTGTAATGTAGACAACATAGTTATTCGCACTCCTATTTTAGCACATGTTGTCTACAACATAAATTTGTGTGTTACACCCTTGTAGGCTTATCCTCTCATCATCACACTTACTTTCGTGCTTAATGGAGGATAACCCATATTTGCTGGACATGTATCTAGTTGTATGACTTATCATGATGCTGATTTCTAGGCATTCTAGATGCATCTTAGAGGCCTTTATATATAAGCACTCCTAGTGTACATTAACATGGAATCAAATACATATCAATATTCTGATTATACTCTTTCTAGTCTACAGTTGTGCTTGTGTTTGAGTTCTTAGTTCTTGGGTGAATTTTTCCCTAAGGCAAATTCTTACATGGTATCAGAGCTTGGAGAATCTCTCTTCACATAGCCATTCGAGACCATCTTGTTGCTTTAGCACCTCGGCCCAGATCCAAAGTATCATAGAAAGTGGGAGCATCTAGAGCCTAAATGGACCTCGCCATTACATCTAGAACATCAATTTGGTGTAGACTAGCTATAAATTTGACTGCCCTAGGCCAAAGTTGATCATGAAGCAAATTTGTTTTGCAAATCAACACCCAAAGGTCCTAATTTGCAACTCGGGTATGGTCATTTTGTAGATCTAATTAATTATTTTTTGGATTGCAATTTTGAAATTTTTTTATGCCAGGTGACCTAGTAGAGAATTATTTTTTCATAGGTATTAGGCAGTCACACCCTAACCCTATGCAAATAATATTCCCTGTAAGCATCAAAATATTGCTTATCTATTCAATGGTTTAATTCGGTGGTTTCATTCATTATACTAATCAAATATTCCAATTTTGGTGGCATATTCTACAAAGGTCCGATGAAAACTTATCACAACTGGTCGAGCCTAACTCACTTCCCAGCAGAATAACCAACAGACCAACCAAACACACTGATGATCCATTTGCTTTACCTTTGCAGGTTCACTTTTTTATTCACTCTTCACTGCAGATCAAGGAGGAAGAAGTTCTAACAAGAAGAAGAAGCAGTGGAAGCAGAAAACACAATTTGAGACACAACAATCCTTCTCACAGCAAGGCAATTCTTCTTCCAACAAGAAGGGAAGCAATGAAAAGAAGGACAAAATTTTTTGTGCATATTGTAAGAAGCCAAATCATGATGAGCATCATTGCAAGACTAAGAGAATCAATGAGTTGGAAAACCTACTCAAGAAGAACAAAATTCAAGTGCCAGGTACTTCCAAGGATTCAACTCCAACCTCTTCAAAGGGAAAAGGGAAAGCACTTATGGAAAATACAAATTCTTCTTTGGAATGGATTCTTGACTCAGGTGTCTCCTATCATATGGGTTCTTCAAAGGGAGACTTTTCTTCATTGAAGCAATCATAGGTACTGCACATCTTTGTGGGAGATGATACTAAAATGGAAGTTGAAGGGAAAGGGCATGTGGAAATGGAAAATGAGGAATTCAAAGACGTTCTCTATGTTCCAAACCTTAGCTGTAATCTCCTCTCAATTTACCAAATCACTCACCTTGGAGATAGCCATAAAGTTGAGTTCCTTCCAGATTCAGTGATGGTGCGAAGTCTAAAAGATGATTCATTGGTTGTAGTGGGGAAACTCAATCATGACAAGAGGTTTTATTCCTTCTCCCACTTTGTGCCTAGGTCTCCTTCTCAAGCCTTGTTGACTCACTCACATTCACAAATCAAACTATGGCATGAACGGTTTGGTCATCTTGTCTTCCACTACTTTCAACAACTTTGCTCAAAACACATGGTTAAAGGTATACCTAATATCAAATTTTCTAAGTGTGAGTGTTCATCATGTTCAGTGGATATGCATCTCAAGGAGAAGTATGATAAAGGGAAGTCTTCTAGAGCTCCAATGGTTCTTCAATTAGTTCACATGGTTTTAGCAGGTCCTTTTGCAGTAACTTCAGTCAGCCAAGGCCGCTACATCCTTACTTTTGCTGATGAATTTTCATGTTACACACGAGTCTATTTTATTCATCATAAGAATGAAGTGTTGGACAAGCTTCTAGCCTTCAAGGCTCATGTTGAACAAAAGTCAAGGAAAGCCATCAAGATTCTACAGATGGACAATGAAAGCAAATATATGGATAGAAGACTTAAAGACTTTTGAAACCTTGAGGGTATTGATCTTCAGAATCCACTAGCATTTAGTCTACACAAGATAGATGTTGCAGTTATGAGGATTAGAACTCTTAAGTCCATGGCAAGTTGCATGATTAAAGCCAAGTCTCTTGATCCAACACTTGAAGTTGAAGCTATTAGCAGTGCCACTCACATACTTAATAGGTTTCCTCATAATGCCTTAGATGGAAAGACAACTTTTGAGGCATGGTGTGAAAGAAAACCAGTTGTGAGTCACTTCAGAGTCTTTAGATGTCCAACATGGGTAAACCTATCTTCCAAGGGATGCAAGGCACCACCATCTTGGCCTTGTACTTTCATCAGATATGAAGACAATGCTAAGGCATACTGACTTATGGATCTTGAAACTCTTGTGATCTTTGTGGAGAAGGATGTTCACTTTGAGGAAAGTTTAGCCAACTTAACCTTTAATCCTCTCCACACTTTATACACTATGGAAATTGCTAGTGACACCAGTGATAGTGCTTCAACAGATTTAGATATGTGGGGTTCTATCAACAATTGTAGTGAGAGGTCATGACATTAGTATAGTCCACATGCATACATTGCCACAGTGATAGGTCTAGTAGAGTAGGGTACATCTTGTCTTCCAGCTTCAGTAATAGGGGATAACTATATAGCAGACATTGCAGGTTTGTTTGTGAAGTCACACACCACTGATTTGGGAGACAACCTTGATGATTTACATCTTCTCTTTGATGAAGATGATCCTTCTATAGTTGTTGTGAGGGCTCACTTTGACCCTCATGTCCACTCTCTTCATGATCGATCTTTACAGGTTGATGTGATTGTGTATCATTATGAACAACAATTGTTAAAGGTATCTTTATCAGTTGAGGAGATTGTTGGCTCATTGGGACTGGTTCTACCTACATCCTTGCCAGATCTATATTCGTTCTTTTCAACAATGTTGGAAGGGGCAACCATTAGTATCGACACAAGGACACTTGAGCAGGTTTCAAGGCCACCATACATCTTCAGTATTTTAGCCTTTCCATTATTTCTTCCAAAGGGAAGGAACATCATTCTACACTCATGGACCAACTTCTTCCTTGGAGCAGCAATCACTGGTTGACATTCTTCATTGGGGGGGGGGACTACCTTGTCTCTCTTCCTCTTCTTTCTTATTGGGGGAATTTTTCCTCTTATGAGGATTTGTCCTTCTCCCATTTCTCTTTTGTATATACTGGATGTATGTCATAAAGGGGGGGTCTTGATTACTCCATCCATCCATGCATCTTTTCTTTTTATCTCTCTTTTTGGAGGAGGGTTTTTCCCATGAGGTTTTCCCTCTTTCTCTACTTTATGAGAGATTGAATTTTATTATGTACATGGGTATCTAACATGACCTAGTAGTCAGGACCCATTATGCATTTCATCCTAGTTTTCAAAAGCTTAAGGGCATTCCCCTAAGTTGCACTTAAGGGGGGGCGTTGGTGTAAATACATATTTACCATTTACACTTTACTTTTAAGTTTACTTAGGTTAATGCATTATTTTGTTATATTACATTATTTTATTATTTATTTTGTGAGACACTTAGGAGTTTGTGTAGCTTTAAGAGTTGTCATGTTGACAACATAGAAGTATGCAACTCTAATTTAGCACATGGTGTCTACAACACTAGAGTTTGCATTATTCACTAAGTTGTCATGTAGACAACATAGTTATTCGCACTCCCTTTTTAGCACACGTTCTCTACAACATAAATTTGCATGTTACACCCTTGTAGGCTTATCCTCTCATCATCGCACTTACTTCCATGCTTAATGGAGGATAATCCATATCTGGTGGACATGTGCTTGGTTGTATGACTTATCATGATGCTGATTTCTATGCATTCTAGATGCATCTTAGAGGCCTTTATATACAGCCACTCCTAGTGTACATTCACATGGAATAAAAAACATATTGATATTCTGATCATACTCTTTTTGGTCTACAATTGTGCTTGTTTTTGAGTTCTTAGTTCTTGGGTGAATTTTGCCCTAAGGAAAATTCTTACAACAAGGAACCCTAGAGGAATTACAACTTATGAAGAAATTAAAGTGTAGAATATTCTTAGATTTTTGACAACTTCCTATTAGAAGAAATTAAACTCTATTGAGGAATTAATTCCTCTCATCAAAGGATTTAAAAAGGGGATACTAATTGGCAAATTAAAAGCCTTTCAAACTTCTAAATTGAAAGATTATTTATGTAAAGTTGAATCTTGTTTTAAATCTATTGCTCATAAAGATAAAAACAATGCTAACAAGGAGTGTGAGTGCTAGTAGTGGAAATCTTAAAGATTATGCTAAGGATTGGACAAAATCAGAGGAAGATGAAAGACAGTTAGATGATATTGAAGATTTTATAGTGAAGAGAGAGCACATAGGTAAGGGAAATTTTCAAAGAAAATCAGCTACACTATGTTATTCATGTAAAAAGGTTGGTAACCTTTCTTCTAGATGTCCTCTCAGGCTATCTAAGGTTATCCTAAGCCTTATGATTCAAATTATCTTTTTGAGTATTATTATGCTAGTGATAATGAACTTAATGTTAAGAGGATATTAACTTTGAGGATAGTGATAATGAAGATGAAATGGGATTTATTTCTATTTAATATGAAGGTCCTATTAAGGAAGAGAAATATGTAGTTTCACATATCAAGAAGAAATCAAAATGGATTACAGTGGATATTTGGATTACAGGATAGGTGACAGACAAGTTTGTTGAGTTTAAAAAGAATGATGGCGCTATCAAATTTGGTGACAATACTATTTGCTTGATTATAGATATGCTTCAGCCCCTAGGATGTACCATAGAAAAATTGTGTATCAGAGAGAATATATAGAACCGTTCTTGATATAGAAAGAACCATGAGGCTTGAAGGTAAGGTAGCACATGTTCATTAGAGACAAATAATAAATACTATAATATACACCTTTAACAAAGTTTAGATAAGGCATGGAGAATGTAAACTTATTAGGAGCTTTGGTTTGGTCATTTACCTATAATTAAGTACATTAGAATCCTTGGAATAAAATGTTACATCAAGAGAGATGATGAGATTAGAATGTTTGATCCTAGAAGTAATGAAGGGATATTTTTGAGTTACTACTAAGACAAAACATTATAGATGTTATAAACCAAGGCTAAAGAAGATCATTAAGAATGCAAATACAAAAGTAATGAAAGGTTTCAAGTGCAAAAAAGAAAATTTGAATATGATTTACATGAAGAAGAAAATTAGCGAGCACAAGTCAAAGAAAGAAATTTATAAATATAATAAGATAACATAACTAGAATAATTTTTTGACATAGACAATGGGATACATTTTCAAATTGAAGAGCCAAAGGAACTATGGAGTATTTTTTAGTGGTGAATATTCATAATTTTGAAAATTTTAGAAACTTTTTCCTAGTAATTTGGTTAATAATTTAATATTTAATGCAACCTAAATCGCCACATTTGTATTAAATTTAGTTCTAAAATATTTTAAATTGCTCAATAATTTATTTTGTTAAAAAATTTAAATTCAAAGATTTGCCATAATATTCAATACATGATTAGATTTGATTCACCTAAATATTATATATTATCGAAGAAATTAAAATTAATTCACCAATAATTATCATAATTATTATTTACTTTAGTGATATGTTACCAATATTTTGTTTTCACTATTTAAAAAAAAAGTATAATGTAATTATCCTAAAATTTCCATGAGATAAAACATGTTCAATTTTGATTTGTAATATTCCATGACAATTAGCGAACTTCTTATTGTTATTGAGATTCACCAATATTTTCTACTCAAAAACTATGATTCCAAAATAATCACTAATGTAAATAATATTTAAAATAAAAAAAATTGAGTGATTCGCTGATAAAAATAATTTGGTTTTTTAAAATAATGAAAGATTTGTCGATAATTTATATCTTTTTCTAGAGATGGGTTTCTTAAAGTTTGACCTGAAAGGAAGCATAAAGAACACCAAGGTATGTAGCTTTGAATCATTCTAGTGATCAAATTATTGGAAATGCATGTAGTGGTGTAATTAATAGAGAAAGAATGAAAAATTAATTATGTTTGATTTCACAAGTTGAACCTAAGAATACAACATAAGGATGCAACTTGATAAAACATGGGTTAATGCAATGAAAAATGAATTAGACCATATTGAAAAGAACAATACATAGGAATTTCTACCTAGACCTAAAGATAAAAATGTTAGAGGAACTAAATGGGTATTCAAAAAAATGAATGAACAAGGAGAAGTTGTAAGGAACAAAGCAAGACTCGCAAATGTCAAATAAGCTTTCCTGAACTAAGAATTGAAAGAGGAAGAATACATTGAGAAACTTGATGGATTTCTTTTAATGGATCAAGAAGGTGTGGTATGTAAACTGAATTAAAACTTTATGGATTGAACAAAGCTCTAAGAGCTTGGCATTAAAGGTTAGGCATGTATTTTTTGCATTTGGGTTTCAAGAAAGTTATTCTAAATAGTAATTGTACTTGATAATCAATTTTAATGATCTTTTGATTATGGAAATATGTGTTGATGACATTTTTTTGGCAGAAATGATGACATAGGAAACAAAATTTTTGAGGAAATGAAAGATAAATTTGTGATGTCTATGAGAAGTAAAATTCAATACTTTCTTGTCTTGCAAATAACTCGAACTTAAGTTGGTATCTTTATATCTCAAACCAACTATTTTGTAGGATTATTACTAAAGTTTGGTATGGGAAATTGTAAACCAATTGGAAAACTTATGGTAAAAATATGTTAATTGTCTTCTAGTAATGTTTCTCCTACCACTTTTCAGAAAATAAATATATTTATGATTGAAGGATTGAAATATCTAACTCACACTAGACTTGGTATAGAAAATGCATTTGGTATTGTGGAAAGAAATCAAGAAGAACTTAAAGAGTCTCACTTAAAAACTATGAAGAGGATTTTTAGATATTTGAAAGGATATAAGAATATGACTTATGTTATGATAGATCTAATTATTTTATTTTTTCTTACACTAATGTAGATTAGGTAGGAAGCATTGATAACAAGAAAAGTAGAAGTGTAGAATCATTCTTCATAGGTAGGAGATTGGTTCCATGGTTAAGTAATAAATAAGATTATACATCTCAATCTACTATAAAACTAGAATAAGTGAACACATAAAATAGTTATAATCAATTAATTTGGATGAAACAAATGTTGAAGGACATTGGTATTTTCTTTATTGAACCTAATACTATGCATTGCGATAATAAAAGTAATATAAACATGTCAAATAATCCTATGTTGAATACAAATACTAATTATATATCTATTAAATTATCATTTTTTGAGAGAGGAACTTACATAAAAGGAAGTAAAAATTGAATAAGTGGGCACACAAAAATCTGTTACATATATCTTTACTAAGCCTTTTCCTATTGACACCTTTGAATATCTTAGAGGTATGCTTGGGGTGACATCCCCACCTCATAAAAAGTAATTGATGTAGGAATGAATCAATATAGTATAACCAAAGCACATTCATACATCTAGACGTGATGCTTGGTATTACTTATAAGGGGGTGTGGTTGTATTAAGTAGAGATAATTTGAGAGTTCTTATTTGATTAGATTGTAATAATAGGGTTTTTTGTCACTTGACTTTTTTTGGTTATAGATTGGCTTGATCCAAAGAAACTATTATAAATCAAAGGTATTCTTGGCGTATTACATTTTATATAGGATTAAATTATGTTGTCGGGGTATCAAATTTACACCAATATTTTAAAAAATTGGTCATGTCAGCTAAGGTTACTCTTTGGGAAATAATAGTTACATTGTGGCTAATACATCTTATGGTTTGTATAGATCAAGCATCCAAAATTCCATCATTCTAAGCCTAAAAATGAGCTGAAATATACTTAACTTTGAGAATTAAAATGGTCACATATTTATCAAATTTTTAGTGATTTTGTAATTCCAAAGTCTTCATCTCATTCCCAGCTCCATCCAACACTTTGAATTTTTGGAATTTGATTCCTAAGTCAAAATTTATGTCAGGTTAAAGAAAGCCTTAAAAATATGTATTTGCAATCAAAACATTAACCTTTAAACTTTAAGAGGTTAAGAAATGAGGTTCAAAATGTGAGTTATGAACTCCAAACCTTAACCTCAAAAAGAGTTAAGAAAAACATGCCAAATGTGCCTTCTCAACCACAAACCCTAACCTCCAAAACTAAAAAGGTTAAGCCTAAAGCCCAAAATGTGTGTTTTAAAGACAAGTCTTAACCTCTTTCCAAGAGACTCCTCAAAAGAAGTTATTTCATGCAAGCATATAAAATTCCAAATCTATAGGTGTATATATGAAGATGCAGACTAAAGGAGACAAAGTGTTTGGTATTAGTGTTGTGGAGAATTTGATTAAAGTTTCAGGGCTACTGTGACTTCATTCCACATGTAAGGAACATTCAATGAAATGTGGAACATTGTCATGGTTAGAATTACCTCAAGACACAATATTGTGAAGGGTAAATTGACATCACAGTCCAAGTTGAATCCATCTTTGCCTTTGAAAAAATTGATGTTAGATATGGTAAAAGCTTGAGAAGTTAAGTCTAAAGACAGGAACAACATAAAAATCACACACTAAGCTTAATTCTTAGACCAAAAGTGTTAAATAGTCAAAGTTGATTTTTCTTTCCCAAGCCTAATTCTTCCTTTAGTGTGTGATGTTTAAGGGTGGCCCTGAAGGAATGTGAACTATTCATCAAAATTCCTAAAAAGATGGCATCATTAAGTTGTAGAGATTGACAAATAAAATGTGGAACCATAAGAAATGAGCTCGAAGTATTTGTTAGAAATGTAATCTTGGGAAAAGGAAAGCAATAAAGAATTTAAAAATTGTGTGCAAATAGATTCATAAGAAAGGCTTCAAAATATGGATTTAATAAGAGGAGTTTTAGAAACACTTTATCAATACCAAGGTCCATGGTTGATCTTCATGCACGTTCTAGCTACCTTGCAAGTGATTGCATATGTGTGTATGCTAAATGTGGAGCTAAATATAGAGAGTGCACATGATTTATTCAACTAGAGGCCTCAAGCCATGCATGTAGTCTAATGGAGTACAAAGTGCCAAAACATAATTCAAGCATGTGAATTGTTTGATAGAATGCCAAACCTAAATGTACATACAATCATCTAGTAGAGACATAGACTTGTTTGATAAAATATCAAAGAAAAATATCACCTCATCAAATGGGATTAATGTTCCTCAAAGGCATGGATACGCTCAAAAATGGTGGAATCATAAACAAATGGAATAATGAAAGATGACCATAGATTTCAATGGTTGATGTAAGATAAGACTTGCTGAATATAGTGGTTGCAGAGATATGAAACATAGCAGGCATGTACACCTTATCTATAGAATGAATCTATATTGAATGACATAAAACATGATTGTTGTCCGTACTCTTTCATATGGGTGAGATACTTGAGCTTCAGTAGAGGGCCACCCTTAGACATCACACATTAAGGACGAAATTAAGCTTGGAAAAATAAGTCAACTTTGACTATTTAACACTTTTGGTCTAGGAATTAATTCTTAGTGTGTGATGTTTAAGCCGTCTGTCAGTAGAGCTTGAAAAGCGTATTTTAAGATGTGTGATGTGGCCTATCATTTGCAAAGACCTTCCAAAATTGAGTAGAACATAAAAGATTATATTTAGGGGTATTTGGTATAATGACTCAAGATATTTTGATTTGAAGCTATGATCACAATCCTTTCATGAATTGATTTGTTGAATAGTCATTAGATATCGAATAAAAGTACAAAGAGTGTAAGCATATAAAAGAAAAATAAAGGGCTCAACAAAATGCCTCTTTCACCATTTTAGGGAGAAAATAATGTAAATGAAGTGTTTAATATAGGGCCTGATCCATAGATCATGATTGCCAACAATGGATAAATGGATTTGGAGAGAATTTGAGGAACATTTAAGCTAGAAAGGTATATACAAATGCCTTGTGCAAAGTTTGAAAAACTCCCATGTAAAGGGAATGGGAAAGTCAAATATAAATTCCAACAAAAATTGATGTTGGCAAATTCATTGGAGCTTGCTCTAAAGATTCAGATGGAAAAAGATACTACAAAAATGGAAGCTAGAGTTTTAATTCTAGAAACAAGGCACAACCATTTATAAGTATTGTAAAGGATTGATTTGACCAATGGATATGGCTTGATACATCCAAATTCAAATCATTTATGTAAGCTTTGGGTTGTAAAAGAGTGGTGAAGATATGATGAAATTTAGATGAAGAAATGCTTCAACATAATTTAGGTTTTGATTCTTCATCAAAGTTATAAGTATCAAATTGCTACACTTGAAAGTGTTGACTCCTGTCACTGTTGGTGAAAGGTTATGAATTTGGCCATTTTTGGTTAATTAACCTCACCAAAATCATGTAATTGGGAGGTAGTTATTAACCATAGAGGAGTCATTGTTAACCTCAAGTCTATATAGGGGATCATTTGGCTTTGTAAAGGGAACTTTTTGGACTTTGGAATTAGGGAGCAATTATGTTAGAGTTTTGATGATAAGATAATTTTTGGAAAGTGTGTATAGATTTGGTCTTTGGTATAAAAAAACCCCCTTTCATTCTTGGTGCAAAAAAATAAAGGAAAGCACATTTTGAGTTCTATTTCTAAAAATCCAAATTGTTGAAGCACAAAAGTGTTGATTCTCCTTGTAGTGAGTGTTTTCATGGTATTATGAAAATATTCATGAATCTTGGATCAGTTTATACAAATGATCATCTTCAAGAATAGCTCTTGATTTTTGTTATTAGCAATTTATGTTAATCTAAGAAAGATTTGAAGTCATTTCATGCATTCATTATCAATAGCTTTCTCTCTATCCTTCAAGTTCAAATACATTTTCATTGAAAAATAAAAAAAAACTACATATTACAAGGGAGATTTCCCTCTAAACATAGAGGAAGGCCGTATATCAAGGGCATATCCAATTGTTGGGAATAGTTTGCCACATACACTTCATTGGGATAAATTACATCATTTTTCAGGTGACAAATATGTTTACCAATAATTTCTTATTAGTAAAGTCTTTTAGCAACCACCATTTGTTTCTAGTGGTTATAAAATTATTTAATGGTTGCAACTATATATCTTCTTCCTTCATAAAGGAACATAAAGTTTAATGTTTTTTATCAAATTAACTATCAAAGTTATATTAAGTGCTTTAATTTGGTATCAAAGTAACAAACCACTTTTGCATTTGATCTTTGTTGGAAATGGAAATAAAGGAATTCAAGCTCACAATTTAATAGGGATAATGCACCACATATGCATTGCATGTGTAGTGTGAGTACATGAAGTTCAAAAGATTTTTTTTAGCAATATCATGAGGTGTATTGTAGCCTAATGAATCAGTAAAGATAAAACAAAAAATTATATTATTTTTTAAAAAGATGCCATATAAAAGTGAGGAGTTAGCTACACAAATTTGGATGTGACCATTCGTTGTTGAAGTTATGTCATTTTATTCATCATTTATAAAGGAAAAAAGATGATTCAGTAGTGGGTTTTATGTCAATGATAAATGATAATAGTTTATGAAGTGAGACACATGATTTCTATAGAGGAAAAGAAGCATGGGCGAACAAATTGCTATTATTGCATTGCAAATGAGAATTATTTTAATGCTTTGTATGTACATCTACCTAAACATAAATGATTAGTAAATGAACATCAATCACATTGAGATCTATTGTAGTTTTATTCGATTAGAGGAATTCCTCTTTCTCATTGTGCTCAATATCAGGTTTTTTTATAAGAATAATATAGACTAGGTGATATAGAGATCTAACAAATATGTTTATCTTGAATCCTTGTGGAAGCCCATATTAATATTTATTAAGTTTTTGGGGTTTTAATTTATGTGGAGAAATATTGAATAAAGATGTTGTTAAAGGGTTAATTTAATTTAATTTATTAAGTTACCTTTATCCCCTTCTTAAGATTTCCTATTATGCACTTACATTTCCATTTAACAATTAATTAGTAATTATTAAATGTTAGTTACCTCTTACGGTTTCTCTTTTAGGTTTTTGATCTCCTTCTATAAGGATTGATCAATTGTAACATTCATCTCATCTTTTTAGTTTGATAGTATATTTTCATATTCTCAAAGAAAAACCCTTGCCTCTTCTTTTTTCTTCTTTGTGACAGGTTCTTGCATGTAGGTGTTATTCAATTTTGGTGAATTTTGTATTGTGGGGGGTGTTTTGTATTATTGTTTCAGTTATTTACATCAGTAAACCAGATATTTTTCAAAAAACAATCCAACACCTTCTAAAACAATGGCTGAGACATCTTCTTGTCTAGAACTTCTATCCACTCATAACTATCACACATGGAAGTCCCCGATGACACAACTTCTCTGTTCAAAGGGGTTGTGATCTTATTTAAACATAGTATAACCAATTTTATAGAGGCCTTTTAAGGTCATGAAACACAAGAAAAAAATGGATGAGGAAATGGGGTTGATTTCTTTATTGGTATTTGATAATCTACAATTTTATCTTGATGGGTACAATACCCCTCTAACTATGTGGACCAAAATTGAAGGCTTGTTTGGTATAGCTAATGAGTTTAGGACACTTTAGATTGAGGTAGATCTTACCTCTTTTGTACTAGGTTATTTTCCTTCCAATGAAGACTTCTTGATGAAGTTCAAACAATATACATCTTTATTGTAGGGTTGCAGGAAAACCAAGACTAACACTAAGTGCATTTACTTGATTCTCTCTAAGCTTCATGGAAACTTTAAAATTTTTGCATCTACCTTCTATTCCACCAAGGATTCTTTGGGTACTAGATTTACCATGCTATCCTTTGAGTTTTTTTGTGATCGTTTGACTCAAGAGAAAGCTAAGCTCTCTTAGTTGGATTATCTCATAGGCTCATAGACTTATGAATTGGTAGCTTAGCCATCTTATGGGATGAAGGAGAAGAAACATAAGTCACATCTTATAGAGTCTTAGATTGATTCTAACACTCACATCAGATCACTCCCACTTCCTCCTAAGGGAGACAAACCAAATCCAGAAAGACCAAAGTGTTATTATTGTAATAAGCCCAATACTGATGAGTAATATTGCTATGAGAAGAAGTTAGATGGCTGTTTCAAATAGGTTTCAAATTTTATAGCTCTCCTTCAGAAGAGAAACAATAATATTCCTTCTACTTCTCATAGATCTTCTTCATCATTATTATTTAATTTAGATGGTAAAGACATAGTAAAGGGTCATGCATTTTGTGCAACTACTACTCCACATTCTTCTAGATGGTTATTGGATTCATGTGCTTCACGCCATATGGCATCTTCTCAAGATTTGTTCTCTTCTTTTGAAACTTCTCGTACTCCACACTTTTGATGGGGACAACATTATTATGACTATATGTGGGAAAGGTTCTATTAGCATTGATGATGGTACATTTCATGATGTACTTTATGTTTCATCTTTTTCCTCTAATCTTCTCTCTATCTATTAGATTGCACATAGTGGGACACGGAAGACAGTTGAGTTTGCACAAGATTCAATTCACATTAAAGATAGTGAGACATACAATATTGTTTCTACATGGATTTTTGATCATTCTTCCCACTTATACTCTTTCCCTTGTTATGGTCCACCATCTCCACTATCAAAGACTCACTCTCCTTCTTTATGAGAGACTGTTGAGGTGAAGTAATGTCACTTGAACTTATGTGTTGTTCTTGAGACCAATGTTGTGACTTCTACACCTCCACCTCCTATTTAGATTCTATCCATCTCATAGGATTACACTTCAACATTTCCTACCATTATAGCTCCATTCATCGAGTAACCTACTACAATTGTAGATAATATATTAGAGAATGCACATCTCCTCTTAGATGATAGGTTTAACACACCTATTATCCCACCTCCATTGGAGATTACATTTCAAGATTCTCATGCATTCTCCTTTGAGAATTAGCTAGGATTTCTAGCTTCACCTTACATTTAGCAGTTCCACCCTCCTTGTCCATTGCCTTTGTTTCTTTCAGATTAGAGCCACATTGGTATGTTCATTGACACATGATTTATGCCATTCTAGGGGGCTATGGAGTCTCAAGCCTATATCATGGGGGTTTCATTGTACTTATGGTCTTAAGATAGTCTCTTGAGAAATTTAATTTGTGCATCCTTTTCTATCTCTTTTTGGAGTAGGGTTTTTCCCACTGGGGTTTCCCTATTTCTCTGTTTCATGGAGATTTAGTTCTGATTGGATACCTCATTATGCATTGTTGCTAGGACCCAAGCTTTTCATTTAGCATTGTAGTTTCCTTTCTTTTTCATCAATATTTGTAGTTGCATTGTTGCTCATCTTAAGGGAGAGGGGGGTTATAGTAAAGGGTTAATTTAATTTAATTTATTAAATTATCTTTGCTCCCGTCTTAAGATTTTGCTTTATGCACTTGCATTTCCATTTAATAATTAATTAGTAATTATTAAATCTCATTTATCTCTTAGGGTTTTCCTTTCAGGTTCTCGATCTCCTTCTATAAGGATTGATCAATTGAAAAATTCATATCATCTTTTCACTTTGATACTATATTTTTGATATTCTTAGAGATAAACCCTTGCCTCGTCTCTGTCTTTTCTCCTCTATGACATGTTCTTGCATGCAAGTGTTCTTTGTGTTTTATGGATTTGTGTTGCTCAAATCCTTTAGATGCAAGTCAATTACTAGATTATGCCACATTGAAAAAGGTATGAGTTTCTATGATATTATGACTTTGTGTTACATGGAGATGTTTTCTTTTTGAGAATTATAGTAATTATGGAGTAGCAAGGATACCAAAATGGAAAAATTAACTATCATTACCACATTTGTGTGGTGTGAATTTAATAATTGGTGATTAAAAATATAATTACTATTGATTAAATAATATTTTTCTAATATGAGACTGTTTTGAAGTGTATAACCTACAAAGGAACAATCATTATTTTTTGAATGATGTCAAACCTTCTACCAGCTAGCGAGACAATTTCTTTTTGGTTTGAAAACTGTCATTTAGTTGATTGATGAAGGGGATTTGAAAAGAGGAGATAACAAGAGCACCTAGAGAAAAGTTGAGTTATTTGGTATGTAAAAGAAGCACTAAGACCAAGTAAGACATTGAAACTATAGTGTATTGTTTATCTACTTAAAGTCTGAAATGAAAGATTACTCAAGCTAAGAATGGAAGAAGATCAAGTAAGAAAAGTATCTATCAGGCCTTGCCAAGCAGTTAGTGCAAGCCGAGTAGAAATCAGTTAAAGCTAAGTGAAAATAAATAGGAGTTGAGAAAAGATGAAAAATAGTACAAGTTGAGTGAATGCTAGTATAGTGAAGAAGAAGTCTCCTCAACAAAGAGAAGATGGATGTAATCTATAATGTCTCCCACATCTTCAATGTAAGACTCCACAAACAACACTATAATTTCAAGAAGGAAGTCATCCCATGAAGCTGAAATAGAAAGACATTGTGTTTGTGTTTCCTTCTATACTGAATCATGAGCATTTGTGGCTAGATTTGGATTAGTAGAAGCAACAGGAGCATCGAGAGGTAGGATCTCAATTGGAGATGGAATAACTAGACTAACTGGAGGTAGAATGTCCTCTGGGAATGGAGGGACTATTAAATCTCCATATGCTTTCCAAAGAGCCAACTAAATGTCATAAGGTTCAATGAGCTTTCCAATGACACCAAAGCAATAAGCATTGATACTGAAAAAAATGATTGATCCAATTATGTGAATAGGTGTCAGATTAGTGTAAGAGGGAAATTATTTGGAACATAGAAAAGGAAATACTTCATTATGCTCTCTTAGATGATCAATGATTAAAGCACTCTATTTGTGATAGTTCTTTTTGTCAACCTTGATCTTATACCAAACTGACATGTGTGACAAAACTCCATGAGAGCAATAAATGTATGCACCCCCCAAAATGAAAAAATAATCAATGAACCCCCCCCTAATGTATGATTTGGCACTTTATACTTAGTACAATTACAATGGGCCACTTTCCAATTTAGGGTGTAAGTGGACTTCTAATTTTGATGGTTACAACAACAAATATGAAGGTATATCAGACTCAACAAGATAAGACACAAGACCTCTCAAGGATCTAATTAATTACAAGTGCCAGTAGGCCAAAATGAGACCAAATTTTGAAAGTACTATGTCTACTCAGAATTACTCCAAACTGATACCAAATCTAGAAAGTAGACAAAAATCATGCACTCTAAAAAAAAATTGCACCTAAATATGTGTCCAGATGACTCGAACTAAGCTTTTCAAGTTACAAAAATCGAGATTTGTGAGTTACAAAAAATTTAGGAACAAAGATTTCAAACAACCTGCACCAATGTGTAGATCACAAAATTCTACCCCAAAACAAAAAAAAATTGCTCGAAAAAAGAAGTTTGTATGAGGGAGATATCGCTGTTTGAAAATCATCTCTATAATTATTTTCCCTGAATTGCCACCGTTGCACCTCCAAAAATCAATTGACTCTATATTTCACCTCACACATCCAATATTGATGAAACAAAAGTCAATTTGGGGGTTTTTTTGACCTTCTAAATATGATGCTAATATCTAATTGTAGATCTGAAAATCAATTACAAGGATTTGAAGAGATCATACCAATTTTGCAAATTTTGCCTTCAGGTTCTAGTTTTCAAAAAAAAAGAACCTTAGATTTGACTATGGCCTAGGGTAGGAAAATTTATAGTCAAAACTCACCAAATTGACACTCTGAATGCAATGGTGAGGTCTGCTATGGCTCTAGATACTCCCAATAGTTGTAGATATTTTGGATTTGATTCATGGTCCTCCTAGAGGTGAAGCAAAAATGGTCTCCAATGGCTATGAAATGAAGCTCCTATGGCTCTGATACCATGTAAGAATTTGGTATAGCTCTAATACCATGTAAGAATTTGGTATAGCTCTGATACCATATAATAATTTGCCTAAGGCAATATTTCAATGCCAAGATCAAGAAGCTCAGTAGATAGCACAAGAGAGACAAATAGTGATCAAATGAGAATGGATATCAGATAATTGGATGAATACATCATAGAGGTGCATGCATATAAATGCAACTAGAATGACTAGGAGTCAACAAAGAGATAAACATAACAACTAAGGACATATCCACCAAGAGTGAATTATCCTCCATTGAGCACAGGAGTTTGTGCAATGATGAGAGGATAAGTTTACATAGGTGTATCTCATAAAGAGATGTTGTAGACACCATGTGCTCAATTAAAGTGCAAACAACTATGTTGTCTACATGACAACATAGTTGATTATGCAAATTCTGGTGTTGTAAACACCATGTGCTAAATAGAGTTTCTAACTCTTGTGTTGTCTACAAGACAACTCATATGAGTATGCATACTCCAAGGTGTCTAACTAATAAATAATAAAATAATGAATTTATCCTAAATAAACTTAAGTAAAGAGTAAATAATAATTATTTATTTACACTAACAAATATAATGAAGGCTAGGAGGGCCGATGCCTAAATCCTACCTAGAAAATAGAGCCATAGAGAAGGGAAAATTTTAGGAGAATCTTTAAGATCCTAACCCTAATTTCATATAGAATGAAGGAATAAAGTGCATTATGTGTCCTAAATGAAAATCTATCATGATAAATGTACTAAAACAGGGTGCTAAACCTACCAAGATGGAAGTCCTTCCATTTTAACATGATACATTTAGCCCCCACTTTATCTCAAATATGACACTATGTGAATATGCAAGCTAAAGTAAGAAAACATCATAGTAAATAAAAAGGATATAGCCAAGTCCTCAATGTAGAGATCCTACAAAAAACTATTAGAACATGCAACATAGAATGTTAATGAAAATCCATAAATCAGCTAAATCTTACTAAATGACATGAGAGAAGTTCATAAATCCCATTATGCCCCCTTGTTTTAGCTTTCTATTTCTGAAGGGTGAAATAGGGTGATAAGGATAACTCTAGACACTAGATATATAGTTTGTTAAAAAGATCTTTCTTAAACTAATTAGAAGGATTCTTAACCTTCCTAAATTGATTCAAGGAGTTAGGTATTTGAATCATGATTCCAACACCACTGACAACACTAAAAATAGAGTTATTGAACTAAGGTTATGATGAAAAGAGTGAATGTCCATCTAAATTCATGAGAAATGAGGAAATTGAGTTTATCATGAGTTAACCCTAAAAGAAACCCTAAAATTTACGTATAAATAATGAAAGTAAATTCATACTTACACATTCTTACCTTTTGTAGATTTGAAAAGAGGAAGAAAGATGCCAAGGAGAGAAGAACTTCGAGCAACATGCATGGAGTTGTTGAGACAGTGCCTAGCTACCAGATAGTCACTTCCCAGGGTGATTTTGATGTTTTTTGTTTCTGTACTTTGTAAATTTTTTCTTTCTATAGGAAAGGTCAACCCTAACCCTTAAAGGTTGATCTTGACCTAATAATGTCGACCTTGACCCAAGAAGGTTGACATAGACTAGCAGGTTTCCACTCATTTTGGGATGAGGTCATCCTTGAACCACAAAGGTAAACCCTAACCTAGAAAGGTTGACCTTGACCCAAGAATGTCAACCTTGACCCAAGAAGGTCAAACCTAATCTAAGTGAGGTTGACCTTAACCTAGTAAAGTTGAATTTGTAGATTTGATGATACAAAATAGTAATATGATGCTTATTTGTGCTTACAGGACATGGTTCATCCCCAAGATCATCCTTTGGAAAGTTTTTTGTTACCATCAGATCTTGATGAAAATGAGATATGGCTACTAAGAGATGTAGGACTGCATTGGGTAGCATTCCTACCATAGAATAGGCTACACTGAGCCATGTTATTGGCTTTGATAAAGAGGTGGGATGAGGATACATGCTCCTTTCATCTTCCCTCAAGAGAGATTAAAGTGACATTAGAGAATATCTACAAGATCTCGCAGCTTCCAGTCTGAGGTGAGACCATCAAACCTAAAGCATAGTGAGTCTATAAGGAGGTCCTTGTAGACAAGGAGTATTACTTGGGATCAGTTCCACAGATGTGGACCCGATCAGAACATGTCCTTCTATCATCCATATTGTTAGGCCCTACACCTTTGGTATGGAGAGTGATGCTTGGTATAGTATATTTGGTTGTGTTACCCAACTCAAAGGTTACCATATTTTTGGCACCTCTTACCCATGTTATATGAAGGATGAAGAGTGAGAGGACTATATTCTCATGAGATCGAAGCATGTTAGCTTAGTAATACCATGAGCTATGTTAGTTGGTGAGATATCAGAGAGAGAGCTTATCAATATGCACACTTTTATAGATTTGGTTGTTTGAGCACTTTACATATACACATTCACAAGGTATCCCAATGATAGTAGATACAAGCACAACAAGAGTCTTTTCTTATCCTCTAAAGAATGTCTGGCAGTTTGGAGATATCTTGTATTGGAGAGTCCCCCTAGACCACATTTTAAGTGTAGATGTGATATGGAGATCCTATTCTCCATATTGCTGGATGATAGAGTGGCCTGATACATTATTCCAAATGAGATACTCACAATAGAAAAAGCTGCTAGAGGGTCATTAGAATCATATAGTGATGCCATATTACTATGATCAGGTGATGAGATATTTTGGTCTCATACAAAGAGTCACTAGAGTAGTACCTTGCTATGTATTCAATGAGGTAATATTAGAGACCTGGTGCCATACACTAACCATTGGAAATAGATATAGAGTAAAGTGATGCTGATGATACAGAGGTACCATCAGATGTGACCTATTCAGGTATGATTCAAGATTACATCAAGTACTAGAGTCTGCAGGTGTCTCACCCCATCTTTCCTGAGGATTATCCTACAGGTGATCCAAGTGTTTTAGATAGGACACACCAGGATGAGGGTACAATAGAGGAGGATGAAAAATATTAGATACGAGGATGATCACATATCCAAGGGAGATCCCATGGAGGAGGAGTGAGCAGAGTAGAGAGCAGAGGAGAGAGTAGAGGATATGCCCCCAGCTAGTGATATTGGTGCAAATGTACACATCTATCACATATCACCACTAAGATCTTGATAGCCCCCACACGCCCACATAGAGACACCACTAGGGAGGCCTAGGCACAATGAGTGTGGAGAGAGTAGTCACTCCATGCCCCCACCATCCAGACCTTTTAGTGATGTCCAAGAGGGAGACCCAAGTATGAAATATGAGATATGATTAAATATGTAATTTGATTTGAAAAAAGTATGAAATTGATAAATATAATTTTTTGTTCTATAGCTAGCATAGTGGAGTGCAGGAGATCTATATCTGAGATGCTAAAGGATACATGCTTATCCTACCGACTACCAATGAGTGAGCGAGAGTCCTCTCTTGGCTACAGAGATCCTGATAGGCATACTGATGTCTTTATAGTTGTCCAACAAGAGTTAAGGATGTGTAGAGAAAGGGAGGAGAAACTAATAGCTGAGCTACAAAGTTCCCAAGAGTGTTCACATGGTATGAGCATATCCAAGAGCCATACGTAGACACATAGATCTACCTCTTCCTATTATGGGCCAAAGAGATTTGGCAATCATTGACCATTAGAGCATAGTGATAGGCATAGTGATAGATAGGGCTATTAACCACATATGTATCATAAATTTAATCACTTTTTGATGAATAAAATTATTTCTTTACTAATTAGTTCTATGTTTGATATAAAACTTAATAGAAAGAAAGAAGATGCATAAATATATTCACTATGTAATTTTGTTAAAACTACACAACATATAAAACAAAGTCTATAAGGAATATATCAATGCAGAAAGAAAAGAAAGAATAAAATTAAGGATAATAAAATTTAAGATGCATAATATTAATAGGTTCCTTAAAAGAAACATCATCCATATCAACAAGCTTATAAGCACTTGAACTAGAGTCTTCAATAACAACAAAAGGTCCAAGCCAATTAGGACTAAACTTTCCTTTTTCACCAAGTAAAGCATTCACATTTTTTTAATTCTCATACAAAACTAAATCACCAACCAAAAATGTTTGTTCAATTACTTTATGATTATATTTATTCTGTAGAGATTTATGATAAGATTTTATATGTTCTAATGCATGTATTCATTGTTCATCCAACATTTCTAACTCTTGTAAGTGTTATTCCCAAAAAGTATCTTTGTCAATTATCCCATGAAATGAAACATGCAAAGAAGGTATTTCTAATTCCAAAGTCATAAAAGCATCAATATCATGGATGAGATTGTAAGGAGAAGTACCCGTGGCATTACAAACACTCATCCTATAAGCCCATAAAGCATATGTCAATTGAGAATGCCAATCTTTTGCATGCTTGTTAACTTTTTTTTCTCAGAATCTACTAAATAATTTTATTTGATGCTTTAGCTTGACCATTAAATTGTGGATAATAAGGGGTTGAAAATTTATGTTGAATTTAATATTTCTCCAAGAATTTTGTGACTTCTTTATTTTAAAAGAGGTACCATTACCCAAAACTATCACTAAAGGTATACCAAATCGTGTTATGATATTACCAAGGATGAAATCACAAATAACATCCACAATTGTTGAATGAAGAAGGATAGCTTCAACCCTCTTCGTGACATAATTTTTAGTAGTTAGAATGTAAGTATGTCCTTGAGAAGATGTTGGTGAGATTTTTCCAATAAGGTCAAAACCCCAAATACTAAAAGGCCATGGAGAAACTTGATTACAAAGCTCATGAGAAGGAGCATGAATCAAATTACTATATTATTGACATTGAGGACACTTCTTAAAAAATATAAAAGAATCTTGCTCCATTATTTGCCAGTAATATCCCATTCTAAATAATTTGTTAACTAGAGATTTTCCACCAAAATTCCCTCCACAAGAACCAGAATGAGTTTCTTCCAAAGCTACCAAAATTTTAGTTCTATTGAGACATCTTAATAAAAATCCTTTGTAAGAGTATTTGTAAAGTATATCTCCTAAAATAATATAATGTGATGCAAGCTTCCTAATATGATTATGCATATTTCTTGTTGTTGATTCAGGAAAAGTACCATATTTCAAAAACTAAAAAATATGGGAATACCATTCATCCAAATGAAAATTAAAATAATCAAAGGTAATATTTTTAGAAATTGTAGGGTTTTTAAGAGTTTGTATAGTAAATTGAAAATTTTTAGCATTATTTTTAAGACATAGAAGTTGTGCTTGCCATGTCATCTGTATGCCATTTATCTTTTCTAGGTAATATTTGAATTGTATAAGAAGATAATTGTGAAAGCACATCAAGAGCCAAATATCTATATTGTGTCATTTTATCATTCTTAGTTTGATAAACTCCTTTAATCTATTCAACAATCAATTATGAACCCCCATATATTTGCAAATGTTTGATGTTAAGCGATGAAGTTGCATGTAAACCAGCTATAAGAGCTTCATACTCCACAATGTTATTAGTACAAGGAAAAACTAATTTATATGATAAAGGAATTGGATTTTTCATAGGAGGAATTAATATAATACCAACACCAGAACTTGTCATACACTTAGATCCATCAAAATACAATTACCAACCATCATCTTGTTGAATAGCTAGAATATTATCATTAGGAAATTCCATAGAAGTAGAATATGTATCCGAATGAGGACAAGGAGCTTTAGCTAAATAATCTATTAAAGTTTTTCCTTTAATAGAATTTTGAGAAATGAAATTAAGATCAATTTCTGTAAGTAACATCACTCACTTTTCCAAATGGCCAGAGAGATCATTTTGCTAGAATAGATGATTCAAAGGATCAAATTTGACAATCACATTTACTTCAGCATTTATAAGATAATGCCTAAGTTTTTAACATGCTTAAACTATAGCTAGACATTATCTTTAAAAATATTTATATCTTGTTTCATAATCAAGTAAAGTCTAATTAAAGTAATACATAGGTCTATCCTTACCAATATCATCATTTTGAGCTAACAAGGCACTCATGGCCTTCAGTGTCGTTGAAGTATACAAATGAAATGGCCTACCAAATTTAGCTAGCTGCAAAATAAGAGGATTTTCAAGATACTCCTTAAATTGATCAAAAGTTTGTTTACACAATTCATTATTCTAAGAGAAAGTGGTATCCTTTCTTAGAAAGGAAGTAAAAGGAATTGTTCAATCAGCTAACTTAGAAACAAAGTGATGAATAGCTTGTATCTTTCCTTGTAAACTGCATAGCTAAGAAATATTCTTAGGATGGGGCATATTAATAATAGCATCAATATTTTCAATATCCACTTCTATGCCTTGCTTAGAGATTATAAATCCTAATAATTTACCAGAGTCTATTCTAAAAACACACTTTTTAGGATTCAATCTCATGTTTTAATTTCTAATCCTTTCAAATATTTGTCATAAAATAGTGACATGATCTTTTCTTTGTATAGAATTTTCTAAGATATCATCCACGTAATCTTCAAGAATATTATGGATGTAATCATGAAAAATCAAAGTCATAGCTCATTGATAAGTTGTTCCTACATTCTTTAGTCCAAAAGGCATCATAGCCCAAAAAAATGTTCCCCAAAGTGTTATAAATGTAGTTTTAAATTGATCTTCAAGAGGAATAAAGATTTCATTATATCCATAAAAACCATCCATAAAAGATAATAGATCATGACCCATTGTTAAATCCACAATCATATCAATATTGGGTAATAGGAAATCATCCTTTAAGGATGCCTAGTTTAAATCTCTAAAATTAGTACACATCCTTATCTTATTTTCTCCTTTTGAAATAGGTACAATATTTGAAACCTAATATGAGTAATCAATAGAATGGATAAATCTAGAATCCAATAATTTTTCAATTTCACTTTTGACTAATAAAGAAATCTATGGATTCATCTTTCAAATTTTCTTCCTTACAAGTTTGTATTTGGTTTTAAAACAATATTATGAGTAGCAATCTTAGAATAAATACCTAACATATTCAAATATGTCAAAGAAAAAAGATCATTGAATTCAAGTAAAAGGGATTCCAATTGATTAAGTTCATCTTGATTCAAATATTTCCCAATCTTTATTATCTTTTTAGAATTATTCTCATCCATTTGAATATCAATAGTCTTGGTTATTAAGAAATGACTTCATATCAGAGGATTCATTGGTAAAGAATGACTATCCTAATTATCACATTCTCCAAAATAAGCATCTATATTTAAACAATAAGGCTTCCTTTGTTAGTGATGGAACTTAGGTAGATCATCATAAACCCCTAAAAAACTCATTAAAGTTTCATCTTCAAGAAAAATATCCAAAGTAGGTGCTTGATTCATGTCAATGAGAAGTGGGTTAACCAATTTATACTATCCACTACATATATAAATAACATTAAGGGGAAAATTTGATAGTTGTTTATATAGATTAAATCCTAATCCATACGTATGATCATAAATTTCATTATCCAAAGGTACTTGTATACATTTCTCATATTTACCACATCCTTTCCATTAAATCTCGATTTCTTAAGAAAATGATAACCAAAACCATGCCAATTAGCCATTTCAGATGGAGTCCAAGGAGCGACATATGTCACAATGTCAAAACAATCAACTTTTATCATTTCAATTATTTCATTAATCAAATCAGCAACAAAATTACTTTTTAGTTCCTCAAAAAGTAGAGAAGGAACAAAAACTTGTTTCTCAAATTCACTTTGTCACTTCATGAATTCCAAATCAGAGACCTTATATTTTCCAATGAAAGTAGGGTTAAAATCCAATTTCCCCCAATCATCCTCAGTCAAAGAAGAAGATTGAATTTTTGACTATTGAATCTTAGGTTGTTGTATCTCAGGTTGTTTTTTAATCTCTTTACTTGGTCGAAGAGGCTCAAAGATCTTAACATATTCTACATTTAAGCAAGGATTCGATGCATCATCTACATGTAATGTATACACTAAGTTGTTATAAATAAACCAAACCTTGTGATGAAGAGTAGAGGGAACTTCATGCATAGTATGTAACCATGGTCTTCCTAAAAGAAGGTTATAATTGAGAGGTCTAGGCATAACATGAATGGGCATATGTAAAATTACTAGACCAACTTTAATAGGTAAGGTAATAATGCCCAAAGTTCTCTTCACAATATTATCAAATCCACATATAGGGACATTTATCAGGTTGAATAGTAGTAAGATCAGACTTAATCGCTTTAAGAATCCCCATGCTACAAACATTAATCCCATATCCATTATCAATTAATGTTCTTCAAATGATACTTTGATTAATAGAAACAACAACCATGAGAGCATCATATTGATTCTGCACATCAATAAAAGGTAAATCATTATTAGAAAATACAATAGGAGGTATAGAAGGCATATCATGCATGCAATCTAAAATAGAATGAATGTTCTCTTGATTAGGAAGAGAAGCAGGAAGAATAGATAAAGATTTTTGCAATGCATCATAATATGTTAAAGAAGTTTTAAGTAACTCCCACAAAGATATCTTAGCAGGAGTAGCACACAATTAATCAACTAAGTTATACTCCTTAAAAGGAGAAGAAAACTTAGGAGCTTGAGGAAGAATGAGTTGAGAAGGTGGTGAAGAAACTAGAACAATAGGTTGAGGGTTATTCCATGTGTGATAAGCATATGAAATGGAATCAATATTATCAAAGAAACCTAAAGGATCTCTAGGTTTACCCTTAATTTTTATTCGAGGATATTCTTTTACCGTCATCAAAGGTTTAGAATATATCATTTTAGGTTTATTAGTGTTACGTATACTAATGGAACATGAAGGCAACCATGCACACACCCTATGGTAAAAGTCAATTGAAGAGGTTGTGGAGGAGAGTGAAATAGGAATAGGATCAATGAAGATCTTATTTGGACCATTTTCATCCTCACTACCATGTACCTTATTAGGGAATCTATCCTCTTTTGCAATAAAAGCCTCATCAAAGTATTCCAAACAAGAATCATACATATTGAAATACTAAAAGAATGAAAATATAAATGTTTTTGTATTTTTAAAGAAATGTTGCAATTTTTTTATATTTTGAAACGTATAAATAAAGGAAAGCTAATGCAAGATTTAAATCTAACACAAACAAAAAAGAGTTGGCTATCTCAAGTTCACCAAAATGACTATGGTAAAAATGGATATTTAACAATGCTTATAACATTCACCAGTATTCATATATTATTTTAGAGTTGATATGAAATAATTAATAGAAATTCTTGAAATGAGACAAGATACAGTACATACCTCAAAATAGCACCAATCTAGAAATACCCATTTTTTTGATGCATGTGCATACTTTTTGGAAATTCTCCAGCCTATTCTGGACTAGAAATGTCGAGATGGAGAAAACCCAAAAAAATTTTATCCTTCTGAAGGTAGGTGGACCTTGACCCAAATGGCGGGGCACAATCTTACCCTATGACACAATTGTGCCCCAAAAAGTCAACCTTGACCTGAATTGCTTTGAATAAAATTATGTTAATAGATCTTGAAAGTTTGTCAAAAAGGGTATCCAAATTTGTACTCTGATCTTTGAAACAACACTTGCACATATATGAAAATAGGATTTTGGGATGGCTATATAGGGTTTTGCCTTAGTCAAACCTCCATTTTGGTGATTTCCACCTCTACAAATAGATGAATATAATATAATGTGTGTGTATATTGAATATGTAATGCCAAGATCTAATCTACTAGATTGAAACCATAACATGAATATGTATGAAAAAGAAATGCATAGATTTGAATAAGGTAAGAAACAATACCAAGCCCCCAAGGCTAAAATACTCCTACCAAACTCATAATCCGTAATTGCAGCCCCATGATTGTATCTTTGAATGCTTGAATATTGAAAATGGAAAATCAAGGAAGATAGGCTCTCTCTTGTTCCAAATAGACGTTCACAATAGTGTTTCCATAAAAATGCTTGATATCCACAATATCTTGATCTTCTATATCATTCTCTTTCAATCTTGCCTCTTCATAGTGTCATCTTGTTCTCTTGTTATCTCTTGATTCTAGTTGTCTCCTTCTAGTTCTAGTTGTGAATGGATACAAATGAGAGTTTTTATATAGAGGCTTCAAGGTGAGGCTCCTAGAGTAATGTGAGGGCCCATAATTCAAATTTCACCTTGAATTATGGTCCAATAACAATAACTAACTAAGAAGGGAAAATAAATAAATGAATCTCAAATTAAAAACCTTTCGCATTCAGATTTGAAAGCCTGACATTGATTTCGGGGCCCTCTAGAACCAAAATTTGAAAAAGGAGATCAAATCTCAAAGAAAATAAAGGATGACCTTGATCCTAACCTAGGTTAGGGATGACCTCAACCTTATCCTAGGTTAGGGTTGACCTAGGGGTCCAGACCCAGTATGAGCAAAAAGTAAAAGGTCCCGAGGATGCCCAAAAACATAGAAACGATATCAGAATAAGAATAAATGCCAGGAATGGGCAAAAAATCCTCTAATGAATATAATGGAGGCTAGGAGGACCTATTACTAAATCTCACCTAGAAAATAGAGACATAGAGGAGGGAAATTAAAGAGAATCTTCAATATCCTAACCTTAATTTCACCCTGCTAGAATGAAGGAATAAAGTGCAGAATGTGTCCTAAATGTAAATCTATCATGATAAATTTACTAAAAGAGGGTGATAAACCTAAAAAGATGGAATTTTTTCTATTTTAAGATAATATAAAATGTATACAAGAAATTTTAAGCCTAGAAGAGATAAAAATTATTTGTATGCAAATGAAGATGAAGAATCTAATGAGAAAGGTCAAAGCGAAAGTGATGATGAATTGGGATTTGGGGCTATCAAGGAAGATGATCTTGATAGAGAAGTTAGATAAGAAAGAGATCTATTTTCCCAAGTGGAAAATAAATATGATTGGATAATTGACAGTGGTTGTTCACATCAGATAACTAGTGATATGAATAAGTTTGTTAAGTTCAAGAATCATGATGGAGGTATTGTTAGAGTTGGTAACAATGTAGCTTGTCTTATAAAAAGAATTGGATCTACTACTCTTGATGGTAAAACTAACACCGATGATGTTTATTTTGTTGATGGATTGAAGAATAATTTTTTGAGTGTTGGATAGTTGGAGGACAAGGGTTGTCCATTGAAATTCACTGAGAAGACCTGTAGTATCAAAGATGGAGATGGTAAGCTAATTGGAATATGCACAAGATCTAGAGGTAATGTATTTCATTTTAATCCCACTAAAATGACATGTTTGGTAGCTAAAGTGGACAACAGTTGGTTATGGCATAGAAGATTTTGTCACATGAACTTTGATAATATTATGAAGGTTAGTAGCACATTTGAAGTTAGAGACTTGCCTTAGATTACAAAGATTACTAATGTTGTGTGTAAAGAATGTATTTTGGCTAAATGGAAGAAAGTATCATTTCCCAGCAAGAAGTTCACTACCACAAAGAAGTTAGTGATCATTCACACAGATCTGAGTGGTCCCTCAAGAACAAGAGGATTCTATGGTGAAAGGTACTTTATTATTTTTGTTGATGAATTCACTAGAATTATGTGGGTAGCATTTTGAGAAGTTTAAGATATTTAAGAATAGAGTTGAGAATGAATCTGGTGTTAAGATAAAGTGTTTGAGATCAGATAAAGGAGGATAGTTCACCTCTAGAGAGTTTAACATATGTTGTGAAGCGAATGGAATGAAAAGAAAACTATATTCACCTAGAACACCTAAGCAGAATGAGATTGTTAAAAGAAGAAATAAGTCAGTAGTAGAAGTAGCAAGGGAAATGTTGTTTGAGAATGATGTTTCCAAGACATTTTGGAGAGAAGTAGTCAAAAAAATAGTATACACTCTAAATAGAGTATAGATCAAAAAAGGCATGAGCAAGACATCTTATGAACTATTGTTTGGCCATTCACCATCAGTTAAGTATTTTAGAATATTTGGGAGAAAATTTTATATAAAGAGAGATGTTGACATTGTTAAGTTCTATCCAAGAAGTGATGAAGATATGTTTCTTGGCTATTCACTGAAAAGTAAGGCATACACATGTTTTAACTATAGAACTAAGACAATAGTTGAATGCACAATCGTAAGGATTACCAAAAAGTTTGGAACTAAGGAAAATATGATAGATCATAATTCAGATGAAGAAGAAGATAATTCTAGAATTGTTAGACAGAATGCTAAAGTTTTATTTGAGACTAACAATGATTTGTAAAATGATGTGCTAATTGTTGAGCAAAGAGGAAAGTAGAGACCTAAACCTAGAGAAGAGATCAGAGTTGAGATCTCAACTCCTACCTCTAACATGAATCTGAAAAAGAATAACTCTCTTGAGTAGATAATTGGAAGCAAAGACAAAGGTACAATGACAAGAAACATAGCAAATGAGGAGATATGTTTGATATCTCAAGTTAAACCTAAAAGCATAGATGAAGTATGTAAAGATGATCATTGGATTTAAGAAATGATGGAAAAAAAAGATCAAATTGTGAAGAATGATACATGGGAACTAGTTCCTAGACCTAAAGACAAGAATGTGATAAGAACCAAATGGGTATTCAAAAACAAGACGAATGAGCAAGGAGAAGTTGTGAGGAATAAGGATAGACTTGTATGCAAGGGATATTCATAGAAAGAAGACATAAACTATGAGGAGACATATTCACCTATAGAAAAAATGGAAGTAGTAAGGATGTTCTTAGCTTAAGCAACAAATAAGAAGTTCAAGGTTTATCAAATGGATGTTAAATCAGGCTTCTTGAATGGAGAACTTGAAGAAGAGGTATCTATTGAGAACCCTAAAGGTTTTTCTTTATCAAAAGACAAATACATGGCATGCAAACTAAATAAAGTTCTATATGGTATGAACCAAGCACTTAGAACCTAGTATGCAAGGTTTGACAATTATTTAGCAAAGCTTGGATTTGCTGAAGGTATGGAAGAATTTAACTTGTATTTGGAAGAATTTGAGAATGGTTTATTGATAATAGTAATATTTTTTGATGACATTGTATTTGGAGGTAATGATGAAGCAAGTGATAAATTTGTTGAAGAAATGAAGAATGAATTTAAAATGAGAATGATAGGAGAAATGAATTTTTTCCTAAGATTGCATATTTTGTAGAATAGTGATGGCATTTTCATTTCACAAGCTAAGTACCTGAAAGACTTGTTAAAGAGGTTTGGTTTAGAAAGTTGTAAACCTATTGGTACACTTATGATAACTAGTCACAAGTTATCCAACAAAGATTTGACACCTATAGTAGAGTAGAAGTACAAATCCATGATTGGAGTTTTGCAATATCTGACCCATACCAGACCGAATATAACAAATGCAATTGGGATTGTAGCTAGATTTCAAGATGATCCTAAGGAGTATCATTTTTCAAAAATAAAGAGAATATTTAGATATTTGAAAGAAACATCTTACTATGGAATTTGGCATGATAGATCAAGTGATTTCACTCTATGTGCATATACTGATGCAGATTGGATAGGTAGTATGGATGATAGAAAAAGCACCAGTGGTGGAACATTCTTTCTTGGAGGAAGATTAGTTTCTTGGCTGAGTAAGAAGAAAGATTGTATTTCTTATAGTACAATTAAGGTAGAGTCTATTGTAGAAGAAAATAACTATAATCAAGTTATGTGGATGAAGTATATGTTGAAGGATATTAGAATTAAGTTTGAAGAACCTGTTATCATTTATTGTGATAACACAAGTACAGTGAGTATGTCTAAGAATCTTATATTTTATTCTAATACTGAGCATATATCTACTAAGTATCATGTGTTGAGAGAGAAAGAAACAAAAAAGGAGATTAGATTGGAGTATGTGAGTATTAAAGATTAGATTTCATATATCTTTAAGAAGCCTTTGCCTAAATATACATTTGAGTACTTGAGAGCTATGCTTGGGGTAATGCCCCTACCTACTTCTGAGTAGATGATGGAGAGAATGCATTAGTCTAGTGGTACATAGCACTATTGTTAGAATGGATTGAATGTTGATGCTTCCCATATGGGGGACTATTTGTGATGAGAAGAGTTATTGAGGACTCTTAGTATTTGGCTTTGAATAGTACCTTTGGACACTCGAGCTAGTTAAAGACTTGGAGAAACATATTAGCAATTGGTATGTAACAATTGGTATGCAACAATTGGTATGTCGTAACATTGAGGCCTTTGACATTTATTTCAACGAGGGAGAGAATATGCATGAAAAACATCTCCTAAGAAATGGAGAAGAAGAATTATATGAATGAGGGAGAGATATCTCTTTAGGGAGATTTAGAAAGATTCATGTAAGGAAGCAGGAATATGCACCTAATGTATTGTATTTTTTTAGTGTGAAGTAAACAATTATTATCGAAGAAGCAAGAGTATGCACCTATTGTGTTGAGACTTTTTAGTGTATGGCCAACTGATGATGGTTAGTAGTAGCTAAACACTATTTGGTATTCTTGGAACTTAGATGGTTTTTCATTTGTGTTTCCATCAATGCCAAAGAGAGAGATTATTAGCATGAATGTTGATGATACTACTTTGGGGGGGGTATCCTAAGCATTAGAGAGAATTGATATGTTGTAATCATGACTATATTTGTTATTGATGTTAATATAGCATAGTTTCTATAAAGACTAGCTGAGTAATAGACAAAGATATTAATGGTACAAAAAATGGTTTGATTTTCTAGTGATGTGAAGTTATGGACATGTTCTACATAGTTTCTTGATGATGTGGTCAAGTGCACAAAGTCTAATTCAAAGATATATAGAAGTTATTTGTTCATTATCTTACATTTGAGGTGCAATGAGAAGAAGCACAGTCAGGCAATGATAAAGGACAGTCTATTAGTGATTTTAGTGAGTGCACAAGCCCTAGTATCTCACATGCAAAGTTTTGTATAGACTATTAACTGATAGTGCTATTTCAATTATAATTAATTAATTATCTTATTATAATTAATTAATTATCTTATTATAATTAATTGGGAAAGCCTCAAGGCTGACTCAAGGAATTATCTTGAAGATATGGTATAAAGGAAATATGTTTTCCTTTTTTGTAAAGTGGTGTGATTTATGTATGAAGTGTGAAGTGTGAAAAGGAGAAGAGTATTTAATGAATGCATGTAAGTGATCTAAGGGATTATTGGATGCAATTTTTGTGATCTGGTTACAAGATTAGAAGGAGTAGAGGTTTGATTTATAGGACATAAGAAGAGGAAGGAAGTAGATTTTATTTCTATTATTCTCCAAGGAATAATATAGAGATCATTTGGATAGTGGGTTCATTGGTCATTCCCCTTGAATTTTTTTGGGCAGAAGGTCCTACTTTCTTCCACAACTCCTAACAGGGTTGGAATCTCCTAACAAGGATTCAAAGTCTCCTAAGAAGGACTCATATGTACTGAATGTATTCATAGACTTCTAATAGGGTCCGTCCATTAACAAGGAATATTTATACTAGTACATCATCTTGTGGGTACCATCCCCACCAAGGTTTTCCCTCTAATCAAGGATTTCCCTAGTTAACATATCTGGTATTATTGTGTATGAGTATCTTGTTGTGGTTTTAGTTTATATTTCTCATATGGTTAAGCTTGTTTAAGGTTGATATTTGTGATAATAGTTGGATAATTGAGTTCCCCCCCCCCAGTTATATTAGTAGACTATATTCTAACAGGAAATAGATATAAACATGAGAAAATTGCAGTAATCAAGCATAAATATATCCATGTTCTTAGAGATCGCTAAAATAAGGCCTAAGAATTTTTTTTCTTATAAATCAATTTAAATCAAACAATGGGATAATTATTTTTGGAAAGATTGATATTTTATTTCCTTCTACACTCATTTGAAAAATTTCAAATGCCTTTTATATACCTCCCTTAACAAGCTTTTATTTTTGGATTAATTATTTACTAGAGTATTAAGCTTAACATTAATTACACAACCTTCTTGTTCACTCTTTTTGGAATAATTTCCATTTATTGCCTAATTAAGGAGATCAAGTCACTGACTTATGCATTTTATACATATCTTAGAGTTAGAATGGGTGAGAAATAAGGTGAGACCATCACTATAAGGGGATTCATGGGAATCTTTTTGAACCACAAAATTTAAAATAAAAAGTTAAATTTTTAATAAAAGAAGAGCTATCCCATAGATAAATTGGTTGGTTGTAACTTATTTTGGAAAGATTCACCTCAGATTCATCTCTAGTTGAGACTCACCCACAACTCACATTGGTAAAGGGAGGAAATTAACAATAATGTTTTTCATCATCTTTCAAAGAAAAGTAAAAATTGTTGGAAGTATTAATTTGGAAACTAAGATAATAAGAGGGGTGAATTGAGATCTATAACACTTAAACCTTTTCCATATTTTAACAAAACTTTAGTGCATTTATAATATTTACCATCTCATACCCAATGCATGCATAGCATAACTTGTAAATTCAAATTGTAGTAATATATAGATCTAATCTATCAATCACATGCATGAAATGTAAACACATAACACAAAGATTTGGTTACCCAGAAACCCTTCAAGGTGAATATAAAATTGGGGTGGGGATGACACCCACAAAACTTCACTACTATAGTAATAAATTTAACCTATTAGGGTTACAATGTTGATGACTTTTGATGATCTACCCAATGAGGGTTCTATCCTGTTAAAGGTTCTTAAGACTATTAGGTCTTAACTTATGAGATGATTTCAAACTTACAACAACATAAGGAATTAGTTAAGAGATTTATAAAGATCTATTAAGGCCACTCTTTTAAGAGATTATCCCTGACTATATTTGTTAAAATTGATTTAGTACCTAATCCTTAGTCTTCTCTAAAAAGATGGTTTTGGATCTCCTCTCTTTAATCTAAGTTGATCTTTGATCTAATATAGCTTTACTATCCTTTACTTCTTGATAAGGTTGCTTTCTATATTCTACAATAACAAAACTCTTCTGCCTCCTCTACAATGTCCACACTATCAGTTCTTGATCTTCTCTATAATTTCACTAATAGCTTTTTCACTTCTTCTCACCACCATCTCATGTCAAATAGGGTTTTGATATGCCTCATTTAAAGATTTCTTAAAGAGTTTTATGGATGCTTCCTTATTTTGCCTCTTCATCTAATTAGTCAATGACAATGCATAGGGATATGTGATCCACGTCATAATATGTGTAATAAGATCTATAAAAACCTCTACATATAGTAAATATCATGTTAATGTCAAATTGAAATGGTTTACCTCAAATTTTGAATCATTCCCGACTTGAATGTCAATTTTGCCTTACTCGACACTTAATGTCTTTGATACTCAACTTTCATTATACACACTATTGATGCTCAGTCTCTATTGTGCTTGGCACCTTTTGTGTAACTCAACATCAATGTGTTTGAACTACTTGAAAATCATTAGGCTCAATTAATACCAAAAAGACTTAGTGACCAAAGAATTTCTCAACTCTTATAGAGCTTGGTATATACATATTTATTTACAAGTCTTTATATGACTCAGCCTATATAGAACTCTATCTAGTATATGACCAAGTATTTGACACTAATAGACAACAATAGTTAGAGATACCAACAATCTCCCTCTTTGACATTAGTGACAAAAACACTTTTTCATGATTACATCATTACAATGATAATATGAGTACTCCCCTAAGCCTATGACTTAGTTCTATGAAAATTTTGATGAATGAATAAAAAATAAACAATGCAACAATATAATATTGCATCAATACATATATGCACATGACTCTAAGGAGTCCAATTATTTTAGTGTCACACAATGTTTGTCTTTTTAACTCTAATCTCTGAATATTGATTTTTGATCTCTTTTGATTTGACATTCCCCTTGTGATCATTATTCCATTCAAAATATGTAATCATCATTACATTCCCCATTGGGTTTTGTCACTTATGGTTGATGATGGGGTTGAATGGGTGGAATCAAACCATATTTCTTAATGAATGGTTTTTGGACTTGGTTAATCATGGAAAGTGCATGATCCCATTTGGTTCTTGTTGATTCCAAAATGTGATTCTACAACTCCAATCTAGCTGCCAAATCAATAAAACTATCAACAACTGAAAGATTATGATCTTCTTAAATAAGATCTTGTGCTGACTTTAATTCTTGCACTAATACATTTGGCATCGATTTGCGACGGCTATGTGTCGCAATTATGACAGTAATGTGTCGCCACTCTGACAGTAATAGATGTCATTTTTTAGTTGCAAATTATGACGTCTATCCTTTACCATCACAATTATGACACCTATCTGTTGCTATGAAACTAATTTATTAGGACATCAACCCCGTCGCAATGCTGGTGGCTGACGTCACAATTGCGATGGTTACCCTGGAAATTGCGACGACAGTTGGTGTTGACGCCACAACAAACCTGTCGCAATGCTAGTGGCTGACGTCGCAATTACGACGGACACCTTGGCAACTACAATGGTAGTTAGTGTTGCTTCCACAACAACCCTGTCACAATGCTGTGGCCGACATCGCAATTGCGACGGATACAAAGTAAAACAAAAAAAATAAATTGCTGGCTTCCAGCTACTAATTAATGTTGCCATCTTTGGAAGATAGTTGGTCAACTAGTCTATCAGGGAGAGGACCAAACCTCCTATACCCTATGCCTACTTGAAAATGTAGGTAGCCACTTTTGATGCAGGGGAGTTCTGGTATTGTTTCCTCAATGGAATGACTCAGTTGTAGCTATAGGGCTATTATATCAGGTTTCGTATTCCATTAATGTAAATTTCACTCTATCCACTGATGTAAATCAAGATTGGAGAAGTTGTTAGTTCTACTGCAGTTCATGTGCTCTGTTTAGTTGCCAATATCCTTCCTTACACTTTTTGTGGGCTTCATTCAGGGCTACATTTTTTTTCTGAAACACACATGTCCCTATCAAAAAATGAATAAGTGTTCTCATTATTTTTGGACTCCATTATTCTCACTGTTGAGAGTGGGAGATATTCATTGCAATATATATTTTCTAGACATGCTTACTGTATCTAAATTTTGAAATGCAACTGTCTATACCACTATTTAAATTTTGAATCAAATTTGATTTACCTATATTATTGTGTACAACTCATTAATGTTGCCATCTATAGACATCTAACATTTTGATGCCAATTTGGTTCCCACATTTCTCTAAGAAGCAATTTTGTAAAAAACTTGATTTTGTTGGTATAGGACTATTTTATAGGAGTTTTGGGCTTTTAAGGTTGGCGCTGAAGCCATTTCTTGTTGGTCACATAGTCAAGTTAGTGAGAGCTTTTATTAATTTTATTGTTAACTTTGCACTTTTGTAATCTTTGAGATGGAGAGGAGTCTTTCTTTCTTACTTTTTACACATGTATATTACTGTCTAGTTTTCATGGATCTAGCATTTTGGCTTGGATGATTAACATCATTTCTGAGGTGATTTTGTTAGCTTGACCAAAAAACATCACATAGTAGAGGCATCATTGGTGATTTGGTATAGTTTCAACAATTGAGATTTGTCAATAATCCATATTTGATTCAAGAAGGGTATTCTAGATCTACCATAAAGCCCAACTGGCTTCAACATGGACATTGTGATAAAGATTGTCCATTAGCCTAGGACTTCTACATTATTGTAAGGGAAGCAGCTATGAGGTGCTGACGATGGTGCTATGGGATGGGAGCATTTTTTAGATCAATGTTTTTAATCAACGAAAGAACCCAATTGGGCTTAGTGATATTCTTAGGAACATGTATTGGGATAGCTTTTGTGAAGTGTCTATTTGACTATAGAGTGAAGATGCTCAGCTATGGGGATGGATATTCTATGTAAGAACCCTACTATAGTTTCACCAAAATCATGTTTTCCTCTTCATCTACACTTTATAAGACACTTTGCATACTTTTGAGAAGAGTTCTAATGTAGTTGTGTTTATTCCATTTTGCACTTGTTTCATTCTATAAGAAGCTTGGCATATTGAAAACAAAGATATAATTTTTCTTTTAGTTGATAGTAGATTATAAATAACAAAATAGCTATACATAATTTTTTTGAAGTAACAGTCTATTTATTTTAATTTTTAAGTTCTAACAGCTGACTACAGTATGGTTTCATAGAGCCAAAAATAGAGATAAATTTGCAACTAACTGTTTAACCTTATGAGCAACAGATTGTCAATTTTGGGTGCTTGATGAACACAATACCTCATAGATTGATCAACTTTTAGGTTTCAGACTTGATGCATTGACCACAAGCCTTTGTATCAATGTTTACAACAAAAGGATTGGTCCAGCAACTAAATACAATTTCGATCTAATGTAGCTAATTAATTAAGGACCGCAAATTGGTATTGAAATTTAGAATTTCAATTATCACACTACTAGCAATCTGCCTATTGCAGAATATTGATGTTGGATGTTTTAGGGCCTGAAGAATAGCAGACCAAGATCAAAATTGTATTTTGACCAAGTAGACAGATAAGCCCCACACCAATAATATAAAAGGTCCTTCATTCATTCATTCTTTCAACCATTAATAAAATGTAACATTTAATCAATATCAAATGATAAAATTCATTAACACATTAGATTCGTTAACATGCAACATTCATCAATATTCTGCATTAACACATAATTCATGAACATTCATTAGCACATAATTAAATTCATTGGGACATAAAATTCAGTCATTATCAATTAAGGTATGTAGATGACAATCATTTCTTTTTTTTCTTTCTATTTCCTTTTTCTATGTAAGCTCTAAGAGGAGCATCAGTGTCATCATCAATTCCCCCCTCATTAGTTGTTATGTTCTCTGTTCTTGATGATCTCAAATTCTTATGCTGTTGCAAAGGGGGGTCCTCTGCAATAACAAATAAAAGAGTTAAATTAAAAATAATTTATTATAATTGTTACAAGTATTTAATTATTTTAAATAACATAACTATGGCGATCTTTACCTGATCTAACCACATCATTTTGTCTGGACTCAACATCAACATGCTCATGAACATCGACCCCTTGATCCTCTACAACAGTTGTACAAAATGTTACATTAATCCAAACACCAATTGCAATTACAAATAAAAAATTTAATAGCAAATGTATACCTTCACCACTGGGATGCACATCATGTGAACCTTCAGCATCCACATATTGTGTAGAAGGATTGTTAGGCTGCATTCCAACATCCTATGCTTTGTTATCATTGCTTGCTTAAAATAGATATACTCACTTTATATTGGAACTTAACATCAAATAGACTAATTGGTAAAGTATTCAATTTGAAATAAACTTCATTTAGCTTATTTACCTGTGGCTCAGATGCATCATTATTAGAACCTTCCACACTAATTTTAGCTCGTAGCCATTCAGCCACGGCTCTATAGCATTGTTGGAAGCCAATTCTCTTATCCTCTTTTGTGAGGCATCTCTTGAACTCTAAGCCTTGCATTTTTGTGTGGTATGGTGAATTTTACTTGCATTGTTTCATCAACCAATGGAGGGTAGTTAAAATATCAAAAGGAAATGGGAAATAGTTAGCAGGGTTTCCAACACAATATATAAAAAATTTGATACAATTTTTCATTTACTAATACTTACAACTCGTGCTTGAAGTTTTGAAAAACCATCAAAGCTGAGCTTGTGTGTCCCGTGCTTTTCTAGTCTTGCCTTTGTTGCCTTTGATGTGTCAGGCAATCTATGAAAAGTTTGAAATATGTTAGATAGTATAAATATAGAGGTTAATTAGTACATAATTACATTCTCAACAGTATCACATACCTTGCTATACTCTCTACTGGTGTAATATTATTTTTCTTGTCAGCTTTATACTTTCCATCCAAAATCAGAGCTTGCCACTTAGCCTCAGGAACATAGGGTGGATGCTCGTACCTGGGGTTATCTTGTAAATTTTTTTTGTACTAGTCCCTAATATACTTCAAACATAAACCAGGTTTTTCAAGGAGCTTGTTTCTCTCGAATGCATGAGGTCCAAAGAGTTGGGTCATGCTCTCTATAAGATCATCCTTCAACTTTTTATCTTGGATATTCCACCTTTTAAGTTAAAAAAAACATGTTAGACTCATAAATGAAGTGAAGCTACCTTTAATATAGTTCGAGAAATGGATGAAAAGGAAAACTATTATAGCAATGATATGAAATCAAAATAGTGGTTTGGGGTTTTAGTTAGGATATGATGTTCCACCAGGTACATAGGGTGGGCCCGAATATTTGCAAACACTCATCACCAAGTTTTTTTCCAGAAAACATCATTCCCTACAAAACAATCATGGGATCATTAGTCAATGAAGAGTGATCAAAAACTAAATTACTATTATATCACTATAGAATAATAATAACTTTAAACTACCTGAAACTTTGGCTACTTTTAATGGAATACCTTCATCATCGTTGACAATCAATATGACATCCTTCACCATTCCCATACTAGGAACATAGGAACATCCAGGAAATGATGCTGTAGCTCCTATTGCAAAAAGTTTCATAAGTCTTTGTCACGAAGTATAAAAGAACAAATGATAATTGATGTTAAAAGGTTGTAAAAAAAAATTGTTTGTTGCTATCATAAGAGAGAAAAAGAGGGATTTGTGTACTAGTAGATGGTGCAAAAGTCGATTCTTGTAAGCTACATGTTGTCAATTCAGTAGTCAGAAAGATATTTGTGGTTTTCCTAGATGGAGGCAGTGTCATCATAGGATACAATTGATTTGAAGCTGAAGAATAAAATTTTTAGAGCATGCATAAATATAGAACGTGTGGACTAGCATGGACAAGATTGTTAGAGCATTAAAAAAAAGGATTGTTCAAGCATGTATTGTCAATGATTATGATCATTTCTATATATATTTAGTGGAAACACAAGTGGGGAATGGAACATGTGATCTACCTGAACCACCTGCAGCACCCTCATCATGGGAATGGGGCTCGAAATCATGCAAAAAACTATGTAAAGACAACACATCCATATTTTAATTAATGCCATAAAAGAGCATAGCATAAAAAACATTATTGAACTCTTGTTATAATTAAAAATTTCATTAATACTTACTTTTAAGGTTTCAGAGGTGTGCAAAAATTCAGATCCCCTATCTTTTATTTCCTGAGTAGTAGGCTTTATGGTTGCCAAACATATGATTTCTCAACCAATTTTCTTTAGCACCTTTTTAATCAAACTGATCGGGTCATCGATCTCTACTAAATCAATATAGAAAGGGTCCTCCTTAGGGGGGGTTGCTGAGGGACTATAGGTTCCTTTCCCTCCCTCCGACCACTAGCGCTCTGTGACAAAAATAGTATTACTAATATTAAAATTACTCCAAAACAATGAAGAAAACAACATTAAAAAAATAGCATTTTGCTTCTATCTAGTTTGCACAATTACAATGAGTTTTACCTGCTCATGTGTAGATGAGCCGGGAACATCGCCAGCATCCACTCGAGGTGGTTGCTCCATATTGTGCCCCTGTATCAAAGATCAAGTATAAAAATGTTAGCCAAAAATTTATTGACTAAATGGTATGTTCGAGTCATTGATTAGAAGTTGGTTTAATAGTATGTACCACCCCCATGATAGTAGCCTCGTTTGTATCTATGCGGTTCAAATTGTAATCAATAAGAAGCTCTTCCCCTACACGTATTGATTTTATTGCACAGATGAATACATGATTTCCCTCACACACCTCAAATATGCAATTGGGTTGCTTTATAGTTGACCTAGGTCGTGTACTATTTATAAAACCCACAATATTCCCTATTGCTTTTGGCCTTCCATCAATGTATATAGCCACACTTTTACTTTGATTATTGTCTTGTTGTTGTATATAATTTTCTGAGAGGGCATAACTACACATACTTTTTTTATATTGAACAATATGCATCCAACTTTTGTAATCGTAACATGGTCCAACATACTCCATCAATTTAGAAACTTTGTTGTAAGACACCTTTATGTTGTCCATAGAAAATAGGCCCAAACCATGTAATGATGATGGTGCTATGCAATATATCCTCTCGTTAACACAAAAATTAGTGTTTATTGGAGGAAGTTCCTTGGGTACCCAATGTTTCTGTAGATGTTGGTACCTCAAGGGCACCTCGATGTCGCCTTCCATCTCATCATCATAAGAAAATGACCCCCCTTGAGCAAGGAAAAATTTCATGCATTTATTGAATTTCCTTCTAGTCCTTTGACCTCTAGTTAATCTCCCTATTCTAGATAAACTGCATGTCTCACTTTCCTCTTCTATTCCTATATTTCCCTCACTCGAGGAAGACACTTCTGAAAAATACCTATTCGTTGGTACCTGCAAATGGGAGAGATATTAGAAGAAATCAATCTTACTATTGATAAGTGTATTAAATAGATTGTCTATAAGGAGTATTGACTTATACCTGTCGATCCATGAGACTGTGCGGGATGCTCTTGAAAGGGGTTAAGTTTCTTGCAAATGTAATTCAATTATCGTGAGCATAATCACATCATAATCATAATCACATCCATCATAAGCATCACATAAAAATTAAAAACATTAAAAGGTACACAACACAACACTTAAATTAGGCTCACATTATGAAACTATGCAATCATATAAGACAAACTATGTAACCATATAAGACAATGAATAAACTATGTAACCATATAAGACAAATATATTTCTATCAAGAAATGAATATTAAATAGATTAAGGATTGATGGCATACCTCTAAATTTCATCATCATCATCCTCATCATCATCATCATCATCATCATCATCATCATCATCATCATCATCATCATCATCATCCTCCTCCTCCTCCTCCTCCTCATCCTCATCCTCATCATCATCATCATCATCATCCTCGCCATCATTGTCATCATTGTCATCATTTTTGTCATTTTCATCATCATCAACATCATCATCATCAACATCAACATCATCTTCATTATCATCATCAGTAGCAGCATCATCATTATCATCTTCTTCTTCTTCATGAAAATTTGTGTTAGGAACATCATCCAATAACTGTCGGTCATGATCACCATCTACATCATCTTCTACTTCTTCGGTATCTTCTTCTTCCATCACATTATACTTTATTGGCCTTCCTCTCGGTTCATGTCTAACAAAAAATGACCAACTCGATTTTATGTGGAACCTCTGAGTAAAATACCTGCTCACATTGGCTTGGAAGAACATAGGGCTCATCCCCAACTAGCTCAAATGACCTTTTATTAACCATTGTAAATCCATTATCATGTTCAATAAAAGTTCTATCAGGATCATTTGGATTAAGTTGTAGCTTGTACCATTTGACAATGAAGAGTACTAATTTGAAGGAACTAAAGTCACAGTCAAGTATATCATCCAAAATGCCATAGTATTGATTTTTAGACTCTCGAGGATGTAAGTCATTTCTATATTAGTCACTTGAAAGACTGGAATTATTCTTGATCACAAGTTTTCTTCATGTCATCCAACACTTTGACGTGAAATTTTTGACTATTATAGAACATAGCCTTGTGGTGTTTAACTTGCAATAATATGTGAAACATGTCAAAATTATTGTATCGTGAGTTGATAAACATATAGGTGATTAATAAATTTGGACGTACCTGGAAATCTCTTAAACCACGTGTTAAATCTATTTCCATTTGCATAACATGGGAATCTCCATTACGATGAGCTTCTTTAACCAATGAAGATACACCTTCTCATGTTAATGTGTGACTAGAATGTTGACATCGTTCAATCCATACCGTCATCCAATCAAGATTGTTTGCAATATACAAATGTAGTGCATCCCACTCTCGAGCACCTATACAAAAAAAAATAGACAACTTACAACCAATTTATTTTAAAGATTAAGAAATAATTTATTACAATAACATCTTATAATTTATTATCTCTCACTTTCCTCAATGTACATTTTCCCATCAAGTACTCCCCTTCTAGTTTTTTAAAAGGCTCGAGATCCCAAATGCGATCTACATGGATATTTGATGCAAACTTAGGAAAATATTTAGTAATGTACACCATAGTCTGGTATACCATATATCCCTCTACCATAGAACCCTCAGGATGTGCTCTTTGTCAAACCAAAGCCTTCAAAGATTTCAAGTGCCTCTCAACCATCCACATTGACCTAGTGTGTCCAGGTCCACACAATTCAATCTCCTCAACTAAGTGTATGAGGTGAATATTAAAACGGCGAGTTTCTTTGCCACAGAAAAACTAACATCAAATTTGAGTCCAACAAAGGGAAATAGTGTAGATCCAATGATTCTACGCGAAATGCAGTCAATGTCAATAGTAAAATTCAATAGACAATTTTTTAGATAGTTTAAAAAATCAGAGGAGCATTTGACACTAATTTTACTTAAATGGTGATGCTTAGACCAAAAATGTAGCTGTCTCAATTACCAAACCTTAAAATCATAAATAGCTTTCTAATCCTCACAAATTATAGAAACCTAAGCTGACAAACCTCATTTCATTGCTACGAATATATCCTCCATTTTGCTCATGCCCAGATTCAGAGCCGATACTTGTCATCTGAAGAACACCATGAAAGGGTCAGCCCACAACATAAATTTCAAAGAATTAATAACTTTAGATTTCTTCAATTTGATATTTGTTTCTTATTCAATGTGTATACTTTTTAGCATTAAGGTTTTAGATCACACTCTGTGATTCTCTTGCATTCCGTGATTCTCTTTCATTCTGATAATAGATCACACAGTGTGATAAAACAATGTTGATGATAAATAATATACACAATCTCTACAATTTCTTACAATCATTTTAGTCTTCTTGGTAGAACCAAACAGAACTAAACTGAAGACCTCAAACTTACAAATTTTATCCAAACACCAAACACTAGAGGCAAGTGATAGTGATGGACCTGTTCATTAGTGAGATAGATGACCCCCTTACGCTAGGAGGCCCTCGAGCGCCTAGAGTGGAATATTTTCCTACATTGTATACTAATGACCTTTTGATAGTAAAATAGGACATGAGCTAAATGAAAAAAGCATCATGTCTTCAAGTGATGCTTTTGGGATTGCAATGATTATTGAGTATAACATAAAATCATTAGGTAATTGAACAAAATGCGTGAGGTACAATTTTAATACAATGCAAATGCAAAGTTCAATACAATACATCAACATTGAGAATAAATAGGACAAAGTGATGAATGTCTTAAAGGACTTAAGATATAAATTTGTTAGAATAGAAAGGTCCAAAGAACCAAAACTATTGAAAGGGTTAGTGTAGTAAACAAACACCTAATCCTCTATGAAAAATTGTCAATATGGTCACTGAGACTTCATGGTGCATGATTTGTCAAATGCTTCATTCTCCTTTGCAACATATGGTTGCTTGATCTACTTAACATGATCCTAACCCATGTTATAATGCAATGAGAAACATTATAATGAAGATGATACAATCGATTCATTTCTTTACTAGTGAAGGTTGCTCTTCCTCAAATGAGTAAAAGGAGAAGGACAATCAAGAAAGCTTTTGTGGTTGTAGTAGTTTCTCAAGTTAACATTAATTACAACCTTAAGAGAAAGGGTGAGTCTAGAAAGCCAAATAGCTTATTTATGAAATAGCAAATCCAAAGAAGATTGTATGTATAAAAAAATACCCCAAACCGTTGATAAGAGTGAAAGCATCAAATACATCAAGAATAAGTCATACTACTATTTGCATACAAAATGCTTGAAATTACGAAGATTGATGTTGGATTGTTTCTTAGACCGAAAGCATCAAATACATCAAGAATAAGTCATAATACTATTTGCATACAAAATGCTTGAAATTATGAAGATTGATGTTGGATTGTTTCTTAGACCATTGACAATGGTAAAAACATCAATATATCAATTATACGTTTGTGTTCAAAATTATATTCCTTTTGATATGACTCAAGTATAGTAAACTGCTTGAAATGATGAAAGTTCATGAACATAGGGATAAGAGGATTTTTTTATCTTTGTAATAAGAAAAATCAAAACAAGAAGCATGAATATGAAATTGAACCAGAAAAAATAAATAAAGTGGATGAAGATTTACATGAAATTATTTAGGTGCATTTAGGGACAATTTTGAGTGTGTCTATTATGATAAATGGTATACTAGCACTTGCACACTTTGAATGATAAATGGTATACTAGCACTTACACTTTGGATGAGATGAGATGCAATGGATATATAAATGGTATATACTAGTACTTGCACTTTTGATGAGATGCAATGCAATGGTATAGCTAATAGTATTGTATTGGTAAGAACAAAAGACTATATTTATCTCTTTCCCAATCCTTCCTCACTTCCTCTCTCCCTCTCTCTCACACATGCCTTTCTATACATATTATATTATCTCTAGAATGACACATTTGTATTTCTAAATGTGTTATTGAGATGGACCTTGCAGAGAAGAGGATAATGGAGAGCATGCCAAATCTCTGTTTGTTTTTAATTTTGGCTTGAACCGAGGTATCTCAAATTTGATATATATTGGAGATTGACCTTTCATGATACTACATTCAATGCTTCACCCATTTGTATTTTGGCTGAATCAATTCTCAAGGGCAATGCAGTTGAAGCAGAGCATGGTCCATGTTTCCAATTCTACGAAACCCCTCTTATAATCTCTCTTCAATGGATTTCAGATTCTGAATCAATCAGTCTTTAGATGATTATAGTAGAAATTTCTGACGTGACTACATCAGTTTTAGTATCAGAACATAAAAAATTATTGGAAGTGGTTATATAATTGTATGGGACATGTTAAATTGCAAGATTCAAAAGTGCAATACTGATTCCTCTAGACACGAGATTGATACAACTTATCTAAACATCGCTACAATTCCTATATCTGTTGTTTAGTTGTTACATAAAATTCATAGGTTTTTAAATTGCAATTTCAATATGGAATGTTTTAGGAGACAAGTTTTTCTTAATATGGGCTATAGAAGTGAAAAGTGATAAATCTGATATCAATTCATGGACCGTTGGAACATTGTGAGCTTATCCAGATACATAGAATATCTAGAAATCTCGAAAAAAATTATATACATAATATGATATGCCCATAGGAAACACATAGTTTCTAGATTACATGCCAACCTATCTTTGTCAAAGGGTTTTAAGCATAAAATATACACTAAGATTGAACGCACTGGCTAATGAGAAATGCCCTTACCTTGCAACTCCTCTATGCTTGGAAATGCCCCTTAAAAATCCACTGGTCCTCCTGTAAAAGATCCTGACAACCATTAACAAACATCCCATGACCCACGTCGTAAGCCCTGACTGCTGAATCCACAGAAGAAAAGAGAAAAAGGAAACAAACCTTCTGAAACCCTTGTGTGCTCTAGAGATGGACTCTGAAAATGACCAACACGCCTTTTTTTCCTCCTTATATCCCGTTAACATCGAAATTGCGACGTTGTATCCCATTAACGTCACAATTGCAATGTTGTCAGGTTATAATTGAAAAAAAAAAGTTGCCCGCCGTCGCAAATTAATGTTGCAAATTCACCTCTAATATATTAATGTTGTTGCATAACCTCCAAATGAGGTATCAACATTGATTCAATAGAGATCAATTTTGACCTCATGCTTCTATCAACTATCTGAAGCTCAACCAATTTTCCTTGAGCAAATAATAATTTATTGTAGTTTCTTGAGCTAGATTTAGCTGACTATAAAATGATGTTTCTTTTTTGATGCATTTCAACTTGATTCCACTAAATTTATGCCTGAAGATCACTTGTGAATCTTGGCACATCACAAAAAAAATTGTACAATTTTTTTTTACCTTTTGAATAAGTTCCTCTATATTTTGTACAAAGTTCTGTAGTATAACTTTTTTCCAGGCAATGGTTGTTGAGACTTTCTCCACAACCTTATTCTCAAATTTATTGGCTGACCAAGTCATCATTTTTTCATTTGCTTCAATTTCTCCAGTATTTATCTGTTCAACTATATGTACAAGCTAGGAAATGATTGGGGCTTACCCATCAAAATTATGCATATCAAATGCATAGAAAAGTCCTTTATATCATGCAATATATGTCTCTATTAATGCTCTCTTCTCATCTCTTCTTCACCAAAAACTTTTGCAATATGACTGTTTGTTAAAGAGTGAGTTTTCTAAATCCCATTTTGGCATCTCGATAACTTCATCGAGACTAACTTGAATATTTGAAGAGAAATCCTTTATTTCTTTTCCTTTTCACGGTGAGGGATTTTTGTTGCTTGACACTGCTTTTGGAGTAGGTGAGGGGGTCTCACTACTCCATCTTTCTTGATTATTAATGCTTGAGACAACAATAGTATAACTTGACACTATTTTATTTTCCTCAATTGCGGTTTTGCCACATTTGATCCTTCTTAACCTTTGGTAGAAATGTCTACACTTGTGTCTTTATTTGTTTCCTCTACTTCTTGCTTCTCTTTTTTTGCATCTAAGGGCTTTTCTTGCTCAAAAACTAGATTGTTAGGTGTGGCAGCATGAATAGGTAAAATGTTAATTTGTAGACTCAACACATCTGAACTCATTTCATCACTTTGATCATCCTAGATGGTTAGTGTCTCAATTTATTTTTCTTAAATGTCATTCCTTTAGTGATGAGAGCAAAAATGCTCTTCCATAGTAATTCATTTTGTTGAACTATGACTTCAATTTTACTCTTTAAAATCATAAAGATTCTGAACTTAGGAAAAATAAGTTCTTGTACTTCTCCAAAAATGTTTCCTTCTGCTCCTTTGATAAATCAAGCATAACCTTGGCTAATGTGTGTTCTCTAATATCTTTTTCTAATATGGATGCTTTTTGCCACCTTTTATTTAGTCTATTGATCAAATCAATAGGAATCTTCTTCTCTACTTCATTTGGAGCCAATTTATTAGTTGCCATCATATATATCCTGGTCTCCTCAACTCTAGTTCTATCAACATTATCCAATGTGTCATATTTTACAAATCTAAAATTGGATAGTCCTGTAGAGCTTCATATATTAGAACATACCTCATCAATGGTATTTTCTCTTCTAGGTATTGTAGCTAGTTCTTCTAATTATGTTCTTTATGCATCATCTTCTTCAACTTATTTATTATTTATCAATCTTCTCCTCTTTAGCATGCTCATAGGGGCTTGTTAATTCTTATTCTCTACACTTAAATAGCTTAGTTTAGTAATCTTTAGTACCCCTTTCTTTGTAGATGGATCAACTCTTGCTACTACTGCATTGGTTCTTGGTTTGGTTGATGGTGGAGGAGAAAGGGGTTCCACCACTGTCTTCTTTACAACTTTCTTTGCTTTAGGCTTAACAAATTTAGCCTTCTTGGTGGATAGAGTAACAAGAACTAGGGATTTACCCTTATCTCCTTCTTCTTCTTTCTCTTCCTCATTGCCATTGTCTTTCTCTTCATCTCCTCTAAGACCTTGTGTGATATGCAAAGGTTCTTTTCCTTTTCCTTGTGTGCCTAGTTTTTCCTCAAGGTCTTCATTCATTTTCTTTCTTTTCTTCTCCTTAGAAGTTATTTTGATATCAACAATAATTATTTCCTTAGCTTCTTCATGCTTTCCAAAATATTAAGCTTTAGTGTCAATCTCTTCTTTGAGTAGTGCAACAATGTTTGCACTTACTGTATCACTACGAACGTTATAATCAAATGCTTGTAGCCATGCCTTCCTTAGCTTCACTTCCAGCACAAATATGTAATATATATCCACTAAAAAGTATACATCATTTTAGTATTTCATTACCAACTCTTCTGGTGTTCTCATCCTTGTGTTCATTCTCTGTCTGAATTTCTCAAAATATATGTCCATGACATTTTCAAAATTTCCTCCTAATAGATTTATGTATTGATTGATTTTCCTTGTCATTGGTTTTCCTTTCTCTGAAACAATATTTCCAATACCGCAAAAAAACTTCTAAACATAAAAGAAAATACACATTGTAAGTGATCTAAACTTACACATGGAGTTCTTTGTCTTCCTCATGGATATCTGGTTTTTTGCCAATTAAAGTTTCTACAACTTGAAAAGATCATATTCATGATCTTTCATGACAATCTTCCCTACCTAGTCAACTATCATCATGGCACACTATTTAATAGGCTTAATTGATAGAATTTTTGAGAATTCATCTTACTACAAGTTCAATCAATGGATTAGTGATGTTCGAGATGGAAAACCCTCATCCATTTTACATGGCCTCTATATTCACCTCAATTTCTTCAAGACTCACACATTGCATGGTCTTTTTCTTTTCTGAAGTGGGATAGCATGTAACCTTATGAATCAACTTCTTAGTTATCTCAACTAGTCCATTATCTAGCCATAGTTTCATGTCATGAATCCTTCTTAGCACTACCTTGATCCACTCGATCTTGAAATTCCTTGAAAAATCTAGGGTACGAGATAATCCTTTCCTCTCAACAACTTTGAATTCATCTTTCAGAACTCCTTCATTGTACAATTTTTATATCCCTCTCAAATCTCATATTCACCACTCTCTCCAATCTTACACATGTAGAGAATTCATATGTCATGGATCATGATTACCTTAGGTGGTATCAAGGACTGCACACCCATTGAATCACCTTTCATCACAATCATAGGAATAACACAAAAGTTTGGTGGATGAAAAGCGTCACTTCTCACCAATTGAATTTTACCTACCTCTACTCCTTGGCTATTTATTGTGGATGATAAAGTTGCCATATTTATCTTTAGGATTTTTAACTTCTTTTCTCTGGATAACTTGACACAACTTAAATCTTCACTCAATCAAACTTTTGTTTCCAAATTTACTCTAAATCACCTTAAGATCTCTTTTGCAAGTCACTCAAATTTCTTTGCACTCTCATAATTTGAATGCAAGGTGTGAAAAAATGTCTTTAAATTTTGATATATACTTCCTTTTACTCAAATTAGGGTCCCCATTAATGTTGTGTACACTAGTAGGTGGAATCTAGTTGTCTCAGTCAATATTATGCCTTTTGAACTAGGGCTTTACTATACAGCTCGATCGATTCCATGTAACTCAACCTATACACCAGTTTGGCATTTGAAGTACTTGATCCGTATTGCAATGCTCGATCAATATAGAAAATTTTACTGATGTTTGATAGTGACTATGTAAATGATTCTTTTGCACTAGTCTTTACAAAAATTTGCTCTATTGCATCTTTCCTCATGCATATATGAAATTTTAGCACATTTTATATTAGGAACTGATGTAAGATATAGCATTAAATATGCACTTCCTTACATACCTTTCCTGATTAGTTTGAGGTGATATGATCACCTTCTCAATTGGATTGGGTAATCTCAACTTTATTTTTACCACTCTTTCCATCTTCTATCTTTTTCTTCCAGGTTTTCTTCATTTTCTTCCTTGTTTTTTTCAATGTCCACTTTTCCTTTACCGTTGGTGTGATTGTGATTTGATGTTAGTACTTGGATCCTACATTTTTTTCTTGAATGTCCAAACTTGTGACGTTTGGAACATACATTGTTAGGTTCATAATTCTTCCTTTTGTTAGTCTAATAAGATCATGCTTGGGATCTACATTCATATGATCTATGTCTAAACTTTTGACAATTGTAACAATAGCCTTCAAATCTAGGTCTAGTAGGTATGTTGTCCATCCTTGATCTACATTCATGTATTTGATGTCCTTCCTTCTTGTAGTAAAAGCAATACCTAGTAAACTTAGGTTTAGGGTTTTGCATATCATTTTTGCTTCTGCAAATGTTTGCACTGTGACTAAGTTTTCCACAATGATAACATGTTGGCTTTCCCTTTGTCTTTGCATTCCTCAGTTCTCCACTCTTAAGTGATTTTCCTTTCTTGATAGATGAATTTTGTTTACTTTGAGCTAAACTAGAGGTATTGTCAAATGACCTCATTAGTTCTTCAAATTATTTCATTACTTCATTAGTCTTTTTCAATGTTTCCACAAGTTCTTTCTTAGTATTCAGTTCAATCCTCAATAGATCATTCAGTGACCTCAAATTTTCTATGTCCACATCCTTTATGTTCAACTCCTTATTTGAAAGTATTAGTTGATTCATCATGTCTAGTTGAGTGTTTTTAAGCTTTTTCACATGAAATGACCTTTCTTCAAGTCTAATTGCCATTTTCCTTTTATCTTCCTCATGAACAACAACCTTGTCTTCTTCTGCTTTTTTTTTTTTTTTTTTCTATCACTTCACATAGCCTTACTAACTAGATCTCATGTTCCCTTTCAAGTCCTCTAACTTCTTCATTCAGGATATTGTTATTTTCTAATAGATTTGCAAAAGCTGCATCACTCTCACTTGAATTTTTGGTTCCAAATTATAGTCCTTGAGTATCAATTTCTTCTTAATTTAACTCATTTAGTTGAATGGCCAACTCCTTCCTTATTTTTAGGGATTTCTTCAATTCCTGTCTGGCTACCTCAAATTATTGATAAAGTCTATTCCTCTATTCTTCAATAACAAAAATCTTTTGCCTCCTCTGCAATGTTTGTACTATCACTTCTTGATCTACTCTATGATTACATGAATTGGTTGTTCACTTCTTGGTGTAGGGGCACCGAGCCAAATATTTAAAACCCACCTTGAAACCAAATGGAGTCAGAGGATCAAAAACATCCTTGAATGCTAATTGGGAGATCTTGAAGCCAATAATGGAACTTTGTAAAAAAAATTGATGTAAATGTGAAAAGTCCTAGAAGTCCTGATAAAGGACTTAGGACCAAATTTGATGTAAGGGTGGTCAATAGTACCAACAAAGGATCTAAGTTGATTAGGAGGGTCAATTAGGTCCTTGGAGTAATGGGTATGTATCGGATCATGGTCAACCAAACTATGCTCTTAAGTGGTAATCAAAAATTAAAAAATTAGGGTTATGTCAACTTGACGTGCAATTTTCTACTTGTTATTAACTTTATATCAAAAAGTTGAGAGAAAAGAATCTCTAGCAAATTGAATCTAGTTTCTAAAATACTAGTACTTATCTCAAAAAAATAAAAATTGATTGGTCAAAATTTTGAATTTTAATGCAATATTACAAAAATTTCAAAACAAAAATAAGAAGTAGATGTATGTTTGACCACTTTAATCAAAATCAAATGATAATATTTTTTAATAATATTCTAGATATAAGTAGTAGACTCATGCCTATATGTGACACACATTTTTAGGTATTTTTATTCTAAATAAATAATAAATAATTAATTTTTAACTCTCATGTCTGACCACCTTAACTAATTCAAAACTCTGCAAAATTCAATTTTTCATTTTTTTCCTTATAGTAAAAGAAACATAGAATGTGATGCATCTGTTTGATTTTAAAAATGTTGTACTATTTGAAAGTTATAGTTGTTTTTCAACTAGTGTGTCAGTCGGCACTTTATACGTAACTCCATTAGAAAATAAGTAAAAATTACTTACTAAACTCATAATTTGATAAACCTTACATTTATGGAAAGATAAGAACATTCTTAAGAAACCCTTTCCATTTCATCAAATTTTGGTGAAAAAAAAGTCATTAGCTATATGTTTGAAGTAAAAATCACATAAAAGCAAGCCAAAAGCACATTTTTAGGATGTTTTCAAAGTTGAACATATAGGTTTGGTATCAAAAAATATAGTAGACCTTATAAAGATATTTATTATTTTCATTTAGTATTAGGGTGGGTGGGAAAAAAGTTGGAATAGATTTTGAAATGGTTTGACATATTTCTGAACTCTAGATTTTTCAGATCGCCGCTTTTTGGAAAACCATGATCCTACACATACCCTAATTATGTATTTAATCCATGAAATTGGGGAAATTAATTTTTTAAAGTCTGCAATAAAACAAGATATGAGATTCAAATATTTGAAATCCAATGGTTAGGTGCATTTCGGAGAGAAACTAGTTTTAGGAACTTGATCATGTTTGTAATACATTCCAACCAAATGAAATTGGTTGAGGAAGCTTTAATACACCCTATATGGCTTGGTCAAGGCATGGGGGAAATATAGTGGTACAGATTTGAACAACATGTGTACAAATTGGTTATGAGGAGTACAATAAAACTTCATTTTGCAAGCATTTTATGCATGGTTTCTTGATGAACTTTGATCTCTTGAAATATTATGATCTCATAAGAATGGTTATAAATTATTTGATCAATTTTTAATGTACTGATATTAATAGAGTTTATTCTTGTTTAGTTTGTTGTTCAATACTTGAAGGATTTCACTATTTTCCTTTGGAGTTTTGGGTGTTCACATGAAATGTTGACCATTCCATGAATGTAGGAACTTTATTCTAATGGAATGATCATGTAATTATATGTACAAAACAATCTTAACAATGTTTTGATAGGAAGTTCTAAGGATTGGTGATCACTAATGAAGTTTGTGGGTCTGAAGGGCACTAAATTCATGGCTATGGAATAATAACATGAATTCTAGACATTGGAGGTATGTGTTTTATGATTGGAAGTTATTTTTTATGGTATGGATAAGGTTTTTCAACTCTCAAAAGTTTTAGATTTGATTGGGAAGGGGTACATTGAGAAAACCCTACCTTTGAGGGTTTGTAGGAGACCAATTTGAGGGCTTCATACTTACAAGGGTCTAAAGACCAAATTGATTTGATTTTCCTTGTATTTGAACCATTTCAAGAGACTACTAAAAGTCTTGGAGTTTGGGAATAAGTGGGGCTTACACTTGCTTTGTAAAATAACCCTATTTTATGCTTAAAATAAGTGCACGGTCTAAAGATATATATGTTGAGCTAAAACAACCTATGTTGGGGTTGGAATATGCTAAAGATTGATGAAATGGGTATCTAAATCTTCCATTTTTTTAGGGAATTTTTTTGGAAAGTTTTGGAATAACCTTCACATTTGTATCACTAGAGACCTATTAGGAAACAATTTGGCCTACTAGACAGTTTGAGAGATTTGGGTGTTGGGTGTTGTTTGAGAACCCAAATTTGGTTGAAATCCTTTGAGTTCACCTTGTATTAGCCTAAGATACTCACCTTGGTGATTGGGGAAGTTTTGGAGTTGTTTGTGAACTTTTTTTTCTCTTTAGAGGGTTTAGGAAACCTTGTATTCCTTATAAGTCTAAGTGGGAACAACCTTAATTTTACCCCCACCACACTTAACCTCTACATCAAGTGGTATTAGAGCCTAGGAGCCTCCTAGGTTAAGAGAAAGAAGAAAATTTTTGGGGTCTTTTAGGTATTTGATCCCTTGTGGAGGCCTGAGAGTGTCCTTTAGCCTTTTGAGTGTTTTATAGTTGGTCCTTGTACATTTGGAGATGATAGAAGGAGAAGATTATGGGATCCCTCAGAGGGTCACTAATGCTGAACTTGCCAAGCTTTGGAAGGAGAAAGTGGTAGAGAATAAAAGAATCAAAGCATCCCTTGAACAAGAGAGAAGGGAGAAAATTGAGAAGGATGAGGAGATGAGATCCTTGGTTGGTAGATTGACTATACTTAAAAAGAGATTAAAAAGCAGGTTAGAAGATGTTGGTGATGGCTAAGTTTTCTAAAGCCATAAGAAGTGGAGATGAAAAAGGAAGATCAAACTTACCCTTGTATGTAGAAAATATGGATGATGAGGAAATTGTTCATTGGTTCAATGCCATGGAGAACTACTTTGAGTGTGAAGATATTGAGGATGGGTAAAAGGCAAAGATTGAAAAGTAAATATTAAGAGGGCATGCCTTGTAATGGTGGGATTTTGTTCAAGCATAGATAGGGAAGAATAGTAAGCCAACTATTTCTTCTTGATATACTATGATGGATAAAATAAAGGTGAAATTTTTACCTGGTGACTACAAGGTAAAACTATACAAGAAAATGCAAGGTCTTAAGCAAAGAGACTTGGATGTAAAAGGGTATGGTAAAGAATTTCATAAGTTGGATATTAGAGTTGGTCGTGAAGAGGATTTGGAAGAAAAAATGGCAAGATATTTGGGGGGACTCAGATTCAACATCCAAGATGATTTAAGTCTTGCAATTTCCTAAATCAATTGAGGAATTTTATAAACTAGCTGTGAGAGCTAAGGAGAAGATGAGGAGAAAACAAGACAAGAATGGTAGTGGTAGAGAAAATACAAATAGAGGAAGAGGAGGAAGATCCAATTATGACAAGGGAAATCCTAGTGATGAAAAATGAAAGAACATAAATGTTGATGCAAGGCAGAGAGAAGGTGGTAGATTTGGTTATGGTAGAGGAAGTGGTGTATTCATGGTAAATTTGTTACTTGTGGAGTGATTGGGCATCGATCCTATAGATTTCATGAGAAGGAGGTTGACTTCAAAAAATCAAAGAAGAGAGTCCACTTAACACAAAGTGGAAAGGAAGAAATCAAGGAATGTGAAGACAAAGGTAAATGCATTGAGATAGGACCATATACTGAAGGATACTTTTTGATGATGAGAAAAGGACTACAAATGCAACAAGTATACATCTTTAGAACAAATTGTGAAAGTCATGGTAAGATTGTAGGAAGATAATTGATTCTAGTTCATTTGACAATTTGGTTTCTTATGATATGGTTAACAAACTGAATTTGACAATATTTCCCATTGCCAGGCCATATAAGACTTCATGGGTGAGTAATGAGAAAAAAATTATTGTTAGGGAATAAGCATTTGTTGATTTTTTAGTTGAAGCATATGTTGATAGGGTTTTATGTGATATAATTCCTATGACCTATTGTCATATTATTCTTGGTAGGCCATGGAAAGCCTCTAGGAATACAATGCATTTTGGTATGTCAAATGTGTATGTTGTGCATAAGGATGGTAAGAAATTCCATCTTACTCATTTACCAATTAACAGTAGTGAAGGTGAAAGGATTGTAAGTTTTGGTGCAAAGAAGTATGTTACTTTGCATGGGAAGATAAACAATGGTTCTAAGGATTTAGGAATGAATAATAATACTTCATTGGTGATGATGAAAAGTGTTGTTGTTACTCATGAGAAAGGTAGGAAATCTAATTTGTAGTAGACAGTACATGAAATGGAAGTGATGACAAGCACACTTTGGTGTCCTATGGTGTCACCAATGAAATCTAATGTTGGTATATCCATGGAGGGTCATAGTAAGGGTCTTTGGAATCCTCATGAGGAAGATAAAGGGCAGGGTATGAGGGAAAAAGTTGACTCTCCTAAACAAACTTTCAAAGATAATGCTTGTGATAAGTTTTCTTTTGTTGATTCTAACACTTTTAATACACAAGGCAGACATGTGAAAAATGTTAAGTTGTAAGTGACTTGAGTTACAGGTATCCATCTAAAAGAATGGGTAGCAAGAAAATAAATCTCCTTCACTCTTGGGACAAGAGTCTTTTTGTAGGTGGGGTGTATGGTGTAGGGGCACCTAGCCAAAAACCTAAAGACACCTTAGAAACAAATGGAGTTAGAGGATCAAAATCATTTGTGAATGCTAACTAGGTGATCTTGAAGCCAGTAATGGCACTTTGCAATGAACAAATTGATATAAATGTGAAAAATCCTAGAAGTCATGATAAAGGACTTACGACCAGATTTGATGTAAGGGTGGCCAGTAGTGCCAAAAAAGGATCTAAGTTGATTAGGAGGGTCAATTAGGTTCCTTGAGTAATTATGAGTTGGATCCATGCAATTAGGAGAATTAATTTGCTAAAATATGCAATAAAACAAGATATGGAATTCAAATATTTGAAATCCAATGGATAGGTGCATTTAGGAAGGAAACAAGACTTAGGAACTTAGACAAGTTTGTAATAAGTTCCAACTAAATGAAATTGGCTGAGGAAGTTTTTATAAACCCTATATAACTTGGTCAAGGCATGGGGGCAATATAGTGGTACAAATTTGAACATCATGTGTACGGACTTGTTATGAGGAGTTCAATAAAACTTCATTTTGCAAGCATTTTGTGCATGGTTTCTTGATTAACTTTTATCTCTTGAAATATTATGATCTCATAAGCATGGTTATAAATTATTTGATCAATTTCTAATGTACTAAGATCAGTAGAGTTTCTTCTTGTTTAGTTTGTTGTTCACTACTTAAAGGATTTTACTATTTTCATTTGGAGTTTTGGGTGTTCACATGAAATTTTGATTAATCTATGAATTTAGGAACCTGATTCTCATGGAATTATCATGTAACTATATGTACAAAGAAATCCTAAGAATGTTTTGACAGGAAGTTCTAAGGATTGGTGATCACTAATGAAGTTTGTGAGTGTGAAGGACACTAAATTCATGGCTATGGAATAGCAATAGGAAGTTCTAGCCATTGGAAGCATGTTTTTTATGACTAGAAGTGATTTTTTATGGTATGGAAAAGGTCTATCAACTCTCATAAGTTTGAGATTTGACTAGGAAAGTGTACATTGAGAAAACCCTATCTTTGAGGGTTTGTAACAGACCAGTTTGGGGGTTTCATACTTGCATGGGCCTGAAGACCAAATTGATTTGATTTTTCTTATATTGGAACCATTTCAAGAGACTATTGAAAGTCTTGGAGCTTGAGAGTAAGTGAGGCTTACTTTTTCTTTTTAAAATGACCCTATTTTATGCCTAAAATAGGTGCACGGTCGAAAGATCTGTATTTTGAGACAAAAAAAAACTATGTTGATGTTGGGATATGTTAAAGAATGATGAAATAGGTATCTAAATCTACCATTTTTTTGGGGATTGTTTTGGGAAGTTTGGGAGTGACCTTAATATTTGTATTGTTGGAGACCTATTAGGAAACAATTAGACCTATTAGATAGTTTGAGAGATTTGGGTGTTGGGTGTTGTTTAAGAACACAAATTTGGTTGAAACACTTTGATTCCACCTTATATTGGCCTAATACACTTACCTTGGTCATTGGGGAAGTGTTGGAGTTATTTGTGAATTTTTTTCTCTTTAGAGGGTTTGGGAAACCTTGTATTTCCCTTATAGGTCTAAGTGGGAACAACCTTGATTTTCCCCCACCACACTTTACCTCTGGATCACTTCTTCTCACCATCATCTCATATCAAATAGGGTTTTGATATGCTCTATTTAAATATTTCTTAAAGAGTTTTCTAGATGCTTCCTTATTTCGCCTCTTCATCTAAATGGTTAATCACAACGGATAGGGATATATAATCCACATCATAAAATGTGTAATAATCTCTATAAAAAACTCTATAAATATTAAATATTATGTTAATGTAATGGTTTACCTCAAAGTTTGCATCATTCCTAACTTGAATGCCAATTTTGCATTACTCGGCACTTACTATCTACGATACTAGACTTTCACTGTACATGCTACTGATGATCAGTCTCTACTATGCTTGACACCTTCTATGTAACTTGACATCAATACGTTTGAACTACTTGGAAATAATTATTCTTGGATTATACTGCAAATACTCAATGACCAAAGTTTTGCTTGGGTTCTATAGAGCTTACAATATACACATTTATTTACAAGTCTTTATATGACTTGGCCTATACAGAGTAGCTCATTCATAGTGATGACCATCTGACTCTACCTATTATATTACTAAGTGTTGACACTAATAGATAGTAATAGTTAGAAATACTAACAAATATATCTAATCTATAACAGTCAATACTTTAGGATAATTAACAATAGTGAATAATAGAAGAAACTACACATGAAGTCAATAAAAAATAATACAAATATGCATGGGATATATCATTGTGTGCAAAACTTAAAAAGACACATATTTTTCTTCAAGAGCAAGAATTCATACAATAGATTACTAGATTTTCATAGCTAGTGAAAAATATAATTCTATTCTCACGGTCTTGTTTCTCTTCCCAAACACTATCTCTCACTGAACCACAAACTTCATCTAATCCAAAACTATGTGTTAGCCTTAATACATGGGCTCATTTATAATTTTTGACTCCAACAACACTTGATGAGTTTAACTCCTTTATTTTGATGGCAATTCTATATTTAGAGATCTTGCATGAATTATGCATACTATAAAGAAAATATGATTTCTATCTAAAATTATGAAAAACTAAATTGAATATTGAACTTCCTTATGAATATAAACAACACTCAAGATGTAAAAACATTGTTAGAAATGCTTTAGAATAACTAAGAGGGGGAGGTGAATCAGTTATTCAAGGTCCAAATGTCTTGATAAAACTTTTTCACTAAGTATAGTGAGCCCATTTAAACTAACTATGCATCCAAGCCAAACATTCTTCTTAGCAAGTTACTGATAAATCAACATACAGAAATAAGACATGAAAGATCAACACATAACACAATGATTTATGTGGAAACCTAATTTGGGAAAAACCACCAGTAACATGCTACTCCTTTCTCACTCTTCTGAAGTGATGCCCTGTGAAAGGCTTGCCCTATTAAAGGCTACAAAATACATTGTTAAATGTGACCTTGTTAAAGGATTTCAACCACCCTATTAAAAGTGGGCCTAGTTAAAGAACTTTAGAACATTCCCTTAGAATGTCACCCTATTAAAGGATTTACAACATGGCTGTTAAACCAACCTAAGTCCATAGGATTTTCCCTAACTGATACAATTGCTAGAGAGTAACAATAAGGACTTTTGATCTGATACAATTCACAACATAACTTGCAGATTTTAGATCTTAATTCAACTCACAAATTTGTCTGGCCTTCAGTCTCTGCAGCTCTGATAGCTTGTCCTCCTTTCAGACTTTGTCTCCTTGAGTCTCCATGCTTGTTGTGCCAATGCAATCACCTCTGTGGTCACCTATTGAAGTAGAGTCTCTATACTCTATTCCACCCTCTCGATGCCTTCTCCTTGACACTACACGCTCTCTCTAACCACTCTTGCTTCATGACCTATAACTCCTTAAATAGAAGTCTGGAATACTTTTCCCTCTCAAATCTTCCTGCTCTTATTTTTCATACCCCTTATCTTGTTTCTTCTAGAAATATCATGTAGAATCCTCTTGTATTCACTTAAAAATAGTTAACCTAAAATTTTGTGCCACTAGCTCATCATCCTTATCTTCTATCTAGTTCACAAAATTCAAGGTAACAAACTTGTCAACTCAGATTTGGAAAATTTTTTACTTCTCAAATAATGTAGCAGCTCAACACTATTGAATTTTTTATGCTCGACACATACTGTGTTACTTGGCACCTACTATGGATTCACTCAGCATCAACTAAGTTTTACTGATGCTCAACACCAATTACATTTTTGTCTAGCTCAACACCTAAACTTGCTCGGTACCTTCCATTTCACTTGGCACACACTATATTCTTCATTTTCTCGACACTTACTGATAATATGCTCGACATGAACTAACTTGCTCGACACCCACTAATGAATTTAGTCAAGCTTTGTTACAACTTATTCTTCTAGAGTTTCTAAGTGTGGCCAACCTCTGTATCTTTAGGTGTATCATCAATACATCATTTTACCATTGTCTTAACTAATTCTTGTACTTCATTACAAAACCATGACTCAAGCTTTCCCTTAGGGGATTTTGTTACATCTTATTGATTAAATCCTCTTCATCAATCAACTAAGTGATAGTACTTGGACCTTATAAGAAATTGTCATTTCAGCAAATAGCAGGTTTAACATTAGTGAAAAACCAATGATTGAAAACATTCTTTACCAAAAATCTCCCTTCTTCTTAACAATCTCCCTTCTTTAATAGTGATCTTTTCAATAAGATTTCAACAATCTCCCTCTTTGGCATTAATGGAAAATCAAACTGATCAACCAAGTTGTCAAAATGCTAACTAGGTTAAAACAGTAAGTCAAAAGCCAAAAAAGAAACTTGTTGTCATTAATATTTTCATCAGCTTTCATATCTCCCTCTTTGATGATACACTTTCTTCTCCTTTTTGTTCTACTCCCTCTCTGATTTGCTCCCTCTTAGATTTGTTATCCTGACTGATTCTTGTGTTTCTACTTCTCCCTCTTAGCTGCTATTTCCTATCTCCTTCCTTTTCTACTATTTCTCCCTCTACACATTTGATCCTGTAGATTTGATCAATTACTGCTATTTCTCCCTCTTTGACAACAATGCCAAATATATATTGTTTCAGCATCTTATAATGCAAGTGTAGCATTTGTAGGAACTTTAGTTTCTCCCCTTGTCACCTTGCGTGTGACTGATTTGGAATTTTAGTAATTTAATTACTTCAAGAAAAACCTAAAGTAAGAGTCCTCTACATCAATTTATATCATTTCACTAATCAACTTATTTGATGCATGGCAGTCTTGTTGTTACTCAAATAGCCTTGGATAGGGGTATCACCCCTAGCTTACCTCTAAGATACTCAAATACATCTTTAGGTAATGGTTTTGTGAAGATATTAGCAATTTGTTCCTTTGAGTTAACATATTCCATCTTCACTTGTTTGTCTTCCACCAGTTCTCTTACATAGTGATACTTAATTGCAATGTGCATTGTTTTGGCATCATCATAGTATTCTTTGATATGTTGATGGCACTTGTGTTATCACAATAGAGTATCACAGGTTTAGTTATCTCTTCCTTCATACCTTTCAATAGATGTTTGATCTGTATAATATTGGTGTAGTTGATTACAGCAGCAACATACTCAGCTTCAGTTATGGACTATGAGGTACAACTTTGCTTTTTGCTAGTCCAAGTGACTAATCTTTTACCTAAGAAGAGTGCTCCTCCATGGGTGCTTTTTTTGTCATCTATATTACCTCCCCAATTTGCATCAATGCAAGCATGAATCAACTCAAACTTTTTAGTCTTCTTGTAGTATAAACCAAAGTCATCTATTCCTTTTAGGTACCTCATTATTCTTTTTACTACCATAAGATGATTTTCTCTTGTGTTGTAGAAAATTTTGCCACTATTCTAATAGATAATGCAATGTCTAACCAACTGTGTACAACCTATAGTAACTTTTCAATCATTGGTTTGTACATTGTCTGATTTACTTCTATTGACTCATCATTATTGGATAACTTATGTCCTATTACCATTGGTGTACTGACTGGTTTTGAATCCTCTATGCCAAATGTTTTAAGTATCTCCTTGATATATTTTGATTGAGTCACAAATATGCCATGTTTCAGTTGATGTACTTGCAATCCAACAAAGAATTTGATTTCCCCAAACATTGACATCTCAAACTCATGTTTCATTTGATCAGCAAAATCTTTGCATAGTGCATCTTTTCCTCCAAATATTATATCATCAACAAAGATTTCAGATATCAAAATACCTATACCTTTTTCTACCTTGATATATAGGTTACTATTGTCATCTATTCTCTCAAATCCTATCTTTACAAGATATTTGTGAAGTCTCTCATACCATGCTCTAGGTGCTTGTTCCAAACCATAGAGTGCTTTATGCAGTTTGCAAACCATATCCTTGTTGTTGTCATCAAAAAATACCTCTGGTTGTTTAATGTAGACTTCCTCTTCTAGTATACCATTTAGAAAAATAGACTTTACATCCATTTGGTAGACTTTAAAACCTTTGTAAGAAACATATGCAAGTAGGGTTCTTACTCCTTCCATCCTTGCAATAGGGGCAAATGTTTCTCCATAGTCTAGTCCTTCTTTTGCATAACCTTTACAGACTAGTCTTACCTTATTTCTTGTGATCTCACAATTCTCATCTAGCTTGTTCCTAAACATCCACTTGGTACCAATTACATTCTTATCAGCAGGTCTTGGAACTAAAGTCCAAGTTTTGGTCTTCTCTATCTGATCAATCTCTTCTTCCATAACTTTGCACCAATCATCATCTAGTAGTGCATCTTTCACTATTTTGGGTTCAATTTTTCTTAGCACACATGATTCATTTCTTAGTTTGTTCCTTGTCATTGGTCTGGCTTCCTTGTCACCAATGATTTATTTAGCAGGGTGATGTCTTCTCACATACTTGGATAACCTTGGTTTTTTCCTTGTTTCCATGTTTGGTCTTTCATCTTTAGAGTCACTATTCACATCTCTTTCATGTGTTCTGATTTCAGAGTCAAAATGTGCATTATCTTCATTCTACAACTCAACTTTTGAATGCAACTCGGCATTCACTAGTTGTGACTCGCCCGATATTGAAACTTGTTGTTGATTCCCAACTTGATTGGCAACTTCTTCTTTAGCAGGCATTCCTTCATAGAAGTATACAAAGGATCTATACTCTTCTAGTTTCCTGATGGATTCATCAACTTGAACTTCTGTATGCTCATCAAAGTTTACATTTGCACTCTCCACAATTTTGTTAGTGTTAGTATTTAAACACTTATATGCTTTACTTCTAGTGGAGTATCCCAAGAATATGCCTTCATCACTCTTTGCATCAAACTTGCTATTTCTAGAATCTTTAAGAATATAACACTTACAACCAAATACTTTGAAACATTTTACATTAGGTAAGTGACCATATCATAATTCAAAAGGTGTTGCATTTGCACGTTTCTTGATTTGTACTCGATTTACGGTATAAACAACTGTACTTACAAATTCTCTCTAGTACTTTAGAGCAACTTTCTTCTCCATCATTAATGTTCTAGCATAGTCTTTCATTGATCTATTACTTCTCTCTACAATGTTATTCTGTGGGGGACTTCTAGGTGCTGATGTTTGTCTCTTAATTCCTTTATCATTGCAAAATGTCTCAAATTCTTTTGATGTGAACTCTCCTCCTCTGTATGATCTCAAGCACTTTAGACTCTTCCATGTTTCCTTCTCAACCCTAGCCAAATACCACTTAAACATTTGAAAAACATCAAATTTTTGCTTTAAGAACATGACAGTCATCATTCTAGAGTAGTCATCAATAAACAACATTATATATCTGTCTCCTTTGTAGCTTTGCACTTCTATTGGGCCACATAAATCGATATGGACTAATGCTAGTACTTCTTTGGAGGTATAGGTCTTGCTTTTGAAACTTGACTCGGTCATCTTTCCTAGCTGACACTATTTACACATTATATTTATTAGGCTTCTTTAGTTTGGGAAAACCTCTAACTTTCTTCATTTTGTTGATCTATTAATCAGATTATCAAAGTTGACATGACATAGCCTTTTATGCCATAGCCACACATCATCAAATATTACAATGAGATAGGTAGCATCCTTCATATCTAGGTAAAATAGATTACTCCTAGTTTGGTCTCCTTTCCTTATCAGGTTTCCATCAGTGTCATAGATTTTGGCAGTTTTGTTTCCAAATTCTACTTTGCATCCTACATTGTTTCACTGCGACACACTCCATAGATTGTAGTTCAATCCTTCAACATAATATGCATTATCACATAAAATTTTCTCTATAAGCTTAATGGAACCCTTTCCTTTAATTGGACATGGAGCATCATTTCCAAATCTAACACTATTTCCATCATACTGAGTAAAAGTAACCAACTTACTTTTGTCTCTTGTCATGTGATGTAAGCACCCATTGTCTATGATCCACTTGTCATTCTTGTTTACATAGGTTACTAGTGTTGTTGCCTCATCTTTATTTGAATCATCCTTCATGGCTACATAGATTACCTCATCATTGTTTTCATCAGAATCCTCTTCTTCAACAATGTAGCACTTTTTGCCTTTGTCTTTGTAATCTCTGTTATCATCTTCTCTTCTATTCTTGTGCTTGTTTCCTTCTCTATAGTTCTTTTTCTATGTGCACCTTGCAGCAATGTGTCCTACTTCAGTGCAATTAAAACAAATGATAGGTAGCTTACCTTTGAATTTACCTTTGCCTCTGTGAAATCTTTTGGCCAACAATGCTTCCAATTGTTCCACATCTTCTTCATCTATACTGCTATCACTAGATGCATATTTTATCTTTCTTCCCTTCTTATTTGGTCTCACTTCTTCAATATATTTCAACAATAGTTTGGCCTTGAAAGTAGATTTAAGATTCTCAAGTTTGTAGTTATCAAAGTTGGATAACTCAAATGTAGTAAGTCTTCCCACTATACCTTTAAGAGTTAGTTTATTTCTTGGTACACATCTTAACTCTTGGATGGCTGATACTCTAATAGCATAGATGGGGAGGAAGGTTCTTAATAATTTTCTATTGATAGTATCATCATCAAAATGACCACCAAAACTTCTTATTGCACTTACTACTTCCTTTATTCTAGAGGAGCACTGAGCAATGTTCTCACCTTCCTCCATTCTCATGTGATCAAAATTTCCTCTGAGGCTTTCTCTTTTTGCTCTTTGGACATTCTGATCTCCTCCATAAATATCTATCAAGGCTTTCCACATCTTGAATGTAGTATCACATCCCTTGATGTCATCAAATTTAGCATAGTTGAGGGCAGAGGCAATCTCCAACATTGCCTGATTGTGCTCCTTCTTTTTATTCAAATCTTTTGCAATAGGGACTCCAGCTGGATCAACATGTTCCACTTCAATTGAGCTTGTGCATGATTACCTATTGATCCAAGATGCAACTTAATTAAACTTTGCTAGGCAGCAAAGTTATCTCTGTTAAGCTTGGGAACTTCTCTCCTAGACATCTTGATCTTTTTTGCTTCTAGTACCTTTAAACGAAATCAGTAGATAGCTCTAATACCAATTGTTAGAAATGTTTTAAAATAACTAGGGGGGGGGGGGGGGGGGTGGGTGAATCAGTTATTCAAGGTCCAAATGTCCTAATAAAACTTTTTCACTAAGTATAGTGAGCCCATTTAAACTAACCATGCATCCAAGCTAAACATTCTTCTTAACAAGTTACTAATAAATCAACATACATAAATAAGACATGAAAGATAAACACATAACACAATGATTTACATGGAACCCAATTTGGGAAAACCACTAGTAACATGCTACTCCTTTCTCACTCTTCTAAAGTGATGCCCTGTGAAAGGTCTGTCGTATTAAAGGCTACAAAACACACTATTAAATGTGACCCTGTTAAAGGATTTCAGCCACCCTGTTAAAAGTGGGCCTGGTTAAAGGACTTTAGAACATTCACTTGGAATGTCATTCTAATAAAGGATTTACAACATGGTTGTTAAACCAAACTAAGTCTATAGGATTTTCCCTAACTGATACAATTACTAGAGAGTAACAATAAGGGCTTTTGATCTGATACAACTCGCAACATAACTTGTAGATTTTAGATTTCAATTCAACTCACAAATTTTCCTGGCCTTCAGTCACTAAAACTCTGATAGCTTGTCCTCCTTTCAAGCTTTGTCTCCTTGAGTCTCCATGCTCGTTGTGCCAATGCAACCACCTCTGTGGTCACCTATCGAAGCAGAGTCTATATACTCTGTTCCTCCCTCTCAATGCCTTCTCCTTGACACCACACTCTCTCTCTAACCACTCTTGCTTCTTGACCTATAACTCCTTAAATAGAAGTCTGGAATACTTTTCCCACTCAAATCTTCTCGCTCTTATTTTTTGTTCGAATGGATGAGGTAAGTGTAATGCCCTGCCAAGAGATCCAAAGAATTAACCTAAAGTTTCACTAAGTTTGGTAGCATTTTTTTTTAAAACATGAAAGTAAAACCATTCATAACATAGTAGCGAAAGCAATAACAAATATTCAACTAAAAGTAAACATAACATATCATAACAGGTTACATTCTTAAAGATCCCTTAACGTTGAATCACATCTATTTAACTATTAATGATTCCATCTAATACTACATCCTCATGAAATAATAATGAAAAGTCCAATGTTCTTAAATTACATCTCTGATTGCTCAATCATCCACTGAACATGTCACAGGGTATGAAAGGCTTAAAACAATATACATCCATGTAAATAAAGTATATCATTCTAAATCTAATCCATGATGCAATAACATAAATGAATCCACAAATCATATATGATACATCATCATAGAAGATATAAATATCCATCATAAAAGATAACCATATATCATCAAACATAATTAACTAAGTGCACGGTTCCTCCCGACCATAAATAGCATCATTAGACCATCATGGATCCTAGCCATCCCTCCGTGCGTAACATTCCAAATCACCAAAGAGATCATCGGTATTAACATAGTAGGAATGTCACACCTAAATCATACTACAACATATGCAAAAAGTAATCTGACATGCAAATATGAACATAAGATAACACCATCTAACATATGCTAAATATCAATATAAGAAAGATACCAATAAATACATCCATCATAAGGTACATTATCAATCATAATGATCCAAGAACAGAATGAAGATAAATACCAACCAAGAATGCTCCAACCATGGTGTCTACAGATGGATCTCAAATAATAAGAGTGAAATAGCACTACCACCTAACCGCGTGGAACCTAAATGGTCCACTCCCACCACGCTGAGGAGATAATCTCAAGTCCCAAACAGGTTTTCAAATCACATAGCATAAATACTGTCTAAGTCCAAGAATCCTAAAAGTATACTAATTCAAAGGTTCCAACACAAACTGACATCTAATCCTAGAGGCACACAATGACATGTAGGAAACCTACTTTGTAAGCGGGCATGTGTCATCACATATATCATGTAGAAGTTACCCTAGCAGTTAGCTTAGGACTCCATGGGTCCCTACTGATCCTTATGCGGCCACTAGTATCCTCTCATAATGACAAGGCATAGAAAGGAATGCAAGGTCGCAACCAAGCGTTCTCTCTACTCCCATCCTAGTCTATACTAGCACTCGAGGCATGAGCGAGAACAAAAAAATTATCTTTTTAGGTTCATTTAATCCCCATTTAGTGTAAATGTTTTCACTTATTAAAACAACTTACAATGAATTACCCTGGCAGCCAATTAGGGCCCCGACCCCCATTGCAAGCCATTTCCTGGCACTACAAGTAGATAACCTACCCTAAGCTCATGGAATCATAAATCTCAAAATCACCACAGTCCTATATAAGTGACTAGAAAAATACCAAAATATAATCCACAATAAGAACATCAAATATCCATAATAAAAGCATCAAATCTCCATGAGCAACTGAAAAGCATCCATAGATAATCATGACCACAACAGTTCTCTATTGGCAACTGAAGGTATCACTAATAATCAAAATATCCATTGGTTCTCAATAACCAAAATATATCTCAAAATCATACTGATCGAAGACTCCAAAATGGTTGAGTCAAAACATGTCACAATATGACATCATCAAAAAATAAATCAACATTTTAGTCCCATCATGGCGATTGGAAAGTAATCTAAGGATAACTGATTGATGACTCAAAAATGATTAGGTCAAGTGTCTCAGATACATACATCTCAGCTTCACACATGAAGACTGAAAGCAATAACAAGCAATAAATACAAACATCTCATAGAGCATGCCATCACATTACCATGGTTGGGTTTAGAAAGATCGAGATCAAAAGAAATCATCATGACATCACAATCACATAACCCTCTGCCTCTGGTAGACATCCTATAACTGGTCAACACTAGTCAACCCAAAAACCCAAAACAAGAAGCATAGAGAAAACACAATGCAAACACATGTTTTGGTTTACTAACATTACATAGTTGAATTAAGTGTAGAGCTTCAGTTTTCATTTCAAGTATACTTCAAGTATATAAGATTTATCATTTGACCTACAAGTCAACCCGTTTGTTCCCTCGATAACATTATCTTTCCATTATTTAAAATAACATTCTAAGAATAACTGAAGGATAAATATTTACTGATTAAATCATTTGACACTTAATAAAATCATTCGCTTTATTTTGCTAAGATCGATGTTACTAATTGAATAACTCTTCCTTATCATTAATTCAACTTCTCCAAACATAACCAAAATTGACTAGTCTTTAAAACTTACTTTAAATGCCATGCTTAATTAATTAATCTTTTAATTAAATTAATTAATAATGTACATAAGTACACAATCCATGACTCTATATCATTCTAACGGTACTTAATTAAAACTCAACTAAAAGTTTAGGTCTTTTGATCATTATAATAATTAAATCATCACTAATAACCATTAAAATATCTAAAGTCATTATTCAAGTCATTAGAGTAAGACTTATCAACTTTGATGCAAATACTTAAAGAATCGATATTAGCATATCAATTAAAACTCTATTACATAACTTAATTATTAGTTAAATTTAATCAACTCTAATTAATTAATTAAATTAATAATTACATATCCATCTCAATGACCTAATTAATAACTAGCCATAATATGTAAGTTAAAGGCCAACCATAATCCAATTCTCTAATATTAATAGTTCAATAATGACTTGTTATTATTTAATAACAAGTTATATCGAAAATCTTATTAATAATTTATAATGACCACATTCGTCACCCTTTCATTCAATACTAACATTTCCTTAACAAATTCGTAATATCGATAATCATTTCGATTAAACCCATTGCTTCAATTTGATTAATTAATGAAATTAAATAGCTATTACATAACTATATTAACAACTCCATTAACATTTAAAATAATGCTCCAGAATTTCCACAAATTCATCTCGATTCTATTAAATCAATTTCACATTAATCTCAACAACTTGAATTAAACAACTTTTCCATTAACTAATCTTAATTAAATCATATTAATTAAGTTGACTAATAATGTACATAGTTTCGCAATCCATGACCCCTTATCATTTCAATGTTACTTAATTAAATATTTTCATATCATTATAATAATTATTTATTATTAATAACATATATACATATATATACTTACACACACACACACACACACATATACTTATATACATACATATATATATATATATATATATATATATATATATATATATATATATATATATATATATATATATATATATATATACACACACATACACATATACATATACATATACATATACATATACATATACATATATAAAATAATAATACTAAAATTTTAATAATAAATTTAACAATAATATTTATATTTTATAAATTTTTAATAATAATAATAACATTTTAAAACATTATAAAATCGAAATGCAAAAATCATTTTTTTCGCAACACACATATCCATTTTAAAAAATAACACATAATAATATTTATATGTACCGTTGTCGCAATACGCAGGGCCTACGACGACAACGGTACGAAGTACCTACTGTCGACGTAGTACTTGTGACACAGGTATTCTGCATTCGAATGCAGGCGGGGTACGGGGTTCGGGTTCGTCCCCCCCATGATTTTCAATAATTTTTTTTTATAATGTTTTCAAAAAACGTTTACGCATTAAAATTTTCTTTCATTAAATGATTTCATTTAAATCATTTTCTCTGTGACATACTGCAAACATTTTTCCCAAATACGAAATTCATTTTTTTAAATATAGTTTCTCATTGCGATAACAAATAGCGTTTTTGCAATATATATATAAATATATATGCAGATTTAAACATATATGTATTTTTACTTTTTTTTTTCAAAAGAGAGTATTCACAATAATGCTTGCGAACATAAATGTAATTTTTAAACAAATAGGGCTTTTTGATTCTATGAATCAAGAGCTCTTCCTATAATGAAATAATCTCTAGATTTACTTATTGATCCCTCTAATAGATTTGACTATAAATCTTAAACTTATAATTCTTCATTAAAATACAAACCCTTGTCTAATCAAATCCTTGATTCTATTACAATTCGAACCCAAACCTGATTTAAAAACTAATTTCTTTCTTAAATTGAAGCTAGGGTTTTCTATTGTTTTCTTTGCAATCAAATAAAATTAACATATATATCTAGATTCTAATTTTAAGATTGAAGATTCAATCACAGAGAATATTCAGACACATATAATAGACATGATGAAGACATGAAGAGAAAGAGTGCAAATAGATTATGTGAAAATCATGAGTGCACTTGGACACTGATGCTAATTTTCCATGCCTTAGAAGTCCATAGAAAAATCCCTTCCTTCTCCAACATTTGCAATTCCTCCAAGATCCTAGCCAACCGAAACCTCCAAGTGACTAGAAGTGCTTGTAGAAGCATATAAGCATGTAGAAGCATATGAGCTTCTCAAATGCATGTAAGCTTTGAAGCTTGTTCAAACACACTAGGAAAGCCTCTATTTAAAGGCCTCTAAGATGCATCTAGAATGTCTCTAGAAAGAAGTAGGAGATAAGTGACAACTAAGCACATAACTTCCATGATAAGAAGATAAAGATGATGAGGTCTCTAGAATGTTGTAGACACCATGTGCCCAAATAATGTGCTAACTCCTAAGTGTAGAGAACTTGTGCAAACTTCTGTGTTGTCTTCATGACAACTCTTGAGAATTCGCAAACTCCTATGTGAACAAATATTAAAATAATGCACATTAATTAATATAATATTTACTTTACTCTTTTCAATTTAATTAATTTATTATTTTTAAATCTCATGCACTAACTTTAATAACTCCACTTGTTTTTATCTTCATATATTTATATTTTAATCAGATGCACCCATCATGCAATCTAGAATCTTTTAATAATTTTAATATCTTTTCCACTTTTACATTTATTTTTGAAACTTAGTTGCTAAAATATTTATTAACTTAAATAAATATTATCACATTCCATCTTTAAAATTATAACTTTTATCTTCAAATTTAATTATTTTATTTAATTAATTTCCTAATTAATTAAATAAAATAAAATAAATATTAAAATACCATATTAATTTTCCATTAAATTAAACCATTAATTAAATCTTTTAATTAGGCTTAATTAATAGAAAATACATTAAAGACTCATAAAGTAAAATACAAAAACCCATCATAGCAAAACACATACAAAATCAAACCAAAAGGGTTAATATCATGAATTACGTCATCTGACGCATTCAGAGGGTACTCAACTCAGATATGTGTCCTGATTTCCAATTAGGACAAATGGCTTAAAGGGTTGGGATTTGAACTTGAGAATTTATCTCCCCTCTCTTACCTTTGAGAAAATGCGATAGGGTATGCTCATCCTAGCAATTCAGGGAAGTCGATACCCGATACCTACAACCTGCATAAAATCCGCACATGTACAAGCACAATATGTACTAAGCTAAACAGACAATGGAAAGAAGTGGTGCATCGTGTAGATCCTGACTAGCAGGTGACTATGACTCCCTTCCTTAACCACATTAGAAACGCCATCCAAAAAGAAAACAAACATGCACACCATACACATGCAAGTATGGGGTAAGTATCCATAAGAAAACACATGTGATAATAAACCATGTAACTAATCAATACCTGAAAATAATGTAATAATCATCATGCATACATGAAATGGAGAGTCTAAGTAATCTCATCACATATCAACTGAATCCATAGCACAATATCTGATAGTCTCAAAACAATGCTACTAACCATCAACATAATACTAGCCCTAAAAGAGTTTGACAATGATAACAAAAAATGCGACCTAGGGGTAGGCACTACAGTAAGTTTCAATGAATCTACCCCTTATCTTGTTTCTTCTAGAAACATCATGTAGAATCCTCTTGTATTCACCTAAAAATAGTTAACCTAGAATTCTGTGGCACCATCTCATCATCCTTATCTTCTATCTGGTTCACAAAATTCAAGGTAACAAACTTGTCAGCTCAGATCTGGCAATTTTTTAACTTTTCAAATAATGTAGTAGCTTAGCACTATTGAATTTTTGATGCCTACTGTGGATTTACTTGGCATCAACTAAGTTTTACTGATGCTCAACACCTATTACATTTTTGTCTAGCTTGGCACCTAAACTTGCTCAGCACCTTCTGTTTCACTCGGCTCCTTTTGTTTCACTTGGCACACACTAGATTTTTTATTTTCTTGACACTTACTGATAATCTACTCGGCATGAACTAACTTGCTCGACGCCCACAAATGAATTTAGTCAAGCTTTGCAGACAGCTTTGTTACAACTTATTCTTCTAGAGTTTCTAAGTGTGGCCAACCTCTGTATCTTTAGGTGTATTATCAATACATCATTTTACTACTGTCTTAACTAATCCTTGTACTTTATTACAAAACTATAACTCAAGCTTTCCCTTAGGTACTTTTGTTACATCTTATTAATTAAATCCTCTTCATTAATCAACTACGTGATAGTACTTGGATCTTATAAGCAATTGTCATTTCAACAAATAGCAAGTTTGACATCAGTGACAAAACAATGATTGAAAACATTTTTTACCAACAATCTCCCTTCTTCTCAACAGTCTCCCTTCTTTAATAGTGATCTTTTCAATCAGATTTCATCAAACATTTCAAGTTAATGAAATCAACATGTTTTTTTTGTATTTTTTCTTACTTCATTGACAATATTTAAATGTGCACATTTTTCTTATACAAGTAAATTTATGTACTTATAATCTTGGTATTGGCATCTTCCTTCCTGTCTTAAAATATGGTGGTTTTAATTTCAATCCTTAATTGATTAGGGCCTACAAAAATCAAGAATATAGTCTTGTAGTTTCATAAGCTCAATAGTATTAAAAAATAAATTATGAGGATGATTTCTCTTTCACAAATTTAAAAAGGTGTAGATACATAATTATGGTAAACATAAAAACTAAGTATATTATTTATCATTTTGGATTCAAAGTGTAGCATAATAAAGACTACAAGTTGATTACTTCTAGTTAATAACTATAGTTGTGGACTATTTAATATCTTTTAAAATTTATTCATACATTTTTAGAAATTAGATTTAAACAAGACATTGAATAAATAAATAAGTTATTAATTATTTTTGGCTTTTAAGTAATAAACATTTGTTTACCATAGAATGAATAAGTGGAGTAATAAATAGGGGATTTTATCCTCAATATGAATATCTAACAATAACATTCAAAAAGAGGTCATACAAAGATATATTTTTAAGTGGAACTAAATATGTTTAAAAGGTTTAAACATTTTCCTTTTTCTATTTATGAATGAGTTGTTATCATGTTTTTGAAGAATTGCAATTTGATGAGGAGTCAATTTTCAACTCATTATTACATATATTTAATACTAGGTTTTTTTTTTTTTCGAATCTGTAACTATTAATTTTCTAGCTCCTTTCGCCACTTTCACTGAAAATAAAATAAATAAAAATTCTAGCTCCTTTCCTATAGTTTGCATTGCCTAGGTTATTGAAAAAGAAGAATAATGAATAAAACAATTGAAACATGAACTCACTATAATAGACTAGTTAGGAATCTATGGAAATTTCCCGTCAAATCTCTTTACTCATCTAGAATAACCCAAATGGCTCATGTCCATATAAATAAACGTGATCCAATTAGAAATTTGGTACCTTGTAGAGAAGCCAATTATACATCTTACAAAAGACTCTAAATGAAAATAGAAATAAAAAAAGTACATATTGTAATACTTAGCGTAAGAAAGATTACAGAATACAATATAGAAAAAAAATTTGCAAGGACTTTGATGGTCTTTATTACCCTTCTCTCTCTTTTTCAGAACGTTTTTCTAGTTTGATGGAATTGGTATTTTACCACACATTGGAAATAGATGTAGTTCAGAAGGACCTACGGTGCCACCGTACAAAGGTTATTTGGATAAGTGAGTGGAACGTAGGGTACCTCTGCTTCTAATCTCAAAATATTCACCACTTTTCTCAAGTTCGGTCTTGCTATCGGATGTGGATGAGAACACAGCAATCCCAACATGAGCACCCTCTCCATCTCATTTGCATCTCCAATAACACAATCCCAATCCCGCTAAGATCGCAAGTTCAATAAGGGAGGCGACGACCCATACCAAAACATGATTGTTCTTCGTGGGAATCGGCAAATGGTGAGACTTGAAATCCCAATAGTAATGTTTATGCTGGTCCGCTGAATGCGCAGTGGAGGCCGAAATGCCGACCATGATTTTCTGGGGAAGAAACTTTGCGAGATCAATGTCATACGATAAAATTGGGGTTTCTTGTTTTTGTAGGCTGGTCGTAAGAAACACGTGAAGCCTCTTTGCTATGCCGTCATACTCAACCCATGCCTTCACCGTGCTTCCGCCACGAATATCAATTCCCCAATTACTCAACACGGATACGTTTACCCGAAGAACAAGATCATTATAGCGAAAACAAATGCATTAGAAAGAAAAGATCTTAGGAAAGGAAACTAGGAATTTGGAATGGAAACAACTAAATCCCTTAGAGTAATTAAAATACCTTTGAAACAATGCCGTTCACATCGATTCCCACGTGCTTTTTATCTGGATCAAAGGGATCATTTTTGGATCTGTCGAACTCCACGGGAACAATTTGATTGGAAGGTTTACCATCAGTGGTGTGGTTGAAGAGACCGAGCCATTGGCCTGTGCAGTTTGCTGGCGGCTCAGAGTCGAAAGGGGCGAGGAAGAAGGCGAGCCCATCGCCATAATGGTGCGACTCGTAATCGCTTGTAAGAACTTGAAATTTAAAATGAGAATAAAACTTAGCAAGAAAAGAAGAGTCGTCGTGCCAGATATAAATTGGTTGGTCGTATGTCATCCTGGAGAAAGTGGCCCGTGTTTCGTCTCCAGTTGAGAGTCGCACGTAACTCTCGTTGGTGTTGAGGGGAAGGAACACTGGCGCAGGGCTGGCGATCCCTTGTAGGTTGAAATTCTTTAGAGGAGGAAACCTGAAGAGAGGGGTCCCTTGGCTGTCTGCTTGCTCTTCACCAAAGACGAAACCAGCAAATGCAAAACAAGAGCACACCATGAACAGCAGAGATGTGATGTTTGCCATGTGGACAATCTATTCATTTTCTTCTGTTATTGCAGTACATCGTCTGTCTTAAGTTATCCGTGAACTGATCCCATTTGACACAAATGACATAAAACCTCAAGTTTCTTGAACAAGTCGAGCGGTTGAATACTCCGTCCGCTCAATCCGTAATTGCTAGTTATGTCCCAAATTTCTGTATTCTGTTACGCGACGTCAAATACCTCTTCCCAATCAAGTCCGACTTGCTGTTTGTCTTTGAAGTTTTGTAACCTCCCCGAGCATCTTTTTATTAATATTTATTAAGAGAAGGGCCAAAGGATTGTAGTAAAAATATTAATATATTTTTATGTTTTATCACGGTGTTTTATAAGGTGCCAGCTATGTTCTAGAAATAATACATCAAAAGTCCTTTAAAAAATCTTTAAACCTTAGAAAATACAATGTTTTTTTCTTAAAATTTTTGTTGTTTTTATTACTAAACATTTAAATCATGAAGAACAAATGCTGAAAATTTTAGCAAAATCTATTGTATTTCTAATTTTTTAAAATTTTGGTCAAAGGTACATTTTGTTTAGAACATAGCCACATCGATTTTAAAATAATTATAGGAAAAACTACAAATTAGTCATTCATCTCATTATACTTATATAATTATAACTAGAGCTTGCACTTATTAAGGGGTGCAATGGTTGAGCTATACTCATCTGATATAATATTTTCATTTTATTATTCTATATAGCCAAAATAATTACATTTTGTTTGAAATGTTAAATCATAGACGTAAGATTCCTTTTTTACATGGAATTGTATATGGATTATTTTTCATTTTGGAGTATCTATCAAAATTAAAAGTGAGTTGAATATAGAATCCACCTTATGATTTCACTCTAGATATTGCTATAAAAATTTGTCATTGTCTCTCTATTATGGTCATATTCACCATTGTTTTATGTATTGTGAATTCTTTCTGTAAGAAGCCACCAATAATGTTGCATTGGGTTTGCATCATGTATGTTATGCAATAGTTGGCAAAATTTTGCTTGCAAGCTACTCTCCCGTTTTAATCCAAACATCGTTTGTAATGTAACAATGTTTTAAACTCTTCCCACATTAACTTGGCATTTGATCAATTTTCAAATTCTACCAAATTTCATCCCATTCAAATTCAATAAGAGTGGAGTGGAGATATATAAAATTAACAATAAATTTTTTATTACATAATATAATTGATAATTAAATTCATAATCTTGAATAATAATGGAAGTAATATTTTCTTTGTTGGAAATAGGAGCAGAGCACTCTAATAAATTAAAGAAACATTGAATGAGTAGTCATAAAACTTGTATAAAAATTATCTTTATCAACTGAACAAAATGTTGAAGATGTGTAATATTAATATCTAATTTATATATTTTTGTATATAATTAAAAGAAAACTATTTACTTTTAGTATATTACTAACTAGCACTTGCACCTTTGAAGGGTGCAAGGATAATGTCGATAGTTTGATATATGAAATGATGTTACATGATTTGACCATAGGGTAATTTTTCACTAACCCCAACAAGGTTATGTTGATGGTGATTTATCTATTTAGTTCTGCTTCATGGATGCAAAATAGTTACATCTTGTTTCTATTGCTAATTGATTGAGGCAAGGTTCCTCTTTCTTCTGTTTAATTTTGTATGGGTTATTTTTCATTTTCACATACCTTTCCAAGGTAAAAGCAGGCTGAATATGAAGGTTAGTTAAGCTTTTTACTCTTGACAAAGCTGCGAATGTCATCCCTTGTCTTTCAATTTTTCCTATATCAACTGTTGCTTTGCAAAGTGTCAACCCTTGTGATTTATGTATGGTAATAGCCCATGACATGGTGAGTGGGAGTTGTCTCTGGCTTCCTAATGTGATGGGAATAATTGGTATGGCCTTTGAATCATGTTCATCCCATGATGACCCACCATAATTATCGAAATGCAAGGTAACATTCCCTCATTTGAATTGGAGACAAAATAGATGATTTACTACATTCTCAATACCACCCGCATAAACTAAAAGACAAATTGCATACAAGAACTTGTCAAAATCTTATTTAACATCTAAAGAGGCATTAACCCAAATACTTGTAGCTAGAAAGTAAATAGAGTCTTGGAAATTGAAAGGATAGTCACAGGAACTCCATGGCTACAAGAGTTGAGATTTTAACTTTGAATTGAAACATTTGGTATGTTTAAATAGGACCGCAAGACATTTTGAGATGATATTTGAGATAGGTGGAATTTTTTCAAGGTCCATGAATTGTATAGTAAATAATGTTTGCATAGTAAAGTAACACACTATTCAATGCTTGATAACATTTTATTCATGTTAAAATATTCATTCATATTATTCCATCACATTACATTGTTCATTGTGGACATCTATTTGGATCTCTAGTTCATTAACACACCAAAAGTTTGTACAATTGTCTATGTAATGTAAGAAGTATACAATGTAGTGATGCATGAGTGTACATTAATGCCCACTATTTTGCTTAATTTTCAACATTCCACATGTTCTTAATCTGCTCAAGAAAAAGTATACACAAAATTCAAGCTAATGATTGTCTATGTACTATAAGAAGTATACAATGTAGTGATGCATAAGTGTACATTGATGCCCACTATTGTGCTTAATTTTCAACATTACACATGTCCTTAATCTGCTCAAGAAAAATTATACTTTCTGAACTGAAGTCTATGTGCGATATCTTGGTAATAGTTGCCTTGACACGTTCTTCATCATTATACATTTCACTATTGCATGTTAATGTAAATAAGTATTGCTTGTGTTCTAGATCTTTGATTACCTACTTAGATGGCCCTTCAACATCATCATCAAATTGCAAGTTATACAATGCTTGAGCAGGCATCCCTATGAAGTCTAATGTAGCTTCATCAAATGCAATAGCCCAAATTGTCCTTGTGTGGTCCCACAATTTTATTTGTATAATATATCAACAATTTTATTCAATAACTACTGAGTCACATTTAGAGCAGAATAGGCTTTCATCATCACCTTTTTCTAACCTTTTCTTGCATTTCTTCCCATTTGTTGTATTTGTACAAGCTGGATAGCAGAATTTTTCATGTTTAAAGTATACCATCATTGCTTTCATAACACAATCAAAGTCTTGGGATGAATGGGAGGCTTGTTCTTGTATATCATTGATTGTCATCCTTGTGGTTGGAAACAATATACCCAATGGTTGTCTTGTTATACCCTATACATTGCCACTATTTTTTGTATACCAATCCTTCAATTGGTTGGTTTCCTCTATATTGGGGTCTATCATCAAATTTTTTGTATTTGATGTACTTATTACCTTTCCATGGAATTCAGAGATATGCCCACCCTTGATAGAAAGTACGATTATTTCTTGGAGATAATACTTTTGTTGAAGATTTGACCCTTCACACTCCGTAGGTGCCTCCCAAAGAGTGACATCAATAGTACTGCAAGATGTGGCCACCAAATTGATAGTACACCTTGAGACCTTTGTACCATCTTTTCATTTTACTGTTGTTGTTTCTTGTACATAAACAATAATACTAGCAATATCAATTTCAGTACTGTTTGGCTTATTTTTTACTTCATCAATTGGAGTGAAACTAAATCAGTGCTTAGGAATATGGGGGTCATCCTCACATGATACGACTGTAGAGTCCTTAGTCAAGGTTATTTCCAAACCACTATTAAGTTTATTGTAAAATTTATTGGCACTTTTTACCACTCCATGAGGTATGCTATAAACAACCCCAACTTGTACATTCTTATAATGCAAATCTGCAATGTCATTAAAGTAAGTGATATGTGTTTCTATCCCTTCAACATCTATTACATCAAAACTAAAGACTTTTCCACTCCCACTATGCTTTTGAAAATGGTGCATCTCTTTTTTTGATGTAACATGTGCTTTTAGATTCCATCTTGCTGATATGGGTTCAAGCTTTTAACAGGCATCAATGTGGTGGTTGGTGTTTTTTCTTGATCATTTTTTTGTAGACCAAACATGATTTTCTTATGTGGTCTAGTGTTCATCTTACTACTACTTCTGACCTCTTCTTTGAAAGATTCACACTTCTATACAACTGATGATTTTAAATCTACACATTCTTGACATAAAGATTTTGGATTTCCAAGTACCAGGTGCTATGTATGAATGATATCTAAATCCATTATGATAATCCACCTACACATTTGTAGGATAAGTACTTGTCACTAAGAAAATCTGCCACACAAGCACAAAGTATGAATTTTATTGAAATATGATGTTAGAGATGGTCACTAACCTTGCTTAACTTGTTTTAGAGCAATTGTATTCTATTAAGCATACAATTATCCCTATCTTGATATTGTGGTTTGTGATATAATGGTTATACTTCATTGGTAGTGTTGCCATATGTTTATGAACACCATCAGATAGCTCTAACTTATATCATTGATTTTGGTTTGTCCCACCACCAAAGCTTTCTATGGAGAATACCTATACTTGAGGAGCTAAGCATGCATTGCCTTATAAAGGAGTTTCACCATGTGTATGGTTAATGGTTTCATGAGGATATGTTTGTATATATCTCTGCAAAATATGTGAAATCTATTATTACTTGCTAAGGAATACAAATAAGAGCCTAACCTTTCCAAAGTTTTAGAAGTAGGTCATAGATCATAGGTCCAATGTAGAATTCTTTCAATGTTGGGAATCTGCATAGTAGGTGATACAACATCACTCATCTCTATAATTACTTCAATGAAAACACATATTACTTTAATACAATGTTGTGTTTATATGCATAAGCAGTTTTGACTCTCGAAGCCCCTAATTATGATGAATACTTACTTACAAAGAACATGTACAATGTATGAGAGAACATCAAATTAAGATATTATTGAGTTGATAGTTTTGTCTCTACAAATGAGACTTAGGGAAAACCATCTTCAGTACTACACCATTACAGAGTCGACAATTTTTGTCTCTACAAATGAGACTTAGGGAAAGCCATCTTAGGTACTACACCATGACCATTGCATGTGGTTGTCAGAGTCGTTCTACATAATTGGTGAAAAGAACCTTTAGGTGTTGAGTATTGTCATATACATAGTGTTTTGCATATCGATATTATTTAAGTGTACTATAATACTATTCTATGATAGTAGTCATTATCCCAAACCTCTATTTAACATATTGGAATTGTTCCACCTTCTCTATTTCAATGCATTCAAGCTTGTTAATTTCATCCCGAAGTTGTTGTATAATATCCTCAAATATGGCTAGCATCTCATCCATAAGAAAATCAAGACTGGCACCTATGTTATCAGCTAAGGTTACTGATGTTGAAGCCTCTGATGAATTATCAAAGATAGAATGAGTAGGAGCTGATGGTGTGCCTGAAGTTGTACTACCAAAAGAACTAAAAATCTCAACTAAATCTCCAGATGATGCCATGTGAACCTATAGACTAAACAAGTGAATCTCAGAATATTAAAATATTTTTCCAATATCATATCATCTATGAAAGAGGGTTTCAATAATGCTAGAGAATTAAACCAATCATTTGCACTACAATTTATAAAACTAAGATGCCTACGTTTACATAATTTTTTCCATTTGAAAATGGTAGTAATATCCAATGTAGTAAATCAAAAGTTCAATAAAATATTGAAACAATTATGAAAGGAGACTTTTATACAATCTTGGCTACCTTATGATCAAGAGTGATCTACAATTCCAATTTTGTGAGGAATACAATAGTTCATAGATATAAAGTGTACAATTACGAACAAGTGACTAAGTTTTACTCTATAATTAACCATTCTCCTCTCATCCAAGCTTGTTGTGGGCGTAGTTGGGCATACAAAAATGGCTTTAGAATACAACTATTAGGAAAGTATACTTCATAGAACTCTTTACAACTTAGAGGTGAGACAAATCTATCATATATGATACTTTTCCACCAACAAACACAATCAAATGCTTCAATCACAAACATAATAGGTATTTCTTGAGGGAGCGTGATAATAGGGGGATCAGGCCTTATATTCTCTAAAAACACATCCTCTACAAGAGGTTGGTAGTACACATTGTCCATGATGAAGTGATCATAGCATATGTGATATTGAATTCTTTTTGTATTAGTGATTATTCTTATGACAGTTCTAGGAAGCCACGCACCCTTGCGCCCTTCTTCATCACATCTTACTTCTACCTTCATTCACACTTGGATATCCATACTTTTCTATCTAATATGAGTCTAAAGAACAATATAATTTTCAATCAGTTGTTAGCAAATATAAGATAATTAGCAGAGATAGTAGTATTTGTATTAATCTTCAAATTGAATTACATAAAGGTAAACCATATGTCCAAATGATCACAAACATTGTATCATTCTTTGCTCTTATATTAACTTAGCTATTGTTTATCCTATTAAATATCATTGAGGAGAACTCCCATATATATCAACTGATCTGCAATGCTAGAAGCTATACATATTATTAAATTATCTAAATAATTACCATGACACTATGTAAAAAAAACATACAATGGAAACTTGTGAGCTCATGTTCAATTATATTATGTATATATAATAATAGAAATATCAAATCACAGATATGAAGTGGTATCAAGAAGAGTCCAAGTCACATCATTCTATTTCCATCCATTGTAGGATCTTATCTTCTACAGCAAATTTTGATTTGAGACATAAGAATCTCCAATGCACTTTCAAATGGTGAGAGCTCAGGAGCTCTTCTTGTCCACATGTCCAACTTGAATATTATTTGGATTTCATAACATTTATGAATTATATGAATTATATTGAAAAATGAAAATTGATGGATTTCTAATTGAGTAATTTAATTAATAAATATAAATAAATTATCATGGAGGGTGCCTTCTTTTCCAAACTCTTTGTTGTGGAGGCTGACATAACGTACAAGCATGTCCTGCCTATCAACCTAGACCACGTTTTAAGTAATTTGTGGATGGCATATGGATTATTTGGCAATAAATAAAGACATTCTACATTTTGAAATTGTACTCAAATATAGCCAAAACAATGAATCTACAGTTTAAGGCTCCCAGAGTTGAATACAAAAAAAGAAAAAGTCATAAATGCATAACCACAAATTCTAAAATCTTGAAATGGCTAAAGAAATGGGAGAGGTGGAAAAAGAAAAAGAAAGGAGAAGATGATGAAACTAAGAACAACTCTTTCATAAGCACGATTATATATCCATAAAGATATGTTTTAAATATAGCTCATTGGAATCAAATTGTGAATGAATGTATGAAAAATCATATACTGTTTCTAGAAAAATAAGAGGATAATACCGAATTGATTGGTCTCTTATGTATCCATAGTTCAAATAATATATTTGATGATTGAGATAGCGAGTTAAGGAGAGTTAAGGAAGGAGTTATCTATAAATCCCTCTTAGGTTGTAGAGGTTTAATTAAAAAAAACCTTATGCTAAATAGCATTTTTAGTTCTTGCAATTTTTTTAGCAATTTGTTGGCCACTCTCTACATCATCTCTCTTGTTGCCTATAAAAGTAGCTGATTGAAAAAAAAAAAAAATGTTGGAGAAAATAATTTAGAAAGGAAATGGCCAAGAGTATAACTTTAAAAAACAAAAAACTCAGTGTATTCCCCATCCATACTTTGTTCATGAGTTGTGAAAGCAACACTTTGGCTAGTTGTCATGGTTAGGCCGTCAACTGCTATTTTATCATTTGTCAATGAAACAAAGATTTTGTGTGTTATGAACCAAATCCAACAAAGAGTAAGAAAGGTGTACCAGTTGGTTTAATATGATACAACAATAATTAGAGAAATTTAATGTGCATTTTATAAAGCAATGATTTAAATCAAAAAAATCTCTGATAATATTTGGTCCCTCAAAATCATACAAAAATCTAAATTTGCTGCTCCAAATCTCCAAAATAAAAAAAAGACTGATAATATTTGGTCTCCCAAAGTCATACAAAAATCAAAATTTACTACTCCAAATCTGCACCAAACTATGATCAAAACATAGTCTGCATTCATGTGGACAAAATATATTTGAGATTGATAGACTTTTATAGATTTCAAGAATTTGGTCCAAGCTTATTGGACACAACTTCTACTCATATTCTAACCCAAAATTTACTATGTGAACAAAAATAATAATATACAGAAACAAAACCCTACACCAAAGTCAAAGTGGGATTATATAGAACCACTTCTTGTGAGGAAAAACTTCGCTATTAAACCATTATAACTATCATTAATACAGATTGTATAGTTGCATTCCAATAGAGAACATATATTCTAAAAAGAAATATTTAAAATAGTCATCTCATTCATTCAAATTTTTTGTGTACAAACAATTTTAACAAAAATCAATGAAAGTATATGATTACACAGGAGAATTCCTCATCATGAAAAAACTACAAGACTATTTAACAGTTAAAGCATTGGTAGATATGAGGCTTGTCCCTTTGGTGAAATGGTGGGGCTTCTTGCCTGTAGGGCCTACAACCAAGGTTCAAGTCCCCATAGGGCCATTCTCTACTGTGGATCTTAATTGAGAATGTTTTTCCATTGACCCTTGGTGAAATAGTGGGGCTTCTTTCCTGTAGTGCTTACAACCAAGGGTTATTTTTAAAAGGAATTTTGAGGAAGATGGCAAGCGTTTTGCAGACTGTGGCTAGGGCCTGCATTCCCTAGCTCATCCCGTGACTAGTTCTCTCCCTACTACGAGTTGCTGGATCATTTTCAAAGGCGGGTGCTTGTTGTGGATTGTGTGGACACTGCTATTTTTGGTGGCATGATCCTCCATTGACAATGGGTGGGCGTCTGTCTCATCCTTTGTTGTTGCTACGTGCATGGTAGGGTCTGCAGGGGGTGTGGTTGAGGGGCTTCTGCCCTTCTCTCCCTCTTTAATTTTCTTTGTCCAGGCCCCAAGTGAATGGGGGAACTTGGATTCACCTCCTCCAAGCCTTCGAGTGGAGACTTGGAGATGGGTGATCTGATTTCGATAGTGCATGCCAATAGTAAGGACTTGGATGGTAAATTCCAATCGAGGGAAGGAGAATCCTCTTCAAATGGGAAGATATGATTACAAAAAATTAATGGATGTTTGCAGAAGGCTGAGGTCCGGCCAATTTTGGTTATCCAACCTGAACAAGTTTTAGAGGATGTCGAATACTGGAGCAATCATGCTCTTATTTGCAAATTTTTGGGCCTTTGCCTTTCATTGTCTATGTTAGATTCCTGGGCCCGTCGGGTGTTGAACCTGAAAGGAGATATGGAGATTTTGGTAGCAGCTAACAATTATTTCATGGTTATCTTCTCAAGCATGTCAGACAGGAATAAGGCTTTTGAAGGTGGCCCTTATTTCTTTAATCAGGTGGGACTTTTTATCAAGCCTTGGCATGCTAGCTTTAACTCTGTTGAGGAAATCCCTTCTTGAGTTCCAATGTGGGTTCGCTTGCCAAGACTTCCTTTGGAATTTTGGAGGGAAGATATTCTTCACTCAATCTCGATGCTTCTAGGAAAACTTATGGGACTAGCTGCATAGATTCAAGATCGTAAGCTAATCTCTTTTGCTCATATTTGTGTACAAGTTTATTTAAATAACCCATTGCTAGATTCTATGGAGATTTGTATGGGCTTAATTTCTTGGATTCAGCAGTTGGATTATGAGACCCTACCATTTAGATGCAGAATCTACCATGACTATAGACATTTATTTCGCAGATGTCCCAAAAATAAGAACCCCACCTTGGATGCTCCTGAACCCCCTAGAGAGGACAAGGGGAAGGCTAACTTATCTAAAGGACTTGTTGATAGCGAAGGATTTACTCAGGTTAAATCTTGTAATAGAGGAAAGGTAAAAAGAGAACTTGGATGGATAGGCAGATTGATGACACCTTTAACAAGTTAGATGTTCTTGGAGACATGGTCCAAGTGGAGGGTATCTCGGTTGAGATTTCTTCTGAGGCCAAAGGTCAACACGAGATTCCAGTTGGGGATATGCAGAGTGAGGATCAATTTCTAGTTACAGGGGATCTACAGGCTAGGCAGCTAGATATTGATTTTCCTCCTCTTGTTCAGGATATTGGAGATATTCATGGGTCACAGGGTTCAAGGGGCCCAGTCTTGGTGGCTCCTGACCCCGTTATGCCCAAAGGAACTTCTGATTCCGCAAAGAGTAATAAGGCACCTCTTGCTTTAGGCATACAACAGAAATCCTTCAAAAAGGGCCCTTTAGATAAATTGACAAAGAGTGGTAGAAAGTCTGATCAAGAGAAGGTGAAGATTATGGGTGAAAATTTGGTTGAATCTAGGTTGGTGAAACCCATTGATTCTCATTTCTCTCACCACCATAAATGATTGTGTTGTCATGAAATGTAAGGGGGTTGAATAGCATCCCCAGACAAAAGGTTGTTCATAGATTAATTGAGTCTCAGTCTCCTGATTTGGTCTTTATTTAGGAAATGAAAATTTCATTAGATGGTTTAGCTAATTGTGTTGCATGTATCTGGCCCTAGGGCTCTTGGCAGGGGGTGGGTGCCTTGAACTTTTCAGGTGGGATGGCTTGCTTCTGGAAACCAAGGAAAGTCTCCCCCTTATGGTGGATCTCCAATCGATCCTCCATTTCTTTGGTTGCTACTAGCTTTGAGACTGGAGAAAGGTGTCTTCTATCCAATATTTATGCTCCTACTAATTTTACAAGTAAATCCCAGTTATGGGCTCATATTAGATTCATCTGGTCCCTGGAACCCTTTCTCCCATGGTTGATGGTTAGAGATTTTAATGCAATTACTAGTCTAGAGGAAAAGCAGAGTGAGCTAGCTAGGCTAGACCCATCTTCTAATCTACTCAGAGCTATGATTAGCTCATTGAATCTCATTGATGTGAAGCCAACCAATGGTGTCTTTACATGGAATAATCAGAGATGTGGTGGTGAGGCTATCTCAGAAAGGCTTGATAGATTTTTTGTTTCATGCTATTGGTTGGACAATAGGTGGATCACCAATTCTGAAATTCTTGACTGGAAGGGCTCAGATCACTAGCCTATTAAGCTTTCCATCTTTTCATACGGAGCTACCAAGAATCCCTCTTTCAAATTTCAGCTGATGTGTTTCAGAGATTTGTCTTTACCTAATCTTATGGTAAATTGGTGGTATGAGGGGATGCTTGCTCATGGTATGGCCATGTACACTTTTAGTAAGAGGCTTCAACATGTCAAGTACAGGCTTAAGATATGGAACAAACAATGCTTCAGGTTGCTACATGTTTAGAAGATTGATGCTCAAGCCAAGCTCGATGATATTACTCGCCATATTCATGACCATGGGTTGCATTCTGAGCTGAGTAAAGTTGAGTCTGCTACTCTGAAGGATCTGGAAGAATGGGAGCTTCGGGAGGAGATTTTCTAGAAGCAAAAATATTTTATTGATTGGCTTCAGGAGGGGGATAGGAACATTTCTTTCTTCCACAACTTAGTTAAGGCACGCAAGCATGGGAATTCTCTCTCCTCTCTTGTCTTAACGGATGGAGCACATGATTTTCTTGTGAAGATATTTCTAGGGAAGCAGTCAATTACTTCTCCACTCTATTCTCTAGGGAGGATCTTTCTACTGGACCTGAGGAGCAAGACATTTCGGATTGTACCCCTCGCCTTGTCTCTACTGAGATTAATGCCACCCTCTTAAGTCCTATCTTACTTTCTAAATTGGAGAAAGTTGTGTTCAATATGAAGAAAGGTAAGGCCCCTAGTCTAGATGGTTTTTCGATTGAATTTTTCCACAAATTCTAGGAAATAATAAAGTATGATCTCCTAGAGGTGGTCCAGGAGTCACATAGAAATAAATAGATGCTAAAGTCTTTGAATTCTACCTTCTTAGCACTTATACCTAAGAAATATGGGGCAAATTGGTTGGACCAATTTAGGCCTATATCGTTATGTGATGTTGTCTATAAGATTATTACCAAATTGATTGCCGAAAGGCTCTAGCCACTCCTTGGCTCTTTGATCTCTGCTGAACAAGGTGGCTTTGTTGATGGAAGAAAATTTTTGGATGGGGTTGTGATAGCAATGGAGGTTCTTCACTCTATGGCTACTTCTAAGGAGAAATCTATCTTCATTAAGCTAGACATGGCCAAAGCTTATGATTGGGTGAGCTGGGAGTTCTTACAGAGATTTTTTTTTTTTTCAAGTTTACTGAGGAGTGGGTGGATTGGGTTCTTAGCTGTGTGACCTCATCCTCCTTCTCAGTTCTTATTAATGGAGAACCTTTAGAGCTGTTTGCTACTTCTTGAGGACTTCAACAAGGGGACCCTCCATCTCCCTACTTGTTCATTATTATGGCAGAGGTAGATTTCTAAAAACTCAACTGCAGTAGGGACTTATCCAAGGCTGGAGCTAGAAAAATGATTGTCCATCATATTCTCATCTTCAATTTGTGGACAATACCAGACTGATGGGTATGGCTAGAATCAATGAGGCAGTAAACATCAGGAAAGCTTTGGATACCTATTTGATAGCCTCAGGTCAGAGAATTAATGAGGATAAGTCTTTCATTTACTTCTTTAATACTCCTCGGCTTATTCAAAATAGGATTGCTGGAATTCTTAGATTCCAAATTGGTTCCCTTCCCTTGATGTATCTCGGGGTCCCTTTGTCCTTGGGTTCTCAGCAGAGGGATTATTGGTAGGGTATTTTGGATAAATTCAGGAGTAAGGTTGGTCATTGGACCTATAGATGGTTATCTTCCGCTGGGAGAGTGGTTTTAATAAAGAATGTGGTGTAGTCTCTCCCTATTTACATGTGTTGTGTTCAGGTTCCACCCTCTAATTTTGTGAGGGACTTTGATGCTTTATCTTGGCAATTCCTTTAGTCTGGTAGCTTTCTTTCTATAAAGTGGAACCTGGTCAAGTGGGAGTCGGTGTGTAGACCGAAACATGTTGGTGGCCTTGGGCTTCGTTCGATGGCTCTTGTTGTCATGGCCTTGGCTTCCAAGTTGTACTGGAAATGGTGTAACAATCAAGACCAAGATTGGGCCAAGGTCCTTTCCCATGAGTACTTTCCTGGTGCGGATTGCTCTGAGGTGTCGTAGCTTCCTTTGGTGGGTAAAGGCTCATGTATTTTGGATACTCTTAAGAAGGGAGCCCATCTAGTTAAGGAGGGTCTCTTTTGGATTTGCAATAGAGGCTCAGATATTCTTTTTTGGTAGGACTCTTGGGATGGCCATCCTCCCATTATTTCTAGTTTTCCCCAGCTTCTACCCCTTTCCCATACTTTTACTAATGCTGGCTGGCTTAAGGTGGAGTATTTTAAGACCGTCAAATGCCTAGGCCAGGTTGAGGTGACTTACCAGAAGGATTCTCAAGAGTGGCTAGTTGATGGCTCTATTGAGGATCATGCCCTTCTTTCTAAAGTTTTGGAGACTAGGTTTTGTAGCTCATTTAATGGCAGGGACAGCTTGGCTTGGAGTCCTAGTCCAAAGGGTAAATTCACAGTGGCTCAAGGCTATGCTACTCTTGACAGGGACTTGCATGGTTTGCCTGAAGTGCACTGGTGGACGAAGGTTTGGAGCCACTTTTCTTGGCCTAAATGTAATTTTTTCTTATGGCTATTGGCTCAGAAGAAATGCCTCACTTGGGAGAATCTTTGCAAATGAGGCTTCCAGGGACCTTCGGTTTGTTTTCTTTGTTTGCACAATGAGGAGTGTGCCTCTCACTTGTTTTTCTCTGCCCTTTTTCGAGAGAGATATGGAATAGATGGTGGGAGGCTTGGTGTCATGGGTGTATTCATGCCACTTCTCTTATTGATTTCTAGGAAAGTTTAGGCAGACCTCCAGTGAAGACTGCTTTCTTACATGTTGCTTGGATGGTTGGCCCGATTTTCATTCTCTGGAACCTCTGGCTAGAAAGGAATTGCAAAATTTTTTGTGATTCCAAATTAGGAAGCAATCAATTATGGAAGGTGATTCTCAATAGGCTCCAAGAAATTATTTATGCAAAGTGTGATATGTCTAATAGTATAGAGCCAAGGGATCATGTTATTGTGAGGAATCTGAACTTGGAAGTTAACAGCCGAAGAGATATTTTGGGAAAAGGACCTAGCCATGTTAAGTAGCGAATGTGTTGGGATGGGAGGTTGTCTCCTCCCTCGACTAGGATTTTGAAGATCAATACAAATGGTTCTTCTCGGGGGAACCTTGGTCATGCTGGTATTAGTGCTATTGGTAGAGGCAGTGATGGTAATGCAATTTTTCTCCTCTCTATTTACAAGGGTCAACATTCTAATAATCTGATGGAGGCCTTAGCTATTAAGGTTGCTATTGAGCATGGTTGTGCTTTAGGATGGTGAAAGATCATTTGTGAGTCTGATTCTCAAATTGTTGTGGAAATGCTAAATAACTAGAGATTGGAAGATGTTAATTGGCAACTTGCCTCTATGGCTAGACAAATTCTAAGTCTTTGTAAGTCCTTAGACTCTGTCTCCTTTCGTCATATCCCTTGTGAATGGAACGGAGTGGCAGACTATCTGGCAAAGTGGGCTTTAGAGAATGTGGGTGGATGGGACATTAATGGTAGGGATGAGTTACCTTATGAGTATTGTGAGATCATTGATCAGTTGTTATTAGAGGACAGGAGTATGTAGTGTTGTTTTGGGCCTTTGGCCTTTGCTTTGTATCTTGGATTTGATTGAATAAATTTTTACCCCTCTTTTTCAAAAAAAAAAAAAAAGTGTTGGCAAATATTATACTTGCATTGCTTTTTTGAACAGGAAATATGGCAATCTTCACAACCGAGGAGGAAAGAGAAAGAACAAACACTCAGAAAGTAGTCATATCTTTTCCAATAAACATTTTCTCTTAAATCTAGGAAACCCACTACCATTTTAAAAAATGACATAAATTTCCATTACCAACCATGAAAAAATATCTCGCGAGCCCCTTAACTGGTTACAAAACCAATATAGATAGCTTGACAAAGGTTTTTCATTGAATCTAAAGCACTTCCCTCACTCTAAATGAAAGCTCTGTGGCGAGCACATCCACAGATAAGATAGCAATAATCAAGTTAATAAATATATATTTTATCCTTTTAATTATACTTATATATTTCATTATTCTAGTCAAGGATTTTTAAAGCTACAAATGACAAATGTGAACTTTATTATGTATTATAATTATAGAAAAAAAATTAAAATTATTAGTTAAAAATTTGTTCCTAAAGATTTCAATGTGAGGAAAGTAAGATATTTTGAAAAGAATCCCAATTACATGTAAACAGAAGACTTTTTTATTTATAATTTTTCCACATTTAACTAATATTTAAGCACTCATAAAATAAGAAGATTTTTATTTATAATTTCTCCACATTTGACTACTAAGCACTCATAAAATAACAATTTAGAAAATAATTCTATATTTAATTTTCTCTATAATTTTTACTCGAGCTCTTATTGGTAGCTACTACTTACTCATGTAGTAATGACTTTTTCAAAAGAACCTTATTTGAATTTTGCTTACTTCTCTTTATTGCTAATATATTATTTAGTGTCTATTGAACATAATTATTATTTGAACATGTTAATATCAATAATGCTTATGCCTCCAATCAAACACACAATTTGTAAAAACCTACCAATAATTGAACATGGCTATTTCCAGACAAAATACAGATTTGACCAAAATTGTAAAAATAAAAAATACAATAGATTTTGCTGAGGAAAAATCATTGTATTTTTGAAGATAATGCCTAAAAATGTTTTAGTACATTCTATTTGAAAGATAGCACCCATAATTACCCTAGACGGAATATGCTGGTCCATTAAGATAAACATTATTTCCCTGTCATGTAATCTTTTCTAGCTAAAGTGGGGTGCTGATTTGATGAGTGTACTGAGCTGCACCCACCAAAAAAATTAAGATTCCACACCCCTCAATCATTCGTTGTCTCTCTTTACCTTTTGTTTTAAATAACTATCCAAAATACATCTTTAAAAAAATAAAAACTTCATTTATTTTATAAAGTACTTACCATTAATAGTATTCATAGCAGCATGTAAATCAGTGCGTTCATGGGAAGACCTCATTGTTTTTGATATTACATAAATTTCTCATTCCATTTACCGTCCGTTGAAATATCCAAATAAATGTGTTTACTAGAAGATCACAATATCCCATTTATTTTATAACATGTAGATCATAGTCCCATTGTTGGCCTTTTCTATGTCACCTCTGGCCTCTGTTGTTTTTAGAATAAGTGAATATATGAACATCTTCGTAAACATAAGATGGCATTTAAGATTTGTACCATCCACCTTAAAAATCCTTATCCAAATGTAACTTAGGTATCAGGGATAAATAATTTCTAGTTCTAATTTTATTTCTAAACTTTTTAATGGTACATATTCATTAGGTTCCTTAATGAAAGTCCAGTACCATCTACTAAACCTAGCATACAAAAAAAATAAAAATAGGGACTTTCTCACACTGTTGAAACCACATGATGATTAAAACTCTTAATATAACTCTACCTTCATAATTAAAGATTAACTATCCAAATTCTATACCTTGAATAGCCTTCAACAGGCATGATAGTAGTGATGCATGTTTTTCTAAGGAGATGGTGATGTACAGATGTGATGGGATATTACATTGATACATGAAGAGCGATTAAGTGTGATGGCCTTAGGCCAACACTGAGCAAGACAATTTCCAGATGTAGTACAGTAATCAGAAGTACTTCCACACCAGTTGTAAATGTTGCAACATCTTTCACTGTTGCACCAGAAGTTCCCTATCTAATAATATAAGAATCATTTTTGTTTCAATGTAGCTTATGAATGTTCTTATGAAAAACAAATCTAAAATTATCATCTTACTAAAAATAAGCTATAGTATAATTTAATGGAATGGAATCTTTTTATTGAAGAAAGATGGCATAAATGGCTAAGAAAGAAAACCATGAAACTTATGTGGGAGATGAATCGATGAGGTTCTATATATTTTATTAAAAATATAAAATACAAACATTATAGTGGGCTGCCAAGTTTTAACAAGAAAAACAAAAGATCAAGAAGTATTGATCTGAAAACATAGGTAGTAAACAAATTGCAGCATAGGTTTATATCAGCAATACATATTAAAATGCAATACATAAACCAAGTAAAGATTTGTTAAAAATAAATCTCAATGCATATTGATGTTCACATTTGTACTGAGAGTTATATGACTCTCTCTGATTTGTGTGAGTGTATGGAAGCCAAATGGCGCATTTGGACAGAAGTTTCTGATCCATGATTTCCTAAGAAGATAAAATGATTACAAACTAGAAATGTTTTGCAAATGTCAAACCTCAGTTAAACATTAGAAATAGAATTCATGACATTACGAAATTCACTCAAAAACTAAAATATCGAACCTGCCAAAATAATTTTATTTCAAACTCTTAGTTTGTTAGGAAAAAAATTGATATACATTTATTCCACGAAAACCGTAAACCAAGTAAATAACAGTCACAAATAGTGCACATGTTGGGCCCTTCCAACTTAAAAGAACTAATTAGCAAGAAAAACATGATATATCTAAGAAACGAAGAGAATTGGCTTGGAATAGACTTAGTAAGATGAAAGTGGCACTTATTGGTGTAGCAATTATGGTTGGGTGGACAAAGTAGACTTGCTAACAATGTGCTTCTCACAATGGAACTAAGGAGAAGTGGTGCGGAAATATGCATTGGGACATATATATAAGGTGACTTCCATTATCATAATGACAATCGTGTTTTCGTGCATGTGTACATATTGTGAAATGGTGCCATGTTGATGTACTTAATGCCTTTGAATTTGTGTTTCTCCCTGTGGCCTTATTTACTGTTCTCACTGGGATTCATATCCCATTCCATCTAACTTGAATCTGCTCTAAGATCTTGGACAGGAAAGTTATTCTATAAATCTTTGAAAAAAATGATATCTATTTATTACTTTCATGAAATTTTTATCCCAAACTCATCTGTCATAATTAACTTGATCATCATTTCAATCATTCATATGCTAATTTATTGATAAAATATGCTAGATTTTAGTTTGAAGAACATAGAGTAATAGTATATATATGTATTGATCATGTAAGAAATTTTTTTTGCAGATCTCACTTGTGGGAAAACAATCTGACCAAAAACGCAATCACATCATCCTTTCAGTTTAACAATAATATAATGTAATGTAACTTAATCATTGGTGGGAGATTCAACATGTAAGAAAAAGGGAGAGGCGTCATAGTATTTAATATTTTATGACACAATCATTTCATCTCAGAAACTGGGCATACTTTAGTTAATGAAAGAAAAATAGAGTCCTGTCAAACACATAAGACAAAATAATTTTTTTAATTTGGTATTGTGTTTTGCTACTTGCAATATAAAAGAATCACGCTGACTTTCCACAGCACTCCAAAGGTTTTAGATATCATTGTCAATTGTTTGAAAGGTGATGGATGTTTCAAGATTCAATTATAAATACTTAATAACCCTAAAAATGCTCCATCCTTAGATCATTAGGGCTTAAAACATTCAAATGTAACATTTGGCAGAATTAGGGCGCGAATTTCCAGACATGTAAAGTAACCCACTGCCCACATATATAATTTTTTAAATTTTGTATTGTGTTTGGCTACTTGCAATATAAAAGAATCACGTCGACTTTGCATAGCACTCCAAAGGTTTTAGATATCATTGTCAATTGTTTGAAAGGTGATGGACGTTTAAAAATTAATAAAAATATATGCAAAATATTTTGTTATAAATTTAAAGATTCAATTATAAATACTTAATAACCCTGAAAATCATCCATCCTTGCGTCATTAGGGCTTACAAGATTCAAATGTAATATTTGGCAGTTCATTAGGGTGAGAATTTCCAGACATGTAAAGTAAACTTGGATAGGAATCGAAGAGTTAAAAAACAAATCCTCAGCAATGTAAAATCTCTGTGATTTTTCTAACACAATTATCGCATAGCATCTCATTAGTCAATGTGCATTTGAAGTTAGGAAATCAAGAAATCAATGTACTGGAAGAAAATGTGCTTCATTTGGAGAATGGATATTACTACTATCCTGATGAAGTAAATCTTATATAGCTCAATCTAGATGTCAAAAATCTTGCTGACCATCTACAGATGATTGAGATTCACAACCATAAAATGTGGAGCAACTTTATACCGTCTTGAGAATCTCAACCATGACAGATTCGGATTACATAGTTATATGTCCAAATTAATAAACATTTTAGTTGGATCTCCATAATTAGAGAAGAATACCAAATGACACTGCAACAATGTATTTTACTTTATATTTTGTTGTTTGTTTATCTTTCTTTTCATTTTTAAAAGAGCTGAGCACCTTCTTTTAGCTGAGATCTATTCATGCCCTCTGGATTCAATGGTATGCATGCATATATATTTATGGGCAAAACATTTTTCCAACATACAATTCAATCTGATTGAACACATTCAACCACTTGAATTTTATTTATTACTCAACACTTAAGGTATCAAAGGAGAATACAGCTTTTGCAGATGAACTTGCACTTTTACCTTGTGCACAGTAAAATATTTGGATATTGTACATTTTTTGTTGCAATGTAAAATTTCTGACTGTGATTTCTTTCACAGCTGAAAAGAGTCGTCTAAGGGAAAGTCGCGGAAGAAGAAATCACTTATCGCAACAATGTAATTCTTCTAACCTTTGTGCTCTACTACATCCCGCTTCAAATTTAGGGCTTAATTCTTTGAAGACTGTTCCTCCATCTCCACTACTCAAATCCCAGATCTCTCATTTGAAATAGATATAGTAAACGTAGGAATGAAGATTGCAATCATCCAAGGTGCAGTGATCATTGATCATTATTTTGTGCTTAGATTAGAGATAAAGAATTTTGTCCAACTGTGAACAATGGTGTCATTTGTTCACAGTTCCTTTTTTTCTTTACATGCTATGTGTTAGTTGAATTCCTACTGGCGTAAGACAAAGGTGTCATGGGCAGTGAGTGTATTACATAATGGTGAGTAAATATCCACCTCATCTCAAGCTACTAACAAAATTAATTAGAAGAAGCTTGCAGGCAGACCCGATTGACTGGCGATTAAGGGGTCTTCCACATATGGCAGCTCTTTGTGTTAGCAATGCATTGAACTTTGGGTAGACTATAATAAATATGTATAGGTTATCCTCTCCAAAGTCTGTCGCATAATCAGGCCCACCTCCATGCTGGACAACCATGAACATTCAGGCAAAGACGTAGGCTCAAGACATATTTGTAGAAAATTAGAATTGAGCAAACAAGAGGAAAAACCATTGAGAGGAGAAGCCATGGAGAAACCCAAAATGGGCTCTGCTGAACACAGGCCCAGTCCATTATATTTATAGAGAAATACATATTAAATGCCATTTACACTGTAGGAGGAGTTAGCTGGAATATTAATGAAAGGTAGTTGGAGTGGATGGTGCAAGATTGAACGTGTGCATAAAATTGTCTATGGTCTGTGTTGGGCGGCTGGTCTGTGCCGACCATATCTAAGATAATTAATTTATGTTGACATCCCCCCTAAATTAATTATCAAAAGATTTCAAGTATCCCTCCATAATCTAGAAACGATGGGTCCTGGCCTTAAGCCTTGTTAGGTACCCATTTACAATCAATTATCAAATGCTTTCACTCTTCTTGTTTCTCCCATCATAATCACTCTAGGTTTTGTATGGATTACCCATAACCGATGCAATATCAAAGTGGTTTTAAGTTCACCACAAACTTCTCAAACATTACACAAATGGTTTCAAGATCACCATAAACTTTGCATTCAAATGGTTTACAAACCAAGCATTCACTGGTTCTAATGACCACGAATCATCACTACGGGGAAACTATGATTACTTTGGGCCTTTCTCTTTTGTACTTGCATCAAACTGATTATTGAGTCCATCTAAAAAGAAATCCATCTACCGAGATACATGGGTACCCAACCACTATACTCGCCAATTCTATAGGAATCCTTTTCACATACATGGTTCATCAATATGTCAAACCAAAAAATCTTTAGGGTGTTGGGCACAACCGATAATGCACCCCATACATTCATATAGCCCATTAACAATCATTACTAATTCAATTTTCATCACTTGGTTGGGGGCTATCAATGCAATCAACTTCTATTACATGACCACTATCAAGAACATCATATCCTTCACAATTAGACAAACAAATTCTCACTTCCAATCCCAATACTTTTATCCAATCAGCACACACACAGACCTTTGCACCATGACAACAAACTCTAGCATGCCATCTCTTTTCCTAATGAATGCTAACTCCTACAGCTGATTTATAATACTCCACACATATTTCAAAATAAAGTACTATTAATAATAACAAAATTAGCTTTCACCTTCAATTTTAGCTTCCTTCTTTTCATGGCTTCTCTCTTTCTCATAGAACTCCCTTGATATTTTCTTGTCACATTAGAAATATGTATGCAATCTTTGGCTCTCCCACTTGCACAAAGTTGCTCCACAAACTACTAATCTTTGACTATCATCTTCATACAATGCTCTGCGTTTGCCTAAACATTTCAACACTACTTGACTTAAAGATCACCATTCAAATCACCATTCTTCATTTGCTGATTTGATAGACAACATGCATATTACTGTCACATTTAGCTCACTCTGCAAAACAAGATACAAAAGTCCTCAGTCACGATCACAAAAACTTCCTCAAATAACAGCAGCATTTCACAACTCCACACTTCAGCACTCTTTTGCCTCTCTGCTCCACACGTTAATAGTTTCTGCTATTTATCAACAATCTCCAGCAATCTCAGCACTTCATTGAACCATTTAAACCTTCTTAATCTATGCTTCAAATAGCTTGCAGAGCATTCTCTCCTTTTGGCTCTGATACCATGTAGAAAATTAGAATTAAGCAAACAAGAGGAAAAACCATTGAGAGGAGAAGCCATGGAGAAACCCAAAATGGGCTCTGCTGAACACAGACCCAGTCCATTATATTTATAGAGAAATACATATTAAATGCCATTTACACTGTAGGAGGAGTTAGCTGGAATATTAATGAAAGGTAGTTGGAGTGGATGGTGGAAGATTGAACATGTGCATAAAATTGTCTATGGTCTGTGTTGGACGGCTGGTCTGTGCCGACCATATCTAAGATAATTAATTTATGTTGACAATATTTAATCTGGGAAGCCTTTTCTGACATGACAAATCTCTTAGCCGACATAAGACTATTGGGAAATCTAGACAATCCGATTATTGACTCTCAAGGAGTGAAGTCTATTAGCTTAATTATATATATAACTTTATTTAAAACACTTCAAGAACCTATATTTACAAAGAATAATCATAGATATGAAAATGCTTTTAGTAGAAATATTTATTTTGTAGAAATAATCATAAAAATAAATAAGTACTCTTCATTTGTTAAAATTATTTTTTATTTATATATGTCATATTACGATCTACATATATTCAAACTGCACTGAATCTAAATGAACTGGATAGTTTAAATAAATGTCTAAGTCCTCAATTTTGTTTGATTGTGAGTAGTCACATTTAATTATCAATTATGAGTTTCTACTAATCAATCTCAAATCTAAATACATTAGTTTCACTTGAAAAAATTTTAATCTAAAGATTTATTTATTTATAACAAAAAAATGTGTTCATTGTCAAACAAAACACATTTTCATTGCAAACACCCATTCCAAAGTTCTAATGGTGGAAATGCAAAATTTGCATAGAAAATTGTGTTTTTGCATTACCATCTTCAATGGCTATTGAATATTCAATTGAAGCATTCCCTATTGTTTGTTGTGAGAAGGAAAATCTATCCCAAAACATTACCACCAACTTCAATTTTATCTAGTTAATTATATGTTATTAGGAAGACTTCAACCCGAATGTATATTTAGATTGTTAAGAATTTTAAATTGACTTTTTTTTTCTTTCAAACTATCAAATGTAGGAGTATAATTGATATTAATATAGATATCAAACAAATAATTTCACTTGAAGAGGCACTAAATTGAATATGTATACAATATAAAGGATTGAAACTATTTAGTGTTGTATTTTTAACATACGAATTATTTATTTGTCTTTTGCTTCTAATTTATTGCACTTACATTAAATTTATTACTTTTATTTTCTCAATTTAGATTTGGTTATTAATATCTAAATAATGCAAACTTAATTTTTTACTTTTATTTTCTCACTTTAGATTTGGTTTTTAATATATAAATAATGCAAACTTAGTGTGACTTTGAATATATAAATAATGTAATTCTTGAATTTACATTCTTTCTACACATCATATTTCCTTTAATTCTAAAAAATATAACACAATTTCAATCATAATTAAAATCTTACAAATACAAAACCTCTTGTTCATATATAATAAAATAAAATGATAATTAAGAAGTTACAATTTAGAAAATTAGTATAAATACAAAATATGTACTAAAGATAAAACAAAAGGAAAAATAAATAAAATTCTAGTCTTTTAGAGTTCTTTGATATGTGCTTGACTATTAAAATTGAAACTTGGCGTACACCACATATTTGAAATATTGATGCATAAATATGATGTTTTACAAATGTCCACTATACATAGAACAAAAGACATAATTTAAATAAAATAGAATGAATAACCTAAAAACATACACTATGATGGCCTGAATTTTCACTGAGCTTAATTTTTTTGATTTACTATAAAAATTAGGAAGAAAATATATCCTCATGTTTAGGGTTTCTTAAAGTGTTGTCATTTCTCATGAAAAAGACCTAAATTTTTGTTCATACCTTATGGTTTGAACAAGTCATTCATGAGTTGGTATGCAAATAATAAATAGGGATATGATAAAACTTTGGTTTTAAGTTTTAATTTTCCATATCCCTAAGTCCTTTGTTTTATTTTTGTATGTTATAAAGTTGTGGCCCTAAGTGCTTTAAGCTGTGAAGCCACGAAAATGTTTTGATCATTGTATCTCTCCATTATGTTGTTTAACCATTTTGAGGACTATGAAGTTACGAAGCATTTAGTTACAAGGTAATCGAAGACAACATAGCTAGCATCAGTTAGTTAAGGTTGTGAAGTGGAGAAAGCTTAGATTCATGGGGTCATGGCTTGTAGTTTACTTAGTAATTTTTAAGTTGCGAAGCTATGAATTATAACTATGGTGACCAAAATTTAAGTTACTGCTACATCCCCTACAGTTAAAGATAATGTGAGGTTAGGGGTGAGAATGGAGATAGCTAATGATCACAACATCATATGGTTAATCATAAGTTAAGATTTATGGATGCGAAGCTATGAAAAGGATGATAGTTAGATCTGAAGTAGTGTTCATAACATCACAAGGTTAAAAGATGTCATGTTGCTAACTAGTACAAAAATGACAAAAGGGTTGAAGATAAAAATTTTGCAACATCAAGAGTACAGAAGGTGTTAAACCATAGAGATTTAATGATGAGGGTAAAAAGATAGATTTCACTACTTTGCAAGGTTAATAGGTATTTTAAGAAAATAAGCTATGATGAGGAAATAAGAATTCTCATGCCTTTGGACATGTTAAGCCATGGTAAGATTTTAAGGTAGAGATGTTGCGATAAAGGGTTGACTATGTAATGCCCACCCATAGTTTTCTTTTATGTTCTTATTGCCAAATTCTTTTAGGCCAATTTTATGTATTGATTAGTTTTAGAGATGCTAGATTTCTAGTTTTATGATATTATTTCATGACTTGGATTAGTGATATATCAGTGATGATTACTTGGTTGACTGTATTTCATGTCTTGTTTAATGATTGTGGTTACTAGTGCATTAATGATGCTTTAATGATTCATATTTAATAAATGATATTTCTTTCATAGCAATGTGAGATAATGTTGTTAATGATGAATATTTCATATTCATAATGATGAATTGTTATACCTGAACATTTGATGTTTGACTTGTGACTATTATGATACCTACCCCATACTTGCATGTGTATGGTGTGTGTATTTATTTTATCTTTATGTCTGATGTGTTTGATGTCATTAAGGGAGGGAGTCGTAGTCACCTACTAGTTGAGATCTACATGACGTACCACTCCCTATCATTACTTGTTTAGTTTAGATATATTTATGTACATGCACATGCTCATCTTTTATGCAGAATGTAGGTACTAGGCATCGACTTCCCTAAATTGCCAAGATGAGTGTGTCTTATCACAATAACTCAATGGCAAGAATGGGGAGATAATGTTCAGGTCCAATCACATCCATAGCCTAATTTCTTGTCCTGAGAAGGAGGACATGTATTTGACTTTCTACCTTTTTTAAACCCATGAGTTTATCTTTGTCTGTGTTGTTTGATTTTGAGCTGTGGTTTGTTTTGATAATGTTGCTTTTATGTGGATTTCACTATGTGATTTATTTGGTAAATAATTTAATTTTAATATTTCAGTTAATCATATAATATTGACAATTATTAAATATCATTTGATTAAAAAGAAATTATTAAAGCATGGGAATATTTAATTAATTAATAACTAATTAAATATGTGCTTAAATTTAAAAGTCTAAATTTAGAAAATTGGTTAAAGAAAAATTAGAATATGATGATATTCAATTAATTATAAATTAATTAAATATGTACTTCAACTTAAAAGATTGAAATTGAAAGTCTAATTTAAGAAGTTGGACAAAAATAGAATTAAAATATTAAAATATTAAAGATTTAATATTGTTTTATTATAGTCATTTATTTAATAATAATTAAATTAGAGTTGCATTTAAACAATGAGCTTTGATTATTATTATTAATTTCAATAATAAATTATGCTTTAATTAGTTCTTGCATTAATTAATTAACTAGAAAAAAAGAAAATATAAAAGAATATTTTAATTAAAAAGTTCTTTAAGTGTGCATGAAAAGATTAAATAACAAAAGTTCATTTTAAGGAGAGGCCTTTGCATGTTCAAAAATCAGAAACCCTAGGTAGAGTTAAACTCTTTATTAAGAGATTCAAGCTCATTTCTACACACATAAGTATTTGGGGAGGAAAATTCAAAATTGGATCAAAAGAATTGTTAAAATTTCAAGGGGTCAAGATTTGTATGTATTCATAGATTGTCTCAAATTTTATTTGTGGTTTTGAGGTAGGGATTGAAAACCCATTGTAGAATTTTATTGAAAGATCTATCTACTTTGTGTCTTCATGGGTGTTTTCATATTACTTATTAGTTTACTATATTGATTGTTGAATAAGGAATTATGTTATAGATTTTGAAAAGGAAAACTTATTAATCAAGAAAACTTGAATAAGGAAAATTATGGAAAAATTGTAAAAAATTATTATGATTGTATTCTTTTAAAACCCTTTTAGATAATATAGGAAATATTTGATTATGGAAATTTTAAAGAAAATAATAAATTGAACAGTTTAGGATTTCAACTTTAGATTTGTCATTAAAACCAGGAGATTGTCATAAATTTTTCAAATATAGATAAATATTATTCTTATATCTAAAATAATTTAATCATAAAATTTATTGGAAAAAGAAAAAGATTAATTGAGAGAAAAACATATTTTAACTGAACTTATACATGCATGTGAAAACAAATATACTAAAAATAGAGATTAAGTATAGTATGGTTACATGCATGTGAAAATAATTTTGCTAAAAATAGAAGCTAAGTATAGTATGGTTACATGCATGTGAGAATAATTATGCTAAAAATAGAAAGCTAAGTATAGTAGGGTTACATGCATGTTAAAACAATTATGCTAAAAAATAGAAAGCTAAGTATAGTAGGGTTGCATGTGAAAATAGTTATGCTAAAAATAGAAGCTAAGTATATTATGGTTGCATGCATGTGAAAACAAATATGCTAAAAATAGAAAACTAAGTATAGTATGGTTGCATGATTTGAGAGATCAAAGACATGCAAAAATACTAATTGCATGTGTATTTTTATTTTATATAGTTTAATTTTAAAATTTATTTATTTAAAATAATAATAATTTATTAATTTCTAAAATAAAATAAATTTTATCCATTTAGTTATAATGTGAATGTTAGTGATTATTTAAGTTTAATTAAACTCATAGTTGCATATAAATGATTTTATAATTATTAATGCAAGAGGGAAGTTAATAAATAAATATTTATAATTTTATTATATTTTAAGAGAAGTTGTGGTAGAGTTCATTTTGTAATCATTTAGTTAATAACTCTTTGACTTTACGAGATAAATTATAAATAATTAAATTAAATTTATAATTTTATCTCTATTTGCATTATGAATTCAAAAAAAATTAAATGTTAATGTTGGACTAAAATAGAAGTCAAATTATGATTCGATGTTTGGTATTAATGGGGTTCTGTTTGAAGGATCAAACAATTATTAATGGGGTTATGTTCTGCTTGCAACTAAATTTGTTGGAATTATGGTTTTTTTGTTTGATAGACACATGGTGCTCTGTTTCAAAATGATAATTGAAAATTCTAAGGTAGTTTGCAGATAGGATTTTCATTTTGTTTAGTGGCGATTTACATTGGTATGATATTATCTGTAGGTGATATGTTCTGATAGATATTTAGAGATGTCATGGCGATCCTTTCTCAATCGGGTGATGATATTATGATTATGAATAATGAATTCTGAGCGCCTAGTAGGATTGCCCCCCTTTCATTATTTTAGTTATCTTCAGATTAGCACTAACTCTATGATATGGATTGTGTTGTAATATTTATCTTCTCTTATAAAGCCTACATATTAGTTGATATGTTATATAGTTATATTATGGCAGGACTCTTTATGTAGTATTTATTTTTTCCATAGGCTAGTGTATGGAGCTACAAATGAGTGATGGCTACGAGCCTGTCTCCATAATTTTTGATACTCCCTCTGTTAAGGAGGTTTATCATGTTTTGTGAATGGTAGATGTTGTCTATTAGTGATATTTATAAGGTAGTGAATTAGATTAGTATGTCGAGCTAACTCATTTATATTTCCATATGATGCTAATTAGGTAGGTGTCTAATTTCCCCTTTATGGGTCAGGCCTTACCTACCTTTATTTTTTTCAAGTATATGTTCACTTACTTCTTGGATTCTCCAGTAGACATCATATTAAGGATTCTTTCAATTTTAATTAGAGATAAAGAGAAATGTTGCTTTAAATTGTGTTTTCTTTAACTAGCTTGATTGGAAGTGAATAGACAGGAATAAAATCTATTCAGATTCAAATTACAAAAGAGAAGCATTGCATCCTTGACAAGAGGTTATTGGGAACTTTAAGGAGATGAATTTTGTATCATTTTTTGTTCATCAAGGTCTGAGTTTGTAATATTTGTAATAAAGATTTGTTGACAGGGGCATGCCCCTTTTATTCTGTAATAATAGAGGACTATGGTCCGAAGCTAGACTGGAGGTTTTCTTTCCTTGCTCTTTCCTACTAGTGCCCATTTGAACGGGGGAACACTATTGTATTTAAAAATTTATTCTAATCGATTATTATGGCCTCAACCATTTATCGATCAAATATATATATATATATATATAAGTCAAATTAATATTTTAGAAATGAAATTGATATTAGTATTTAATCTAATAATATACATTTATGTTATTAATTAAATCATTATGATTTAAGATTATTTAAATTAATAACATGATAATATTGCATGATATTTTATATGCAAAGAGATTGGATATTTAAATACTTATTGATTTAAATAAGTATATTAGCATAACAATTTATATTAACATGTATATTCTTACCTTATTTCTAAACACATCTTTATAATCCAAATTAAACAAGAGAAATTGATTAAATTAAATCATGTGGCTCAAAGCTATGTGTTTTCTAATATTCTATTTATAGTCTTATGATGTTTATTTTCATGATGGTTTTTCTTTGTAGGTTGTTTAGTTGGCCAAGTTAGGATGTGAACTAGAGGCATTTTTTAATTTTCTTGTATGATTATTTGATAGGATGTCATGATTAACTTTATGATTTGAATTGAGATTTATGTTTTACGAGCTTTATGCTATTGAGCATTTATGAGAACTTGGGTTTTGAGAACCAATGTTATTTTTGGGTTGCCTATTAAGGAACCAAATTCAATCAATATTACTCTTGTGGAATGGGACACTATTGTGGTTTGTGATTTTTGGAAGGTTTTCTAGGTACATATCCCTGGAAGTGGCTTACAGTAGGGGTCTGGGACCCAAAGTGGTTAGTGCCAAGGTAACCTATTATAAGTTATGTGATAAGTGATCATCTAGTAATTAATATTTTGGGGAAACAAACTAAAAAGATAAGTTATATATATTTTTCCCACCCATGCTTTGAGTGCTTGTATAGACTAAGGATGGGAATTGAATGATAGTATGACTAGTTTGCCACATCTTCTTGAGAGGGTTTTTTGGTTCTACAAGTGTTACATTGAGGGTTCAAGGTTCAAAGTAACTAGTCTAGGGTAACTCAACACTTGAAGGTCCAAGATCTATTGAGAGATCAATCCAAGGTAACTCAAGTAGTTTGACCATGTGATGACTCTCCTTAGAATGTAGCCTGAGTCTCCTCCATTAATTTTTTGTATTTTCCTCTAGTGGTGTTGTTATTGGTGGTGTACTTGTTGTTGGATGTATTTGATGTGGTTATTTACTTTCATTGATGGTGATTGGTGATTTGTGGTTGATGGACTTTTGGCATGTGGCTTTTATCTTGAGGTGAATATCTTTCGTCAACTTTATCTTATTATTTTGGTGATTTGATCTATTCTTGGTATATGTATGATGTTAGTATTGGATTAAGTGTTCTTCCTTTTGGAGTATCTTATCTTCTTGATTAGTAAGTGTTACCTTTAAGGTAGTTTTGGCTATCAGGATTCCTTGCCTAGGATTATTTTATGATTTTGTTATATGTGTGTGGATCATACATTATCTCTCTTGCATGGTGGGAGTGGGAGCCTATTTAGGTGACCATACAGTCGGGAGGTAGTGTATTCTTACCATTTGGGTACCCCTTAGATTGAAAAATGTTGGATGCTCCTTGATACAGTGGTACCATTATCATTATTCCTCTTATCTTGAATAATTCTATTCATTTGATGTATCTATGTATCATGTGTTTTGAGATCCTATGATATATTGTATTGTATATTGATGTACTTGTATCTATTTTCACATACACTATGATATGTGCAGTGGATTTTATTCATTAGATGTGCTTTCATATTATTAATTGTACTTATGCATTTGATTATATGATTATGTATGTGTTTATTCATTTTATGATTAGGGACAATGTAATTGAGGCTTAAACTTATTGATAAAACTTTCTTAAATGTGACTCAACATGAAGGAACCGTTGAGGAATTGAAACTGTATTTGTAATTGATTGCATATTCTTGATGTGTATGTATAAATTGCTTCCACACTATTGTTACTTTGATGTTGTTTAAACTTTTAAAAAAATAGTTTAGTAAAATTTGTAACATATTAGGTTTATTTCTTTTAGGTTTCCAAGTGAGGTGTTATAGACTAATCACATGATATGTATCACTGCATTGCTAGGGTTAGTGAGATGGATAGTTTAAGTGTTGTGAGATAGTTAAGTATTATAGTTCGCTACTTCATGGGGTATTTATAAGCAGTTTGATTTAGAGTTGTGATGGAAAGATAATGCTTATTTTAACAGTTAACACTACGTCTCCATGGTGTTGAATGATAAGCTCTTAACTATTACAATGTTGCAGAGAAGGTTAAGTAAAGGTTTCACTACTTCATAAGTCTATATGGTGAACAAGAAGACATCATGGTGAAGCAGAGATTAGATCATAGTGCAACATCACAGGGTTAAGTTGGCAAATAAAAATCAAGTGGCAAAGCTGCAAAATGGTTATAATAACCATTTTCACGCAGTCATGGCCAAAAGTGAAAAGAGTCATGAAGTCATCAAGAAGTGGAGAAAATAAGTTAATCGCTACATTGATACTATCAATTTCAAAGGCAAAAAACAAAGATTAAAGCACATATCCAAGCTAGAAATAGATGATAAGTTGAAAGTACGAACAATGTAAACTTTGAAGAAAGGGAAACTTTTGAATTAATGCTTTCATACATGTAATTTTAATGCCATTAATTCCATGGTCCAATTTGTAGAAAAGGATAAAAGGTAAAGAGAGCCTAAATTTTGTTACTAGCTACATAGTGTTTGAATTTTTAGAGTAGAGTTGAAGTTGTAGAGTGAATTCTAGTAGACATAGTTTGATAGCATTGTGATAATTTGAAGTAATAGTGTAGTAAGAGGGAGAGTTAATTACACAAGCTTAAGTTGAAGAAGTTTCACTTTCAGGGATCTGTACAATTTTTGTAGAGGTGCCAAATAGAAATGGGAACGAGTTATTTTGGTAGTTTTACAAGAATAGGTTGGAAAAGTTTCCTATATCTAACCCTTGGAATAGGAATCTACAACTTGATAGTTCCTGAAGTCTTTTTTGATATTGATTTGATGAAGGCATTGATTAAAGCATACAATCTTGTTAGCAAGTTATTCCATAAGAAGGAGAAAAGCATACTCTACTTCCTCGATAAGGAGTCTTTTATTGAATCTTTTAACTTAGGGGGACCTATGTCATTGTTGATTGTCTTGGAGAAATTTTATGAGAATTTCAATAACCATAAGAATTTCTACACTCGTAGGACCATGTTGAGACACATTCCAAAATTGAGAAAGGAACAAGGAGATATACCAAAGAAGCTGGGAGATTTTGTGCCTCTAGGGCATTTCCAAATATATCTTCAGAATAATTTTTTGGTTTGAATAAGGTCTTAGGTTTAGATGGGACTATGAATGCTACTAGTCGACTCTATATCATGGTATTGAATACTCAGGACCTACACACCAATGTTGGGTATGACTTTGTCACACACATAATAAATCACATTCATGATGAGATTATTCCAGCCTAGAAGGGAAGATTGGAGAATTTCAAATTTCATCTTTACTCTCTACTGATGCATTTGATTCTATACAAGAATGTTGGATACATTAATCAAAGCTTCATTGAAAGCACAGAAGAATTCTGAGAAAATTTGTCTGTGCAGCAATGGACAAGGGTATGGGAAATATTCTACCCTTATTCAAATGCTATTTCATTTTATAATGATTTTGTCTACCCTATTTTAAATATGTTAGGAGCTATAGTAGAAAGGATTCCTAGAAATGTTAGGAAATTGACAAAGCCCTCTAGATGCTTTGATGAAGGAAAATAGTTAGGGCATGATTGGGGAAGCATCTTTCTATTTGAGGATTGCATAGCCATTAGGGTTTTTAGGTGCCCTCAGTCACCGCATCTTCTCCCTAAGTTTTTTCCAAAGAGGTTAGGAATTGTAGAATTCTTCTAGTAGCTAATTTCAAAAAATAGGGAAAATTTGGGCTAAAATATCATAAAGGGAACACTCTTATGTAGATGCTCTAAGATTGGGGATTTTGACATTGGTAAAATTACAATTGAACAAACTAATGCATTTCTTAGATATTACAAATTTCCTACTACCCCTGCACAAATATATGATCCCAGTGATGTTGTTAGGAATGCTTTAAAGAAAATGAGGCGGTACAACTTGCTTGCAACCAAATATTTATGGAAAGATGATGTAATTGCAGATTACCTAGATGACAATATATGTAGAGAAGGGATGATAAAGTGTAGATATATAATGAGTTTTGAAGAAGAAATGAGGAAAATTGACCCATCTTTTAAGGGTTGTCATCATGAAGAGGACTATTAGCCAAGGTTTAATAAGTGTATTAATAAATTTGATGAGAGTTTAGCTTGGGTTCCAAAATAGATAAAAAATAGAATAAATTTTGAATCTCCTAAATAAGATATGGTAATAGAGGTGAGTGATGATGAAGATCAATCAGAATGCTGAACATGGTCTCAATAGAGTATGAAGAAACAAAAATTGGTAGAGATTCCTCAAAAAGGCAAGACAGAAAGCCTTGCAAATTATGCCAAGGAGCAACCAATATTTTGATGATGCAAGGTGAAACTTCCTGATGGCTCAAGCTAATAAAGATGAAAAAAGGAAAAAAATTGGAGCTTCAAGCCAAAACGGTAGATGATAAAATTATTAAGGCCAAAGAATTTATGAATGATGAAAACTTTACAAACAGAGAAGAGTTTAAAATCTTCTTGTTCAAGTTAAAATAAAAGGAATTATCCTTGCAATTGAAACCAAGTGACCAATAAAAAAGTAGCAGAGATGGTCAAGAGGCTATAGGAGTATGATCCTAAGAGTGAGAAGTTGATTGTTGATGAAGCAAGAGAACTGATACAAAGAAGTGGTACGATTGCCTTCCCAAGATGGGAAATTAGCTCTTGATTTCTATTGGATCCAATGAGGAGACAATAAAAAATTGTTTCTTTTGAAGATTTTAATGAATAGGGGGAATCGAGAGGGTCTAGTCATAGCATTTATGCTCAAACCATGGGAATATGGAGCTTGGCTCTAGAGAATGAAAAAATGACTCTCATTGAAATCAAAGTGTCCCTAGTGGGAATGTGATCTTTTGGAATGTTCATTCCACATTAAGCAATGAGATTTGTGGATTGATGAGTTCAACATCTTTGCTAGGTAAGAATAGAATTGATGTATTGGACAAAAAATTGTATACATCCTATGATAGGTATGTCAATACTAGGAGAAATTTTGAGGAGGAGATGAAAAATACATATGTTCTAAAGCAAAGGAATCTCTAGTTGGAAAATGAAATAGGAACATTAAAAAACACTGCTAGACATACCACTGAAGTTGAAGAAGAAGTTATACAAATAGAGGGCTATACACCAGATACATGGGATATGCTAGGCCAATCTATGGTTACTGATGAGGAAGAATTAGAATCAAGCAAAGAAATGAAATCAAAACTATAAAAAAATTGTTGATTCATAAGATAAATTCTTCAAAATATGCTTCATAGAATGTACATAGTATCAATGTCATTTTGCAGGGGATGTAATATCAATATTTTAAGGCAACCTCATTATCATCTCCCTTATTCACAATATGGGGCACATATACAAAGTTGTTTGAAAACCTTGTACACATTCTAACACTAAAAAAAAATAAAAAAATCCAAAGGGAGTAATTATCTCTGTAAGGAAATTGATTCTCAAGGTAAAGGAATTAAATGGTTTATTCTTAGGGAAATTGCAGTTAATTCAGAAAAGAATGAAAGCAATTACCATTGGGACTCCTAATTTTGTGCCCAACATTGTTGATGAAAATGGGAATGTAAGAGACTAGCAATAATGGTCATCTTCCTTTGATGACATTCTAAAACATGCTAGATTTATGGCATATTGTAATAATGAGGTAAATGTCATGGTAGTATATGACATGATTGATGTTTTGTATAAGTTGGAATCAGAGATGGGAACGGTAATTGTAGAGGTTAAAGCCATCATAGATGCAAAATAGAATAAATGCCTTGAAGAATTAAACATGATCAAAGATTCCAACTGGCCAGATGTTGAAACTTATATTGTAGTTTGGGAGGTCATAGCTCACATAAAGGCCTTACTACTCAAGGATAGTGATTAAACTGTTGAAATCAAAACTAAAAGTTAGAAAGGACAAAATAGAGAAAAGACAATTATAGTGACACGTTGTTGAAGTTCACACATGCTCATCTTGGAGATACTTGAAGAAAAGTTGCCACCTATGAATTTTGGAACTGTTTCCACACTTTTGTCCTAGTACAAAGAATGTTTGTAAAAAGGAAATATCAAGAATGTCTTTGCACTTTATTTTTGAATCAAATTTTGACAACTGTCCTCCCATTTGAAGCTTGTTGCAATCCTTGTCTATAAAAGGATTTCCAAGATGGCAGTTGAGGGTCTAAGTTCTATTTTATTTTAGTGCTTATGCTATTTATAGTCGGTCCAGTTTTTATGTCAATTATGTGTTGTCTCAATTTTTGTAGTCTAAGAATATAGTAGATATTGAATGACAAATTTTTCAAGTTTGAGCTATATTTTGAGTTTTGTATTAGAAATGTACTGTTCTCGAGAAGATTAATACAAGAGGAAGTTTTGAATATCCGTGTCTTTGAATTTTGTCTCCATTTTCATATGTTTGTTACTTTGAGATTGAGTGAACAAAGTTCATTTCAATTTAATGCAGCTAGGATAGGTTATATGTCAATTCATTATTGTTTTTAATTCAATAAATTCAATAAATGCTTCTATGAATTGATAGGGTTTCATAAAATATGGGAGGGATATCATAAGAATGGGGTTTAAGGTTAATAGCTGATAAACTTAATTGCAAGTCAATTAAGTAGATCAAGATTTAATGATATGACTTTATGTAACAATGGATAAGGCATTGGTCATTAGTTGAGATGCAAATTGAAGTAGTTATTTAGTTGAATAATTCACACTTAAAATCAAATCAATTATCTGTTGGACACAATTGTTAATTGAATGTTGTCTTTGATGTTACACAAATGTCATATTAGTCATCAATTAGCTTCTACCGAGCTCACAAGGCTAGCAAAGGAAAGTTAGCTTCTACCAAGCTCACTCAGTCAGCAAAGGAAAGTTAGCTTCTACCGAGCTCACTCGGTCAGAAAAGGAAAGTTAGCTTCTACTGAGCTCACTCGATCAACAAAGGAAAGTTAGTAACTATAGAGCTCACTCGGTCATCGAAGGAAATATGGTGGGAAGTTAACTTCCACCGAGTTCACTAGGACAACAAAGGAAAGTCAGTTCTCACCAAGTTCAATCGGTCTCCAAAGGACTTTAGCAATGTTTACCAGGCTTCACTTGGTTAACACTAGAAAACCATTCTGGAATAGTGGTTACCGAACTGAGTTAGCTAGTGAAGGATTTTACTATTTTAATTATTTTAGCTGACAGATGTTTTTCAGTTATTGTAACTTATATTTGAGCCAACTTGATAAATCTGAAAGGTATATATATATATAGATGTTCAAGTTGTGAAAGAGTGTGTGAATGTGTGTATGTGAAAAAATAAATGGAAGAGCGAATTTTGATGAAGGATTAGATATCCTGGAGGTGCTTCAAAGTTGTATTTGATCAGTAAGGATTTAGAAAAGCAGAACATGGATCTGTAATCAGCAAAAGATAAGTTGCATATTATTCAGGTCATTTCATTGTTGCTTTCTTATCATTGTAACAGTGAATTCAGAATCTCTTTACAGAGTTGGTTTAACAGCCATTTTGTAAATCCTCTAACAAGGTGACAATTTAGTTGAATTGTTCTAAAGACCTCTAACCAAGCCACTCCTAACAGGGTGATTAAATCCTCTAACAAGGTCACACCTAACAGTGTGTATTGTAACCTTTAATAGGGTTGGCTCCTAACAGGGCTCACTTCAGAAGAGTGAAAATTGGTAACTAGTTACTTGGTGGTTTTTTCCATATTGGGTTTCCATGTTAAATCTAGTGTCTCTTCTGTTCATTTAGTTAATCTTTGCATGCATATTAATAACTTTGAATGCTAGATGAATAGTAACTAGTTAACTTATTGAGTAAAAGTATTTCAGCACTATTTATCGAGTATCAATAGTAAATAAGCATTTTAACATCTAAGGGATTTTTGGACTTATTTTTGTAGTAACTAATTCATCCCTCGCCTCTCAGTTACTTCATCTATATTTCCAACAATTGGTATCAGAGCTCTTTGGTGCTTTCAAAGATCCAAGCTAAAGATCAGGATGTCTTACAAAAGGAAAATTCCTAGACTCAACAGGAACAACTTCTCTGCATGGCAAGGACTGATGAGATTTCACCTAGCATCCATTGGTGATGCAGGACTGAAGTACCTTGATGAAAAATATGAAGAACTTGCTGGTACACTGTCTGTCAATGATAATTCTAGAAAGAAGACTCACAACATTATGATGATAGATATAGCATATGCCCTGAGTTATGAAGAATTTGATGACATCAAGGATTGCACAACTACCTTTGAAATGTGGGACAAGATGAAAGAAACCTATGGAGGAGATGATAATGTTAGAAGAGCCAAAGTAGAAAGTCTGAGAGGACAATTTGACCAAATGAAAATGAGAGAGGATGAAAGCATTGCCAAATATGTTGAAAGAGTTAAAGCACATGTCAGTGCAATCAAAGTTGCTGGTGGAGATATCAGTGAAGAAATAGTTATAAGTAAAGTTCTCAGAACATTACTACCAATCTATGCGATTAGAGTCTCTACAATTCAAGAAAGAAGATGTGAAGAAAATCATAAGATAAATCTAGAGGCCATAGTTGGAAGATTAACTGCATTTGAACTAGACAACTTTGACAACTATGTTCTAGCCTCCAAAAATATTGAATTTGCATTTGAAGCCAAGCTTTCACTCAAGGAGAAAAGCAAAAAGAAAAAGGAATCCCAATTAGAAAGTGAAGATGAATCAGACCAAAGTTCAGACAACGATCTTGAAGTAATTGAAGCTCTACTAGCAAGGGAATATTCTAAAGGCAGAGGAAAATATAAAGGTAAATTTCCTCTAATTTATTTTTCATGTGAAGAAATTGGTCATATTTATGCCAGGTGCCCAAACAAATAGAACAAAGATGAGAAGAAAAATTACAAGTACAATAGCAAGAAAGACTTCAAATCCTTCCGAGACAAAGGTAAGAAAACATGTTTTATGGCTAAAGATTTTAATGATTCTAATGATGAAGAAGAAGATGAAATTGTCTACATTGCTATGAAAGATGAGTCTGATAATGATGAGGAAATGGCACTTATTTCTCATATGAGCAAAAATGATACATGGATCATAGATAGTGGTTGTTCTCATCACATGACTGGTGATAAAACTAAGTTTGAATATCTTGAAGAATATGATGGTGGCATTGTAAGATTTGGTAACAATGAACCTTGTTGTATAAAAGGAAGAGGAAGAATCTCTCTAACTTATATGTGATAATGCCTATTGGGTAAAAGGACTAAAGCATAATTTTTTGAGTGTGGCACAACTACTCAATAATGGACTCAAAGTGGAATTCATGTATGGAAAAGCAAGATTGCTGGATGACAAAGGAAAACTGATTGGATCAGGCACTCAAACAAAAGGTAACTTATTTTATCTTGAACTTGGTGAAGGTTCATGTTTTATTGCTCAAGTTGAAGAAATTTGGTTATGGCATAAAAAGGTTGTGTCATGTCAATTTTGATAATTTGGTAAAGATAAGAAAATTCAAGAAAGTAAGAGGCATTCCTAACATAAAGAAACCTGAGGTTGGTCTATGCAAGAATTGTCAGATTGGTAAAATGGGAAAAACTAGCTTTAAAAGTAAAAACTATTAGTCTGAAGATATATTAGAAATTGTGCATACTGATTTATGTGGACCCATTGGAATTGAAAGCTATACTGGAGAAAAGTTCTTCATTCTTTTTGTTGATGACTACTCAAGAATGATAACTTTCATGTATCTAAGGAACAAATTAGAAGCATTTGAGAAATTCAAATGGTACTTGGCTAGAGTAGAAAAGGAAATAGGGAAAATATTGAAATGGTTAAGGTCAGACAAAGGTGGAGAATTCATTTCACATGAGTTCAATAACTTTTGTATTGAAAGAGGAATCAAAAGACAGGTGTCAGCTCCTGGAACTCTTGAGCAAAATGGAATAGCTGAAAGGAGGAACAGATCTATCATGGATTGTGCAAGAACCTTAATGATTGAAAAAGGCATTGCTATCAAATACTGGAAAGAAGCTATCAACATTGCAGTTCATACCCTGAACCGAGTACAGCTAAGAAGGGACTCATTCAAAACTCCCTATGAGCTATGGTATGGCTATAAACCTAATATAAGTTATCTAAAAGTATTTGGAAGTAAATGCTACATTTTGAAAGAATCTAGAAAAGGAAAATTTGATGTGAAAAGTGATGAAGGAATATTTTGGGGATACTCTTGCAAAAGTAAAGCATATAGATGTTTGAACTTATCTACTAACAAAGTCATAGAAAGTGCACATGTGAAAGTTGATGAGTTTGCAGAAAGGACTGAAGAAGAAAGCAAAAGGGAACTAGAAGATTATAGAAGGTTTGTTTTCATTGAACCTTATACAGTACCAATCAATTAGGAATCTTCTACTCCTGAGTCATTAGTAACCGAGTTACAGGAAGTTCAAACTGAGCTACAACAACATGAATTACACTCAGATGATACCGAGCAAGTGTCTACCGAGTCTGAGGGACCCGAGCCAATATCTACCGAGCCAAAACAACTAGAACCTGAAGTTGAAATGCAAAATGATAACAATGAAATTCATTCAAAAGGAAAAGAACCTGTTTTAGCAAAATATGTCAGGAGACATCATTTAGCAGATCATATCATTCGAGACAAATTTGAAGGAACCATGACAAGAAATAAATTGAAAGGTACTTGTTTAATTACTGATTTTGAACCTAGAAATATCAAAGATGCTTTAGAAAATGATAGTTGGATTGAGGCTATGAATGAAGAAATAGAGAAAATAGAGAAAAACAAGACATGGACTCTTGTACCCAGGCCTAAAGATAAAAATGTGATTGGAACTAAGTGGGTATTCAGAAACAAATTAACTAAAGATGGTAAGGTATCAAGAAACAAAGCTAGATTAGTATGCAAAGGATATGCTCAAGAAGAGGGAATAGACTATGGAGAAACTTTTGCTCCTGTTGTAAGATTGGAAGGAGTCAGAACCTTACTTGCATATGCTGCTCACAAAGGATTCAAAGTTTATCAAATGGATGTCAAGTCAGCATTCCTCAATGGTATACTGGATGACGAGGTTTACATTGAACAACTTGAAGGTTTTGTTGATCCAGATAAAAGAAACATGGTCTGCAAATTACACAAGGCACTATATGGTCTGAAACAAGCCCCTAGAGCATGGTATGAAAGATTGCATAACTACCTTATTCAAATTGGTTTTCAAAGAACTAATGATAACAGTAGCTTGTATATAAAGGATGGACCAGATGATAAAATTGTCTTGGTAGAAATATTTGTAGATGATACTGTTTTCACAAGAAATGATGATCTTTGCAAAGAATTTTAAGAACAAATGAACAAAGAATTTGAAATGTCTATGTTTGGTGAGATAAAATTCTTTGTTGGTCTTCAAATTCAATAGAATAAAAATGGTATCTACATCACTCAATCAAAATACATCAAGGAGATATTGAAAAAGTTTGCTATGGAAGATTGTAAACCAGTTGGAACTCCTATGTGTACTGGATTAAAACTTACCAAGGAAGATGAATCAAAAGAAGTAGATCAAACCTTGCATAGATCTATGATTGGAAAGTTGTTGTATGTAGTTCATAGTAGGCCAGATATTGCCCTTGCAGTTGGGATTGTAGCAAGATTTTCAGCAAAACCAAGAGAAAATCACATGATGGCAATCAAAAGAATAATGAGATATTTGAAAGGAACTGAAGATTATGGTCTATGATACAAATTTGGAGGAAATTTGGATTTAAAAGTGTTTACTGATGTTGATTGGGCAGGAAACCTTGATGACAGAAAAAGTACAAGTGGAGGAGCATTCTTTCTAGGAAAGAGGTTGGTTTCTTGGACAAGCAAAAAGCAGAATTGTACATCCCAATCTACAACAAAGACAGAGTATGTTGCTGCAGCAGTAAACTATTCTAATATTGTTTGGTTTAAACAGTTGTTGGAAGGCATGAAAGTGGAAATCAAAGAACCAGTTGTTATGTTCTATGATAACACAAGTGCAATCAACATATCTAAGAATCCAGTGATGCATTCCAAAACTAAGCATATTGCAATAAAATATCATTTGTGTTAGAGAATTGGTGCAAGATAAGGAGATAATATTGGAATATGTCCATATAAAAGACCAAATTGTCGACATATTCACAAAGCCATTACCTAAGGATGCATTCTTGTATCTAAGAGGTAAGTTAGGGGTCACTCCCCTATCCGAAGTTCACTAAAATGAAGCTTTAGTGATGCATCAACGCATACCAAGTTGAAGATCTATCAGTTGATGTAGCATAATCAGGAAACATTGCATATGAATCAGTACTAAAGGTACATTAAAATTCACTTGAGTTGTGTTGACTTTGGCATATGTTGTCAAAGAGGGAGAGTTTTACTGTCATATCTTTCTCAAATTTGTTTGAAAGAAAGTTTTGTTAAGTAATTCCTTCACAGAGGGAGATTACTGAAAGAGGGAGTTTTCTAAAGAAAAGACTTGCTAGACTTGTTTTCGACTTGTTTTCAAATTTCATTCTGCTATGACATGTTGTGTTGCCATCAATGCCAAAGAGGGAGATTGTTGGACACAATTGTTAATTGAATGTTGTCTTTGATGTTACACAAATGTCATATCAGTCATCAGTTAGCTTCTATCGACCTCAAAAGGCTAGGAAAGGAAAGTTAGCTTCTACTGAGCTCACTCGGTCAGCAAAGGAAAGTTAGCATCTACTGAGCTCACTCGGTCAGCAAAAGAAAGTTAGCTTCTACCGAGCTCACTCGGTCAGCAAAGGAAAGTTAGTAACTACCAAGCTCACTCGGTTATTGAAGGAAATATGGCAGGAAGTTAACTTCCACCGAGTTCACTAGGATAGCAAAGGAAAATCAATTCTCACCAAGTTCACTCGGTCTCCAAAGGACTTTAGCAATGTTTACCGGGCTTCACCTGGTTAACACTAAAAAACCATTCTGGAACAGTGGTTACCGAATTGAGTCAGCCGGCAAAGGATTTTACTATTTTAATTATTTTAGCTAACTGATGTTTTTCAGTTATTGTAACTTATATTTGAGCCGACTTGATAAATCTGAAAGGTATATATATAAATGTTCAAGTTGTGAAAGAGTGTGTGAATGTATGCATGTGAAAAAGTAAATGGAAGAGCGAATTCTAATGAAGGATTAGATATCCTGGAGGTGCTGCAAAGTTGTATTTGATCAGTAAGGATTTAGAAAAGCAGAACATGGATCTGTAATCAGCAAAAGATAAGTTGCATATCATTCAGGTCATTTCATTGTTGCTTTCTTATCATTGTAACAATGAATTCAGAATCTCTTTATAGAGTTGGTTTAATAGCCATTTTGTAAATCCTATAACAAGGTGACAATTCAGTTGAATTGTTCTAAAGACCTCTAACCAGGCCACTCCTAACAGGGTGATTAAATCCTCTAACAAGGTCACACCTAATAGTGTGTATTGTAACCATTAATAGGGTTGGCTCCTAACAGGGCTCACTTCAGAAGAGTGAAAATTGGTAACTAGTTACTCGGTGGTTTTTCCCATATTGGGTTTCCACGTTAAATCTGGTGTCTCTTGTGTTCATTTAGTTAATCTTTGCATGCATATTAATAACTTTGAATGCTAGATGAACAGTAACTAGTTAACTTACTGAGTAAAAGTATTTTTGCACTATTTACCGAGTATCAGAAGTAAATAAGCATTTTAGACATCTAAGGGATTTTTGGACTTATTTTTGTAGTAACTGATTCACCCCTCCCCTCTCAGTTACTTCATCTATATTTCCAACATTATCTTGTAACAAGGAACTACATGTTGGTCCTTTAGTTATTGTAATAGTTGTTGAGTTTATAATAAGTTGTTGTAAATCAATTATTATTCTCACAAGAAGACAAAAAGTCATTTTCTAATATAAGGGATAAATGCTGGATAAGCAAGATCAGTAAATAAGTGATAAAATCTCTAGGTGTTTAGGCTCCACAGAGCCTAAAGTGTAGAAAGTCCTTGTGCTTTGTTAAGTTGGTCTAGATCTGAATAATTCCTTGCTGAATATGGGAAATAGCTAGCCCCTAGGTATCTACTTTATATTTTGCATCCTAGTGTTGTTTTAGACCTCTAGTTTAAAACACCAACACACTAATCCTCTTACTACTCCCACCATTTATTTATTATAATACTTTTATTATTATTTTTGGTATTTTTGTCTAATTTCTTTTCATCATTACCTTGGGATGTTTGTCTAATTATTTTAAACCTCTAAAATATTAATCAATGATTTACTACCGAAGCTGATAAACAAGTCTAATGACTTGCAATTTTGCCTCTTCTTTATCTAAATCACATATGTTTCATTTGCTAGATAAAATAGGATATACATTGTCCAATTATAATGTGTTAATAAAAGAATTATTATCTTTGTATCTTCCTTGGGTTACAAGCTTTGTAAATACATTGTTCTTAAAATAAAATTGTGATCTGACTTTAGTAATTCTATGAAAAATCCTCCGTTCGATGACGACATCAATATTTTTCACAAAACACTTCACAGCAATCCTATTTTCCTACCAATGTTGTTGTTATTAATGTAACTATGCTTTAGCATTGTATGGGATGATCTTTGTTGTTTTCATTGATTGTACCATAATGTCAATTATTACTTTTCAGGCTCTCATTATCATAAAAAAAGATTCCTCAAATCACATGTGTTGATATTGTGTCTTTAGATCCTAATTTTGAGGGTTCTCCAATATCTGAAGCAACTAGTGTTTCGTGGAATAGTTGTTGCTAAGAAACAAATTGGCAAAGTTTTCAAAATTTGTTAACATTCGACACTGTAGGATTATCAAAACAATCTGGTGGCAAGTCTCAAAAGAATGAGCCTATTAGCTTAATGATAATTATGTATTTTGGTCATTCAAAAAAAAAAGAAAATTAAGGGACTTATCAAAAGGTAGTCATTTTAGCTTAGAAAAATTTCATTAATAAATTTGCATATATATATATATATATATATATATATATATATATCTATTTAGCAAGACATTCATAATAACATTCTAATGCTTAGGTTTATAGGTAAACTATATACCCATGATTTAGAAGAGAAATGAAGATTTTAATCTAGTATAGTATCAATTCTCCAAAAACATACTTGAGAATCCTTAACATTAAAGAGAAACAAATCAACTAAAACTCACATTTATATGACCTTCCAACTTACCTCACCAACCTTCCAACCTTTCACCAACCCGACTCACCACCCTTCCTAAGAGCCACAAGTGTATATATATAGAACTCACACTCAATCATTAGAAACAATATCCATTACATAAGATAAAATAAAATATGAATACTAATCATGTGAACAACCAATAGATCCAATTATAGAAATGCAAACAATCCCACATATTTATAAATCAGAGAAGTTGTACTCTACTTAATGGAACAAAAATAGATAGAGAGAAGAAAAGTAATCAAACTAAAGGGTTAGTGCAAGAAGTTGGGTCTCACTTTTGGCCAAAAAGTGGAAGTGTCTTTCCTGTTTTTGAAATATTTTGTCAATTGATGCCAAAATTTGAGCCATTTAGAGATTAAATATAAAAAAGCTTCAGAAATAAAAATTGTAGTGCCTAGAATCTTCTTTTTGAATATGTAATTTATTTTTATACCCATATGATAGATTATTTTTTTGGTATGGATCTTTAAAAATCACTTTTTCAAAATGCCTGTTTCAGGACCATACCATGCTCGTGTACAGACACCATAATTTGACACAAATGAATGAATTTTTGTGAATCCTTTTAAATAGAGTTATCTAACACACCAAAGATTGATGAGAATATTTTTCTTGAATTTTTTAATGAATATTATTTTTATTATTAATTTTTAATTGGCTTAAAAAGAAAATTTTAAAACCTCTCGTGTACGAACACCATAATTTGATCAAAATTTCACTTTTTTCATATTTTTTTTTTAACTTCAAAAGAATTGAATGTAGATTGATGACATATAAATTAATTTAAAAAAATATATATAATAAAAAAGTTATTAAAGTTTTAGTGAACATTGCTATTTTACATTTAGGTACCACCTTTGATTAATTTTTTTTTTTAAAATAATAAATAAAATCATAACTCTATAGAATTTATATTTCTGAAATCAGGCCAGTGAGAGCTATAATGGGTTTTTTTCTTAAAAAAATTTGATTGGTAAGACCCTCTAAAAATTATGGCAAGGCATGAATTTGTCAGTTCAATGCCTTAGCCAAATCTTGAGAGACCAAGGCATAGGCTTGGTCTCACCAAGCCTGTCCCAAACCAAAATCCGAGGCAGGAAAAAAAAATCTCGCCTCATGTTGTAAGAAACGGGCACCCGTTATTTGAATTTCAAAAAACAGGTACCCATTTTGAAAAGCTACAAGCGGCATGTAAAATCTGTCGAAAACTTAAAAATTTGAATTTTTAAGAAACGGGTACCCATTTTTTACTTTTAGAAAATGGGTGCCCGTTTCTTAAAAATTTAAATTTTTTATTTTTTGAGAAACGGGTACCTATTTTTTGAAAATAAAAAACGGGTACCCGATTTTTAAAAATAACGGGTGCCTGTTTTTTAAATTTAGGGTCGGGCACCCGAGCCAAAAATGGGTGCCCATTTTTTAAAATCGGGTGCCCATTTCTAAGAGGTCTCATTTCGCGGATTTGACTTCCGTGGAATTGCGACCCAACTTTGTGCATTCACCCTAAATAGAAATAAGAATCAAAAGATTTAAAGGTTGTAATATCCAATAACCTCTATCCTCTTATTTGTCTTTGTAAAACACTAAATTTATTCTTCTAATTGAGGAACTCTACGGTTACAACTCTAACTTTTACAATTAAGAATCTCTTAAATTAACTCCTCAATGTAATCATAAGCCCCTAAACTAACTGATACAAATACTATAATGAAAAAATAGTCCAAAATATAAATAATTAACTCCTACCTTTGCTCCTATAGTTTCTACAAGGTAAAAAATGTATTAGCTAAGAATTAGATTATGAATTTACTCCTATGTAACTTCCCCTCAGCTAACATATGAATCTCAATATGTTGGTAGTGGGACAATGTTCCTCACAAGATTTGTGATATGGCTTAACTACCTCATGTGGTTCTATAATCTACTATTAGTTGTATTGGGCATTGACAAGTTGATCTTTTGGTGCAATGGCAAGTCTGGCCTTTCTAACAATTAGTATCAAAGCTTGGTTATGCGTTTGAATCTTGCAAGCCACTGTGAGTGACACTGGGATGGGGATTTTTGGAAGTGGTCCAAAGTTCCTCGCAAGATTTGTGATATGGCTTAAACACCTCATGTGGTTCTATAAGACTATTAGCTGTGTCAAGCATTGACAAGTCGATCTTTTGGTACAACAACTCCTCTAGCCTTTCTAACGCAATATACATGAAATGAGAACTATTGAAGATGACGAGTCTAACAACTAAATTTTTGCCAATTAACCTAAAATTGTTACAAAATATTCTAAAATATTCTATGTATAATTGTCCCCTTCTTTTTGAAATTGAGGACCTCCTAGTTCAAAGCTTATTTACATGGAAGTAAGCTTCAAACAATAGTAACCTAAGTATTGAATTTTTATTTTATTTTTTGTGATGTGGGATTTATATTTATCCCAAGATTCTAGAACATCAAAACATCTCAAAAAAGAGTTTTCAATAAATACTAGAATTATTCATTTGACTTCAAAGACTAAAGCACAATGTTCCCTTCTAGTAGATCACATATCTTTATTTTTTATCACATTTTTTCCTTATTTCACTTCAAATCACTTGTTAAAATAAAGATCTCTCTTTTCCAATTTCTCTTCTTCCTCATTTTCCATCTACATGTAAGTTTAGCTTTTCTCCTCCATTAAAAATTGTCATTTTTATTTTCACCATCTCTATTACCTGCACATAAATTATTAGAAATGGAAATAAAGCTAATGGAATAAAAATCTTGGTCAAGTGCTCTCTCCTCTTTAGTGTTATGTCGTTGAGATATTATTTCTATATCATATCTTGTGAGGTGGCCTTCATAAGTGTGCTATTATCCACAAGAAAAACTATCTTTGAGACCTTTCCTTATTATATAATTTTACATATCTTTACTCTCCACCTTAAGAGTTCTTATTTCATCCTCAGGAAAGTGATGACTCACTCCATTTTCCTCATTATTGGAATTTTCAAGAAAATCATTTAGCTGATTTTTTTTCTCTAAGAACAAAAAATCTTCATCACCTATAAAGATCTCAAAGATATTTATCTCCACTATACCTTCCTCTCCAACATGGACCACTTCCACTAGTAGAAAAATTTGAGGGTCCCATTTTAGTAGGCTATATTCATTCTCATTGCAACCTTCCAACTCTTCTTTTTTGCATTATAATCTAGAATTCCTTATGCTTCTTCTGAGTAACACAACCCAAAAATATCCTCAAAGTCAACAATCTCTTCCACATCATCCATTATTTTATTTATTCTCTTTGCAACTCTTGAACAATCTCATCTAGTGGTATTTTGTCCACTAATATTTGATGAGGGCTCAACCCAAGACAAAATGAACACAATAGGAAAGGAAACTTTTATTATCTAAAATAAGATGATATTGCATGCATTACAAGAATAAAAAGAGTTAACTACATGCCCTATGGGCTTACAATATTATCAAATTATGAAGAAAAACCCTTTTCATAGTACCTTCTCCCAAATTCCCCCAAAAAATGTCTTTACATCGCAAGAATGAGGCTTAAGTCACTTGTTTTAGGTTTAGGGTCAAGAATACATTTAACATTGTGTCATTTGGAGACCACTGTTAAAATGGAAGGTTTTATAAGTCACATTAGAAGTCGGTGCAAAATTAGAAGATTCTAGAAATGGTAGTCTAACTTTTGGGAGGCATAACTTTTGATCTAGGATTTCAATTGACAAACCATTTATATTTTTTAAATCTATCTGAGAAATCTATATACACATAGGCTTCCTTTGTCCACCCCCTATTTTTGGGGGTTGTAAGAGCCCATTTTGTGCCTCAAACTACACCCCAAAGCATTCTCAGGAGGTCTCTAGGCAACTTAAAACTACAATAACTTTCAAACTATGAAACCTTTTGACCTTATTCTTTTTAATAGAGTGCTTGAAATCTAAGTTACAACCTTCCTTTCAACTTACACCCTCTAACACTTCATAATTTTGTCTTTATAGAAAAAAGAACCCATTTTCTACATTTGCACATATCTTAAGGTACACAAAAACACAAACCTTGAAAAGTAATAATGAAACCATGAAAATTGGAATCTCTATTTGGCACAAATTGATATCTAGAAGTACAAACACATTAAATAGAAACTATCACTAATCATATGTTGGGTGATAGATGATCACCCTTACACCATTGGATGCTACTGCATCTAATACCTAGGGTAAATTAAAAAATTACCCTATCACTTCTCAACGAGATGATGAAAAAGCAAGTGGTCAACCTCTCCCTTAAATAACCAATTTGAGTCTTTCATAGGTTTCCATATCCACTTCACAAGATAATCCTCATAGTGCTTGTTTCTAGTACTCCTTCCCACACAACTATCCAAGATTTATTCGATCTCCTTCTTTGCAGAAGTAGGAATTGGAGAGTGTTCAACTATTGATTTTTCATCTACACCATCTTCATGATATTTTGTCAAGTCTTCAATATTGAAAAAAGGGGGAAATATGGATTCAATCTTGCAACTCCACCTCATATGTGTTCCCTGAATCATGTCTCTTCAAAATCTTCCATGGACCAAATTTCTTCATCTTCTACTTGTTGTAGGTGCCCACTATAAATCGTTCATTTCTCAAGTACACCATAACCAAAACCCCAATTTGGAAATCCTTATGTCTCCTATTTCGATCTTCCCTAGCCTTATATTGTATGTTCATCTTGGTAATATGTTCACACACTTCATCATAGAGGTTCTTGATATGTTCAATAAAGTCCTTTGCCTCAACACTAGCCCTTCTGAAATGTCCCTTTTCTGATTTTTCATGATATTTCCAACCTCTAATCAGATCTTTAAAATCAAACAGCTAATATCCCAAAGATCCACCAAATTCCTCAAGAAACCCCAAATCGGGTATGTTGAAAATAGTGCTAAAAGCTTCACAACTTCACAAATTATTAATGAATCTGAAAATAGAAATTTTTACAGAACTTTCAGCAGCATAACAGCCTACAAATTGACATTTCCAGATCCGTATAGCCTTTACACAATAGCTCGAAAATGTAGGACCAAAACTATGCTCATCGGGCTCCCGAAATAGCACAAAATATGCCCGGAAACACCACAAGAACACTAATAATCTATCTCAGAAGTTTAATCACATCCCAATATATATATTCAGATATATTTTAACAGCTTAAAGTATAAAATACAGCAGCAACCAAAACTGATATGAAATACTCAACCGGAAACACCAAACTCTTACAAAAATACACCCGGAAACTCACAAATCTGCACTGTTCAGCACAAAGGCAAACTCTGTATGAGCATGCACATGGAATGGCTTCAAACTCCCATCCTTAGCCTTCCTGGAAACCTGCAAACTCCCATTCTTGGGTCTCCCTGGAAACCTGCAAACTCCCGTTCTTGGGTCTCCTTCTCCACAGGTTTGGCAGCCTCTGAAGAATAACAAAGAATGAGCCAAAAATCAAGTTCTGGAATGAGCCCAAAATGCCTCCAAAACCCCTTAAAAGAGGGCATAACTGTAACTCACATCCAAGAGAGGTTAATGAAACCTATTTTAATAATAATTTTCATTTATTAGTCCAACGGTTTCCAAAGATTAACCCCCTTTTTTCGAAACTTCACTTTCTTGGGCCTGCCTGCCTTAGCAAAGATTATTATTTTTTAATTATTTGAAAAGGGGACATGACAAGTCCTCCCCTCCCAAACATTGCTTGTCCTCAAGCAATGGATAAACAATAAACCAATCAATCCACCTGGATCCCAAATGTAGTCATGAACTATACTACTACCAATTAACATAGGCTCCTGCAATATCCTCTGCAATATGAGCAAGATGAATCCATAATCAAACTGACAATTATAGCTCAACCAAAATCCAAAATCACCACTACCACAGTCAAAAACCCATGAGGCACAAACTCTTAGAACATCAGAACCCAAGCAAAGTGGACAAATCAAACTACCAACACAGTAAATACCATCAACGCATCCCACTGGCCTATACGGAATGCACAATCCAACTCTGCAAAAATGGTGAATGCTCTCGAATGAAACTGTACCAAGTATGGAGAATCCACACACTGTACAACTCCTGTAGACAACACAACTTTGCAAATCACTGGCCACTATCTCATAACCATAACTACCAGGCACCCCTGATGGTGAAAAGCCATCACAAGATAAATAGCAAGAATTGGAACCCAAACCAAATCTTCCTGCCATCAACTCCTCAACACAAGGATCAAATGCTAACTGATGTACATACCTTGCAATATAATGTTGATAAAAAAAACAAACCTTAGTCAATAACTCACCATGAACAAGTGATACAACCCACTGTGACTGATCACCGGCTAAGTCAGGAGATGTCATAGCCAAAGGAGTAGAATCAATAACAACACCTGCTAAAGCATCACTCTGAAACTCCTGCTCTAAGTCGTGTATTATCAAGCTTTCAACTGTAGAACCTATTGCCATGTCATGCCCATCACAACTCTCATCTTGAGGCATCAAATTGTCCCATAACTGATGATAAGTACTAGGAACCAAAGTACATCTCTGTATCATTATCTCATCAACATGGTCATCAAAGGTAAATTGATGAGCATACCTCATAGTGTAATGCCGATAGAATGCGCCAATCTCAGTCAGTGGCTTAGACTGTAATCCAGATGAAACTAACTGCAATTGATCATTAACCATGTTGGAACTCACTACTACCTCCAAAGATATCACCAAGGGAGTAGTATTACTAGCAGGAACCATGCCAACTGCCGACTCACCAACATCACACATGATCTTTGATACATCTCTAGTCTCTGTGCCTTCAATACTAGATGACACCACCATGTCAGGCATACAACAATCTGCTACAATACCCAACTCAACTAAACCTAACTCTAGTGGGAATGAACCTGATATTCCAATGTTAGTATCAAGAATGGATGCATCCCCATCTCCACTGTCTCTGATAATATCGGCCATGGACATCCTCGGATCACCAAACACCACTGCTTGTGACTGTATAGAATCAGGTGAAGACTGTAGTCGCTCTAACTCCATGGTCACCTTAGCCAAATGAAACTGTGACTCCTTGAAAGCCAACTGTGTACTCTCAAGAATCTCAGAAGTCACCACAAGCTGCTCAGTAAGCTCACTCACCTCATCTTCCTTGGCCAAAAATGCATCATATGCTGTACTGCCCCACTTCATAAGATAATCTCTGTCGGCTACCAACTGCATATAATCCTGTCTCAGAATCTGGATAGCCTCCCATAAAGAGTGGAACTCTATCAAGGAAAGATAACTGCCTCCCTGCTCATCACTAGTAGGAGAATCCCATCCATAAACTGCTAACAACTGACGAGCAGCATCGAAATGCTGGCAAGTGATAGAAATGTCTTGGTCACTAACTCTCAACTGATTAGACACATGATGGCACTGGCTTGACTGTCTCCTACAAACCTCCTCTGATGCACTGTCTGAAGGAGTGTCCTCAAAGTTACTAGTCTCTAGAGTATTACCATCCATATCCTGTGAATCAAATCTAAAGCTCATAACAACATACGGAGTATCAAAAACATTAGCATTGCTGTCCAACTCCTCTGTACCCAAGGAAACTAAGTCTTCAAAACTGCCCACTGCATCCTCCTGGATGTCATCAGTGCCAATATGATCCTGGGACTCATCTATACACACTGCCAAATATGAAATATCATCAATACATTCCAGCAAGTATGGTCGACTAGATATATGAACAAAGCCCAACACCGGTGTATAAAAACTAATACAAACATCAGATAAGCTCCTGGCACAAGAAAATACAACACCGTGCAATCTGCTAATCAAATCCATGGTAGCACCCAAACAATCACTGCTACCAAAAAGTGTTAATGATTTACAGTCAACTGAACCCCAAATGCCAATATAAGAATCTCGAGTCCATATCTGTAAACTAGAATTAGCTGGTAACTCAAGCAAAATCCTGACTTGAGTAATATGACCAATACCAACTAACTCCACATACCTGTCATGATGAGATAATGTAGTGACAATACTGTCTTCACACACCTTCAGCTGGCGGGATAAATCATGTGAAGTACTACTAGCCTCAACCTCATGTGACGAAGCATCTAACTGTGTCTGGTACTCTCTCTCAAAAAAGTCATGAATGCTCAATGTCCGCTCATCTACACCAGGTATCTCACCATCATGCACAACAACATCCTCATAATCATCATCCTTGAGGTCAAATCTATCTATCACTCTTTGACTAAAATCATCAAATGTAGTTACCTGATCATGACCTTGAGTAGTCATTCCATGATACCACCAATCATAGGCTGCATCTTCCAAGTGTAGACTTGCAATTTGAACAACATCACTCTCCTTCATGGGGTTAAGTGTGAAGAAGGGCTGTAATTTTTGTAGCCATGCTCTAGCTGAAATTTTATTTGTTCCATCAAAAGTAGGTGCTATAAACTTGCTTATTTTATTTTTGAGCTCTCTTCCACTTATGTCATGCTCCCTTCTGTACTCTTTCTTGGGCATCAAAGTGTTCATCATATCCACATATTCTCTAAAAGGAACTGAACTACGAAAGTCATCATCTAAGCCATTATAAGTAGCTCTTAATGTAATCAAGTTACCTGTAACCTCTTCCATAGGATTAGTGGCTGGATTTGGTACTGGTGGCTCATCTGTAGGCAAGAAAATAGTTTTGGTTGATTTAGATGGTGTGGATTTCAGATTTCTTGGCTCCTCTGAAGTGCTCCCTTTCTCATTAATAGATGCAACTCCTTGTAGTTTTTCTGTCAATATTCGCAAAGCCTCTCTAGTTTTTGCCAAACTATCCACTGTTTGCTTCTGAGTATTTTGGATGTCTTGGAAGAATTTCTTTGCCATCTTATTTGGAACAGCCATACTTTTCCCTTCCTTGGATTTTGTACTTTTACTTTCAACTGGAGGTTTGATCAAAATTTCTTTATTCTTTTCTCGCTGCAAATATCTTTTTTCTCTTTCACTTAGTTGCATGCAACCATAAATTTTGACATGCAGCTGATTAGAAGCAACATGCAACCACCAAATTCACCAAGAACTAACATGCATATGATTAGAAGTAGAATGCAACCATAAATTTTGACATGCAAGATTTGGGTAGTTATCAAAACTAACATGCAAGATCTGGGTAGTTGTCAAAACTGACCTGCAACTTCTACAAACCCTCAGGCTGGCAAGATCATGGCTCTGATACCCCTGAAATGTCCCTTTTCTGATTTTTCATGATATTTCCAACCTCTAATCAGATCTTTAAAATCAAACAGCTAATATCCCAAAGATCCACCAAATTCCTCAAGAAACCCCAAATCGGGTATGTTGAAAATAGTGCTAAAAGCTTCACAACTTCACAAATTATTAATGAATCTGAAAATGGAAATTTTTACAGAACTTTCAGCAGCATAACAGCCTACAAATTGACATTTCTAGATCCGTATAGCCTTTACACAACAGCTCGAAAATGTAGGACCAAAACTATGCTCATCGGGCTCCCGAAATAGCACAAAATATGCCCGGAAACACCACAAGAACACTAATAATCTATCTCAGAAGTTTAATCACGTCCCAATATATATATTCAGATCTATTTTAACAGCTTAAAGTATAAAATACAGCAGAAACCAAAACTGATATGAAATACTCAACCGGAAACACCAAACTCTTACAAAAATACACCCGGAAACTCACAAATCTGCACTGTTCAGCACAAAGGCAAACTCTGTATGAGCATGCACATGGAATGGCTTCAAACTCCCGTCCTTAGCCTTCCTGGAAACCTGCAAACTCCCGTTCTTGGGTCTCCCTGGAAACCTGCAAACTCCCGTTCTTGGGTCTCCTTCTCCACAGGTTTGGCAGCCTCTGAAGAATAACAAAGAATGAGCCAAAAATCAAGTTATGGAATGAACCCAAAATGCCTCCAAAACCCCTTAAAAGAGGGCATAACTGTAACTCACGTCCAAGAGAGGTTAATGAAACCTATTTTAATAATAATTTTCATTTATTAGTCCAACGGTTTCCAAAGATTAGCCCCCTTTTTTCGAAACTTCACTTTCTTGGGCCTGCCTGCCTTAGCAAAGATTATTATTTTTTAATTATTTGAAAAGGGGACATGACAGCTTCCTCCTTGCTCCATCTTATTTAAGTGGAACTAAATGTGTTTACTATTGTTTAAACATTGTCCTCTTTCTATCTAGGAATGAATTATTATCATGTTTTTGAAGAATTACAATTTGATGAGGAATCAATTATCAACACATTATTACTTATATCTAATGCTACATTTTTATTTTTATTTTCTGAGTATGCATTTATTAATTTTCTAGCTCCTTTCCTAAGGTTTACATTGCCTAGGTTATTTTTAAAAAGAATAATAAATAAAATCATTGAAAAATGAACTCACTAGAGTAGTCTAGTTAGAAATCTATGGAAATATCTCATCAAAACTCTTTACTCATCTAGAATAACCCAAATGGCTCATGTCCATATAAACAACATGATCCAATTATAAATTTGGTACCTTGTAGAGAGAAGCCAATTAAACATCTCACACAAAACTCTAAACAAAAATACAATTAAATATGAATATGCATTGTGATACTTAGTTCAAAAAAGACTACAAACTTTAAAATGAAATAAAAATTGATTTATGTGATGAATGTAGCCAACTCACGGTATAATTATTAATAATTTTAACTTGTATTTAAGGCCGACTTGATAATCAGAAAGGTATATATGAAGGATCAAGTTGCGAATTCAAGTGTGCATGTGTGGATAAGATGTATGTGCGAATTGTGAAGGTGCAAGCAAATTTTTGAAGGATCAGATATCCTTGTGGAGCTACAAAGCTTTTATGTGATCAGAGAGGATCTAATGAAGCAGAACAGAGATCTGTATCAGCAAAGATAAGTTGCATTATATTCAGATCATTCATTGTTACTTTCTAACAATTGTAGCCGTGATTTCAAATCTCTTAACAGAGTGGGTTTAATAGCCTTATTGTAAATCCTCTAACAAGGTGACAGTTTAGTTGAATTGTTCTAAAGACCTCTAGCAAGGCCACTCCTAACAGGGTGATTAAATCCTCTAACAGGGTCACGCCTAACAGTGTGTTTTGTAACCTTTAACAGGGTTGGCTCCTAACAGGGCTCACTTCAGAAGAGTAAAAAACAGTAACTAGTTACATTGGTGGTTTTTCCCATATTGGGTTTCCACGTTAAATCTGGTGTCTCTAGTGTTCATGATTGCTGAATTGTTTTGGTTATCAGTTATTAATAGTTATTAGTATTTGCTGCATTATCAAGTTTCAGGAATCTATAACTAAGATCAAGATTTTAGACATCTAAGGGACTGTGAAATGTTTTTGTGGTAACTGATTCACCCCCTCCCCCTCTTAGTTACTCCATTCTCATTTCCATCAGGTTCTTGATATGTTCAAAAAAGTCCTCTGCCTCAACACTAGCCCTTCCTCGTTGCTCCATCTTATTTAAGTGGAACTAAATGTGTTTACTATTGTTTAAACATTGTCCTCTTTCTATCTAGGAATGAATTATTATCATGTTTTTGAAGAATTACAATTTGATGAGGAATCAATTATCAACACATTATTACTTATATCTAATACTACATTTTTATTTTTATTTTCTGAATATGTATTTATTAATTTTTTTAGCTCCTTTCCTAAGGTTTACATTGCCTAGGTTATTTTTAAAAAGGATAATAAATAAAATCATTGAAACATGAACTCACTAGAGTAGTCTAGTTAGAAATCTATGGAAATATCTCATCAAAACTCTTTACTCATCTAGAATAACCCAAATGGCTCATGTCCATATAAACAACATGATCCAATTATAAATTTGGTACCTTATAGAGAGAAGCCAATTACAAATCTCACACAAAACTCTAAATAAAAATACAATTAAATATGAATATGTATTGTGATACTTAGTTCAAAAAAGACTACAAACTTTAAAATGAAATAAAAATTTGCAACCTCAAAAGCTTACTTGGCCTTTGATGGTCCTTACTACCCATCTCTCTTTTTTTCGAAACACTTTTCTAGTTTCATGGAATTGATATTTTACCATACATTGGAAATAAGATAAAATGGGTAGTTCAAAAGGACCTACACTGCCACCGTACAAGGTTATTGTGCAAGGTTATTGGATAAGTGAGTGGAACTTGCGGTACCTCTACTTCTAATCTCAAAATATTGAGGCTGAAATTCTTTTCAAGAGGAAACGTGAAGAGAGGAGGCTTTGTGCTTTCTCTTCACCAAAGACGAAATCAGCAAATGCAAAACAAGACCATGCCAAAAGTAGAGATGTGATGTTTGCCATATGGGCAGTCTATTCATTTTCTTCTGTTATTGCAGTACATCATCTATCTTAAGTTATACAGCCTCTCGCTTGTCTCCGTGAACTGATCCCATTTGACACAAATGACATAAAACCTCAATTATCGACGGTTTAATTAAGGTTCATTTTAATTTAAAGTATATTGAACAAATCAATACGTTGAATAGTCCGTCTGCTCAATCCGTAATTGCTTAGTGATGTCCCAAATTTCTGTATTATATCACTCGACGTCAAATTCCTCTTCCCAATCAAGTATGACTACTTGTTTTTCTTTGAAGTTTTGTTACCTCCCCGGGCATCTTTTTATTAAGAGAATGGCCAAAGAATTGTATTAAAGAAAGATTAATGTATTATATGTTCTGTCAGAAATAATTTAAATGGCAATACGGTGTTTTAAAAGTAATTATATAATGGAAAACTACAAATTAGCCATTCATCACATTATATCTATACAACTATAATGATAATTATATATTTTGTTTAATTTCTTGTAATGGTTTTGTAACGGTCCTCATTAGTAAAAGATTCTATGTATGAGGAGACTTTATAAATGGTGCAGCCTTAAAAAAATCAATGGTTTTATATTTTCTGTTTGTTTGTATATTGTGTACACGTTTTTGCTTTATTGGTGTCAGATTTTTAAACTTATCAAGTTTTTCTATTTAATGGCTTGAGGACACACGTTTTTTCCTTTATTGGTGTGAGATTTTTAAACTTATCAAGTTTTTCTATTTATTGGCTTGAAGTTTTCAAAATGTGTCAAAACAACTTAAAGAAGTAACAATTCCAACTTTTACTATTTATAATTTTACCTTACTTTTAGATTTTAGTTGAATTTGAGAGTGTTAATATAAATTTTATTTTTATTTTTTTAATTCTTTTGATTTATTCTTTTTAAACAATTTGATAAAAACTCTTATTAAACATTTATTGCATCTCTAATTAAATACTATAGATAAAATAATTTTTTGTTTGAGATAAATACTAGGTTTGATCATACTACAAACAAGTTAAGTTAGATAAAATTCTTGAGCTAGAATTTCTTGTTTTCTATTACAAGAAAAATGGTTTTATATGGATCCACAATCTAAGTTTTACAACCTAATAAAAGAGTAAACCAAATGTAAACCAAACAAGACTTGAACGCTTACCAAAATCCAAAAAATAAGGGCAAAATGAGATCCCCAAAAAATCCTACAGGGCCATGGCCAAGTCTATGAATCCTAAAACAAAAAACACTAGACAACTTATAGGCACTAGGCAAGATTTTGATTCTATCAAATTTTATCAAAATTAATATCTTCAACCTTCTCCATGATGTTAATCAAAAGGGTAGCTTCCTTGAACTCTTGTTCCTTAATCATATGACAGGATTTAAGCTATAGTCTCAATCCTTAGAATCTAGGCCTCCGATGATGGGCCTATTCTTCTAATGTGCCTACATATTGTTCAAACTCTAAAGGAAATCCTTAGTACTAGAGGTAGGATAATTACCTAGCAATAAGAGGTCAACCACTTCTTCTTGTTCATTTAATCGCCTTAACACATTGTTAGTATCTAACAATAAAGTTTTAGTAACATTGACAACCTTATTCAAGACTTTCTACACCTCAAAATTCCCATGTGCCAAGTTATGAGAATTGTCCAAAATGTATTCTAATTTTTGTGTGTTTAGGAAAAACTGCCTAATTTTCTTTAGTTCTAAGAATACCTAATCGAGAAAATCCTCAATAGAAAAAAGAAAATTGCTTAAGAAATTGTCAACACAAAGCCTCAATTTTACAAGTTGGGCCATTTTTAATGGGGGTCTGCTTCTCATTCTCTAAATGAAAGTCAACATGAAATTCATTATCATATCAAATTAATGTATTTTTGAGCACTGAATCTTTGACCAAAGGAGGGGAGGTTTTCTTCTTCAGAAAGGATTTGATGGTAAAAGAAGGGAGCCTATGAACTTTAATACCCAATTTTTATTTAACCCTACTATGGGCACCCTTCCTTTTAGAATCTTAGTATTGAATGCTTCATTGAATTGAGCACATGACCCTATGAGGGGGAATAATTTGATTCCTTTTTCTTAGAAGAAACCAACTTTTTTTTTGCGAGAGGAAGAGTTAAGCATAGTTGCACAAAAAAGGGGTTTTTATTTCTTCTAATAAATGTGATAGGAATTGTCACTATCTAAGACAATTTAATATCATGGTCTGAACCATCCTCATCATAATGCAAAACAATATTTTTCTTAAATTCTACTCTATATTTCACAAATAGATTTACAAAACATTAAAGGATTTTGTTCATTCCATTATCAATAAAATTAGTCCCTAATGCAAAATAGGAGTCAATCATTTCTTTTTATGGGCCACTACACTATGATTTAAAGTAGCAAAAAAAATAGGAAATTGAAATACACCTGTCATATTTGAAGTGATTTAAAATGATGATATGGTAGCTGAAAATACTCCCAAATATTTATCTGAGGTAACATACCTCATGATAGGATCTTCAACTACTAGCCATGTCTTAGCTAGAAAAGTGTGTTCATACTCCCAATCGTAGTTATAGTAGCTCTCTCCCTTTCATCATGTAGGAAGATGTCTACCACCTCTACTATCCATTAATAATAATGAGCTCCTCATTAATAACCATGTCCAATCTAGCTCTTACAACTTCATTGTTGCAATCATTAACAAACACTTTCATCCAAATATGCTTAAGAGTTTGGATGGAAGTTTAAAGTTTTTAATAGCAAATAGGCTTGACACAATGCATGCAATGAGTTTGATTTCTAGGTTTATGGAAATTCCAAAGGACACCCATTTGCAAGTTGGTAAAATTAGCCTGATGTATGTGAATGGCACCAAAGGATATGGTATTTTATATTCTGTTGAAAATAATTCTAGGCAAGAAGTCTAGATGATAAAAATAGTACTTCTGGCTATGTTTTTTTATATGAGTTCTTAAGTAATTTATTGGGGTTCTAAGAACCAACCCATAGTTTCCCAATCAAAAATTGAAGTTGAGTACGTAGAAACAAATACAAAAACATGTCAAGTTGTTTGGCTGAGGAGGATCTTGGCTGATCTAAGGGAAGAACAAATGGAAGAAACCACCATATTCTATGATAATATTTATTCCATAGTTGGACCTATGAATCTTTTATATCATTGAAGAAGTAAGCATATAGAAATTGCATATCATTTTATTCAAGAGCATGTTGAAAATGGTGAAATAAGTATGAAGTATTACAAGTATAAGAAGTGGCTAGAAGACATATTCACCAAACCACTGAGTGTTGCTTCTTTTGTACACCTAAGGAAAGATCTAAGTGCTATTGATTTGGATAAACCATTATCCTTTATTTTTATATCAATTCGAGACAAAGGGAGAATGTTGGAAGTTATAAAATAAATTGGGTTGCCTAAGCTTCTACAAAGCTTCTCTTTAATTTCAAATTTCTTCCTACAGCCGTCAGCAACTGAACTTTAATAGCAGCTTAGTAACTCCAATCTTATCTCATTCTTTAAATAACTTAGTGGCTAATTTTTTTGAAGCTCCTCCCTTTTCTTAGTGATTAAGTTTTCAAGTTGGTTCAATAACTTAGCAATTATGTTTCTAGCATTATAAATAGAGGAGAATGTTTTTCAGTTTGAAAAGTAAGAAAATGCAACCAACTTTAGTTAAAATAGAGCATGTGACAGAAGACAACAATAGTTGTCTTTATAGTAGCAAATAGTTTATTTTTTACAACTCTGTTTAGTAGAGAAGTTTCAACATTTAATTCCTTGAATGTATTTCTATGTGGAGTAGTAATTGCTCTAGGAATATATGGTTTGTTTGCAGCCATGCAGTGTTGCATGCTTTATTTTGTAATAGTAGTAGATTTTCTAGTTGTAGAAGTTCATTTTCCAATTCACAGATGCATTAGTTTGTTTCATAATTAAATAGAAAGCAAGAAGATATCTTGCATACTCCAACTCTTTTATTATTATCTCCATTTGAGTATATTTCCACTACATAATTGGATAATAGAGAAGCAATATCTATGTATTCATCACTCTTTCCGTATGAAACATAACTCGTGGTTTGTTTGGATTGGGTTATTGCTTCTAAGGGTAAAAGTACAAAGTTGTGTCACCTTTTAGGCTGACTTATCAGAACGATTGAATTTGAGTATTTCTATCTAAAAACTATTATTTTTCAAACATATGATCTAGATAAATTCATTCTAGCGAACTTATATATGGTGTTACACTTTTCCAATTGGAAATATCTAGTAAATGCATGTTTTATACTAGTTTATCTCAAATTACTACAAAAATAAAAATATTTTAGAAAAGTGATGTTTCAACAACTCTTACTATTTTTTATGATTTTTTTTTAATAACACATAAATACCATTTTATAGAGCTTAGAGTCAAGAATATTCTCAAATAGAGTTTATAGTGTTTTAATTGGATATAGTATATTGTAATTAAAAAAATCTACAAGCACGTATTTTAACACTCATAAAGATGTCGATATTGAGAAAGAAAAAAATATTAAATCATATAATTTAAAAAAAAAAAATTATATGGCGTTCTAGAGGGGAGAGTCCCCTTCAAGAATGTATAATTTATCTCCTGTTTAGAATAGAATTATTTTAAAAAATGTGGTGTGAGATGAAAACTATCAATTTCAGGTGATTTGAAATTTGAATCATTATAAAAAAGAAAATATAGGTCTAAGGCTGATTTTTATTTTTGACTATTCTAACTATATATGTTATCTATAACATAGTCTAAGATCAAAATAAAGTAAATTTATTTCCATATAGTTTTTGTGGTTGGAACTAGACCGCTAATTTTCAGCATTTTTCAGCAGCCTAAAAATTATCTATAAAAATTAGAAAAATATATCAATTCTTATTCCAAATAATTATTAAAAACTTTATTCCTAAACTTCATCTATTTCTACACATTTCATTAGTTTACTTCATTTTAAAATTCTAAATAATAATACCAATTTTATGTCATTGAAGGTGAATAATTATACTTTTGTTAGCCTTTTCCTTTTCAAAAGGGTGACATGGGTTTGTACATTTACCCCTAAATATTTAACAAAGGATGCATAGGGCTCAACAATAGAATATGAGCAGAAAAAATACCATATATAAAGAAGAAAATATTGATCCAAATAACTAGAAAAAGTAATAGCATAAGGTATATCAATTTGACATTTAAAAGAATTGTGAACCCTTTTATCAGCTGATCCACCATTGAATCAATGTTATTCACATTCATTCCTACATTTTTACCATCTGGGTCAAAGGGATCATTTTGGAATGTGTCAAATTCTACGGCAATAATTTGATTGGAAGAGTTGTCATTAGTGGTGTGGTTAAAGAGACTAAGTCATTGACCTATACAATTTAGTGGCAGCTCAAAGTCGATAGGAGAGAGGAAGAAGGCAAGCTCATCACCATAGTTGAATGCCACATAATCACTTGTATAAACTTGAAAGCTAAGATGAGAAGAAAAATTATCCTAATATCTTCGGATTAGAGAATAAATGGTTGGAAATAGATAGAAACATGACAAAAATTAGGCCTAATAAATATTCGATCTTATAAATCAATTTAAATTAAATACCAGGATAAATATTTTTGGTAAGATTGAAATTTTATTTCCTTCTACACTCATTTGAGAAATTTCAAATGTCTTTGTACATACCTCCTTTAAAACAAATTTTTTTTTTTTTTTTTTTTGATTAATTATTTACTAGAGAATTGAGCTTAATATTAGACAACCTTCTTGTTCACTTTTTCTTGGAATAATTTCCATTTATGGCCTGGTTAAAGAGATCAAGCCATCGACTTATACATTTTAGACATAGCTTAGAGTTGAGAGAAGGTAATACCATCACTGTAAGGGGATGGATAGGAATCTTTTTTTGAAATATAAAATATAAAATAAGAAGTAAAAATTGCAATAAAGGAAGAGTTATCCCATAGATAAATTGGTTGATTGTATGTTTTCTTGGAAAGAGACACCTCAAATTTGTCTTTAGTTGAGAGTCACCCACAACTCACATTGGTTAAGGGAAGAAATCGACAATGATGTTTTTCAACATCTTTCAAAGATGAGAAATAAAAATAATATCATATATCAAATTTGTAGCAGTCAATACTTTAGGATAATTAACAATACCAAATAATAGAAGAAACTCCACATGAAATCAATAACAAATAACACAAATATAATTGGGAAACAACATTGCTAGAAAAACTTGCAAAGATGCCTATTTTTCACAACCACTGAAAATAATAATTCCAGTCTCACAATACTTTAGGATAATTAACAATACTGAACAATACTAAGAGTCACCCACAACTCAGATTTATAACATTTGTATAGTTTGATGGAATTGGTAATTTACCATAAACTGGAAATGGGGTAGTTCAAAAGGACCTACGGTGCCACCATACAAGGTTATTGGATAAGTGAGCAGAACTTGGGGTACCTTTGCTTCTAATCTCAAAATATTCACCACTTTTCTCATGTTCGGTCTTGCTATCAGATGTGGATAAGAACACAAAAATCCTAACATGATCACCCTCTCCATCTCATTTTCATCTCCAATAATATAACCCCACTACAATCAAGTCCAATAAGGGAGGCGATGACCCATACTAAAACACGATCATTTTTCACGGGAATCAAAAAATGGTGAGAATTGAAATCCCAATAATAAACATTATGCCAATTCGTTGAATCTGGTGGGAATTGGCAAATGGTGAGAATTGGAATTACCATCTTCAATGGCTATTGAATATTTAGTTGAAGCATACCCTATTGTTTTTTTGTGAGAAGGAAAATCTATTCCAAAAAATTACCACCAACTTCAGTTTTAACCGATTAACTATATTTTTATTAGGAAGACTTCAACCCAAATGTATTTTTAGATTGTTAAGACTTTTAAATTGATTTTTTTTTCTTTCAAACTATCAAATATAGGAATATAATAGATATTCTTATAGATATCAAACAAATACTTTCACTTGAAGAACCATTGAAAGGAATATGTATACAATATAAAGGATTGAAACTATTTTATGTTGTATTTTTAATGTATGAATTATTTATTTGGCCTTTTCTTCTAATCTATTATACCTATGTTAAATTTTTTTCTTTTATTTTCTCACTTTAGATTTGGTTTTACAATATATAAATAATACAAATTCAGTGTGACTTTCAATATATAAATAATGCAATTCTTGAATTTACATTCTTCTATATATCATATTTTCTTTATCTCTAAAATATAACACAATGTCAATCATAATTAAAAGCTTACAAATGTGAAACCTCTTGTTTGTATATAATAAAATAAAATGATAATAAAAAATTTATAATTTAAAAAATTAAAATAAAACAAAAATATGTACTAAAGATAAGGGTATGTGTAGGATCATGGTGTGCCAAAAAGTGGCGATGTGAAAAAAAGAGAGTTTGAAGATGCCTAAAAGCGCTTCAAAATCCACTCTAACTTTTTTTTACCTATCCAAGAACCAAACCTGGAAGGTTAAGCCGAGCCTTATCGGATATCCGATTTTAAGTCAAATATCCGACTAATAATTATAATCATATAATAGTATGATATATTATTTAATATTAATATTATTATTTAATATTAATATTTACTTAATGATATTATTATTATTTAATATAATATTATTATTAAATAATAATAAGATATAATAATAATAATATCATATTAAATAATAATAATAATATTAAATAATATATCATACTATTATATTATAATAATAATATTATTATTATAATTATTATTATACTATAATAATAATATTATAATGTATTATATTATAATAACATATTATATTATAATAATATAATATAATATTTCATATATTATAATATATAGTAATGTAATATTATATATATATATATATATAAAAGATATAATATAATAATAAAAAGTAATATCTTATAATATAATATATAATAAAAAAGTATAATATATTATAAATTATAATAATATAATATAATAATATTATTATTATATAATATAATATTTTATATTATAATATATAGTAAATTAATATAATAAATATAAAATATAATATAAAAATATATAAAATGTAATATATATTATATATTATATATTATATGTTATATTATATATATTGTACCCATTTTATGTTATTGTGCCATATCGGATATCCGATGTTATATCAGATATCCGATACCTGTACATTGGATTAAATAAAATCATAGACCCGCAGGCCCTCATTTTACATGAATTTGGGGCCAGTATTGCCATAGCAGATCGGATATCAGATACGAGATCAGATATAAGATATCAGGTATGTTACCCCCCGCCCCCCCGACTCATTTTTAACCTAAATTTAATAGATTTTAACATGATTTTGTTTGTTTTAGTTGAATCTAGGGTTTTTTTGACAAAAATGGTTAAAATTTAGATTTTTTTTTAATATATATTACGTTTTGCAATTCAATAGGAATGGTTGATCAAAATGATGACACTGAGGCACGGAATAATATTCCTCGTAACCCACCACCAAACAATCCAGTATCCCCACAAAACCCTCCACCAAATGATCCTCTACCTCCTCAAATCGAGGATTTGATAAATAAAAATCTCACTGAGTTGAGAGGTTTGCATAGAATATACAATAATGTACCTGCACTTGCTCCTATGTTATCCACGTTAAACACCATAGTGGATAACATTGAAACCTTTACAAACCAACAAAATGCCGCTCTTCGTTGGCGTGATGAAATGCACCAGATGTTTGATGATGGTTTGGATTATGATGAGGTCATGGCCCTCAACATAACCAAAGACGATTTAGCTAGCCCTTTTGCTAACCCAAAAACGGGTATACCAGTTGACCCAAAAAAAACCAAACTATCGATTAAATGGTGCACAAATGACGCCATACGTGCAAATTTTTGGGACCGTTGGTGGATGGTCTTTGATATCCCTCCACATGGAAATTTAGACATACCATTTAATTTCCTTACAAAATTATATGTAGAATTTGTGTTGAAACTTAAAGTGAACTATTGGAGCATGAAGCCCAACATGGGCTTAGGACTAGGAGCTCCTTAGGATAGACCCTCTTCCCAGTGGAAGAAACTTGGCACTTTTGTCCCCCCCCCCCGCCCCCCCCCCCCCCCCCCCCTTGATATCTCCGCCCCTCCTCAACTGCATCATCCAGATATTATGGTAGAGGCTAGCTCTCAGACCATCAGAGCCATTCATAGGCTGAGTAGCCTAATGATATCTCAGGCTAGGTCAATCCTGCCTCCTCATGTTGATGATGTTGGTGCCAGTTCATCATCGGCTAGCTCATCACACGTTTGTGTGCCTCACACTTGCATTACATGTAAGAATATTTTCTTGGGTCCCATAGGTGATCTTCCTGAGTATCATTTTGTATTAGATGAGGATACACCAGACGCACGTGCAGAGGCTGCAGACCCTCATGCGAGAGAGGAGGGGAATGCAGAGGCATGGACTCCTTCAGTGTCGGTACGTGTATACATTTTTTTTTTATGACATATGTGATTTAAAGTTAATTTTTATAATAGAGTAATTTTAATTTTTAAGCCATACTGACTTTTACATGTGTGTGATCTTCATTCATGTTTAGTTGATGACCGAGGAGTTCAGATAGATAGATGATGCTACACTCTCGGCCATTTCATTTGGCCTTGAGACATCTACGATACATTATGTTGTGTTCACATTTTTTTTTTCTATTTGATATTGTAGCATATATGGTTGCTAATCTTTCTTTTATCTTACAGATACCACCTGCCCCGGGGGACAAAGTGCACGAGGTGAACCAACATGCATTGACAAAGGAAAGGTAATTAGATGTTTTCTAATTGATTAAATATTGATGCATTCTTGTAAAATGTTTGTGGTAATCTCATTTAATTACATTCTTTATTGTATATAGGGTGTGGCTACTGGTGATGAGCCTGTACAAATTCGGTGTCCTAGATCATCAGGGATTTTCATTCGCACAGAGAGCCCCATTGTATGTATAAGTATCATTTATTTTTAATTTTTTTTATTGATGTAGAGGAAAGTATGATTGTTGTTCTATACAATTTCTGTGATTTTTTCGGTACCAATAATGATTCATGTCTTGCATATGTTCATTACAACTTAAATAGGCTTATATGCACCTGTCCGACTGACCAAGTTGGTTACAAAGGTTTATTTAATCAAATAAATACCAAATTACTACTTTCCCTCCAAAACTAATATGACCGTTTGAATTTGAAATTCAAATTTCAAACTATAGTTTTTATGCATTCCCTAACTTTCTAAACTATTCCATTGACTCAAAATTGGTCATATGGATTTATTAAATGCAACTAAGTATGAAACTATCCTAAGACTACCCTATATGGCTCTTTTGGCCATTTTACATCATGTTGCCCTTAGGTCCTTACTAGGACTTTTATGACTTTTGTCTTTCAAAGTACATTGTTTATTACATAATTCTATTATTGGTTTTAATATATCCCAATTAACAATCAATGATGTCTTTGATCCTCTATCTTCATCTGGTACCAAGGCTCTCTTAGATGATTTAATAGGTGCCCCTGCACCAAACAACCCACCTTCAAAGAAACTCTTGTCCCAAGAGTTAAGGGGTACTATCTTCTTTCCTCCCATCCTTCTAGAGGGATGTTTTCAACTTTGCACCTACAATGTATTACCTTGCACACCTGCATACAAATCATTAGAAACAAAAAGCATTGGATCCTTGTTACCAGTCATGGTAACCTTACTGCCTGCTGATTGTGAACAGTCATGTTTTATCCTTGACAAAGGCTGAATAACTTGTTGTCTAAGGTCATGCTGACCCTCTCTCTTATCCTCCATGGATATGTTCACTTCTCTGTTCACTCTCGTCACTAAAGGACACCATACTATTCCTATCATCACTCCTTTTGATGTCACTGTCTGCTTGTAAGCAGAATTCTGAGTTTTGTCTTGAACAATCTCATCCTTCATAACCAAAAGAGATGGCTTCAGTGGCAGATCTGTCATATCATGTTTACTCTCCCTCTGCTCCTGCAAGTCCACAAACTCTTTCTTGCCAAAACAAATAACTCTTTCCTCATCATGACCAGTCAAAGGATTTAGCTTAAACTTCACACCATCTTTGTGTACTATATAAACATTTGATAAGCCAAAATGAATAGTGTTCCTTGAGGCTTGCCAAGGCCTTCCAAGGATTACATGGCAGCATGTCATTAGAATTCGATCACATATAGCTTGATCTTTTATATTCTCCTATAGAGAAATCCACTATTGCTTGCTCCCTTACAACAATATTTTGTGCATCACTGACCCAAATGCCCTATATGGTCTATCAATAGGATACTTCTTCAATCCTAGTTTATTTACCATTTCATAAGACACTAAATCATCAAAGGAACTAGAGTCTATTATCATCTTACAAATCCTACCATGGCTCATGCAATTTGTCTTGAAAATGGATGGTCTGGTCTCCTTTTGCTGCTACATTTGTGGTCCTCTTCTCACCATCAAAGATTCTCCTTCAAGTTCAGGGTCTGCATTATTATACTTCTTTTCTTCCTCTTCTCCTTGGGTCAAGGTGACTCTCCTCTCCTCCTTCTTGAAATCCACACCTTTCTCAGGGCACTTGTAGGATTGATTGCCTACTCCTCCACATGTGAAGCATTTACCTGTGAAAACACTATTACCTCTTCCACTTCCAAATCTTCCTCCCCTGAAACTTCCTCTTGTCTCAGATGTAATCTCTTTTCCTTTATCTTTGTCTTGATTGTTTGAAGTGTCAAAATGACTTCTTACACCTCTTCCTCTCATTGTTCCACCTCCTCTCTGATTTGCTTGCCTCTCATTCTTTCTTTTCAACTTCTCCTCTGCCCGGATTGCCAACTAAAAACATTCTCCAAGTGTCCTTGGTACATTCAATCCTATTTCATCTTGAATATTGTACTTGAGGCCATTAATGTATCTAGCCACCTTCTCATCTTCATCTTCCAGTCCTCCCCTAATACTCAGGGTATGGAATTTCTCAGTATAGGACATGACATCCATATGCCTCTATTTCAAATTGTTCCTTCTTATCTTTAAATTTGGATTGCTAAATCAGATGGCAAGAATTGATTTCTCACCATGGTCTTCATTCTCTCCTAATTTGAAATCTTATTCAATCCCCTTTTGATGCAGATTCTGCTGCAACTACCTTCCATAAGCCAATAAATGGTTGTCACAATCCAACTTAGGATTCTAGGACTTCTCACAAGTCCTCTTACCCACTCTGGGTATACTCAACCTCCAAACCAAACAAGGAAATCCCACTTCAAAAGCCTCACCAACTGTCACCAAAAATGGAGACAATCATGGACATACTATTCCAACCCAAACCCATCAATTTGTTTGGTTCCACCAAACTCCCAACACACCTTTGCACTTCTAGACCTACAAACCTTGTAGCCTTTGAATTAGCTTCTTTGCACTTTTCTCCCAGTATCCCTTAATAGAATAGGTACTTCTCAATAGGTCCAAACACCCTTCTTGGCACCTACTAAGAATCCAAAAGCTTTTGGGCTGATCTTGCTCTAGCACCCTCCAAACTGCTTCTTGGTACCTAAGCCTAGTTGATCAAGTTAGGCTAAGGCTTCAAGGAAGAATGGCCAAGGTGGGTTCCCAAGACCCAAAAAACTTAAGGCAATCTCCAACATAGTCAATGCATCGAACTCCAGCACTCAAACTGATCAGAAGTGCTTGCAACCATGACTGTCACCAATTACCTTGCAAAAACCAGTCAAGCACATGGGCTTGCTTGACCTAGGGCCAACTTGGAAAAATAGTTGCCCTTCTCTCCAAGCCTCCAACCTCTGGCATTATGTTGCCTAGTCTCCTAACTTGTATATCCCTCATTTTTAGAGGGTGCCACTGGTGGGAATGCAAGTTAGGGATGCATTTGTGGAAGGGTCTAGGAAACAAGGCTTTTCAGACCACCTTCTACTAAAATGCAAATCACTTTTAAACCCCAAATCCTTTTTGAGTCAAACCAAAACCAAAAGTTTCCTAACTCACCCCTGCAACTATTTCATACACTTAGCAATCATAAAAGTTTCATACGGATCTGTACCAGCGTAACAGCCGAGCGATTACCAGTAAATTTCCAGAAAATTGAAGTTTTTATTATTTTTTCTCCAAACCACCATACACTCTGATCTCCCCCTTTCAACTGAGATCACATATGACATATATAAAGGTCTACATGAATAGGTGTTCCCAACCATAAAACAAACAAACAACCACTTTTTGCTAATACTATTTAGACTCTAAATACCCTATTATAAGGCCTTTTGGTCCCATGGAGTCACTTGGTTTATAACCACACCAAAATGCTTGTGGGCCTTACATGTGCCTTTATTACAAAACATAGACCAACTTGTAAAATATGGACCAAAACTTTATTCCAACTTCCTAATCTACTTGAATCCTCGCTTTCATGGAGTGGCAAGGTGTCCGACAACATAGATACTTGTTCCCCCCTGCCACATAGGCTAGGTGCCTTGCACCACCTTTCCTCTCTCTCATTCTGAACACTAGTCCACCAAGTGAGTGATGTTCCTCTCAGTCTTGTTGTTGCTACTTTTACCTTCTTATCTGCCTCTATGTCTTCAAGATCAAAGTAGTTCTTAAGGGCCTCTATCCACCCTAGCACTTCTTCACTATCCATTTTACCTTGGTATATTGGAAAATCAATATGGTTCTTCCCACCATTACCCTGTGCTACCTTAATGATTCTCATAAATCTCCTTTTTTTCAGGATCATCTATTGTCTCATGCTCTTGCCTTGCATTACCAACCTCTTCTTCTTCATGGTTCTCTCCATGATCTCTTCCTCTAACCTCTTCTCCTCTAGGTTCTTGCCTTTCCTTTTTGAAGGATTCTATCCTTGCAATAAGCTTCAGCCTCTCTCTTCTCATCTGTCTTTCTTCCCTCACTCTAGATGCTTCAAGTTCTCTCCTCTCTCTTTTCTCTTTTGCCAACTCTTCTCTCAATTCTTCAGGTTCTGTAGCATTTGATTTTTAGGAGGCATTTTCACAACAAGTTTTCTTCCTTCCCAAGGGCCAACTCACTGATTCTCTTTCTTTCCTCACCAAGAAATCTCTGGACACCACTTATGTACCTTTCAACTCTAGGACACACAAGGAGGAATTAGACACGCCAAGGCTTCAACAAAGGGACCAACACACTAAGAATTTTCAAGATTATAGGTCTTGGTCACACTCCTAAACACCCAAACTTCAAAACCCTCCTTAAAATGGCTTAAAAACTAGGGCCTGCTTGTTCAAATCCCAAAGCTCAATTCTAGAACGTTCTAACTTGTCTAATGACAAGATATGATCATGACAACCTACATGAACCTATCAAATGACTCATCTACCATATGAAATCCTAAAATCCTATCTCATTCCCAATTACAACTTTTTTCCACATATGAGTCCAACATTATAACTTTGTATGCTTCCATGAGCCATAATTGGTGCAAGGATTGCCCAATTTACTTCAAGAGATGTTCCATGACCTCTGTAATGCCTTGGATCTTCAATGTTCCCCTGATGAGCATGGGATGCTCCTGCATCACTTATCTTCATAAATAAATTCAAAACTAATTTCCATGATATTAACAACTACTATTTTGTATCTCATAGGAGACTCCTAGTGCACATGAGGTTCGAAGAGACAGTTATGTAGATTTGATGATGCGGCCACTCACTCCTGAGGAGGAGCCTACAATAGTAAGTTGTAGTTTGAATTCATGATTAAATATGTTATAAGTTTAGCATGCTATGAATTATAATGTTATAGTTTAAATTGTAGATTCATCTAACAAAGGTATTTGAACATATACAACCCACAATCAGAGAGGTACCAGCATTATCGAGGGCATACGAGAGGACTCCTGATCGGTGTAGGAGGTCGACGAGAGAGGTATTTATTATGAAATTTTGATAGTATTAATCTCCATTACGGAAAAGATCATTATGCATTTGAGTAATTCAATGTTAGATATGTAGAATCATATAAATTTAGTAGTCTAACTTTTGGTTTTCCTTTTCTGTTTATGTAGGAGGCATCCGATCCACCTAGTGCAGTGAAGAGGCTGCATTTTGATCATCCACCAGCACCCTAGGATAGTATAGTTTTCATAGGATGCATCATGAGATATTTTGAGATGGCATATGCCATATTGTATACAGAAACATTGATATTATATACATTTTGATGGCAGGATTAGCCACATTTTGTATATGGATCTATGTATTTTGATATATATATAGTTGAGTACTTTGTCTATGGATACATGATCTTTGATATATATTTGTGTAAAATTTTGTCTATGGATACATGTATTTTGATATATATTTTTGTCATTTACATGCACAATGATATACATATTAATTTAGTATCTAATATTGTTCAATTTATCGTGGATCATGTGTCATGCCCTAAATTTTACTAGTAAAAACACAACAATTTTTTATTTTTTTTGTAGCTTATGAAGTTTCATAAGAAATTACATATTGTAAAACAAGGTTACCATTGAATAGGATTTCAAGACTCATGTGGATAGTGTGAAGGTGTTAACATTTTAGTCACAGGTGGTTTTCAAATAGATTGGATGACAGTCTAGTTTAAGTTAGCATCATGAGTCAAACAAGAAAGTTCAAGATACAACACTCATAAATTAGTGAGGTAATTCATATCCTAACAAGCCTCTGATACTAATATTCTATTAGGGTCTGTCGGTTGTATCATATGGACTAGGTCGTGATTCTAGCATGTAAGGGAAGGGGATCAGAATTACTTATTATCCTCATTACCAATGTACACACATTCATTAATCATTACAATATATATTAATGTGACAATTACTATATGGTGTGGAAGTTTAGTATATCTTAATCAATTAAAGATTTAGTACTCATCACATGAGCACCCTTAGTCAAATAAGAAAATGTGCACTTATCTACCACACTATATCGGATCTAACCATTGGAAATTAGAAAAGATATGCCCCAAAGGTAGCTTCGAAGTCTACATGATGGAGAACGGGCCACTTGCATTGATAGTATCCATCATTCAAAACATTAGTTACACAACTTATGGAATAAATAATTTGTTTTATGTGCCAAACATGTATCATGTGCTTGCATCCATATCTTACTGGTTACAGGTCCTCTCGAAGATTGGACCAATACTGAGTCATTTTCTCCCTCTTTACTCTATTTAGTCATCCTTATGGATTCTATCAACATTGCTTCCTCACCAAACTAGCACTCACTACAGTTTTCTAAACACAAAAATTACTATTTCAATACATAAATTAAACTCACTCTAACAAAAGACAATTACTAACTATCTATCTCATCAACTACTAACTAATCTAGCTACATTGCCATGCTTTTACATTTACTATTTTAATTACTATAATTACTATACTATTACATTTACTTTTTACATTATTACATCTAACTATTCACCATAAGCTCACTTTCTCACTATCAATATTATTATTATCAAAGCATGATAAGATTCAAAGTAGTTTCATAGTATGAATTAGTAAGCACATAAAATGAGGAACTCTTAGTAAGTCTAAGGGCCAATTCAAAGTACTTAACTCAATAATAATTCACGATCTGTATTTAAACACATCCTACTACACCATCGTATTGAGTGTGTCAATTTAAATTTGTTAGATGAATTGTTTATGCAAGGATTAGGTGCAAGCGTATAAATAAGGTTTGTATATAACATACCTTGTCATTCTGACATATATGTATCAATGTATCAATGTGCTTTATTGACTAGATAAAACTAGATTTGAGTTATTATTTTAATCCACCATCCATCCTTATCCTTGATTCTCCAATCCCATCATCCCGACAACTTACTTCATATTAACCCTATTATATGTACATCCAATCAATCTTGGCTTTTATTTTATTTTTGAGTTAAATATTTAAATTTTTCATATTCTCTAACATGCACACTAATATGCCTTTATTTATTTAATTACTAATTTATTATTTGAGTGTTGGATGTGACTTAGAGGTCACAAGATTGTAATGTGTACCATTCTGTCACTTAGAAAATATATTAGTCTAGGACACTCATTAGTCTCTATATGCTATTATTATTTTTATTTTTATTGGATAGCAGTCTAGAATCTGGGAATATTCTTTAATATTTTATTGCTCAGTATTAAGGAAGGGATTTATTTTCCTTTACCATATATTTTCTATAGAGGAAAATGCATGCCTACAACAATGTATCTCATAGATTTTATTATGTCTTCTCTTACAACAAACTTCATTTTGTTATGTCATAAAATTAATTTGATGATTTCCTTGCTTAGAATTGCATTAAGCTTGGTAATTAAAATCAATGTTATCCATGCATGTGATATGAACATAAAATTTTCCTTCCAAATTATTGAGTGCACAACAAGATTGTAAGCAATCTACTAAGTTTTAAATTTATACAATCAATGGTATCACATAACATCTATGGATTGTTATTAACAACTAGTCATTTACAATACCACAAGGAGAAAACTTTCTTTCACATTTTCAAATGATAACAATGATGTCAAAGCAAATCTGTGACTCATACCAATGCTTTCATAAAAATATAAACTCCAAATGAAACATGCATATACAACCTTATCAATTATTTCTTCTACACGTACATTAGGTAACAATGATACAATTTCCTTCCATCACAATGGGGCAACACAAGGGAGTTTTCAAAATCATAAGGAATATGGACATTGAAAGATATGGACAATGAGTAGCATGAACATTGTCCAACATGATCATTGAGAACATGAACAAGCTGGTGAATCCTCCTTCACAAATGAGGGCACAATGTCAAGTTTTCTCATCCAACATCAATCTGCAAGATGATCATTCCAAGCCATTTCCATTGCTCCCTTGGACACAAATCTGCATATGCAACACAACAAAATAAATGGGACCATGGGTGCTTTCCACCCAACCATAGGCCTCAAAGAGACCACCCCCGCGCTAGGGAACAAGGCTCAAACTGGGATACACATACAATCTTTCAATGCATAAACATTATATTTCAAACTTGAAAAATTTCCCCCCAAGACTATTTCACAATGGCTTCATAGATGGAACCATAAACATAGGGTGAAGGTGTGTTCTAAAATGGATACTTGCCATACCAAACCATATTTGCAATAAACAATTTTCATGCCCTCTCGGGGCTATCATAATTCAACAAATTTCATGCCCTCTCGGGGCTATCATAAATGAACCATTTAATGCCCTCTCGGGGCCTCTACATTTCCTCCTCCAAACCCACTACCATCAGCTATAACTCCTCAAACTTCCTTTCTACACCATACTTTCCTTATCACCCTTAGCAAGATATGAAATGTTATGGCATACAATGGAGCCCATACTCCAAGGTTCTCAATACATTTTTCAAACCTAAATTAAGCCCTTCACCCTGGACTTCTCTTCCCTTCCCACAAGGGTGAGTGTAAGTCCCACTCCCATAACAATACTCAAGCACAAAATAAGAAAACAAAACCAAGTAGAAATAAAACAAGAAATTTTCAAGAGCACATCACATTTTCACAACACAATATCAACACCCATAATACAACAAGGAAATAGACGAAATCCAAACCTCATACTCACAATACTCCATACAATACAACAAGATGCACAATGGTGTCGCACTAATCTAGATGGAATGAACACCATTCAAGCACTCACATGAATGCTACTCCACAATGCAATGCAATGCATACTCCATTGATAAACTCCACACTTGCATATTTGCTTAACCATGCTAAAAGAAAGAAATGGAAAAGAAGCAAGTTTGAGATACCAATCTTGGTCCAAGCTAGGGTAAGGATAGTTGTAGTAGAGCTCCCCTAATCTCCCTCCAAAACCTACCTGTCTCTAAAATTAGAGAGTGGGCAAACACCCCACTAGTTTGGCCAAGACCCTCTAATAAAGCCTTCCCACTAACTTATTTTAGCAAAAACACTAAGCCAATCCATCCTTACAAACTTTTCTCCTCTAACAGTTCATTGATAGCCCTCACGAGCTCTGAGTTATGACCCTCGAAGGATCGACCTCAAAATGCACTTAGAGCACCTTGAAGACTCCTCGGTACGGGGTGGCCGCAAATGATGGATGGTTTTCGTGGCCAGAACAAGGGTGTGACTAAGGTTCACCCACCCATTCGAAGCTAATGGCACTGATGATTCGATGCCAAGATCAGCTATTTCAAAGTTACGCTATGGTGCACCTATGAACTGAGGCACACTACGAGTTTTGGCATCGAGCGAGATCGCTATGCTAAATCCAAACAGAATGTGATCTCTTGAAAATGAGATAGGTTATTTTAGGCCTCAGTATCACCGTCCTGTAGCATTTAACAGTTCATCGATAGCCCTCATGAGATCTAAGTTATGACCCTCGAAAGATCGACATCAAAATGCACTTAGAGCACCTTGGAGACTCCTCGGTACGAGGTGGCCGCAAATGATGGATGGTCTTTTTGGCCAGAAGAAGGGTGTGACTAGGGTTCACCTGCCCATCTGGAGCTAATGGCATTGACAATTCGATGCCAAGATCAGCGGTTTCAAAGTTACGCTATGGTGCACCTATGAACTGAGGCACATTGCGAGTTTTGGCATCGAGCGAGATCGCTATGCTGAATCCAAAAAGAATGTGATCTCTCAAAAATGAGATAGATTATTTTAGGCCTCAGTATCACCGTCCTGTAGCATTTAACATTTCATCGATAGCCATCACGAGCTCTGATTTATGACCCTCGAAAGATCAACCTCAAAATGCACTTAGAGCACCTTGGAGACTCCTCGATACGGGGTGGTCGCAAATGATGGATGGTCTTCGTGGCCAGAACAAAGGTGTGACTAGGGCTCACTCACCCATCTGGAGCTAATGGCACTGACAATTCGATGCCAAGATCAGCGGTTTCAAAGTTACATTGTGGTGCACCTATGAACTAAGGCACACTACAAGTTTTGGCATCGAGCGAGATCGCTGTGCTGAATCCAAACGGAATGTGATCTCTCAAAAATGAGATAGGTTATTTTAGGCCTCAAGTATCATTGTCCTGTAGCATTTGACAGTTCATCGATAGCCCTCATGAGCTCTAAGTTATGACCCTCAAAAGATCGACCTCAAAATGCACTTAGAGCACCTTGGAGACTCCTCGGTATGGGGTGGCCGCAAATGATGGATGGTCTTCGTGGCTAGAACAAGGGTGTGACTAGGGTTCACCCGCCCATCCAGAGCTAATGGCACTTATGATTCGATGCCAAGATCAACGATTTCAAAGTTACGCTGTGGTGCACCTATGAACTGAGGCACACTGCGAGTTTTGGCATCGAGCGAGATCGCTGTGCTGAATCCAAACAGAATGTGATCTCTCAAAAATGAGATAGGTTATTTTAGGCCTCAGTATCACCGTCCTGTAGCATTTGATAGTTCATCGATAGCCCTCATGAGCTCTGAGTTATGACCCTCAAAAGATTGACCTCAAAATGCACTTAGAGCACCTTGGAGACTCCTCAGTACGGGGTGCCCACAGATGATAGAGGGTCTACGTGGTTGGAACAAGGGTGTCACTATGGTTCACCCACCCACTTGGAGCTAATAGCACTGACTTGTAGCCGTTAGGAGTTAGATTTTGAAAATTTGTCAAGAAAGGTTGACCCCTTTGACTTGTATCATGAAAGGTTGCTTTGTGCATTGCTTGATTGTCTGAAGACTACATGTGTCACTATCTTTCTTGGAAAAAAAATTGCTTTTGAACATCAAGCTTGCAATATTATCAATTATTATCAAACTTTTTCAACCAAGTCAAAACGTCAAATGCAAATATTTGTTTGCATTTTTTGCGAAGGGGAGTTTCATAAATTGACTTTGATTTTCTATGTCTCTAGTGCTTGAACATTCTTAAAATGGCTCTTTGGTCTTAGAGCTATTGGTATTTTCTAACTTCATGGTCTATGATATGCATACTAAGAATTTCTTTCACTAAATGGTTTCCTTGATCTATTGACTACACTTAAATTTGTTCACTTGTCATCTCTCTTTCTTTATGTTCAATACAAAGAGCTAGAAGAGACAAATAATCTTTCTTACCTTCATTTCTCTAAGCACATGATGGAAAACAATTCTAAACTTGAGAAAAGGTTAGAGGAGAATATTGCATTCTTAAATTAATCTCCCTTAAGACCTTTACATACACATGGGGCATTCTTAAATTAATCTCCATGGAAGAAAATTTCATAAAACTAATGATTCCATAGTGTTGAAACATAAAATCCAAGATCTCATTTATGATGAGATTGTTGATACCTCTAATGACTCATGTGTCACAAGATCATGTTGATGAACCTATGTCAAGCGATGACTTCCTTGACACCTTCACTTCTTATAACACTAATGAACCTCCTAAAGTGTCAAAGCTTTCGAAAATGCCTCCACCAAACAAAGAACCTAATTCTTTCCATATAGACCATGCCTACCCTCAAGGGATACATCTAAAATAAAATCAAGCTAACCATGCGTACCCTATTTTACTTTCTCATCCACTCATAGCCTTCATATCCAACTTCATATCATGTCATTATGCATGTGCTATCTTGCTTATTGGCTTTAATTGTTTATCCTACATGCTATCTTCTTTCATGGATTTCATGGCTTATCCCAAATGTGCTTCATACAACTTTTCAATATGAAAGTCTTTCAAAATATTATACAATATTATGACTCTTTATGCTTTCAAATGCTATGATTGGTTACAAAATGGAAGAAATCAAGTATTCTAATTGTTCATCCGTACTTTCTAGATTTTTCTTATTTGATTAGTTTGATAAAAATAGTTTTAATAATCATAATGTCAACTTTATGTCAAATAAGGAAAAAACTAAATTTGTAATAAGATATCCACATGCAATTATCTTTCATATAGTTATAAATGCTCTTAAAATTGTTGTTATAGCCTTGTATCACATGCAAATATGATTTGAATGAACTTGTTCAATATCTTCCTCTTATAATTCCTTACAAAGAACCTACCAAAATACAAAAACCATATACAAAAAACTACACATTTTACATCATAATACATCATAAATTTTAGAAATTCTCCCCAATACCACCCCCTTCCAGCTCTTCATGATGTACCTACATTCCAATATCATAAAAAAATTAGTAACTTATTGTATTAAACAAGATAATCATCAATTCATTAAATCATTATGAAGAAAATAACATAAGAAGTATATATACCTAGTCGAGTATTCCAATAGGGTCCTCTCTCTGTTTTAGGGTCTCCAACAGGGCTTCATGATCAGCATTAGCAATAGTAAAAAGTTCTTTTACTTTTGGTCTTCCTTGATGCTTCAATAACTTTACATTTTTTGCTATAATAAGATGCAAATATATGAGAATTACTTTGTGCTTCTGATAGTCTTCGAATGCAGGAATTCTGTTCCTTCTAAGCATGTATGTTTGCAGCTATGTTCCAGCAACAACCACTGAACCAATAGGATACGTGAATCTATCATCATCTGTGATCAGTTGTGCAAGTTTTTGTTTGCCTCTTACACAACGTGCTAACCAATAATCAGATTTCTCATCATTCCCCTATGGTGCAACCAATGTAAAGACATGTCCTGGCTGAAGTAGATCTGATAGATGGTTATGCTCAAGTGAACTTTCCATGTCATCATTTTTTATAGAGGGTATGATAGACAATGGAGTAAGATAATGTGGAGCCCATGTGTCCACCCACTCACTTGACTCACAGTGATCCCAATCACATTGAAAACAAGTACGACAAAAACAAGCTAGTTGTCGTGTCCAAATGGTCCATGTACTAGAATTAGAGCTTCAAAATGAATGCATTTTTTATGAGTCTCTCACTATAGCACAATCTGATCTATCACCTATGGACCCTTCCTCAACCAACCAAAAGAACCTACATACCACCGAATCAAGAGCCCCCCCCTGTGATAATGCTAAACTACACCAATCAACAATGTTATGAGCATCAAGAAGCTCTGTTGTTGAAATCTTCAGTTGCTCCTTAACTAGAGCTCTCTTCACACATGCCCCTGCTCCATCATGTTCCCATTTTCCATGGCCAGACTCAAAAAAACTCCAAATATGAGGAACCCCTCTCTCTATGTGCATCCTACACAACCAATAAAACATGCGAGCAATCTTGAATTGACCTATATAGTTATCTGACCAAATGATATGTCTATCCATAGCAATTGCATGCTCATGTAAGAAATCAAAAAAAATCTCAAAACAATGTTGCACAAACTCGTGAGAGTGAGATCTATCATCACTCATATAAAAATGATACTCTCTAATAATCTTTTGATTATCTTCCGCACTATCAGGGGCATGTCTATATGTTATGTGAACAAAAATTGCAATATGAATGGAGTTGTAATACTGAGATTGTGTCTCATTTTGAGGTTGTAATGTGTAGTTCTCAGCAAAATCAACAACTGATATAATAGTGCCAATGGGAAAAGTCTCCTTACATGTTCTAAATTGTTGATCCAACCACTAAGACCTGTGACTATGTCTTGCATACTTGTAAAAAATATTTGCCTTGAAATCTGAAATAAAATTAGCCACATTGATATCTTTTCTAACCAATTCACATCTAGAGCTCTCACTCCCACTCTTCAATGTGTATTTCACCATTTCATATACCTTTTTTTTTAGTATTGTCTTTCCAAGATCTTGTTCGCACCCCTCATGGAAACATGTGTCAAACTTGGATAAGCCAACACATTCTGAACACTTCTTATTTAAGCAAGCATTTCTATAAAAGGAACAACCATCAACTCTATGACATAAGAGTTGATCTAGCAAGTCTCTTGATGATTTTGGAAGCCCACTAACCCCACAATCCTCCAACATTTCTTTACTATGCAAAGTAGAACGGATGGAGCGTAATAGTTCATGGTGCATAGAAAACTCAACATGATATTTGCAACAACATGTATTTTGAATTTTGAGTGGCACACAATAAAATGGCTTCAAAGATTCAAAAGCCCTTTTTGATATATGAAGACTTGGATGACTCTCTCTAAATTGTTTGAACAACATAGTTTGACTTACTTCTAAATGGTGTTTAGGATGTGGCGTGCGATCTCTGATGCCAATTCTCAACTTTAAGACATCTTCAGCATTGGGTGATACTCGTGAGTTAGAGTGCCAAAATTGTATAATTTCTTCCTTCACATTGTTAGATAGCTTCTTATCAAAACGTGAAAGTCTCCCACCAAATGCCCATGTTTCATTTTGAAGAGGATCATTAATTTTCTCTTGTCGACTAAGTGCTCTTCTTAAAGTAGTACGATTTAGATTCAAATCAATACAAGTTTGTCTCATATATCTACCCTTTCTCAAATGATGACTTACCAAAGAGGTTGTAATGACCCTTCGAGCAGCTCTATTATCCTTCTCTCTGCTATTTTTCCCAATGCTATTGAGAGCACTAAAAATATTCTTCACGATAATGGCATTTCTTTCCAACTTTTTATTGACACGAATCTTCAATTTGGAAAGCATACGTCTCATCTTTTGCATATTTAATAAGTGCATGAAAAGTTGACATTGCTCTACCACTATCTTGTTGTCAAAAAATATCTAATATAGTCTTGAAGCCCATAACCGAATGGTTCTTTCTAATTTTTTTCCTTCCAAACTAGCAATAATTGTTTCATCAATTTCAATTATCCATTTTGGTGTTTTAGAACCTTCATGCCGATTATAATTAGGAGATATGTAAGATTTTTGTGCATTAGGTTCCTGTGCATTGCCATCTTTGACATGGTCAATTATGCAATTTGGATTATGACTTGTTGGCATTTCTTCTTCAAAATTTTCATTCTCCAAATTTTCAATTTCAGCATTATCATTTTCAATAGGTACATTTTCATTCCCCAATTGTACATATTCATTATCTGATTCTATGATTTCACCTTCGATTAATTCATCATCAACTTGACTAATATTTAGCATACCTTGTCTTTTTCTTCGGTGTTCCATTTTGTCCCTTTCTCTATATGTCGCAATGTCTTTATTGGATATCTTCCTTTTGCGTTTATTCTTTCGACGACTGCTACTCCTCATTTAGATGACAAATTTGAATGCCTAAGGTTATATTTTCGAATTTTTTTTGATTATTTGGGTCCAAAAATGTGACTTTTTTCAAAACCCATGAAAAAAAAGGTGAAAAAGTGATGTTGTCGGGTCTGCAAGGATAGGGAATTATTAGGAATTGGTGCCAGTAAAATCAGATATCCGATATTGCAAAGTAAATTTTTGGAGGGAAAACTTGCTATAATTTTCCTCTTTTGCCATAATTATATTAATATTATCAAAATCAAAACTTGCTATAATTTTTTGACTTTGCTTTGTTACTAAGCTAATAGTATAGTAGTATTAATATATAATAGTATTAATAGTATGATAGTATTAATATAAAGTATCAATAGTATTAATATATTATAGTATTAATATATAGTAATATTAATATATAGTATTAATATAGCTATAGTATCAATATTATAATACCCATAATAGTATTAATATTATTACTATAGATATAATAGTGTAAATATTTAGTGTTTATTTATATTATTATTATTATTATGCTACAATATAGTATTAATATATATTATTATTATAGCTATAATAGTATTATTATTATTACTATAGATATGATAATATTAATATTTAATGTTTATTTATATTATTATTATTATTATCATAAAATAGTATAAATACTATATATATATATATCATTTCATTTTTTAACCCATATACATACGAACAATTTGAATATGTTCGTAGGGGCCCTAGGACCCCTAGGAACATATGTCATCGTTTAATGGGTCAAAGAGGGTCGTAGGTCACCCTATGACCCCCTTTGACCCATACGGCCCATTCGAATATGTCCCTAGGACCCTTAGGGACATATGTCGTCATTTAATGGGTCAAAGGGGGTCATAGGGCACCCTATTACCCCCTTCGACCCATATGAATGATTCAAATATGTCCTTAGGGGTCCTAGGACCCCTAAGGACATATGTCATCGTTTAATGGGTCAAAGGGTGTCATAGGTCACCCTATGACCCCCTTTGACCCATATGAACGATTCGAATATGTCCCTAGGGGTTATAGGACCCCTAGAGACATATTTCGTCGTTTAATGGGTCGAAGGGGGTCATAGGTCACCCTATGACACCTTTTGACCCATATGAACGATTCGAATATGTTCTTAGGGATCATAGGACCCCTAGGGACATATGTTATCGTTTAATGGGTCAAAGGGTGTCATAGGTCACTCTATGACCCCCTTTGACCCATATGAATAATTCAAATATGTCCCTAGGACTCCTAAGGACATGTCGTCGTTTAATGGGTCAATGGGTGTCATAGGTCACCCTATGACCCCCTTTGACCTATATAAATGATGCGAATATGTCCCTAGGGGTTATAGGACCCCTAGAGACATATGTCATTGTTTAATGGGTCATAGGGGGTCATAGGTCACCTTATGACCCTCTTTGCCTCATATGACCCATTCGAATATGTTCCTAGAGGTCTGAGGACCTCTAGCGACATATGTTGTCATTTAATGGGTCAAAGGGGGTCATAGGGTGACCTATGACCCCCTTTGACCCATACGAACGATTTGAATCATAGTCTTGGTGTGTTTGCAATGTCTTAGATAGTTAGACTGGTGCATACCATCAACAAATAAATTAAATAATAAACATAAATATTAGGACCCCTAGGGACATATGTCATCGTTTAATGGGTCAAAGGGTGTCATAGGTCACCCTATGACCCCCTTCGACCCATATGAACGATTCGAATATCTCCCTGGGGTTTATAAGACCCTTAGAGACATCTGTCGTCGTTTAATGGGTCAAAGGGGGTCATAAGTCTCCCTATGACCCCCTTTGACCCATACGAACGATTCGAATATGTCCCTAGGGGTTCTAAGACCCTTTGAGACATATGTCATCGTTTAATGGGTCAAAAGGGGTCATAAGTCACCATATGACCCCCTTTGACCCATATGAATGATTTGAATATGTCCCTAGGGGTTCTAGGACCCCTAGAGACATATGCCATCATTTAATGGGTCAAAGGGGGTCATAGGTCACCCTATGACCCCCTTTGACCCATATGACCCATTCGAATATGTTCCTAGGGGTTCGAGGACCCCTAGCGACATATGTCGTCATTTAATGGGTAAAAGAGGGTCATAGGTCACTATATGACCCCCTTTGATCCATATTACCCAATGAATATGTCCCTAGGGTTCTAGGACCCCTAGAGACATATGTTATCATTTAATCGATCAAAGAGAGTCATAGGTCACCCTATGACCCCCTTTGACCCATATTACCCATTCGAATATGTCCCTAAGGGTCATATGTCATCGTTTAATGGGTCAAAGGGAGTCATAGGTCACCCTATGACCCCATTTGACCCATATGAACGATTCGAATATGTCCCTAGGGGTCCTAGAACCCCTAGGGACATATGTTGTCGTTTAATGGGTCAAAGGGGGTCATAGGTCACCCAATGACCCCCTTTGACTCATATGAACAATTCAAATATGTCCCTAGGGGTTCTAGAACCCCTAGCAACATATGTTGTCATTTAATGGGTCAAAGGGGGTCATAGGTCACCCTATGACCCATTCGAATATGTTCCTAAGGGTTGGAGGACCCCTAGGGACATATGTCGTCGTTTAATGGGTCAAAGAGGGTCATAGGTCACCCTATGACCCTTTTTGACCCATATGACCCATTCAAATATGTTCTTAGGGGTTTGAGGACCTTTAGCAACATATGACATGGTTTAATGGGTCAAACGGGGTCATAGGTCAACCTATGACCCCCTTTGATCCATATGAACGATTCAAATCACAGGCCTGGTGTGTTTGCAATGTCTTAGATAGTTAGACTGGTGCATACCATCAACAAATAAATTGAGTAATAAACATAAATATTAGGACCCCTAGGGACATATGTCATCGTTTAATGGGTCAAAGAGGGTCAAAGGTCACCCTATGACTGTCTTTGACCCATATGAACGATTCAAATATGATCCTAGGGTTTATAAGACCCTTAGAGACATATGTCGTCATTTAATGGGTCAAAGGGGGTCATAAGTCTCCCTATGACCCCCTTTGACCCATATGAACGATTCGAATATGTCCCTAGGGGTTCTAGGAACCCTAGAGACATATGTCATTGTTTAATGGGTCAAAAGGGGTCATAAGTCACCCTATGACCCCCTTTGACCCATATGAACGATTCGAATATGTCCCTAAGGGTTCTAAGACCTCTAGAGACATATGTCGGCGTTTAATGGGTCAAAGGGGACCCATATAACCCATTCGAATATGTTCCTAGGGGTTTGAGGACCCTTAGTGACATATGTCATCGTTTAATGGGTCAAAGAGGGTCATAGGTCACCCTATGACCCCCTTTGACCCATATTACCCAATGAATATGTCCCTAGGGGTTCTAGGACCCATAGAGACATAAGTTGTCGTTTAATGGGTCAAAGAGAGTCATAGGTCACCCTATGATCTCCTTTGACCCATATTACCCATTTAAATATGTCCCTAGGGGTCATATGTCATCGTTTAATGGGTCAAAGGGAGTCATAGGTCACCCTATGACCCCCTTTGACCCATATGAATGATTCAAATATGTTCTTAGAGGTCCTAGAATCCCTAGGGACATATGTCATTGTTTAATGGGTCAAACAGTGTCATAGGTCACCCTATGACCCCATTTAATTCATATGAACAATTCAAATATGTCCCTAGGGGTTCTAGGACCCCTAAAGACATATGTTGTCGTTTAATGTGTCAAAGGGGGTCATAGGTCACCCTATGACCCCCTTTGACCAATATGACCCATTCAAATATGTTCCTAGGGGTCCGATGACCCCTAGCGACATATGTCATTGTTTAATGTATTGAAGACCCCCTTTGATCCATATGACTCATTCGAATATGCTCTTAGGGAGGTCATAGGTCACCCTTTGACCCCCTTTGACCCATTCGAATACGCTCCTAAGGAAACGAGGACCCCTAGTGACATATGTTGTTGTTTAATGGGTCAAAGGGTGTCCTAAGGCACCCTATGACTCCTTTTGACCCATATGAACGATTCGAATATGTCCCTAGGGGTTATAGGACCCCTAGAGACATATGTCATCGTTTAATGGGTCAAAATGGGTCATAGGTCACCCTTTGCCACCTTTGAGCCATACGAACAATTTGAATATGTCCTTAGGAGTTTGAAGACCCCTAGAGACATATGTCGTCATTTAATGGGTCAAAGGATGTCATAGGTCACCCTATGACCTCTTTTGACCCATATGACCCATTCGAATATGTTCCTAGAGGTCTGAGGACCCTTAGTGACATATGTTATCGTTTAATACCCCCTTTGACCCATATTACCCATTTGAATATGTCCCTAGGGGTTCTAAGACCCCTACAGACATATGTTGTCATTTAATAAGTCAAAGAGAGTCATAGGTCACCCTATGACCCCCTTTGACCCATATTACCTATTTGAATATGTCCCTAGGGGTCCTAGAACCCCTAGAGACATATGTCATCGTTTAATGGGTCAAAGGGGGTCATAGGTCACCCTATGAACCCCTTTGAACCATATGAACGATTCAAATATGTCCCTATAGGTCCTAGAACCCCTAGGGACATATGTCATCGTTTAATGGGTCAAAGGGTGTCATAAGACACCTTATAACCCCCTTTGACCCATATGAATGATTCGAATATGTCCCTAGGGGTCTAAGGACCCCTAGGGACATATGTCATCGTTTAATGGGTCAAAGGGGACCTATGACCCACTTTGACCCATATGGCCCATTCGAATATGTCCCTATGACTCTTAGGGACATATGTCATCGTTTAATGGGTCAAAGAGGGTCATAGGGCACCCTATGAGCCCCTTTGACCCATATGAACAATTCAAATATGTCCTTAGGGGTCCAAGAAACCCTAAGGACATATATCATCATTTAATGGGTGAAAGGGTGTCATAGGTCACCCTGTGACCCCCTTTGACCCATATGAACGATTCAAATATGTCCTTAGGGGTTATAGGATCTGTAGAGACATATGTCATCGTTTAATGGGTCAAAAGTGGTCATAGGTCACCCTATGACCTCCTTTGATGCATATGAATGATTTGAATATATTCTTAAGAGTCCTAGGACCCCTAGGGACATATGTCGCCGTTTAATGGGTCAAAGGGTGTCATAGGTCACCCTATGACCCCCTTTGACCCATATAAACGATTTGAATATGTCCTTAGGGGTTATAGGACCCCTAGAGACATATGTCATCGTTTAATGGGTGAAAGGGGGTCATAGGTCATTCTATGACCCCCTTTGACCCATATGAACAATTTGAATATGTCCCTAGGGGTTCTAGGACCCCTATAGACATATGTCGTCGTTTAATGGGTCAAAAGGGGTCATAGGTCACCTTATGACCCCCTTTAACCCATATGATCTATTCGAATATGTTCCTAGGGGTTCGAAGACCTCTAGCGACATATGTCGTCATTTAATGAGTCAAAGGGTTTCATAGGTCACCCTATGACCCCCTTTGACCCATATGAATGATTCGAATATATCCCTGGGGGTCCCAGGACTCCTACTGACATATGTCATTGTTTAATGGGTCGAAAGGGGTCATACGTCACCCTATAACCCCCTTTGACCCATATGAACAATTCAAATATGTCCTTAGGGGTTATAGGACCCCTAGAGACATATGTCATCGTTTAATGGGTCAAAGGGGGTCATAAGTCACCCTATGACTCCCCTTGAACCATATGACTCATTCAAATATGTTTTTAGGGGTTTCAGGACCTCTAGCGACATATGTCATCGTTTAATGGGTCAAAGGGGGTCATAGTTCACCCTATGACCCCCTTTGACTCATATGAACGATTCAAACATATCCCTAGGGTTCCTAGGACCCCTAAGGACATATGTCATCTTTTAATGGGTCAAAGGGTGTCATAGGTCACCCTATGACCGCCTTTGATCTATATGAACGATTCAAATATGTCCCTAGGGGTGATAGGACCCGTAGCGACATATGTGATCATTTAATGGGTCAAAGGGAGTCATAAGACACCCTATGACACCCTTTGACCCATATGAACAATTCGAATATGTCCCTAGAAGTTCTAAGACCCCTAGAGACATATGTCATTGTTTAACGGGTCAAAGTGACCTATGACCCCCTTTGACTGATATGACCCATTCAAATATGTTCCTAGGGGTTCGAGGACCCCTAGCGACATATGTCATTGTTTAATGGGTCAAAGAGGGTCACAGGTCACCCTATGACCCCCTTTGACCCATATGAACAATTCGAATATGTCCCTAGGGGTTCTAGGACCCCTAGAGACATATGTCATCGTTTAATGGGTCAAAGGGGGTCATAGGTCACCCTATGACCCCCTTTGACCCATATGACCCATTCGAATATGTTCCTAGGGGTTTGAGGACCCTTAGCGACATATGTTCTCGTTTAATGGGTCAAAGAGGGTCATAGGGTGACCTATGACCCCCTTTGACCCATATTACCCATTTGAGTATGTCCCTAAGAGTTCTAAGACCCATAAATACATATGTTGTTGTTTAATGGGTCAAAGAGAGTCATAGGTCACCCTATGACCCCCTTTGACCCATATTACCCATTCGAATATGTTTCTAGGGGTCTGAGAACCCCTAGGGACATGTCATCGTTTAATGGATAAAAGGGGGTCATAGGTCATCCAATGACCCCCTTTGACCCATATGAATAATTCAAATATGTCCTTATGGGTCCTAGGACTCCTAGGGACATATGTCATCATTTAATGGGTCAAAAGGTGTCATACGGCACCCTATGACCTCCTTTGACCCATATGGCCCATTCGAATATGTCCCTAAGACCCTTTTGGACATATGTCGTCGTTTAATAGGTCAAAGGAAGTCATAGGGCATCCTATGACCCCCTTTGACCCATATGAAAAATTCAAATATTTCCTTACGGGTCCTAGGACCCCTAAGGACATATGTCATCATTTAATGGGTTAAAGGGTGTCATAGGTCAACCTATGACCTCTTTTGACCCATATGAATGATTCAAAAATGTCCTTAGGAGTTATAGGACCCCTAGAGACATATGTTGTCGTTTAATGAGTCAAAAGCAGTCATAGGTCACCCTATGACTCCCTTTGACCGATATGAACGATTCAAATATGTCCCAAAGGGTCCTAGGAACCCTAGGGACATATGTCGTCGTTTAATGGGTCAAAGGGTGTCATAGGTCACCCTATGACCCCCTTTGATCCATATGAATGATTGAAATATGTCTCTATGGGTTATAGGACCCCTAGGGACATATGTCTTCGTTAAATGGGTCAAAGGGGGTCATAGGTCACCTGTGACCCCCTTTGACCCATATGAACAATTCGAAAATGTTCTTAGGGGTTCTAAGACCCCTATAAACATATGTCGTCGTTTAATGGGTCAAAGGGGGTCATAGGTCACCATATGACTCCCTGTGACACATATGACCCATTCGAATATGTTCCTAAGGGTCCAAGGACCTCTAGCGACATATGTCGTCATTTAATGGGTCAAAGGGGTTCATAGGTCACCCTATGACCTCCTTTGACCTATATGAACGATTCGAATATATCCCTAGGAGTCTTAGGACCTTTAGGGACATATGTCATCGTTTAATGTGTCAAAGGGGGTTATAGGTCACCCTATGACCTCCTTTGACCCATATGAACAATTCGAATATGTCCCTAGGGGTTATAGGACCCCTAGAGACATATGTAGTTGTTTTGACCCATATGAACAATTCGAATATGTCCCTAGGGGTTATAGGACCCTTAGAGACATATGGTGTTATTTAATGGGTCAAAGGGGGTCATAGGTCACCCAATGACCCCCTTTGACCCATATGACCCATTCGAATATGTTCCTAGGGGTTTGAGGACCTCTAACAACATATGTCATCATTTAATGGGTCAAAAGGGGTCTTAGTTCACCCTATGACCGCTTTTGACTCATATGAACGATTCGAATATATTGCTAGGGGTCCTAGGACCCTTAGGGACATATGTCATCATTTAATGGGTCAAAGGGTGTCATAGGTCACCCTATAACCCCGTTTGACCCATACAAATAATTCGAATATGTCCGTAGGGGTTATAAGATGCCTAGAGACATACGTCGTCGTTTATTGAGTCAAAGGGGGTCATAATTCACCCTATGACCCCTTTTGAACTATATTAACAATTCGAATATGTCTCTAGAGGTTCTAGGACTCCTAGAGACATATGTCATCGTTTAATGGGTCAAAGGGGGTCATAGGTCACCCTATGACCCCCTTTGACACATATGACCCATTTGAATATGTTCTTAGTGGTCCGAGGACCCCTAGCGACATATGTCATCATTTAATGGGTCAAAAAGGGTCATAGGTCACCCTATGACCCCCATTGACCCATATTACCCAATGAATATGTCCCTAGGGGTTCTAGGACCCCTAGAGACATATGTTGTCGTTTAATGGGTCAAAGAGAGTCATAGGTCACCTTATCACCCCCTTTGACGCATATTACCCAATTGAATATGTCCCTAGGGGTCACATGTCGTCATTTAATGGGTCAAAGGGAGTCATAGGTCACCCTATGACCCCCTTTGACCCATATGAATGATTCGAATATGTCCCTAGGGGTGCTAGAACCCCTACGAACATTTATTGTTGTTTCATAGGTCAAAGTGAGTCATAGGAACAATTCAAATATGTCTCCCTTTGACTATGACCTTGTTTGACCCATATGAACAATTCAAATATGTCCCTAGGGGTTCTAGGACCCCTAGACACATATGTTGGCGTTTAATGGGTCAAAGGGGGTCATAGGTCACCCTATGACATCCTTTAACCCATATGACCCATTCAAATATGTTCCTAGGGGTCCGAGGACCCCTAGCGACATATGTCATCGTTTAATGGGTCAAAGAGGGTCAGAGGTCACCCTATGACCCCCTTTGACCCATATGACCCATTCGAATATGTTCCTAGGGGTCCAAGGACTCCTAGCGACATATGTAATTATTTAATGGGTAAAAAGGTGTCATAAAGCACCTTATGACTCCCTTTGACCTATATGAACGATTCAAATATGTCCCTACGGGTTATAGGACACCTAGAGACATATGTCATCATTTAATGGGTCAAAGAGGGTCATAGGTCACCTTATGACCCCTTTTGACCCATATGAACAATTCAAATATGTCCCTAGGAGTTTTAGGAACCCTAGAGACATATGTCATCGTTTAATGGGTTAAAAGGGGTCATAGGTCACCCTATGACCCCCTTTGACCCATATGACCCATTCAAATATGTTCCTAAGGTCCGAGGACCTCTAGCGACATATGTTGTCATTTAATGGGTCAAAGAGGGTCATAGGTCACCCTATGACCCCCTTTGACCCATATTACTCATTCGAATATTTCCCTAGGGGTTCTAGGACCCCTAGAGACATATGTTGTTATTTAATGGGTCAAAGAGAGTCATAGGTCACCCTATGACCCCCTTTGACCCATATTACCTATTCGAATATGTCCCTAGTGGTCCTAAAACTCTTAGGGACATATGTCATCATTTAATAGGTCAAAGGGGGTCATAGGTCACCATATGACCCCCTTTGACCTATATGAACGATTCAAATATGTCCTTATGGGTTGTAGGACCCCTAGGAACATATGTCATCGTTTAATTTGTCAAAGAGTGTCATAAGGCACCCTATGACCCCCTTTGAACCATATGAACGATTCGAATATGTCCCTAGGGATCTTAGGACCCCTAGGGACATACGTCATCGTTTAATGGGTCAAAAGGGGTCATAGGTCACCCTATGACCCCCTTTGACCCATATGACCCATTCGAATATGTCCCTAAGACCCTTAGGGACATATGTCGTCATTTAATGGGTCACAAAGTGTCATAGCCCACCCTATGATCCCCTTTGACCCATATGGACAATTCGAATATGTCATTAGGGGTCCGAGGAATCCTAAGGACATATGTCGTCATTTAATGGGTCAAAGGGTGTCATAGGTCACCCTATGACCCCCTTTGACCCATATGAACGATTCGAATATGTCCCTAGGGGTTATAGGATTTATGAAGACATATGTCGTCATTTAATGGGTCAAAGGGGGTCATAGGTCACCCTATGGCCCCCTTTGACCGATATGAATGATTCAAATATGTCCCTAGGAGTCCTAGGACACTTTGGAACATATGTCATCGTTTAATGGGTCAAAGGGTGTCATAGGTCACCCTATGACCCTCTTTGACCTATATGAACGATTTGAATATGTCCCTAGGAGTTATAGGACCCCTAGAGACATATGTCGTCGTTTAAAGGGTCAAATGGGGTCATAGGTCACCCTATGACCCCCTTTGACCCATATGAACAATTTGCATATGTCCCTAGGGGTTCTAGGACCCTTAGAGACATATGTCATCGTTTAATGGGTCAAAAGCCTTTGACCCATATGACCCATTTGAATATGTTCCTAGGGGTCTGAGGACCTCTAGCGACATATGTCATTATTTAATGAGTCAAAGGGAGTCATAGGACACCCTATGACGCCCTTTGACCCATATGAACGATTTAAATATATCCCTAGGGGTCCTAGAACCCCTACTGACATATGTCGTAGTTTAATGGGTCAAAGGGGTTCATACACCACCCTATGACCCCTTTTGACCCATATGAATGATTTGAATATGTTCCTAGGGGTTATAGGACCCCTAGAGACATATGTCATCATTTATAGGGTCAAAGGGGGTCATAAGTCACCCTATGACTCCCTTTGAACCATATGACCCATTCGAATATGTTCCTAGGCGTTTGAGGACCTCTAGCAACATATGTCGTTGCTTAATGGGTCAAAGGGGGTCATAGGTCACCCTATGACCCCCTTTGACTCATGAACGATTCAAATATATCCGTAGGGGTCCTATGACCCTTAGGGACATACGTCATCTTTTAATGGGTCAAAGGGTGTCATAGGTCACCCTATGACCCCCTTTGATCCATATGAACGATTCGAATATGTCTCTAGAGGTTATAGGACCCCTAGTGACATATGTCATTGTTTAATTGGTCAAAGGGGGTCATAAGTCACCCTATGACACCTTTTGACCCATATGAACAATTCAAATATGTCCCTAGAGGTTCTAGGACCCCTGGAGACATACGTCATCATTTAATGGGTCAAAAGAGGTCATAGGTCACCCTATGACCCCCTTTGACCCATATGACCCATTCAAATATGTTTTTAGAGGTCCGAAGACCACTAGTGACATATGTCATTGTTTAGTGGGTCAAAGAGGGTCACAGGTCACCCTATGACCCCCTTTGACCCATATGAACAATTCAAATATGTCCCTAGGGGTTCTAGGACCCCTAGAGACATATGAAATCATTTAATAGGTCAAAGGGGGTCATAGGTCACCTTATGACCCCCTTTGACCCATATGACCCATTCGAATATGTTCCTAGGGGTCCGAGGACCCTTAGCGACATATGTTGTCGTTTAATGGGTCAAAGAGGGTCATAGGTCACCTTATGACCCCCTTTGACCCTTATTACCCATTCGAATATGTCCCTAGGGGATCTAAGATCCCTAGAGACATATGTTATCGTTTAATAAGTCAAAGAGAGTCATAGGTCACCCTATGACCCTCTTTGACCCATATTATCCATTCGAATATGTCTCTAGCGATCTTAGAACCCCTAAGGACATATGTGATCATTTCATGGATCAAAGAGGGTTATAGGTCATCCTATGACCCCCTTTGACCCATATGAACGATTCAAATATGTCCCTATGGGTCCTAGGACCCTTAGAGACATATGTCATCGTTTAATGGGTCAAAGGGTGTCATAAGGCACCCTGTGACCCCCTTTGACCCATATGAATGATTCGAATATGTCCCTAGGGATCTTAGGACCCCTAAGGACATATGTTGTCGTTTAATGGGTTAAAGGCAATCATAGGTCACCGTATGACCCCCTTTGACCCATATGGCCCATTCGAATATATCCCTAGGACCTTTTGGGACATATGTCATCGTTTAATGGGTCAAAGGGGGTCATAGGGCACCCTATGACCCCCTTTGACACATATGAACAATTTGAATATGTCCTTAGGGGTCCCAGGACCCTTAAGGACATATGTCATCATTTAATGGGTCAAAGGGTGTCATAGGTCAACCTATGACACTCATATGAACGATTCGAATATGTCTTTAGGGGTTATAGGACCCTTAGAGACATATGTCATCGTTTAATGGGTCAAAGGGGGTCATAGGTCACCTTATAACCTCCTTTGACCCATATGAATGATTCGAATATGTCCCTAGGGGTCCTAGGACCCCTAGGGACATATGTCATCGTTTATTGGGTCAAAGGGTGTCATAGGTCACCCTATGACCCCTTTTGACCCATATGAACGATTTGAATATGTTCTTAGGGGTTATAGGACCCCTAGAGACGTATGTCATCATTTAATGGGTCAAAAGGGGTCATAGGTCACCCTGTGACCCCCTTTGACCCATATGAACAATTTGAATATGTCCCTAAGGGTTCTAGGACCCCTAAAGGCATATGTCATCATTTAATGGGTCAAAGTGGGTCAAAGGTCACCGTATGACCTCCTGTGACACATATGACCTATTCAAATATATTGTTAGGGGTCTAAGGACCTCTAGCGACATATGTTATCATTTAATGGGTCAAAGGGGGTCATAGGTCACCTTATGACCCCCTTTGACCCATATGAATAATTTGAATATAAGGACATATGTCATCGTTTAATGTGTCAAAGAGGGTCATAGGGTGACCTATGACCCCCTTTGACCCATATGAACAATTCAAATATGTCCTTAGGGGTTATAGGACCCCTGGAGATATATGTCATCATTTAATGGGTCAAAGGAGGTCATAGGTCACCCAATGACCCCCTTTGACCTATATGACCCATTCGAATACGTTCCTAGGGGTCTGAGGACCTCTAGCAACATATGTCATCGTTCAATAGGTCAAAAGGGGTCATAGGTCACCCTATGACCCCCTTTGACCCATATGAATGATTCGAATATATCGCTAGGGGTTGTAGGACCCTTAGGGACAGATGTCATCATTTAATGGGTTAAAGGGTGTCATAGGTCATGATATTACGCCCTTTGACCCATATGAATGATTCAAATATGTCCCTAGGGGTTATAGGACCCCTAGAGACATATGTCGTCGTTTAATGGGTCAAAGGGGGCCATAAGTCACCCTATGACCCCCTTTGAAATATATCAATAATTCGAATATGTCCCTAGAGGTTCTAGGACCCCTAGAGACATATGTCGTTGTTTAATGGGTCAAAGGGGGTCATAGGTCACCCTATGACCCCCTTTGACCCATATGACCCATTCAAATATGTTCTTAGGGGTCCGAGGACCCCTAGCGACATATATCGTCGTTTGATTGGTCAAAGAGGGTCATAGGTCACCCTATGACCCCCTTTGACCCATATTACCTATTGAATATGTCCTTAGGGGTTCTAGGACCCCTAGAGACATATGTTGTCATTTAATGGGTCAAAAAGAGTCATAGGTCACTCTATGAACCCCTTTGACCCATATTACCGATTCGAATATGTCCGTAGGGGTCATAGAACCCTTAGGGACATATGTCATCGTTTAATGGATCAAAGAGAGTCATAGGTCACCCTATGACCCCCTTTGACCCATATGAACGATTCGAGTATGTCCCTAGGGGTCCCAAGATCCCTAGGGACATATGTTGTCTTTTAATGGGTCAAAGGGGGTCATAGATCACCTTATGACCCCTTTTGACCCATATGAACAATTCGAATATGTCCCTAGGGGTTCTAGGACCCCTAGAGACATATGTCATCATTTAATGGGTTACCTATGACCCCCTTTGACCCATATGACCCATTCAAATATGTTCCTGGGGTCTGAAGACCCATACCGACATATGTTGTCATTTAATCGGTCATAGAGAGTCATAGGTGACCCTACGACCTCCTTTGACCCATATTACCTATTCGAAGATGTCCCTAGGGGTTATAGGACCCCTAGAGACATATGTTGTCGTTTAATAAGTCAAAGAGAGTCATAGGTCACCCTATGACCCCCTTTGTCCCATATTATCCATTCAAATATGTCCCTAGAGGTCCTAGAACTCTTAGGGACATATGTCGTCGTTTAATAGGTTGAAGGAGGTCATAGGTCACCCTATGACCCCCTTTGACCCATATGAATGATTCAAATATCTCCTTATGGGTCCTAGAACCCCTAAGGACATATGTCATTGTTTAATAGGTCAAAGGGTGTCATAAGGCACCCTATGACCCCCTTTGACCCATATGAACGATTTGAATGTCCCTAGGGGTCGTAGGACCCCTAGGGACATATGTCATCATTTAATGGGTCAAAGGGGGTCATACGGTGATCTATGACCCCCTTTGACCCATATGACCCATTCGAATATGTCCCTAGGACCCTTAGGGACATATGTCATCGTTTAATGGGTAAAAGGGAGTCATACTGCACCCTATGACACCCTTTGACCCATATGAACGATTTGAATATGTCCTTAGAGGTCTGAAGACCCCTAAGGACATATGTCATCGTTTAATGGGTCAAAGGGCGTCATAGTTCACCCTATGACCCTCTTTGACCCATATGAACGATTCAAATATTTCTCTAGTGGTCTTAGGACCCCTAGGGACATATTCGAATCGTTCATATGGGTCAAGGGGGTATGTCGTCGTTTAATGGGTCAAAGGGGGTCATAGGGTGACCCATATGAATGATTCGAATATGTCCCGAGGGGTCCTAGTTAGGGACATATGTTGTTGTTTAATGGGTCAAAGGGTGTCATAGGTCACCCTATGACCCCCTTTGACCCATATGAATGATTCGAATATGTCCTTAGGGGTTATAGGACCCTTAGAGACATATGTCGTCGTTTAATGGGTCAAAGGGGGTCATAGGTCACCCTATGACCCTTTGACTGATATGAACAATTCGAATATGTCCTTAGGGGTGTTAGGACACCTAGAGACATATGTCATCATTTAATGGGTCAAAGGGGGTCATAGGTCACCTATGACCCCTTGATCCATATGAACGATTCGAATATGTCCCTAGGGGTCCTAGGACCCCTGACGACATATTTGAATCGTTCATATGGGTCAAAACCCCCTTTGACCCATATGACCCATTCGAATATGTTCCTAGGGGTCCGAGGACCCCTGTCGACATATGTTATTGTTTAATGGGTCAAAGAGGGTCATAGGTCACCCTATGACCCCCTTTGACCCATATTACCCATTCGAATATGTCCCTAGGGGTTCTAGAACTCATAGAGACATATGTTATCGTTTAATTATTCAAAGCGAGTCATAGGTCACCCTATGACCCCCTTTGACCCATATTACTCATTCGAATGTCCCTAGGGGTCCTAGAACCCTTAGGGACATATGTCATCATTTAATGGGTGAAAGGGACCTATGACCCCCTTTGACCCATATTACCCATTCGAATATATCCCTAGGGGTCCTAGAGACATATGTCATCGTTTAATGGGTCAAAAGGGGTCATAGGTCACCCTATGACCTCCTTTGACCCATATGAACGATTTAAATATGTCCCTAGGGTCCTAGGACCTGTAGAGACATATATCATCATTTAATCAATCAAAAGTGGTCATAGGTCACCTTATGACCCCCTTTGACCCATATTTACCATTGTAATATGTCTCTAGGGCTCTTGAACCCCTAAGGACATATGTCATCGTTTAATGTGTCAAATGGGGTCAATGGTTGACCTATGACCCCCTTTGACTCATATATATTAATAATATACATATCTATTAATAACACACACACATATATATATATATATATATATATATATATATATATATATATATATATATATATATATATATATATATATATATATATATATATATATATATATATATATATATATTACATTATTATATTTAATAAAAATATTACGTTATTATATATAGATTAATAGCATATATATATGTATTACTTTATTATATTTAATGAAAATATTATGTTATTATATAAATATATTAATATAATAATATATATAATACATTTTATATTTAATATATTATGTTATTATATATATAATATATTATTATACATATTAAAATAATAATATATAATACATATTATATTTAATGAAAATATTACGTTATTATATATATATATATAAATTACGTTATTATATTTAGTAAAAATAATAATAATATAAATTATATTTATAGATTGTAATAAGATTAACATAATATATTAGTATATATTGTTAGATTATATCTTATATCTTTACATTACGTTATTATATGTATATATAATATATTAAAATACATCTTTACATAGTAATATAAGTGAAATAATTTAGAAATAATAAGTTGTGACGTTTAAACCCAATTTTCCCTCCAAAATGGGTTGAGATTTTAAATTTGCCCATCTCAACATATTGGATATCTGATTTAAAATCGGATATCCGATTAGGCTTGGTAAATACCAAGCCTACCCGGTCAACCCAAAAGACGTGTTTGAAGACGGTTTTAGTGATACTTAGACTTCGGGTAGCCGTCTGACAATGTTATTTTGATCAAAATTGAATAAAACGAAAAGAGTTTTTTAATATCGATCTCTAGATTCCATAAATATAATTTTTGTCAAATTTTAAGTTCGATAAGTATTTATTAGTTAATTATCAATGAAGGTAATTGTAAAGTGCTGATTGGCATACTGATTGAAAATTAGCTATAACTTTCAAATGGTATAACATTTTTTAAATCTAAAAGTTGCGTCACATTCTATACTTCGGCTAGTATAAGAAAAAAATAAATAAATTTAAATTTGGTAAAATTTTCTATTAGTTAGGGTGGTCAGACACGAGACTTTTTTTTTTTGAAATTTTTTTTATTAGAAAATTCATAGTTAATTATTTATTTGGAATAAAAATACCAAAAAATATGCATCACATCCAAGCATGAGTCTACTTTTCATATCTATAATTATATTAAAAAAAAATTATGATTTCATTTTGATTAAGGTGGTTGGACATACACCTACTTTTTATTTTTGCCTTGAAATTTTTTTAGTACTGCATTAAAATTCAAACTTTTGACCAATTAATTGTTTTTTTCTCCTAATAAGGCCTTGTAGTTTAGAAACTACATTCAATTTCTTACAGATTATTTTCTTACAACTTTTTGATATAAAGTCCATAACCACTTCAAAATTATGTGTCAAGTTGACATAAACCTAATTTGCTGATTTTTCACTGCCACTTAAGGCCATAGTTTGGTACACCATGATCTTGCACATACCCTGAAATGTCCCTTTATTGATTTTGTATGATATTTCAGGCCTCTAATCATATCTTTAAGATCAACAACCAATATTTCAAAGATCCACCAATTTCTCAATAAACCCCAAATCGGGTATGCCGGAAATAGTGCCAAAAACTTAACAGCTTCACATATTATTAGTAAATATGAAAGTGGACATTTTTATAGAAATTTAAGTAGCATAAAAGCCTATAAAATGACATTTTCAGATCTGTATAACATGCACACAATAGCTCCCAAACGGAGGACAAAAACAATGCTCATCGGGCTCCCGAAAACAACATAGAATAGCCCGGTAACACCACAAAAACACTAATAATCTATCACAAAAGTATAATCATGACCAAATACATATATCTAGCTCTATTTTAACATCTAAAAGTCTATAATACAGCAGCAACCCAAACTGATATGAAATACTCAACTAGAAACACCAAACTCTTACATAAAACACACCCGAAAACCCACAAATCTTCACTGTTCAGCACAAAGGAAAATTCTGCATGAGCATGCACATGGAATGACTTCAAAATCCCATCCTTAGCCTTCCTAGAAACCTAGGAACTCCCATTCTTGAGTCTCCTTCTCCACAGGTTTGGCAGCCTCTGAAGAACAACAAAGCAATGAGCAAAAATCAAGTTCTGGAATCAGCCCAAAATGCCTCCAAACCCCTTAAAAGAGGGCATAACCCTAACTCACGTCCAAGAGGGGTTAATAAAAAATATTTTAATAATAATTTTCATTTATTAGTCTATTAGCTTCCAAAGATTATCCCCTTTTTTCGAAACTTCACCTTTTTGGGCCTGCCTGCCTTAGCAAAGATTATTATTTTTAATTATTTGAAAAGGGGACATGACAAGTTCTCCCCTTCCAAATATTGCTTGTCCTCAAGAAATGGTTGAACAATAGACCAATCAATCCACCTGGATCCCAAATGTAGTCATGAACTATACTATTGTCAATTAACACAAGCTCCTACAATATCCTCTGCAATATAACCAAGAGGAATCCATAATCAAACTGACAATTATTGCTCAACCAAACTCCAAAGTCACAACTTCCACAGTCAGAAACCCATGAGACACAAACTCTTAGAACATCAAAACTCAAGTAAAGTGGATAAATAAAATTGCCAACATAGTAAATACCATCAATGCATACCACTGGCCTATACGGAATGTACAATCCAACTCTGCAACAATGGTGAATGCTTTCGAATGAAATTATACCAAGTATGGAGAATCCACACACTGTACAACTCTTGCAGTCAACACAACTCTGTAGATCATCGGCCACTATCTCATAACCATAACTCCCATGCACCCCTGATGGTGAAAAGCCATCACAAGATAAACAACAAGAAATGAAACCCAAACCAAGTTTTTCTGCCATCAACTCCTCAGCACAAGGATCAAATGCTAACTAATGTACATACCCTACAATATAATGTTGATAAAAAAAACCAACCTCAGTCAACAGCTCACCATGAACAAGTGATACAACCCATTGTGACTGATCACTAGCGAAGTCAAGAGATGTCATAGCCAAAGGAGTAGAATCAATAACAACACCCGTTGAAGCATCACTCAAAAACTCCTGCTCTAAGTCATGTATTATCAAGCTGTTAACTGCAGGACCTATCGCCATGTCGTGTCCATCACAACTCTCATCTTGAGGCATCAAACTATCCCATAATTGATGATAAGCACTAGGAACCAAAGTACATCTCTATATCATCATCTCATCAACATGGTCATCAAAGGTGAATTGGTGAGCATACCTCACAATGTAATGTCGATAGAATGTGCCAATCTCAGTCAGTGGCTCAAATTGCAATCCAGATGTAACTAACTACAATTGATCACTAACCAAGTTGGAACTGACTACTACCTCTGAAGACATCACCAAGGGAGTAGTATTACTAGCAAGAACCATGCCAACTATCGGCTCACCAACATCACACATAGTCTTTGATACATCATCTCTAGTCTTCGTGCCATTAGTACTAGAGGTCACCACCATGTTAGGCATACCACAACAATCTATTGCAGCACCCAACTCAACTGAACCTGACTCTAGTGGGGAGAAACCCGATATGCCAATGTTAGTATCAAGGATGGATGCATCCCCATTTCCACTATCTTTGACAATCTCGACCATGGACATCCTCGGATCACCAGACACCATAGCTTGTGACTGTATAGAATTTGGTAAAGACTGTAGTTGCTCTAACTCCATGGTCACCTTAGCCAAATGAAACTATGACTCCTTGAAAGCCAACTGTGTACTCTCAAGAATCTCAGAAGTCACCTCAAGCTGTTGAGTAAGCTCACTCACCTCATCTTCCTTGGCCAACAATGCATCGTATGATGTACTACCCCACTCCATAAGATAATCTCTATCGGCTACCAACTGCATATAATCCTATCTCAGAATTTGGATAGCCTCCCATAAAGAGTGGAACTCTGTCAAGGAAAGATAACTGCCTCCCTGCTTATCACTAGTAGGAGAACCCCATCCATAAATTGCTAACAACTGACGAGCAGTATCAAAATGCTGGCAAGCAATAGCAATGTCTCACTCACTAACTCTCAACTGATTAGACACATGATGGCACTGGCTATACTGTCTCCTACAAACCTCCTCTGATGCACTGTCTAAAGGAGTATCCTCAAAGTTACTAGTCTTTAGAGTATTACCATCCATATCCTGTGAATCAAATCCAAAGCTCATATCAACATATGGAGTATCAAAAACTGTAGCACTGATGTCTAACTCCTTTGTACCAAAAGAAACTGCCAAGGAAACTAAGTCTTCAAAACTACCCACTGCATCCTCTTGGATGTCATCAATGCCAATATGATCCTGGGACTCATCTGTACACACTGCCAAATATGAAAGATCATCAACACATTCCAGCAAGTATGGTCGATGGATATATGAACAAAGCCCAACACCGGTGTATAAAAACTAATACCAGCATTGGACAAGCTGTTGGCACAAGAAAAGACAACACCGTGCAATCTGCTAATCAAATCCATGATAGCACCCAAACAAACACTGCTACCAAAAAGTGTTAAAGATCTCCAGTCAACTGAATCCCAAACGCCAATAACAATCTCGAGTCCATATCTATAAACTAGAATCAGCTAGTAACTCAAGAAAACTCATCACCTAAGTAATATGACCAATACCAACTAACTCCACATACCTATCATGATGAGATAATGAAGTCACAATATTGTCTTTGTTCACTTTTAGTCGGCTGGACAAATCATGTGAAGTACTACCAGCCTCAACCTCATGTGTCGAAGCATCTAACTGTGACTAGTACTCTTTCTCAGCAAAGTCATGAATGCTCAATGTCTGCTCATCTCTACCAGGTATCTCACCATCATGCACAACAACATCCTTATAATCATCATCTGAACCCACTACGCTGTAGTCACTACCTGTTGTAACTATACCATCCTGAATACCTGTGATATCACCCTTTAACAACTTGTATACAATTGTCTCAATTTGAGTATCAAGTTGACCATTAATATCAATCTGCATAATATCCCTTCTCACTACCTCCTATGGTGGAGTAGAATCTGAGACCTTTGCCTGGCTATAAGCTAGTTTCTCAAACTCCTCATACAAGTTCTTGGTAATTGTGTCATCTGCCCTGTGAGAAAATCTGCCAAATAGAAATCCAGTCAACTTATCCAACTTAGTTGGGTCAGACAACATGTCATTCATTATACAGTGGTGCTCAACCAACTGCTCAGACATGTCATGGCCTATTTTCCTAAGTTTATCTCGAATGTCTAAATAACCATCCTTTCTACTGTTCTGACTCTGGATATCAATTGTCCAAGATCGTGTCCTCTGAGACTCTGTACTATACCTGTCCATTCTGGATAAAGTAGAGTGTAACCCCAATAGGTTATAACTTCTTTAAACACTAAGAACTAACATGCAATTGATTAGAAGTAGCATGCAAACATAGATTTCGACATGTAGCTGATTAGAAGCAACATGCAACCACCAAATTCACCAAGAACTAACATGCAAATGATTAGAAGTAGCATGCAACCATAGATTTTGACATGCAACTAATTAGAATCAACATGCAACCACCAAATTCACCAAGAACTAACATGCAAATGATTAGAAGTAGCACACAACCATAAATTTTGACATGCAAGATTTGGGTAGTTTTCAAAACTGACATGCAAACTTCTACAAACTCTCAGGCTGGCAAGATCATAGCTCTGATACCACTGAAATGTCCCTTTACTGATTTTTTATGATATTTCAAGCCTCTAATCAGATCTTTAAGATCAACAACCAGTCTTTCAAAGATCCACCAATTTCTCAATAAACCCCAAATCAGGTATGCTGAAAATAGTGCCAAAAACTTCACAGCTTCACATATTATTAGTAAATCTGAAAGTGGAAATTTTTACAAAAATTTGAGCAGCATAACAGCCTATAAAATGACATTTCCGGATCTGTATAACATGCACACAATAGCTCCCAAATGGAGGACAAAAACAATGCTCATCGAGCTCCCGAAAACAACATAGAATAGCCCGGTAACACCACAAAAACACTAATAATCTATGACAGAAGTATAATCATGAAAAAATACATATATACAGCTCTATTTTAACATCTAAAAGTCTAGAATACAGCAACAACCCAAACTGATATGAAATACTCAATTGGAAACACCAAACTCTTACAAAAAACACACCCGAAAACCCACAAATCTGCACTGTTCAGCACAAAGGCAAACTCTGCATGAGAATGCACATGGAATGGCTTCAAAATATCGTCCTTAGCCTTCCTAAAAACCTACAAAATCCTGTTCTTGGGTCTCCTTCTCCACAGGTTTGGCAGCCTCTGAAGAACAACAAAGCAATGAGCAAAAATCAAGTTCTGGAATCAGCCCAAAATGCCTCCAAACCCTTTAAAAGAGGGCATAACCCTAACTCACGTCCAAGAGGGGTTAATAAAACATATTTTAATAATAATTTTCATTTATTAGTCCATTAGCTTTCAAAGATTATCCCCTTTTTTCGAAACTTCACCTTTTTGGGCCTGCCTGCCTTAGCAAAGATTATTACTTTTAATTATTTGAAAAGGGGACATGATATACCCATAAAAGAAAAGGAAATAAAGAATAAAATCTTGGTCTTTTAATGTTCTTTAATATGTGCTTGACTCTTAAAATCAAGACATGGCATACATCACATATTTGAAATATCGATACATAAATATGATGTTTTACAAATGTCCACTATACATAGAACAAAAGACATAATTTAAATAAAATAAAACTAATAGGCTGAAAAATATGCATTGATCCTCTTACTACTCCCGTCATTTATTTATTTAAATAATTTTATTATTCTTTGTGGTATTTCTGTCTAATTTCTTTTCATCATTACCTTGAGATATTTGTCTACTTATTTTAGACATCTAAAATATTGATCAATGGTTTACCACTAGAGCTGATAAAAAATTCTAATGACTGGCAATTCAACCTCTTCTTGATCCAAGTCGAATATGTTTTGTTTGCTACATGGAATAGGAGATACATTATCTAATTGGAATGTATTTATAAAAGAATTATTATTTGGCTATCTTCCTCAGATGACAAGCTTTGTAAAATAACTTTAATTTAAAATAAAATTGTGATCTGACTTTAGTAATTCCATGATTAATCCTACCTTCGATGGTGACAACAATCTTTGTTTGTGGAACACTTTATATCAACACTCTTTGCTTTGTCAATAATCTCAATGATTCCTTTATTATCAATGTTGTTATTATAGATGTAACTATGATTTAGCATCGTATGGGATGATCTTTGTTGTTTTCATTGATTGTACCATACTATCAAATATTACTTTTCAGGCTCTCACTATTTTCAACAATGATTCCTTGAATCACATGTGTTTTCATTGTGTCTTTAGATCCTACTACTTCTGAGGGTTATCCAGTATCTTAAGCAACTAGTGTTTCATAAAATAGTCATTGTTGGAAAAAAATTGGCAAGGTTTTCAACAATTGTCGACATTCGACACCACAGGATTACCAAAACAATCTAGTGGGAAGTCTTGTAGAAATGAGCATATCGGCTCAATGATAATTATGTATTTTGTTCATCCAATTTTTTAAAAAAATAATTAAAGGATTTATCAAAAGGTAGTCATTTTAGCTTAGAAATATTTCATTTATAAATCTTCATATATATCTATTTAGCAAAACATTCATAATAACATTCTAATGCTTAGGTTTATGAGTAAACTATATAGCCACAATATTAGAAGAGAAATGAAGATTTCAACATAGTATACTATCAATCCTCAAAAAACATACTTGAGAATCCTTAATATTAAAGGGAAATACATCAACTAAAACTCACATTTGCACTTGACCTTCTTCCAACTTACCTCACCAACCTTCCAACCTTTCACCAACCCAACTCACCATCCTTCCTAAGAGCCACAAGTGTATATAAAAATCTAATCCAATCATTTGAAATAATATCCATTACACAAGATAAAATAAAATATGCATACTAATCATGTGAACAACCAACTGATCCAATTACAAGAATGCTTGAACAATCCCACATATTTACAAATTGGAGAAGATGTACTCTACATAATGGAATAACAATAGATAGAGAGATGAAAAATAATGAAACTAAATAGAAATATGAATCAGAATATTTAAAGGTTGTAATATCCAACAACCACTATTCTTTTATTCATCTTTGTAAAACACTAAATTTATTCTTCTAATTGATGAACTCTATGGTTTCAACTCTAACATTTATGATTAAGAATCTCTTAAATTAACTCCTCTATATTATCCTAAGCCCCTAAATTAACTCATACAAATACTACAATGAAACAACAGTCCAAATCTAAATAATTAACTCTTAACTTTGCTCCTATGGTGACTGCAAGATAAAAAAATAGCTGTTGATCTCAGATTGGTTTTGACAATTGAATGTCAACACACTTAAGAAATTTACTAAGTTCATGCCGAGCTATTAACATATGACAAGTATAATATGTATAGATGTTGAGTTGTAATGAGTGTCGAGTCACTCAAGTGCCGAGTAAATCAAGTGCCAAGTGAACAGTAGATGTCGAGCAGTTCAAGTGTTAAGTGAACATTAGATGTCAAGCAAGTTCAAGTGCCAAGCTAGACAAATTTATAGTATGTGCCGAGCATCAGTACTAACAAGTGCTGAGTAACACAGAGTTGACCTAGATGTTTGTGATGGTACAAACAACTATGTAAACTATTTTTGAGCCAACATATGGATAGATCTTGAAGCTTTGAAGATAAGATCGAATCTAGTTGGATTCCCTATGCAATCAACATGTAGCCAATCAAAAAAATGGAAGGAATTGAGCAAGAAAAATGAATGAATCTCAATCATAGATTCATACCTAACCCTAAGCCACCAAAGTCTTTTTAAAGGGAGATGAAGACCCATAATTTAGTATGTGAGAGAAAGCATTAGAGAATGCATGTGAGGAGGTGATACTAGTGAAGATTTGAAGGAAGTGAAAGGGGTGAATTGATTAATATACATTTAAGGTGACTTAGAAGAAGGATAGAATTGCAGAATTAGTTATCAAAACAAAGGATTGAGGATACAACAATTTCATATCATATCAGAAAGGATCAAGATGGACTGAATTAAGATCTGAAATCAGCAATACTAGATTGTAAGTGTATCAGATCAAACATTCTATTGTACTTTCTAACAACTATATCAACAGGATGAAACCCTTTGTATTAAGGTTGACTTAACAGTCATTGTGAAATCCTTTAATAGGGTGACATTCCAAGTGAATGTACTAAAATCCTTTAGCCAGACACACCTTTAAATAGGGTGTTAAAATCCTTTAACAGGATGGGATCTAACAATCCTTTGTAAGCCTTTAACAGGGCAAGCCTCTCATAGGGTAGATCATGAGAATGGTTAAATTATGTAACCTTAACAAGTGAACTTTATTGCTACAGTAGTGAAAAATTGTCGGTGTCATCCCCACCCCAGTTTTACCTTCTCATTGGAGGGTTTTTGGGTAATCATATCTAGTGTCAAGTGTTTATGTGGATGCATTTACTTTATATGTTATTTCAATATGTTTATGCATGCATTGTTTTAAAGTTAAAAGTTTTATTGGTTAGAGATTATTACTTTTGATTCACCCCCCCTCCCCCTCTCAGAAGTATACATTTCCCATTTGTATTTCCAACAATTGGTATTAGAGTTGAGTTCTCATCAAGAGAAGCCTTACAGCTTGGAGGAAAGATCTTGAGATGGAGGTTTACAAGTTGGGAAAGACCATTGAAAATTAGAAGATTAAGATACATCTCTTACTACAACAATTGGATGAAGCCAGAGATGCCTTGAGAAGTTTGTCAAAGAGAAGGAAACAGATTGCTATGGCAAAAAATGACACTCAATACAAAGAGATTTGACACCACAAAGTAATTTGCAAATAGTAACTCCTATGAATTTGATGTAGCAATCGCAGATCTAATGGACAAGAATAGAGCTCAAGCTGAGGAAATTAGAAATCTCAAGTTGGAACAAGAATTACAAGCAATATTGCTATGTGAGGTGACTGAACAAAAGAAGAAAGCTATAGAAGACAAGGCCATGATTGAAGAAGACAAGAAAATTTTGGCAAATAGATTGGAAGAAAAATCAATAGAGCTATCTAAGATCTCAAACATGCAATTGAACACCCTAAGCCAAATGATGAATGCCCATCATGAGTTGAATGTCAAGGACATTGAGATAACTACATTGAAGTTGCAGAAAGAACAATTGTAGAATGACCTAAAAAGAGAAAAGGAGTTTGCTAAAAGTTTCAACAAGCCAAATGAAGCCATCAAATACATTGAGAAACTACTGAAATCCCCTAGATCTAGTAAAGACACATTAGGATTGGGTTACACAAGCAATGAAGAAGGAGAATCATCCAAAGTTGCTGAGGAAAGAAACAATAAAGGTAAGAAGTCTAAGTTTGTTAATTTTCTAGCTTCTTTCCTAAGGTTTACATTGCCTAGGTTATTGAAAATGAAGGATAATGAATAAAACAATTGAAACATGAACTCACTATAGTAGTCTAGTTAGAAATCTATAGAAATATCTAGTCAAATCTCTTTACTCATTTAGATTAACCTAAATGACTCATGTCTATGTAAATAATGTGATCCAATTAGAAATGTGGTATTTTGTAGAGAGAAGCCAATTACATATCTCACACAAAACTCTAAATAAAAACACAATTAAACATGAGTATGCATTTTGTGATACTTAGTTCAAAATGGATTACAAACTTTAAAATGAAATAAAAATTTGCAACCTTAAAAGCTTACATGGCCATTGATGGTCCTTATTACCCATCTCTCTCTTTTTTAAGAACATCTTTCTAGTTTCATGGAATTGGTATTTTACCATACATTGGAAATGATGGTAGTTCAAGAGGACCTACAGTGCCACCGTACATGGTTACTGGATAAGTAAGTGGAACATGAGGTACCTGTGCTTCTAATCTCAAAATGTGCATCACTTTTCTCATGCTCGGTCTCGCCTTTGGATGTGGATGAGAACACAACAATCCCAATAGAAGCACCCTCTCGATTTCATTTGCATCAAAATTCCCATTCAACTTCTTATCTGCAGCTGTCAAAAGCTTTCCCTGAGAATGAAGATCCCAAACCCATTCCACCAATCTCCATCCATGGTCTTCTAAGTCGGAGTCAACCACTCGCCTCCCACAAGCAATTTCCAAACACACTGCTCCAAAACTGAACACATCCCATTCAATGCTGGGCTTACGCGATACCACACATTCAGGTGCGATATATCCAACTGTCCCAGCTACTACAGTCGATGCACCATTCCCAAAATTCCCTGCGATTAGTCTTGCCAGCCCAAAATCTCCAATCTTTGCTCTGTAATCAGAATCCAACATTATATTGCTGGACTTCACGTCCCTGTCCACAACACGCTCTTTGCACTCCTCGTGAAGATAAACCAGCGCTGCAGCTATGTCGCAAACAATAACATACCGTCGACTCCAATCCAAACAAGTGCCGGTGAGAATGTACTTGTCAAGACTTCCGTTTGGCAGGAATTCGTAGACGAGAAGCAATTCACCCTTTTCGTGGCAGTGAGACCAACCCAGGAGCTGCATAAGATTACGGTGTCTCAGCTTACTGATAACGGTAACCTCCGAGATGTATTCCTTTTTGCCTTGTTTAGTGCGTTGGGAGATCCTCTTCACGGCGAGAGCCTCTTTTGAGCCCGGCAACACGCCTTTGTAAACATCGCCGAAGCCTCCCCTTCCAAGCTTTTGCTCATGGCTGAAATTATGAGTTGCAGCGCTGAGTTCAGCATAAGAGAATTTTCGCGTTCCATCGGTAAACCATTTGTCCATCTCAACGTCCTCCTTCACGTGACACCTTTGATATCTCCAATAACACAACCCCGCTAAGAGCGCAAGTCCAATAAGGGAGGCGACGACCAATACTAAAACATGATTGTTCTTCGTGGGAATCGGCAAATGGTGAGAATTGAAATCCCAATGGTAAACATTATGCTGGTCCGTTGAATGTGCAGTGGAGACCGAAATGCCGACCATGATTTTCTGAGGAAGGAACTTTGTGAGATCAATGTCATACGATAAAACTGGGGTTTCTGGTTTTTGTTGGCTGGTCGTAAGAAACACGCGAAGAATCTTTGCTCTGCCGTCATAATGCACCCATGACCTCACAATGCCTTCGCCACGAATATCTATTCCAAAATTACTCAACACGGATACGTTTGCCTGCAGAATAAGATCATTATACCGGAAAAAAATACGTTAGAATGAAATAATCATTGAAAAGGAAACTAGGAATTCGGAATGAAAACAACTGAACCTTTAGAGTAATTAATATACCTTTGAAACAATGCTGTTCACATTAATTCCCACGTGATTGTCATCTGGGTCGAACGGATCATTTTTGAAAGTGTCGAACTCCACGGCAACAATTTGATTGGAAGAGTTACCATCAGTGGTGTGGTTAAAGAGACCGAGCCATTGCCCTGTGCAATTTACTGGCGGCTCAGAGTCGAAAGGGGCGAGGAAGAAGGCGAGGCCATCGCCGTATTGGTGTGACTCATCATCGCTTGTAAGAACTTCAAATCTAAAATGAGAAGTAAAATTTACAAGAAAAGAAGAGTTGTCCTCCCAGAGATAAATTTGTTGGTTGTATGTCATCCTAGAAAAAGTGGCCCGTGTTTCGTTTCCAGTTGAGAGTTGCACGAAACTTCCGTTGCTGAAGACTGGCGCAAAGCTGGCGATCCCTTGGAGGTTGAAATTCGTTTGAGGGGGAAAGGTGAAATTCGTTGGAGCTTGCTCTTTGCCAAAGACGAAACCAACAAATACAAAACAAGTGAATACCAAGAGCAGAGATGAGATGTTTGCCATGTGGGCAATCTATTCCACTGACACAAATGACATAAAACCTCAATTATCGACGGTTTAACTAAGGCTCGTTTAAAATTAAAGTTTATTGAACAAATCCGCTTTGTTATGTCCCAAATTTCTGTATTATGTTACGCGACGTCAAATTCCTCTTCCTACTCAAGTCCGCCTTGCTGTTTGTCTCTGAAGTTTTCTAACCTCCCTTTTTATTATGAGAAGGGCCAACTGATTGTATTAAAGAAATATTAATATATTTTATGTTCTGTCACGGTGTTTTAAAAGATACCAGCTATGTACATCAAAAATCAAATTATTTTTCTTCAAATCTCGGAAAACACAGTATTTCTTTTTCTATTTTTTTACTATTTTCCATTACAAAACATTCAGATCATGAATAACAATGCTGAAAATTTCAGTGAAATATAAAAATAATACAAACTTAGTGTGACTTTCAATATATAAATAATGTAATTGTTAAATTTACATTATTTCCACAGGTCATATTTCCTTTATCTCTAAAATATAACACAATTTGAATCATAATTAAAAGCTTACACATACAAAATCTCTTGTTCATATATAATAAAATAAAATGATAATTAAAAAGTTACAATTTACAAAATTAGAATAAAATCAAAATATGTACTAAAGATAAGAAAAAAGGAAAAATAACTAAATTTCTAATCTTTTAATGTTCTTTGATATGTGCTTGACTCTTAAAATTACGACTTGGTGTACATCACATAGTTGAAATATCGATGCATAAATATGATGTTTTACAAATGTCCACTATACATAGAAAATGTTGGTCATGTTTTCACTTTGTGCCTATCTGAATATATATAAAAGTGAATGTTCTAGTTTTCTTTGGAAAATTAGGGTTTGGTGTTCTTAATTTTCTTAACCCTACAAATACCCTAATTTTGTTTCATCAGAAATGTGTTTCCCTAGAAAAACTTTTGGGTTAGGTTCCTCTTCATTTTATTTTTGAGCTGGAAAAATCTTTTTAAAATATTCCTTTATGTTTCCAAGAACCTTTTAAATGGTTATTCACATTGTCTCCTAAAGTTCCCGAAATGATCTTTAACCATCAAATCTCCCTAAGATCAATGGCGGTTGCTATGTCGGCATAAGAAACAACTTGCCTTTTACCGCTAGCGACATGTTAACCAAAGAACAATTATAAGTAGGACCCAGTTGGTAAGTAAACATGGTTTCAAGATAAGTTAACTGCACCATCAAATCTCCTTGAGATCGGTGATGGTTGCTTTGTTGTTATGGAAATTTGCATGAGCTTTACCGCTAGCGACATGGCAACTACCCTCAAAAAGAAAATATGGTGGGACAAAACTTAAAGGCGATGCTGAGAATTTACCTGTCATTAATAGCTTCACCAACATGTCAACTTGTCAAAAAATTTAGTTGCCACTAAGGATGCGCACTAACAGAAAGGTATTGTTGATCCGCGCCATCAAATCTCTCCAAGATTGATGGTGATCGCATTGTCACTATGAAAACTTGCTTGAACTTTACTGCTCGCAATATGGCAACCAAAGGAAAGTTATGTGGGCCCACCACATTTACAATAAAATAATCATAAAGTTTTAACCGTCTAATCAAGGCATCATCAACAATGGTCACTGTGTCACCATGAGAAGTTGCTCGATGTTTACCCTTAGCGACATAGTGAGAATGTGACACGTGTCCAAAGGCACAAGTGGGTTTGGTGTAACTTGCTAGCAGTGAAATGAAAGACTTGTGTGGAAAGATTTAATTGGTTTGATTGTCAACTTGGAGGGTTGACGCTGAGTCATCAAAGATTTTGTTCCTCAATCATTAGATTTTTCAAAAATCGATAGCTTGTTTCTAAAACTAGAAGGTGGTGCCACTCTATTTTTCTGTATGATCCTCGTGCAAAGTAAAAACCAGGGATATATTGTAGAACTCAAAGATTTTCTTCGTGCAGACATATTTCTAATTTTCCAAGAGCAAGAACCTATTGAAGAAGCTTTTCCTGCCTGATAGAATTGTGAAAGAAATTTTTGTATCAGCGACTTACTGCAAGTTTCAAAGAAGAAATAGGAGAAGCAAGTATCTTAGCCCATATATCACTTAGAGAATTCTAGTTTTTTTGCATTACTATCATCAAATATGCCTCCAAAGAAGGATTTTTCTGGAAAAGTAGAATATGCTAGTAGGAATATACATGATGACTTTCTAGAACAATTTCAAACTAAGTCTGAGTGAGTCAGCTCAAATAAAAAGCTAATTCCTGTGAATCATAGGCTCAACATTGCAGATGGTTTATATGATCAAGGGAATTGGATTAGGGATATTATTACTTCTAAAACAAGGCTCCAACTTTTTAAGGAATGGTTTCTAAAAAGGAAGTTGTTTTCCCCCATGGAAATATTTGGAATTTTGATTTGGGTAAATTAGTGGTCCCTAGCATTTTCATGGATTGAGACCTTCTTACAGCCATAGCCCAAAATTATGAACCAGTAGCTAGGGTGGTGAGGAGATTAGACGGGGAATGTATGATAAGAATTAATGCTGAAGAAAAATTTGAGAGGTTTATGGGTTGAAGCCACTCATATATTACCATAAGATCATTGACTTTCAAGGTTTGGAAAAGGAGTATCTATTTGAAAAGGATCAAGTTAGGCAAGATGCATTAAGAGGGCACCTGACCACAATTGGAAATTTGACCTTTGTTACAGCATCAACCAAGGAGCCTTTCAAGAAGCAATTTTTCAATACTAGGGCCATAGACATTTACATGACTTTATGTAGGGTTTTTGGTGAGGATGAACAAAATTCTATGCCCATAATGTTCATGTACATGATGACACACATTTCTTCTTTTGGTGTGGAAATCATCTTTAATTTTGCATCTTATTTAGCAAAGGAAATTCATGTAGGACTGGGTGGGATTGCAAAGAGCAAAGTTGAGAAAATATTTGGCCATTATTTATTGTTAATGCATATGTTCTTATTTAAAGGGGTTACTTACTTTGAAAAAGAGATGGTTATAAACAAAGAAAATCAGGGAGAAGCTCTACCAGTCCAGTTTTGGAGTGTAGATATGACCTAGGATGCAGAGGAGGCTAGCTTTGTTAGATTTGATAGATACTTCACATCTAGGTTGAGAAACCTCATATTAAGGGACAATCATAGAATTCCGAAGGCACTGCTAGATTTTATCAGACCTATGGACAATCCTTCTAGTTTGAAGGTATCCCACATTTGAGAAGATATTATACCCCACCCTTTATCTACAATTTTTAGAGTATATGGTTTACAAGGGACTCCCCATCTACTTCCTTACCAAGTGCCTCTAAAGGTAGGGATAACTAAAATGCTATGGCAGATAGGTGGATTGGAGGAAGCACAGTTGACTGGTAGGTCTTGGGGCTCAATTTTCCCATCTTGTATTGTTTTTGACCAATTCATAATCACTAAGGGTGGTTGGTTGTTCCTATATAAAATTTTGAACTAGTATAAAATGGCTGTCTCCCATGCTTGTTTTAATGATAGTGAGGGATTTTTTGATATTTTTAGACGAAGGGCTAAGACTGGTGCCAAGGATCATCAACCCTACTTCCCTAAGGACATAATAAGGAATGAATTCTCTCTCCAAGAGAAAGAGATTAAAAAGGAGAAGTGGAGAGTTTACTCTAGGGTTTTAGAATTCATTAATTATTTTGATAAGGATTATAAGCCTCTAGAAGATGCCAAGATAGAGGCAGATAAATTAAATAAATTGATGATCACTTTTCCAAAGATCATGGAGGCTATGAATGAGAAGAAATTATTTTTATTTATTCTTATCCTGATAAGACTTGAGAGGTCATGAGAAGGTTGTCTTTCACCCCTACAGTTGGATTAGGGAAATTAGTTATTCAAAGAAGACCTATCTACAATATAATTCATAGTAGAAGGCCTATAATCGATAAAGGAGAACAAATAATTGGCTCAACTAGTGCTATTCTAGAGGAGAGGCCTAATGAGCTCATGCCCAAGAGGTAGAAGGTAGAAGAAAAACAAGTGCCTCAAATAGAGGAGTATTCACCCACTCAGTCCCCATTACACATAAGAGATGAATAGCTCACTAAGGAGTAGATGGAATAGTTGGGGTCCAAAGGGGGAGTTTTCATTACTGCATCAGAGTTGGAAGAGGGAAATCCTCAAGAACCTCTTATGCCAAGCCTTGAGTTGACTATTGTTGATTACAAAGGATGGGAGTTGGACCCTGTTGTAGAATAGGCTAGCCATTAATTTATTTTTGATGATAATTTTGTTAAGACTAGAGCCTTTTATCAGTTTTCTTGGAGGACAAATATTGGAATTTTTGAAGAGAGATGTAATAAAATGAAAACAAGGAATCCTGAGATGGAGGAGGTAGATCTACAGAACCAAATAAAGGATGAAATGATGCAAGAGTTTAAAAGCTTGAGCCCTAAAGAAGGAAGGAAAATGATAAAATCATCTGGGGTTCTGTTGCTACCAAATTGGGATATTGCTAATGCAATGGTTTTTAATTATGTCACCAAAAAATTAAATGCAGATGAGAAGGTGAAGAAAGAGATGAAAGGTGCCAAGTTCAGTGAGGATCATGTTGCATTGGTAATCTAGTCAATGAGAAAAGAATCCAAAGCTAGCTCTCTTCCTAGCCTAATGATACCAGCCTGATAGGAAATTTAAATGTAACATAGAGACTTGAAGAAACTACAAGTGAAGAAGCCACAGAGCTAGTTGTTGGATCAACCAATTTCACCCGAGCCAAAACTCAAAGGGATAAAAGAGAAAGATGGAATTACAGGATAAGTATGAAAAAAAATTAGCTACCTATAATAGAGAGGTTCAAAAGAGAACTAAACTTGAAAATAAGTTGATGTGACGACTAGGATCACTTATCCTTATCTACCAGTGGAGCCTTTTAAATCCACTCCTCTTATTGAAATTTTGGATACACCAAAGAGACCTCAGTATTACACTATAGAGGAATTTGAGAAGAAAAGAGTAAACTGTGGGCGTTGGATGTAGAGTTAGATATCCAATATGAGGATAGGTTAAGGAAAGCCAACATGTATTTAGTTAATAAGATTTATTGGCCAACATTTTATGAGCAATTAGCAAAGGTAATAAATATATGGGAGGATCTGAAAGCAAGTGATGATGCTCTAAACCCAATTATCAATAAGTGGAACAAGAGGGACAAGGATGTCACTCTTTTGTGCTTTTCAGTTATTACTATGTCTTGTGAACATATAGAAGAGACTTATGAATTGATTAATGATATCTCCAAGTTTGATGATAAGAGAACTATATTGCAGAGGAGAATCGTTAATTATCTTGAAAAATATAAGAGTAAAAGTTTTAGACTCTTCCCCAATGCCCTAGATAAAAAGAATAAGTTGAAGAATAAAGAGTAATGGGCCTAGGAACTAAATGACCTATTATGTATTTAGATGAATAGAGTCATAAATGAAAAGGGAAATGCATGGTGGGCAGCTACAACTAAAGAAGTTGTAAAAGTGCAATTATTTTATGATTCTTTGAGGGAAGATATTTTTGAAATTGACATAATTGGAGAATATGTAATAAAAAAAAAATGATATTCTAAATTTTAATTGGCTGGATGACACATGTTTTGACAAGTGGATGGAAGATTTTGTTCATGCAAAACAATTGTAATATGGTGAAATTGACGATGAAGATATGGAACAAGATGAAGTGCAAACAATTGACACATCAATAAAAGCAGAAGAGGATAGAGGTAAGCAACAAATTGCAATTACAAGCACAGAGGCCCAAATAGATGACTTCACAAAAGGACAACTAATGGTGACTATTGATCTGTTAGTGCAATATGACATGAATGGAGAACCTCAGGTTTAGTTCAGTTTTCAAGTACCAAGACAAGGCCCATCACATGCAAGACCAATGATCACACATTTCGAGGAAGAACAACAATAACAAAGCTAATCATAAAGTCCTTAGCAATGAAAGGTGCAAAAGAAGTGGTCCCACAAGAGAATATTCGTGATGAAAGACATTTTGTTGCACCAATTTTTTTCTTTTGTGATAGTAACATTGTAATTGTCTTTAGGACAACTGTCAATATTCTCTATGTATGAAGTTTTTTGCATCTCACACTATATAAGTGAGATTCCAAGGCTAGAGAAGGGGTCCAATTTATTGTATAACTTTTAGTTCTGCTAGTCTATTTTGGTCCAGTGTCCTTGATGTCAGCTCTTTAATGTATTTTCTTTACAAGTCTAAGAATACATTAATTTTTCATTATCATGGTGTCTTATTTTGAGTTGTTTTGAGTATTATCCAATGTTACATAATTTTCAAAAAGAATTAATACAAAGATGAACTGTCCCCATATCTTTTCTCTCTAAATCTTGTCTCCATTTTTATGGTCTGTTTATTTTTAGATTATATGAGCAAACCTTGTTTAGTTTAATACAACTAGGATAAGTTGTATGTTAATTCATTATTGCTTTTGATTCAATGAATTGGGTAAATGTTTCAATGAATGTGATAGGATTTCCAGGCAATAACAAGGATTTATGTAAGAATGAGTTTTAGAAAGAATTTTTGATGATATTGATTGTAATATAGTCAATTAGGTCAAGAAATTAGATAGAATATGAATCCCAATGGATGAGGCAATGATCAATTATTTCATTTAGCATATGAAAAGATCATAGAAAGATGTCAAGCACACATCTAAAAAAATCAATATTAATTTTACTTTAAATGTATGAAGAATGCCATAGCCAATCAGTACTTGTTTACATTCAACCTTTGAGACTTAGCTGCTATTTCCCAGAATTATTTGTAGCTATGAGAAGAATTGTGACCAATCTACTGTAAGGGATGAATATTATTATAAAATGTCATGGAATGAATGAAATGTGAATGTAGTATCAAATTGTGAATCTTTTATACCTTGGGTGCACCTGCCTTGGTTTTACAGAGCCAAAAGAGTACAAAATCTTTTATAATTTTTGTTAAAGTTGGGTCTAGATCTGAAGATTATCTAGCTGTTTATGGGAAATAGCTAATCCTTAGGTTATTTTGATCTTAATTATCTTGGTATCAGGTATCCTTATTACTTTGTAGTGTAAAAACACAAATAGAACAAAAGACATAATTTAAATGAAATAAAATTAATAGCCTAAAAACATACACTATGATGGCCTGAATTTTCACCAAGCTTAAAATTTTTGAATTATTATAAAAATCAAGAAGAAAACATATCCTCATGTTTTGGGTTTCTTAAAGTTCTATCATTTCTCATGAAAAAATCCTAAATTGTTTTTCATACCTTATAGTTTTAACAAGTCATTCATGAGTTGGTATGCAAATAATAAATAGGGATACAATAAAAATTTGGTTATAAGGTTTAATTTTCCATATCCCTAAGTCCTTTTTTTTATTTTTTATGTTATAAAGTTGTGGTCCTAAGTTCTTTAAGTTGCGAAGTCATGAAAATATTTTGATTGTTTTATCTCTCTATTATGTTGTTTAATTATTTTGAGGATCGTGAATTTGTGAAGTAGTCAATGAAAAGGTTATCGCGACATCATGGACAATATAGCTAATCAAAGTTAAGGTTGAAAAGTGGAGATAAGCTTAGATTTGTGGGGTTGCAGCTTGTGGTTTGCTTAGTAATTTTTAAGTTGTGAAGCTACGAATTATAACTATGGTTACCAAAACTTAAGTTATCACTACATCTCTTATGGTTAAAAATAACATGAGGTTAGGGTGGAGAAGTGGAGATAACTAATGATCACAACATCACAAGGTTAAATCATGAGTTAATTTGTATGGATGCAAAATCGTGAAAAGGATGACAGTTAGATCTGAAGTAGTGTCCATAGCATCATGACGTTAAAAGATGTCATGTTGCTAACCTTTGTGAAATGGTGAAATGGTTAAAGATAAATTTTTTGCAGCAGCACGAGTATGGAGGGTGTTAAGTCATAAACCATGAACATTTAGCAATGAGGGCCAACAGATAGGTGTTGCTACTTTGCGAGGTTAAAAGGTATGTTAAGAAAATAAGCTACGATGAGGAGATATAAGAATTGTCATGGTCATGGTAAGATTTTAAGGTAGAGATGTTGCGATAAAGGGTTGAGTAATTGCATGATATGGATCATTGCATCATTGGGGTTAGTGAGACAAATAGTTTAACTATTGCAAGATAGTTTAACGGAGCAATAATACTTGTTTTAATAGTTAATGCTACATCTTCGCTATGTTAAATGATAAGCTCTTAACTATTGTGATGTTTTGGAGAAGGTTAAGGGAAGGTTTTGTTGCTTCGTGGGTCTATATGGTGAACAAGAAGACATCATGGCAACATAGAGATTAGTGCATATTGCAACACTGCAGGGTTAAGTTGGTAGTTAAAAAAATTGAGTGGTGAAGCTATGAAATGGTTACAATAACCATTTTTGCATAGTCATTGCCAAAAGCGAAAAGATTCATGAAGCCACCAAGAAGTGGAGAAAAGAAGTTAATTTCTACATCTCTACTTTAAATTTTAAAGGTAAAAAAACAAAGATTAAAGTGCATATCCAAGATAGAAATAGATGATGAGTTGGAAGTACAAACAATGTAAATTTTGAAGATAGGGCAACTTTTGAAGTACTAGAAAGATTTCATGCATGTCATTTTAATCCCATTAATGTCATGCTTTGATTTGCAGAAAAGGATAAAAAGTAAAAAGAGCCTAAATTTTGTTACTAGTTGCATAGTGTTTAAAATTTCATAGCAAAGTTGAAGTTGCAGAGTGAATTCTAGTAGACAGAGTTCAATAGTGTTGTGATAATTTGAAGCAATGGTGCAATAGGAGGGAGAGTTAATTGCACAAGCTCAAGTTGAAGAAGCTTCAATGAGGTTCTTCAAAAGGGAAAAGCCCTAGCCCTTTTGCTGAAGAATGGCTGCATTTCTTACTAGGATCATCAAACCTTCAAATTGCAAATGATCATGCTTTCAGGGATCCATATAATTTATGCAGAGATGCAGAGGTGTTGGATAGAAATGGGCATGAATTATTTTGGTACTTTTACAAGAACAGGCTAGAAAAGGTTCCTATATCTATCCCTTGGAATAGGAATCTGGGAAAATTGATAGTGCCTGAAGTCTTTATTGATATTGATTTGATGAAGGAATTGATTAAATCATACAATCCTTTCAACAAATCATTCCATAAGAAGGAAAAAAGTATACTCTACTCGTTGGATAAGGAATCTTTTATTAAAACTTTCAACTTAGGGGAACCTATATCATTGCCAATTGACTTGAAGAAATTGGATGAGAATTTCAATAACCATAAGAATTTCTACACTAGTAGGACCATGCTGAGACACATTCCAAAGTCAAGAAAGGAACAAGCAGATGTACCAAAGAAGCTAGGAGATTATGTGCCTCTAGGGCATTTCAAAAGATATCTTTAGAACACATTTTTAGGTTTGAATAAGGTCTTAGGTTCATATGGGACTATGAATGGTATTGGTGAACTCTATATCATGGCATTGAATATTAAGGACCCACACACCAATGTTGGGTATGACTTTGTCCCATACATAATCAATTGCATTCATGATGAGATTATTGTAGCCCAAGAGGGAAGATTGGAGAATTTCAAATTTCATTATTACTCCCTACTGATGCATTTGATTTTGTACAAGAATGTTGGATACATTGATCAAAGCTTCATTGAAAGGATAGAAGAATTCAGAGAAAATCTACCTATGTAGCAATGGATAAGGGTATGGCAACGATTCTACCCTTATTCAAATGCTATTTCATTTTATAATGATTTTGTCTACCCTATTTTAAATATGTTGGGAGCTATAGTAGAAAGGGTTTCTAGAAATGTTAGGAAATTGATAAAGCCCTCTAGATGCTTTGATGAAGGAAAATAGTTAGGGAATGATTGTGGAAGCATCTTTCTATTTGAAGATTACACAATCATTAGGGTTTTTAGGTGTCCTCAAAGACCACATCTTCTCCCGAAGTTTTTCCCAAAGAGGCTAGGAGTTGTAGAATTCTTCTGGCAACTAATTTCAACAAATAGGGATTATTTGGATTGAAATGTCAGAAAGGGGACATTCTTATGTAGATGCTCTAAGATTTGGGATTTCAACATTGGTAAAAATGCAATTGAAGAAACTAATGCATTTCTTATAGATTACAAATTGACTACTTCCCCTATATGAATATATGATCCATGCAATGTTGTTAGGAATTCTTTAAAGAAAATGAGGGGTTACAACTTGCCCGCAACCAAATGTTTATGGAAAGAGGATGTAATTGTAGATTACCTAGATGACAATATATGTAGAGAAGGGATGATAAATTGGAGAGATATAATGAGTTTTGAAGAAGAAATGAAGAAAATTGACCCATATTTTAAGGGATTTTTATCATGAAGAGGGTTGTTGGCCAAGGTTTAATAAGTATATTAATAATTTTGACTAGATTTTAGCTCAAGTTCCAAAAGAGATTAAAAAAATAGAGTCAATCTTGAATCTACTAAACGAGATATGGTAGTAGAGGTGATTGATGATGAAGAACAACCAGAATGCTCAGCATGGGCTCAACATAGCAAGAAGAAACAAAAATTGATAGAGATTCCACAAAGGGAAAGAGAGAAAGCCTTGTAAATTATGTCAAAGGAGCAACCAATATTTTGATGATGTGAGGCAAAGCTTCCTAATGGCTCAAGCTAATGAAGATGATCAAAGGGAAAAGAATTTGGAGCTTCAAGCCAGAATGGTAGATGATAGAATTGTTGAGGCCAGAGAATTTATGAATGATGAAAACTTCATAAAAAGAGAAGATTTTAAAAGCTTCTTGTTCAAGTTAAAATAAAATGAATTTCCTTGCAATTGAAACCAGGTGACTCTAATGGAAAAGTATTAGAGATAGTCAAGAGGCTATAGAAGTATGATCTTGAGAGTGAGAAGTTGACTATTGATTATGCAAGAGAGCTGATACAAAGAAGTGGTATGATTGTCTTCCCAGGATGGGAAAGTAGTTCCTCATTCATGTTGGATCAAATGAGGAGACAAGAAAAAAATATTTTATTTTTTAAGATTTTAATCAACAAGGGGAATTGAGAGGGTCCAGTTATAGCATTGATGCTCAAACCATGGCAATATGGACCTTGGCTCTAGAGAATCAAAAATTGACTCTCATTGAAATCAAAAAGCCCCCTAGTGGGAATGTGATCTTTTGGAATGTTCATTCCAAATTAAGCAGTGAGATTTAAGGATTGATGACTTCATCATCTTTGCTAGGTAAGAATAGAATTGATGTATTGGACGAATAATTGTATATAACATATGATAGGTATGTCAATACAAAGAGACATTTTGTAGAGGAGATCAAAGGCATATGTCCTAGAACAGAGGAATCTCTGGTTGGAAAAAAAAATAGGAGCATAAAAAAACATTGCTAAGAAAAAGGTATGCAAACAAAGGGCTATACACTAGATACAGGCAATATACTAGGCCAATCTATGGTTACTAATGAGGAAGAATTAGAATCAAGAAAAGAAATAGAAATCTAAACTATAAAAAAATTGTTGATTCATAAGATAAATTCTTTAAAATATGCTTCACAAAATGTATGTAGTAGCTATATTGTTTTGCAGGGGGCATAATATCAATGTTCTGAGGCAACCTCATTATTATCTTCCTTATTCACAACATGGGGCCCATATACATAGTTTTTTGAAAACCTTTTACCCATGCTGACACAGAAAAATATTTTCCAAAGGGAGTAATTATCTCTGTACAGAAATTGATTCGTAGGGTAAAGGAATTAAATGATTTATTCTTAGAGAAATTATAGTTAATTTAGAATAAAATGAAAGCAATTACCATAGGGACTCCTAATTTTGTGCCCAGTATTGCTAATGAAAATGGGAATGTAAGAGATTGGTAGGAATGGTCATCTTCCTTTGATGACATTCTAAAATATGCCAGATTTATGGCATATTGTAACAATGGGGCAGATGTCATGGTAGTATATGGCATGATTGATGTTTTGTATAAGTTGGAATTAGATATGGGAAAGGTAATTCTAGAGGTTAAAGACATCATAGATGCCAAATGGAATAAATTTCGTCAATAATCAAACATGATTAGAGATGCCACTTGGCCAAATGTTGAAACTATTATTGCAATTTGGGAGGTCATAGCTAGCATAAAGGCCTTACCATCCAGGGATAATGATTAAATAGTTGAAATCAGAAATAAAAGGTACAAAGGACAAAACAGAGAAAATACAATGATAGTGATAGGTTGTTGAAGTTCACACATGTTCATCTTGGAGATACTTGAAGAAAAGTTGCCACCTGCCAATTCTAGAACTATTGCCCTACTTTTGTCCAAGTTCAAAGAATGTTTGTAAAAAGGAAATATCAAGAATGTCTTTGTACTTTATTTTTTAATCAAATTTTGACAATTGTCCTCCCATTTGAAGCTTGTTGCAATCCTTGTCTATAAAAGGATTTCCAAGATGGGAGCTGAGGGTCCAAGTTTTGTTTTATTTTAGTGTGTATGCTATTTAAAGTCAGTCTAGATTTTATGTCAATTATGTGTTGTCTCAATTTTTGTACTCTAAGAATATACTAGATATTGAATGACAAATTTTTCAAGTTCTGAGCTTTATTTTGAGTTTTGTCTCATAAATGTATTGTTCTCAAGAAGATTAATACAAGAGGAAGTGTTGAAGATCTGTGTCTTTAAATTTTGTCTCCATTTTCATATGTTTGTTACTTGAGATTGAGTGAACAAAGTTCATTTCAATGTAATGCAACTAGGATAGATATTGTATGTCAATTCATTATTTCTTTTAATTCAAGCAATTAAGTAAAAGTTTCTATGAATTGATAGGGTTTCATAATATATGGGAGGGATATAATAAGAATGGGATTTAGGGTTAATAGCTAATAAATTTAATTGTGAGTCAATTAAGTAGATCAAGATTTACTGACATGATTATGTGTAACAATGGATAAGACACTGTTTGAGATAAAAATTGAATTAGTCCTTTAGTTGCATAATTCACACTTAAAATAAAAATCCCATATAAATAGATAGAAACATGAGGAAAATGAGGCCTAAGAAGTATTTTCTCTTATAAATCAATTTAAATTAAATAGTAGGATAAATATTTTTGGTAAGATTGGAATTTTATTTCCTTCTACACTCATTTGAGAAATTTCAAATGCCTATGTACATACCTCCTCTAACACGCTTTCTTTTTTGGCTTAATTATTTACCTAAGCATTGAGCTTAATATTAGACAAGCTTCTTGTTCACTTTTTCTTGTTAGACATAGCTTAGAGTTGAAATGGGTGAGAAAGAAGGTAATACCATCATTGTAAGGGGATGGATAGGAATCTTTTTTTGAAATGTAAAAGCTAAAAGAAGTAAAATTTGCAATAAAGGAAGAGTTATCCCATAGATAAATTGGTTGATTGTATATTTTCTTGGAAAGAGACACCTCGGATTTGTCTTTAGTTGAGAGTTACCCACAACTCACATTGGGTAAGGGAAGAAATTAACAATGATGTTTTTCGACATCTTTCAAAGATGAGAAATAAAAATAATATCATATATCAAATTTGTAGCAATCAATACTTTAGGATAATTAACAATACGAAATAATAGAAGAAACTACACATGAAATGAATAACAAATAACACAAATATAATTGGGAAACATCATTGTGAGAAAAACTTGCAAAGACACCTATTTTTTTCTTCGGCACAAGAATTCATACAATAGATTACTAGGGCCACCCTTAAACTTCACACACTAAGAAAAAAGTAAGCTTGCGAAAAATAAGTCAACTTTGACTATTTAACACTTTTAGTCTTAGAATGAAGCCAACCACCAAAAATAATAATTCCAGTCTCACAATACTTTAGGAAAATTAACAATACTGAACAATACTAAGAGTCGCCCAATTTATAACTTTTTTCTAGTTTCATGGAACTGGTATTTTACCATACATTGGAAATGGGGTAGTTCAAAAGGACCTACGATGCCACCGTACAAGGTTATTGGATAAGTGAGCGGAACTTGGGGTACCTCTGCTTCTAATCTCAAAATATTCACCACTTTTCTCATGTTCGGTCTTGCTATCGGATGGGGATGAGAACACAACAATCCCAACATGAGCACCCTCTCCATCTCATTCACATCAAAATCCCCATTCAACCTCTCATCTGCTACTGTAAAAAGCTTTCCTTGTTAGAAGATGCCAAACTCATTCCACCACTCTCCATCCTTGGTCTTCTAAATCAGAGTCCACCACTCGCCTCCCACAAGCAATTTCCAAACACACTGCTCCAAAGCTGAACACATCCCATTCAATGTTGGGCTTGCGCGATACAACACATTTAGGTGCAATATATCTAACCGTCCTAGCTATAACAGTCGATGCACCATTTCCAAAATTACCTACAATCAGTCTTGCCAGTCCAAAATCTCCAAGCTTTGCTCTGTAATTAGAATCCAACATTATATTGTTGGACTTGACGTCCCTGTGCACAACACGCTCTTTGCACTCCTTGTGAAGATAAACCAGTGCTGCAGCTATGTCGCAAACGATAACATACCTTTGACCCCAATCCAAACAAGTTTCGAAGAAAATGTACTTGTCCAGACTTTCGTTTGATAGGAATTCGTAGACAAGAAGCAATTCGCCCTTTTTATGGCAGTGGGACCAACCCAAAAGCTGCACAAGGTTACGGTGTCTCAGCTTACTGATAATGGTGACCTCTGAGATGTATTCCTTTTTTCCTTGTTTGGAGCGTTGGGAGATCCTCTTGATGGCCACAGCCTCTTTTGAGCTAGGCAACACGCCTCTGTAAATATCGCCAAAACCTCCCCTTTTGAGCTTTTGCTCATGGCTGAAATTATGAGTTGTAGCGTGGAGCTCAGCATGAGAGAACTTGCGTGGTCCTTCAGCAAACCGTTTGTCCATCTCAAAGTCCTCCTCCTTCAATGTGACACCTTTTATATCTCCAATAACACAACCCTGCTAAGAGCGCAAGTCCGGCCACCGTAGAGATGCAGGCAACGGTCGGTACTAAAACATGATTGTTTTTTGTGGGAATCGACAAATGCTGAGAATTGAAATCCCAATAGTAAATATCATGTTGGTCCGTTGAATGTGCACTTATGGAGGCTGAAATGTCGACCATGATTTTCTTGGAAGAAATTTTGTGAGATCAATGTCATACAATAAAATTGGGGTTTCTAGTTTTTGTTGGCTGGTCATAAGAAATGCGTGAAGCATCTTTTTTGTGCCGTCGTAATGCACGCATGCCTCCACCATGTTTCCGCTACGAATATCTCTTCCCAAATTAATATACACAGATACGTTTGCCTGAAGAATAAGATCATTATAGCTGAAAAAAATACGTTAGAAAGAAAAGATCTTCTGAAAGGAAACTAGAAAAAGTTATAATATAACCAGCCAAAACTAGCAAATGCAAAATAAGAGTGTCCCATCAATAGCAGAGGTGAGATGTTTGCCATTTTGGGCAATGAACTCCTTTCTTTTCTTCTCTTATTGTAGTAACTCATCTGCTTAAGTTGTATAACCTCTCACTTGTGTCTGTGGACTAATTCTATTTACAGAAATGACATAAAACCTCAATTATTAGTGGTCTAATTAAGGCTCGTTAAATATTAAAGTTCTTCGAGCAAGCAGTGGAGTGGTCCACCCGCTCCATATGTAATCGCTTAGTTATGTCCCCACTTTCTATATCATACTCCACTTTCTATATCATACTCCTCGACTTCAGATTCTTCTTTTCAACCAACTCAGACTTGTTGTATATCTTCCGAGGTTTTGTTACCTCCCAAGCATCTTTTTATTAAGAGAGGAGCCAAAGAATTGTGTTAAAGCAATATTAATATATTATATGTTCTGTTAGGAACAATTTGAAGGCAAAGAGATACAAATACACAGAAATAAAACTGATTTTATTGTCTTACTGTCTTGCTGAAATACATTACATAAGGCCTCTATTTATAGAGGTTTGAGAAGTCTCTCTAGAATACACCAAATATTTTACAAATGCTATAATATTAAATATGGAATTAAATATGAGCGGCTTAAGTTACGGCTGGAGCAGCTGATTGTCTCCTATTTATTATGGATGGCTAAGAGTGTGGGCTAGACGGTGGACTGTCTATTGTGCAATTACTTTGGACAGTGGGTGGTTGCAGAAATTAATACCACCAACACTCCCCCTTAATTTCTATCATTAACAAATTTTCTATTAGTAATACCCAATTTCTCCCGCAGATATTCAAAGTTATTCTTTGGCAATGCCTTAGTGGAAATATCTACCAATTGATCTTTAGATTTGCAAAACTGGAGGTAGATTTCTCCATTGTTGACTAGTTCTCTAATGAAGTGGTACCTTGTATCAATATGTTTGCTCCTCTTATGAAATACATAATTTTTAGATAATGCTATTGTTGATTTGTTATCACAAAGAATTGATGTTGATTCCTTTTGATGATGGTGAAGATCAAACAAAATTTGATGCATCCATACTACTTGACATGTTGTGGAAGTGGCAGCTACATATTTTGCTTCAGCTGATGAGATCATCACTATAGGTTGCTTCTTTGATGCCCATGACATGGCTCCTAATCCAAGGTGAAAGATATATCCGGAAGTACTCTTCCTATCATCAATGCTACCTAGAAAACCACTGTCAATATAACCAATCAAACCAAAAATGTTAGCTTTGGAATATAGGATTCCATATGTTGTTGTTCCTACAATATATCTCAATATCCTTTTTCCAACTTGCCAGTGGGAATTTTGCGATGAATCCATGAACCTTGAGATCAAATTGACACTATACATGATGTCTGGCCTTGTAGCTGTCATATAAATTAAACTTCCAACAAGTCTTTTAAACATAGTTGGATCAACATTTGAGCCCTTCTCTTCCTTGCTAATTTTTGTTCCTATTGCAATTAGAGTTGACGTTGGATTGCAATTAATCATTTTAAATCTCTTCAAAACATCCTTTATATACTTGGATTGACAAATGAAGATACCTTTGTCACATTGAATAACTTCAATACCTAAGAAATATCTCATCAACCCCAAATCTGTCATTTCAAATTCTTTCATCATTTCTGACTTGAACATGTCTATTGATAGATTTCCAGTGAATATCAAGTCATCAACATACAAACATACAATCAAAATTTGACCTTCCTTATTAGTCTTAACATACAACATGGGCTCATTGTTACTTCTATTGAATTGATTACTTATCATGTATGAATCAATCCTCTTATACCAAGCCCTAGAAGCTTGTTTCAAACCATAAAGTGCCTTGTTTAGTTTATATACCTTATTTTCATGCCCACAAACCTCATAACTAGGTGGTTGTTTAACATATACCTCTTCATCAAGAAAACCATTCAAAAAAGCTGATTTTACATCCATTTGATACACTTTCCAATCATTTTTTGTGTAGCTATTGCTAAAATAGTTCGAATTGTGTCAAGTCTAGCAATTAGAGCAAATGTTTCATTATAATCAACTCCATATTGTTGTTAAAACCCTTTAGCAACTAGTCTTGCATTATGCTTAACAATTTCACCTTTTGCATCAAATTTAGTTTTGTAGACCCATTTGAATCCTATACATTCTTTTCCTTTAGGTAAATCCATTAATTCCCATGTGTTATTTCTTTCAATAGAGTCAATTTCTTCATCCATTGCCTTGACCCATTTATATTCTTTAATTGCTTCATCAAAATACAATGGATCGCAATAAAATAAATTTTTTTTTGAGTAAATATCTACATTCTCTTCTTCTTGATCATTTATCTCTTTTAAGCTTCTTGTCTTCTTACCTTTGTTACTTGGTGTTGAGAATGTAGAATCAGATTTATCACTTACATTTGAACTTGGAGGTGAGCTCCTTGTACAAAGTTCCTTGGTGGAGTATTGGGTGGTGATTGAGTCCCTTGTTCCTTAAATTCATAATCACTTTGTAATATTGGTGCTCCTCTTGTGACTTGTTTATCATTTTCATGCCATGAATCTTCTTCTTCAAATTTAACATCCTTGCTAATGATCAATTTCTTTGAAACAGGATTATACAATCTATAAGCCTTTGATTCTTCATGATAACCAATAAAGATGTATTTTTCACTTTTATCATCTAATTTCTTTCTCAATTCAAATGGCACTAATGAGTAAGCAACACATCCAAAAACTCTAAAATGAGATACATTATGCTTCTTACCATTCCATGCTTCTTGTGGAATTGTGTTCTTAACACTTTTTGTAGGACTCCTGTTCAAAATGTATACAACACATGCTACTGCTTCTGCCCAAAACTCATTGGATAAATTTTTGGCCTTCAACATACTCCTTGACATTTCTATTATGGTTCTGTTCTTCCTCTCTGCTACACCATTTTTTTGTGGTGTGTACCTTGTGGTAAACTACTTCTTAATTTCATGAAATCTGCAAAATTCTAGAAACTCGTTAGAACTGAATTCACCACCTCTATTGGATCGCAATACTTTGATGTAGAGACCACTTTATTTTTCAACTAAAGTTTTAAACTCCTTGAATTTTTCAAAAGCTTCACTCTTTTGTTTGAGAAAGTATATCCAAGTCTTCCTGCTAAAATCATCAATAAATGTTAGGAAATATATACTTTCTCCTAAATATGGAGTTTGCATAGGTCCACATATATCAGTGTGAACTAATTCCAATGGTGCTCTTTCTCTATATGAACCTCCTACTGGGAAGCTTTCTCTATGTTGTTTTGCCAAAATACAACATTCACACGAACTTGGTGGTTTCAATATCTGAGGCAATCCTTTCACCATATTCTTCTTTTGTAACAAGCTCAAAGCATCAAAATGAAGATGACCATACCTCAAATGCCATAGCCATGACTGATCTGAGTATATTGTCTTGAAACTAACTTCTTTTCCTCCTTGAATGCAATGAATCTGGAGGAGGAACATTCGATTTTGTGTCATGTTGACCCTTACAATTAACTTGCCACTAGGATTTCTATCCAATATTGTGCAAACATCATTATCAAAAGAAAATTTGTAACCCTTTTGTACTAGTTGACCAACACTCATGAGATTGTGTTTTAATTCATGCACAAAATACACATTAGGAATATATCTTTTTCCTCCATTTTGTGTCAAGACATTTATAACACCTTTTCCCTTTACAGAGACTTTACTATCATTTCCTAGCTTTACTTCAGATTTTACAAAATCATCCAAGCTAGCAAAAAAATCTTTATTTCCAGTCATATGGTTACTACATCCATTATCTAGCACCATATATCACTAGAACTTTCTTGAGCAACATTACAAGTTATAAATAAACTTCCTGAATTGTTATCAGATACATCTGAGTAATTCACACCATTCTTTTCAATCTTGTCTTGTTTCTTTCTACATTCACTTGCAATATGACCAAATCTCTTACAATAATGACACTGAATTCAAGATTTATCAAACCTTGATGATGGGTGTTGGAATGAACTTCTACCACGTCCTATGTTCGAACTTTGAATGGATTGATTTGTTCTTTCTTCTTGATTTGGACTTCCACATCCATCTATGCTTCTACCTCTTCCTCTTCCTCTGCCAAAAGATAAATGTGATCTAAAAACATTCTCCAAAGAAGAATTTTTATTTCTATTCATTCTTGATTCATGAGATAAAAGTGAACCCATCAACTCATCAATAGAGAGTATTGTCAAATCCTTAGATTCTTCAATAGCAACAACAATGGCATCAAATTTTCTAGGCAAACAACGAAGTATCTTTTGAACAACTTTTTGATCTGTCAAATCATCACCATATGATATAATGTAATTAACCACGTTCATTACTTGATTTAGAAATTGATCAACTGAGTCTGAATCCTTCATACACAAATTTTCAAAATCACACCTTAAAGTTTGCAATTTAGCAATCTTAACTTTTGATGTCCCTTGATATGTTGTTTCTAAAATATCCCATGCAATTTTAGACTTTTTAGCTGCACATACCTTAGGGAAAATTGACTCATCTAAAAATTGTTGAATTAGAAACAATGCTTTAGCATCCTTTTTCCTGTTATCTTGTAATTTATCCTTTTCATCTTGTGTTAATGTAGACTCATCTTGTGGTTCAATAAAATCCTTCTCAATAAGATCCCATATGCCTTGAGAACAAAATAATGTTTTCATTTTTATATCCCAAAATTCATAATTTTTACGAGAAAATATTGGAATTTGTGGTTGAGCTATACTACTTCCTGAAGCCATATTAATACTCGCAGTTAGAACTGCACCTTACAATTTTAAACTTTTCTTTACAAAGAAAATCCACCAAACAAGTCTAAACCATTGACATATACCTTAAACAAACAATAATAAAATATTATTTTTCCCTTTTAACAATTTTTGCTCATTAGACTTCACTCCATGAAATCAGCTCATACCTTCATTCAAACATTAAACAGGCATCTTTTCTTCTCTCAATCTTCCTAGCCACTAATCTCCAACTTTAGAAGCTGATGATGATCTACAATAAAGAAAACATTAGAAGCTCCATTCACTACTACATCAGTTATACATATCAACAAATAATTATTTTCTTCCTAGGCCTAGATCTTCATGCTCTAATACCAATTTGAAGGCAAAGAGAGACAAATACATAGAAATAAAACTGATTTTATTGCCTTACTGCCTTGCTGAAATACATTACATAAGGCCTCTATTTATAGAGGTTTGAGAATTCTCTCTAGAATACACCAAACATTTTACACATGGTATAATATTAAATATGGAATTAAATATGGGCGGCTTAAGTTACGGCTAGAGCGGTTGATTGTCTCCTATTTATTATGGACGGCTAAGAGTGTGGGCTGGATGGTGCACTATCTGTTGTGCAATTACTTTGGATGGTGGGTGGTTGGAGAAATTAATACCACCAACACAATTTAAATGGCAATACAGTGTCTTAAAGTTATTATAGGAAAAATTATAGATTATTTATTCATCTCCTTATACATATATAACTATAATAATAATTATACATTTTGGCTAATTTCATGTAATTCTTTTGTAATGCCCCTCATTATTAGAAGATTATATGCATGACCCGGCTTTATAAATGGTGCGCCTTTAAAAAAAAAAGTTTTTATATTTTGTGTTTGCATATTGTGTACACTTAATTTAGTTTTTTGATTTATTGGTTTGAGTTTTTTAAATTTATGGAGCTTTTTTTTTTTTAATTGACTTGAGGTTTTGAAAATGTGTCAAAATAATTTTAAGAACTAATAAGAGTTGTAGGAGAGCTTGAGTCCCTACCTTATGCAATGAGTAAGTGAAGGCTTAATTGAATAAATATGAGTATTTAATGGATGATTTGAATGATAAACTATATTTGTGCAAAGATGTTTTATGTAAGAAGTATCAAAATATACATCTTGAAATGTAAAATATTGATGATTATATTTCATTTCATCATGTATAAGGAGAATTCATATCTAAAAATGATTCTATATTTGAAAGATGATCTCAAAAGAATGAATTTGTAACTGTCATGTTGATCGTACACACATACCATCACTTTGGAAGAAAAGATCATTTCCATAAGAAATGGTATTATGGGAATGGAGGTATCTATGCTCATCCTTCAAAGATTTATCACAAAGAAGATGCATGGACTCATCACTATAACAACTTAAATGATTATTGTTCATAAGTTAGTTAGCATGAATGACTAGTAGTCAATTCTATGAAGGATGAAAAATGAGGAATGATAAAAATAAATCTTTCAGATAGAACACATTCTTATCAGTCTCTCAAGTGTTTTGAGAATAGAAATAATAGATAAATGTCATCTAATAAAGTATAAGAATCTAACAACATTTGAAATTTCAAACCCTCACAAGTTTACTAGCATGTAAGGGAATATTAAAAAATTCTAACCTTTGTCCAAAACAATATAATAAAATATATATGCATAAGCACAATTAACTTAAATTAATTAATGATTCTAGTTAGGTGTGATTTATGATAAGCTATAAGAATTGTTTAATGTGAGAATGTAAGTAGAAAATTAAATAATTGGTTCAATAATTGAAACACATACCAAAAGAGAAACACATACAGTGGATCTCATGTACCTTATAATCTAGAACAAATAATGAGAATTTGGCTTACAAGTAAGAATATCCCATTTTGATTATGTAGGGTGAGTTTGGGGATTATAAATAGATAAAGAAACTACAAATCTATCTTCTAGTATGAAATTGATTCACTTTTATTTGTCATTAAACATGAAAGAGTGCTAGATCTTAGTGAATAATATGTTAATGCAAAGGGATGTAGATATATGTATAAGATACAAGAGTAATTGTATAGGAATGTTCATAAAAGATAGATAAATAACATATGAATTTAAATAAACTTAGAAATTTGAATATTAGTGAGAAGTGTTTATGATTAACATTTGAAAGAAAGCTAAAACCTAATAAATAAAATGTATGGAAATAAATATCAAGTTAGATTTTTTAAAACTAAGCATATATAAATAAAATTCAATAGGGCCTCTCTATTTTTTTTTTAACATCAAAAAATAATTATTACAAAATTTACATTGTAGAGAAAGCACTACACAAATAACATTTTCAACATGTTGCCATAAAAGTTAAATCCAATGACAAGGTCCACAATGATTCCACATAAGTTTTTTTTTTAATCGAGAAATAAGAAAGAATGATCCAGAAAGCTACTTGTCATCCTATTGACCAAAGAAAAGAGAACAAACATTTATTACATCCTTATCCTCCCTTTTTCTACTTTTTTTAATTCGTAAAAATAGGATATATTCCCAGGAAATTGGCCACAGGCCAATCAAAAATAAAAATTTGAAGTGCAGTAAATGAATTTAAATATTTTGTTTCAAACCATAGCTTTGAATCATTTTTTTCTACTATGAAGAATAGCTCGAGGAAACTTGGAACATTAGTTACCTGCCTTATATAAGGCATGGACTAACAATTCTAACTTTTACTATTTACAATTCTACCTTGCTTTTAGTTTTCACTTGATTTTGAGAATATTAATATAAATTCAATTTTATATTTTTTGAGCTCTTTTGAGTTTATATTTTTAAACAATTTAGATAAGAGTTGTTATTAATATTTGTTGCATGTAAAATTAAATACTACAAATAAAATAAATTTTTGTTGGAGATTAATATTATGCTAAATCATGAATATAAACTTGCTTGTCTATTCTTCTCTCATGATGGAATTCATATAGCATGGAAGATCGATTGTTTCAAGGCTTCTGACTTTGCCAAATGTTAGGTTATGAAGTCCAATGATCACATGACTGTTTGCTCTCCCTCAACTCCTCATATTCGTGGAGCTCTATATAATGGCTATGTGTAGTCCATGTAATGTATCGATTGATTAATACAAGTAGTTCTCTATTGGAGTGTGGATGCAGGCAAGTTTTACCGAACCACAATAAATCTTGTGTTCATGTATTTGTCTTCTTTGTTCTATTTTTTTACTCAATTGGCACCTGAGCCAAGGTAAGGCTAGAGAAGAGATGGAAGATGGTGAAGTTGATTTTATCATCAATGAATTTCTTGAAAATTTAGATGCAGTAGAAAAATGAGGTTGTACCTGCTAAGAGAAAAAGAATCTGCCATGTGCACTAGTGGGATGGCTAGGAAAATAAGCCTAAAGATGAAGGAAAATATTTTAAGGCTCTTAAATTTGAGCTTAATGCAATCCTTGAGTGTACGGGTAATGGTGATATGTGAAATAAGAAAGTTGTCATGGAACAATTGTGGAAGCGAACAAGAGAAGATAAGATTGGCGAGTCTGTAAAATGCAAAGTATTCAAGTTTTGCCGAACCACAATAAATCTTGTGTTCATGTATCTGTCTTCTTTGTTCTATTTCTTTGCTCAATTGGCATCAAAGCCAAGGTAAGGCTAGAGAAGAGATGGAAGATGGTGAAGTTGATTTTATCATCAACAAATTTCTTGGAAATTTGGACTCAGTAGAAAATGAGCTTGTGCCTGCTAAGAGCAAAAGAATCTGCCATGTGCACTAGTGGGATGGCTGGGAAAATAAGCCTGAAGATGAACCAAAATATTTTAAGGCTCTTAAATTTGAGCTTAATGCAATCTTTGAGTGCACGGGTAATGGTGATGCACGAAATAAGAAAGTTGTCGTGGAAGAATTGCGGAAGCGAACAAGAGAACATAAGATTTGTGAGTTTGTAAAATACATGCTATCGACATATTATAAAATTATTTCTCTTGTCTTTGGTTCAAACCTCAAAGATACAAATAATTTTGCATCCAAAGTTATAGTATGCTGTAACTAGAATGCTTTGAAGAGCATAAGAAGTTTCCGGTAGAAGAAGATGAATACTTTGAAGAGCATGGAAAGTTTCCGGTAGAAGAAGATGAAGGGACAGAAGACATGACTGACGAGATGGAAGATACAATTGAGAAAAGAGGCTTATATATAGCAGATAAGAGGCTTATATAAAGGCCAAAAATAAGATAAGAGGCTTATATATAGGCCAAGAATAAAGTAACAGACAAAGGAGAAAGTAACTCGTTGAAGGGGGAGACAAGCAATTTGTGAAGCGTTTGAGATATAATCTCTTGTAATGGACCATGGTTCACACCAAGCACAGTTAGTGACAATGTTTACTCAACGCACTTCCTGCCACACAGTAACAAATTGTGGTGGATAAAGCCATCGATCCTAGGCGCAACTTGGTATCCTCAAATGTGGATAGTCTGCCTAATAGTCCCAAATTTGGGGGTAGCAAAGATTTCTCTTTGCACATTTTCCATCATTTGGCGTCATACCACAAACTGATTCTTCCAATGGCACAGGGGAAGGCTTTTCTAAGTCACACGGTGATCTGGACTCTGGTAATGCAAGTTACGATGGTCAAGGATTCATTGACTGTCAGTGCACCCCTAATTTTACACCAACATATATTGGTTTTGTTAGGCAACAGCCCATTAGGGGCACAAACTTGACTCCGACCACATGTGCTAATGGCCACGAGTCCCCATTTAATGTTGCCAATAAAGTGGCATGCGACATGGACAGGATAGAAACACCTGTGCAAAAGTCTTTATTAGAGGATAAATTTGCAGGAAAGAAAAACTCAGATGATAGAAGGCTTGGTACTTATAGGAAAACCTTCTATGACGCCATCGTAGACCTGACACTAGGGAACTGGGAGCTAGTGAAGTTTCCCGAGAGTGCGAATGTTGCAAAGGATGTTGCTTCTATCCGAGATTGCATGAAATATGGTATACTAGTTTGGAAGAAGCACCCATCAAAGAACAGAATAGTCCTAAGCCAACAGAATTAATGAAGAGAAGATTCGTCTTGAGCCAGAATGAAGAGCTCGACATGTATGGCGATATGACTATAGACAGAGCCCTGCTGCTAGACAGAGCAAAGCACTTCGGCGTTTCCAACGATTGGCAGAGAACACCCATGTGTTTGCTGAAAATTTCAAACTATGCAAAGTCAGAAGAAACTCCAACAGTTGCAGCCAAGCATACGCTACTATTCTCATGTATTTTCGATGAAAATCTTGGTAAACACCGAGAGACCAGGGCTTTTGTTGACGTGAAAGGAGTTCACGATGTTTTGGTAGAAGGCAAGATCAATAGGGTCATTAATAACATTACTACCACCAATAATATGTGTTGTCTGAGCATAAAGGAGACGGAGCCCAGAATCCAATTAAATCGACATTTGAATTGGCCTTATCAGTAGAAAGAAATCGTCAATATTTATTTCAATCACAGATTTGGGGATTCAATTCCCACGTTGTTGAAGTTTCTGCTTTTCATTAGGTTTCAATCGGATGGATTTTGGATATAAATTACACGGTCAACATGTGGAGGAAATGGCTTATTTGCGGAGTATGGTTCCAGTAAAAGTAACCATCACACAAATAGAAAATTGGAAATGGATGATCATAAAATTTGGTGGGAAGATTTAAAAATTAGAGAACAGATAGGGCAAGGTTTTTCTTGGATTGTCAACCACGGTTCTTGGAATAGTTAAAATATGGTATTAAAATATTTTTATGGAAAAGAAATGATAGGAGAAGATATTTTTAATTCCGGTCTAACATGGAGGAGACTTATCAGGAGTGTGCTAGAGTAGAATTTAGCAATCTTGAGATTGTCTCAAGACATTGTTATTTTCTCACATTCAAAATAGGAAGCAGGGGATGCTATTGTGAATGGCTGTGCTAGTTGGATTACTGGGGGAGATTGTTGGGTTATGAAGTCTAATGGTCACATAATTGTTCACTCTCCCTCAACTCCTCATATTCGTAGAGCTCTATATAATGGTTGTGTGCAGTCCATGTAATGTATTGATTGATTAATACAAGTAATTTTGTGTTGGAGTGTGGACATAGGCAAGTTTTGCCGAACCACGATAAATCTTGTGTTCGTATATTCATCTTCTTTGTTTTGTTTCTTTGCTCGATTTAATATTTACACCGGGAGGCGAATGAGTGGAGGGTTTGTCTGTGAGGAGCTCCAGAAAGAGGATATTGAAGCTCCACACGTCTACTTTGGGGGATGGTGTAAATGATGTAATTTTAAGGCTCTCAGGGGCTTGGTAGGCCACCATTTTGTGGACTGAGGGAGAGATGATGAGTGGTTGGGGGATGTAATTGCTGAGTCGCGGCTCATTGTCTGCGTCCATGAGAATGTTGGAGGATTTCAGATGGTCGTGAGTGATCGGTATCCCCTTTGCACTGCATTATTTTTCTAAGCCAAAGCTGAGGAGATTCGCAAAGGGTTTGTAAGACTCGGGTGTCACTAGTACCGCTGAAGGAACAATGATGTCTCTCAGGAATAATGTCAGATTAGGTTGGATGAATGTTGATCTATACTGATCGGATGAACAATGTTGCATATTGGAAGTCACTTTGGATATCGATGGTGTTTGATGTGAAAATGTTTTCCCACCATTGATCACATAAAATATCAATATCCAAACCACAAAATATCACAAATCACTAAAACAATTTCACGGAGAGTTGAAGCGACAAAACCAGATAACCAATTCTGAAGTAGCTTAGTCAAACATTTTTGAGTTATCAATTCCAGGGAAAAAAATCATAAGTATCTACTACCTTCTATTTTCTGGATTATGGATATCTTATGACATTGATCCAAATGAAAAGATGGAGCAAGCTCGACTGCAAAATTCAGAAAGCATTCGCAAACATCAGAATGGTAAATCACATGTGTCACTGGAAAGTCATCGACAAATGCATAGGCAGCTAGCATTTTAGTATCACAGGCAGAAGAATTGGTACATGCAGGGTAAATGAATGGTCTCTACCCAGTCTTAGATTATTACAGGTGTTAATAAGTCTTCTCTGAATCATAGGTCGCGTGGATTTCAGGGTACCCATCAGGAGTTCCCCATTATGCGAAATGATAAATCTGTAATTTCAGGCCCTAGATCTGGAGTTTTTGATACACATTGTGCTCAATTTCTCCGGCAAAAGTTTAATAATAAGATTTTTGTGGATGGATTTCAAGGGCACCGAAATAAGAATTGACATCATCTTCACCCTATTTTTGATATCTATACTGACCTTATTCATCTAATTCCTATTCGATCAGCAGATGGGAAAGATATTAGCGGTTCAAACCCAACTTCCCATCTTTTGTTACTTGGACTAATTTCATTCTGATCTAGAACCCTTCTTTTTGTCCTCTCCAAACAATGTGCCATTATCGGAATTCCATGCTATTTCTTTTCCAAGAGTTCCAAAAGTTTAGCAAAATAAATTTAATGCAAATGCTCCATCGATATTGGCTAGTTCTCAAAATCCGCATCGACGATCGGACGGGATAGATTGACACAATCTTGTCATGCAATTTCCAAATGGCCTGCTTCAACCTTAAGCATCATATATGAAGGCATTGTCATTAATCTATAAGATTTGGGCTTTCATTCCTGCTTTAGAGTTATATTATTATGGGTGAAGCGACATTGGTATGGGGTTTCTGACCTGTTCTTTATTGATTATGATTCTATGTTTTTTGTTGCCATTTTTAAATCTATAATTGTTAGGGATAATGTCTATCACACTAAGATCTAGTTTTGCAATGCTTTAGGTATTTACATCTTATTCTAGGTTCCAACTTTTAAAGCAAATCAATATGTTTATTGTTTTATGCCCTTTTGGTTACAATTTCCAGGTTTGCCACTCGAATACAGGGAATTGGAATTAGTGAAATTTGTGGCTAGTAAAATTGGTGTTTTTCTTAGGCACAATTTATTTCCTTTTGAGGAGCCTCATTTACCAGTCAGGATTTGTGTCCTTCTAGATCTTTTGAAACCTTTTCCATCTACAATTACCTTTAACTCTAGATGGGGTTCATGGAAGCAGGATATTATTATTCAAGATGCTAAATCAATGGTCAGTAGAGCACATTTCTTAGGTCATTATACTAATCAATATGTTGATCCTAGTTGTTCTCAACTAGTTGCATGCAAAGACCATACTTTCTACCCCCAAAAATGTGTTTTTGTTATTCAAAATAGATCTCATGCATATGTTCTATGTTCCAATGTTACTTGTGTTAGAAGTAATAGTTCACCAATATAACTTGTGTGTGGGGGGGGGGGGGGGGGGGGGTTTATATAACAATCTCAATTCAATTCTTACTTTATCAACCAAAGTAAATAGCAAACATAAATGCACACACACAAATACACTAGATATGTTGACTAGGGAAACCCTTGATCAGAGGGAAAACCCTGGTGGGAATGATGCCCACAAAATAATGTACTAATCTGAATATTCCTTGTTAGAGGAAAGACCCTATTAGGAGTCTGTTACAATGCTTAGTACAAAGAGTCTCTGTTAGGAGACTTTGAATCCCTGTTAGGAGTTGAGGAAGGCATCTGAAACCACTGTCCAAATAGCTTCAGGAGCAGACCAATGAACCCACTGTCCAATTGTTCTCGGTGCTATTCAATCAGAATAAACAATCTCTTTCCCTTTTCTCTATCCAATACGTCAGACCTCTTCTCATTCAGATCATTCAAATAGATCTGGGACTCATCAATAACCCTTAAGGTCACTTACACACATAGCAGATTACTCTGCTTTCCTCCTTAGCAATTCGCAAATCTACTCTGCTTCTTTATCATCCTTCATTTTTTTTTAGAACTTGGAAAACACTTTTCCTTTATACCATACTAAATTATTAACCCTTTGAGTCAGCTCCACATACATAACATTATTTGAGTCAGCTCCACATACTTAACATTATTTTGAGTCAGCTCCATATTTAATTAAATAAAATACACATTTAATTAACGTTGTTGGCTCTTAGTTGCTCACAAAATTTCACATGTGCAGCTTTTGTACCTGCACACTTGCTAATGTCATCAATTGTTAGTATTCTTCCTCCACTTAACTGTGCAACTCTTCATTCCAAACATATAGTATTATATTGATCATACAATAGAAATTATTTCCCTAATGCTCTGTTTCCTGCAGTTATCTGTAAATCATCGATATCTTTTGTACGATGTTGATTCAGGTTCTGCGCACTTGACCACATGTCAAATACATGTTGTAGTACCTTCTATTAACTACATATAGGAAAATATGCAATGCGGTGTCCTTAATTCACAAATCTTAATTTATAACTCTATCAGTTTTACTATATTGTCATTAATGACAAACATAGTCATAACACTATCCTTCACCGCTCCCCCATAGCATCAGCATTCATGCTAACAATATCCCCCTTTGGCATTGATTGCAACATAGATGAAAAACATCTAGTTCCAAGAATTCCAATCAATCAAATCTTGCTTACTGCTCCCCCATAATGCAAGTTCACTTTAATGTAATTACTCTATTCTAATGTTTACTCTCTCTCCCATTTTAATGTTTTTCATATCACTCACTCTCCCCCATTGACATCAATGTCAAAGGTAGTACAAAAATCAACCTATTAGCACAACCACAAGTCGGTCTATTTCTCTACAATTCTTTTATAAACACTACAAGTATCTAAAGATACTGTTTTATACCAATTACCTATTCCAAGAGTCCTTGACTGACTTTGATCATCATAGATACTCCCCCATTAGAGAAGCATTAGCATTTAGTCTAGTCTAACAATGTTGTTATGTAGCCTAGATTGATGCACTTCTACATCAGGTAGGGGCATAACCCCAAGCATACCTCTCAAGTATTCAAATGTATCTATCCTTTGCTAAGGCCTTTATGAAAATGTCTGCAATCTATTCCTTGGTTCTGATGTATTCCAATTTGATTTCTTTCTCTGCAACTTTCTCTTTTAGTACATGATACTTTATTGCTATGTGCTTAGTTTTAGAGTGCAAAAAGGGTTCTTAGACATGTTGACTATACTTGTGTTATCACAATAAATGATAACAGGTTCTGTGAATGTTATCCCAATAACCTTCAACATTTTCTTCATTCATATGATTTGATTACAGTTATTTGCTATTGCAACATACTCTGCTTCTGTAGTACTTTGAGAGGTACAATCTTGCTTCTTGCTGAGCCAAGAAACTAATCTTCCTCCAAGGAAAAATGCTCCTCCACTAGTGCTTTTGCTATCATCCCTATCTCCTGCCCAATTAGCATCTGTATAAGTGTAAAGAGTAAAGTCATTGTTTCTATCATACCAAATACCATAATCTGATGTTCCTTTCACTGTTGCATCTAGTGATACTCCTTAGGATCAACTTGAAATCTTGCCATAATTCCAACTACATTAGCTATGTCTAGTCTGCTATGAGTTGGATACTATAATCCACCAACCATAGATCTGTACTTCTTTTGTTCAATAGTTACCATAGGAGTTCTAACAAGCTTGCAATTTTCTTAGCCAAATCTTTTCAGTAAATCATTTAAGTACTTGGTTTGAGAAATAAAGATACCTTCTTTGTTCTAAACAATTTGTAGTCCCAGGAAAAATTTCATTTCACCTATCATGCTCATTTCAAACTCATTCTTCATGTCTTCTGAGAATTTGTTACTGGCTTCATCATTTCCACAAAAAATATTGTCATCAACAAATACAATGATTATTAGCAAACCATCTTCTATTTCCTTCAAGTATAGATTACTATCTGTTGTTCCTTTAGCAAATCCAAGCTTTACTGGATATTTGTCTAACCTTGCATACCATGTTCTTGGTGCTTGCTTTAATCCATACAATGCTTTCTTTAATTTACAAACCATGTCCTTTTCTTCTGTTAAAGGAAAACCCTCTAGTTGTTCAATGTAAACCTCTTCTTCAAGTTCTCCGTTCAAGAATGTTGATTTAGCATCCATCTAATATAACTTAAAATTCTTGTTTGCTACATATGCTAGGAACATTCTGACTGCTTCCATCCTTGCTACAGGTGCATATGTCTCTTCATAATCAATTCAATCTTGTTGAGAGTATCCCTTTCATACAAGTCTTGCCTTGTTTCTTATTACTTCTCCATTTTCATTCATTTTATTTTTGAATACCCATTTAGTGCCAATCACATTTTGTCCTTTAGTCTAGGAACCAACTCCCATGTGTCATTCTTGATTATCTGCTAGAGTTCTTCCTCCATTGCTTTTATCCAATGATAATCCTTGATTGCTTCATCTGCACTTCTTGGCTCTACTTGAGATATCAGACATAGTTCTTCATTAATTTTGCTCCTTGTCATCAGGCCTTTTTCTTTATTTCCTATTATTTGATCAGTAGGATGATTTCTTGTCAAGTTTCTATTTGGGGTAGGACTTGTTGCTTCAACTCTTATCTCAGGTATTGCATTCTATTCTTCTCTCACATCTTCAATTTGCACATTATTTTGCATGTTATTTTTAGTCTTGAAAAATAACTCATTACCTCTATTAGCCATTCCAAAGTAATCATCTCCATCAAAGTTATAGTCCATTAGCTTTTCCTTGGTACCAAACTTTTTTTCAGTTTTAACATTTGCACACTCTACTATGGTTTTTTTTCTATAGTTGAAATATTTGTAAGCTTTACTTTTCAATGAATAACTAAGAAACATGCCTTCATTGCTTCTTGGATCAAATTTACCAATATCAACATCTCTTCTAATGTAACATTGGCTTCCAAATATCGTAAAGTATTTGACTAATGGTGAATAAATGAACCATAATTCATAGGGTGTTTTGTCCATACCTTTTCTAATTTGAACCTTATTCAGTGTGTATACTATTGTATTGACTACTTCTCTCCAAAAGTTCTTTGGTACATCATTCTCAAATAGCATGGCTCTTGTTGCTTCAGCAATTGATTTGTTTCTCCTTTCAGCAATCCCATTCTGCTCAGGTGTATGGGGTGAGGATAATTGTCTCCTAATGCCATGTTCTTCACAATAGATATTGAATTCTCTAGAGGTAAATTCTCATCCTTTGTCTGATCTTGAGTCCAAATTCATTCTCAACTTTGTTCTTAAATATCTTCAATTTCTCAAATGCTTATGATTTCTCTTTAAGGAAAGCTACCCATATCATCCTAGTGAAATCATCAAAAAAAATCATAAAGTACCTTTCTCCATAGAATCCTCTTCTTCTTGTAGGACCACTTAGATCTATATGTACTAATTCTAGCTTTTGTGTAGTGTAGAACTGCTTGCTAGGGAATGAGACCCTTTTTTGCTTGGCCAAAATGCATTCCTTGCAAATAGTGTTAGTGGGTTTAGAGATCTTCAACAAATCTCTTACAACAAGTTTGTTACTGGCCTTTACAATGTTATCAAAATTAATGTGATAGAATCTTCTATGCCACAACCAACTGTTGTCAATTTTTGCAACTAAACATGTTATTTCAATGGAATTTAACTAAAATACATTACCTCTGGTTTTTGTGCCAGTACCAAGTAGTTTTTGTTCCTTGTTCTTGACAATGCATGTATCATTACCAAATTGCAGTTCATAGCCTTTGTTGTCCAACACTCAACAAGTTATGCTTCAATCCATCAACAAAATAAACATCATCAGTATATGTTTTACGATCAAGTGTTATAGATCCAATTCCTGTAATATGACAGGATGCATTATTCCCTACTTTGACAATTCCTCCATCATGGTTTTTGAATTTGACAAATTTTCTCATATCACCAGTCATGTGATGTGAACAACCACTATCAATGATCCAGTCTTTCTTTCCAACTTGTGAAATCAGCGCACTTTCTTCCCTCATTTCTCTATCAAGATCATCCTCTTTTATGGCCACAAATCTTAATTCATCTTCACTTCTTCTTTGATTAGATTCTTCTTCATCTTCTTCTTTATTAACATATAGACAATTTCTAGGTCTTTTAGATTTGAATATACCCTTAAACTTCCTTTCTCTTTTAGGAAATTTAGATGCATAATGACCATATTCATTACAAGTCCAGCATTTAAAGATATTCTTACCACCTTTTTCTCTTTCCACCTTTTTCTCTTTCCACAAGAAGAGCCATTCCTTCTTGGAAATTTTCTTCAATGGATATGTTGTTGATAGCAATGTCTCCTTGTGCTTTATTGTTCTTTGCCAAACCAGGCTTGATGTTCAATGCACTAAATGCTGTCTCAACTTTTGCCAATTCTCTAGACTGTTTTAGATCAAATTCTGCAGCTTTGAATCTACCAAGCAATGTTTCTTTGGTGAAATTAGTAGTGCAAGGTATCATCAGTTGAGTCATTTGTGCTACTGTCTTGATGGGTGGTGTCAGACTTTTCAAGATCTTCCATATCACTTCATCATCAGACTTCTAAGTTCCATCATAAGATGTGATTCCTACAAAAATCTCAGATATTCTCCCAACATAGCTTCTTATAGATTCATCTTCCATCATTCTAGCATCTTGAAATGCACAATATAAATTTTGCAATCTAACTCTTTTTGCATGAGTATCTCCTTCATAATTGGCTTCTATGATTTTCCAAATTTCATGAGATGTTTTAAGTAGTTCTACCTAACTGTACTCACTTTTAGCTAATGTTGACAATATTACTTCTCTTGCCCTTATATTGCACATAAATACTTCTCTCTGTTCTTCGATGTAGGTTTTCAGTTGATCTTCTTCTGTAGGTTTTGGATGTCTTAGTCACAAGACAATACCCTAGTCCCATGCACAAGAGATGAGTCTTCATTTTATTCTTCATGTTGTCATAGTTAGTGCCATTGAATCTAGGGCTTTCTTTTCTGAACATATTCGCCATGGATCTCCCAAAGTTGTTAAACTTTCCTTCAAGGACCTGTGGCTCTGATACCAATTGTTAGAAGTAATATTTCACCAATATAACTAAGAGGGGGAGTGAATCAATTATATAACAATCTCAATTCAATTCTTTCTTTATCAACCAAAGTAAATAGAAAACATAAATGCGCACACACAAATACACTAGATATGTTGACTAGGGAAACCTTTGATCAGAGGGAAAACCCAAGTGGGAATGATGCCCACATAATAATGTACTAATCTAAATATTCCTTGTTAGAGGAAAGACCCTATTAGGAGTCTGTTACAATGCTTGGTACAAAGAGTTTCTGTTAGGAGACTTTGAATCCCTGTTAGGAGATTCCAACCTTATTAGGAGTTGAGGAAGGTAGCTAAAACCACTATCCAAATAGCTTTAGGATCAGACCAACGAACCCACTGTCCAATTGATCTTGGTGCTATTCATTTAGAATAAACAATCTCTTTCCCTTTTTTCTGTCCAATACGTTAGACCTCTTCTCCTTCAGATCATTCAAAAAGATCTGGAAGTCATCAGTAACCCTTAAGGTCACTTACACACATAGCAGATTACTATGCTTTCCTCCTTAGCAATTCACAAGTTTGCACTGCTTCTTGATCATCCTTGATATTTTTTTTAGAACTTGTAAAACTCTTTTCCTTTATACCATACTAAATTATTAACCCTTTGAGTTGGCTCCACATACTTAACATTATTTGAGTCAGCACCACATACTTAACATTATTTTGAGTTGGCTCCATATTTAATTAAATGAAATAGACATTTAATTAATGTTTTTGGCTATTAGTTGTTCACAAACTTTCACATGTGCAGCTTCCATACCTGCACACTTGTTGACATCATCAGTTGTTAGTATTCTTCCTCTAGTGAATTGCGCAACTCTTCATTCCAAACATATAGTATTATATTGATCATACAATAGAAATTGTTTCCCTAATGCTATGTTTCCTGTGGTTCTCTATAAATCATTGATATGTTCTGTATGATGTCAATTCAAGTTTTGCACACTTGATCACATGTCAAATACATGTTGTAGTACTTTTTGTTAACCGTGCATAGGCAGATATGCAATGTGGTTTCCTTAATTCACAAATCTTAGTCTGCTGCTCTGTCAGTTTTACTATGTTGTCATCAATGACAAACACAGTCATAACACTATTTTGCACTACTCCCCCATAGCATCAACATTCATGCTAATAACTTGTGATCTAGATAAAGTGATATCTCACGCCCTTTTTCATTTATCGTATATTAATCTCTCTTTTCTTCATAAAAACTTTGACTACAAGCATAGCCCTCAATCTAGAGTATCTACCCCAAGATCTAATAGTTTAGTGCACACAGATTCTTCATTATAGTTGATTATTCCTATGTCTAATTATAAATTAAATCTCCATAGCATTGGTTTCATTTCACTTGATTTTATTTTGCAATTTGGCACCTTCTTGAAGAAGATTATGCATTTTTTCTTGCCTCACTTTCTCATATCCAACACGGAGATTCCTGTCCAAGAGGTCCATAGTATATAGGAATTTCATATCATCAGGAGATTTATGCAAATGCTAATGATTCTTTGATAAGAGAACATTCTACTCACCCTTTTCAATTGGATTCTGTTGTAAATGAGCTTATTTTTAATGATCAACTGCTCTCCTTCTTGTCTAGACTAGGAGTTGTTTAAGATTCTCAAGGTCATTCCTTATCCACTAAATATGCCCAAATATTAGTGGAAGAGTGTAGTGTACCACTCCCCCCTCAATTCTTTGATGGAGATAGTATGCCTTATGATCTACTTGAGGATATTGCATTTTCTAATCTAGGTCCCCCTTTGCCTAGACTAGAGGGTTCTAAAGATGCTTCAGATCTTGTTGTGGCAATTACAAAGTTACCTACTTCAAAATATGGTTTTGGTCAAACAAGGACCAATTTTGTATATCCACCTTCTACCAATGCTAGTTTTAATTTCTCCTATAAACTATTTGTGTTACAAACTCCTCTTTCACCGACCATGAGTAAAAAATATTCTAAACCTAGGGGTAGGTCATCAAAAGCTTCAAAAGCTAAATAAGAGGTTGATGCAAGAATCTAATCAACATTGTATAGTAATTTTCCTACTTCTAAACAATTGACAAAGAGAGTCAAGATCTCTCCTTGTCAAGTATGAAGATCCTTTCATCGAATGTCAAGGTCATTAATGCCCCTAACAAGTTGATGCAAGTAAGAGATGTAAACTTCAAGGATTTCCTACTATACTTTCCTAATACCAACTCAAGACTAGGTTAGAGGTGAAATGGTCTTTTCCACACACCAACTTCACCCTTTCAAACTCACTCTATCTTCCAAGTAGTCTAAAACCTTCCACAAGGCACAAATCTTCACCCACACCTCACTTCCCCTACATCCTCTAGGATCTTAAGCTTCCATGCAGCCTAATACATCCTTCTCTACTATTTACCAAGATTCTTGACCAACTAACAAGTTTAGGGCTTCTTCATACACCAAACACACAAGTTACACTAGGAGGCCTAATAGGGGCTTAATCCTAGTAGCCTTATTTCTCCCACACTAGAACTAAACTTCATAAAATTACAAAAAACTTCCCAAAAAATAATTAGAATCCACTATATCACCAAATACGATATCTAAATCCTTAATATGGGCTATGGGTCTCAACCCTTAATCCCTTTTCTCTCGAGCCCTAGTTTCTAGGCTTTAAGGCTTAAATACATAGTTTAGCATTTGAGGCTTCCAATATCAAAACATGTGATGGATTTTATCCTTCCATCTGCATTTACATCATTCCCCATGGCTGTCCACCGAAGCTCCAATCTCCAAACCCATTTCTCTATCTTTTGTGATGTATTCTCAGCCCATCAGCATGTGAATTCGCAATACTGCCATACTCAAATAGTGTTAAGGTATCACAGTCTAATGAAAGAAGACTAAGAACACACTATGAATTTTTTCCATGACCTAATACCTTTATATTCATCAAACACTAGATGTTTTCACCATGGATATCAAAGGAAATACATTATTTTCATACAAACCCTTAACACAGTCTAGGGTAAACAACAAATAAAATATAAATTGAAACTAACAATGGTTTTCTTTTATTCTAATGAGTAAGTTATTTTCTTCATAAAAAAACCAAGTTAAAACTTTCTAAATATTAAACTAAACACTTACTGTCACCATGCAACCAAATTTTGAAAGATGCTTGCTAACTGTGCATATTTTTCTTTCAACAATTGTGTATCTTTTCATTCCAAATCCGTACATAGCATACCAACCTCTTCTAGGTGAAAGATAAATTTTTTATCTATCCTCCCCTTTGACCTCACAACTTTATCTACTCATGTTCAATCCAAATGGAGCTCTAACTATTGGACTTCTAGATTTTCGCAAGAAAAGTTACAAAAAAATTGCATGACAACTTTTATTGAATTTTTTGTAATTTTACAATATTTACATAATCTTAACACAAAAACTTCACAATACCTACCAACCTACACTGAAACATGTCAAAGGATGTTGAAACTTGGGAATGATGATTTTTGGTCAACTCTCAATGTTTGACCAATCATTGACCACCCTCTGACTTTGCTTATAACCCTATTACACATGAAACCATGTTTCCTAAATGCATGATAAGAATGCCTAAACTATCTTGTGTCATCTTGGACACTTATTTACTTTTAATATTCTCCTCCTTGGTGTTTGACCACCTTATTTAGGACCTAGGGCCCCTACACCACAAGTGTAATAAGATCAAGAAATGTCTTGATTCTACTCAAAGTAATGTAGTCTTATTTCAAGAAACTAAGTTGTCAATAGATAATTTCTAGAAATCTAATGTTTATTTAGCATCATGGAATTCCTCACATGTCCCTAGCTTGGGTGCTTCTAGTGACATTGCTATATTAGGGAATCCTAAGACTATCAAGGCTCAACATCTTCAATAGTGAACTAATTGGAAAATACTATCTATCTAATATTTCAAATTTTCATTCCTATTTATTAATGTTTATGGCCCTACCTATATAATAGATAGATAACAACTTTGGCTCACACTTACAGGTTTAATTCAGCATTTAATAGGTGCAAAGTTTAATATTGTTGGTGAATTTAATGTCATTCTGCATCCCAGAAATAATATTGGAGGTATTATTCCCCCTCCTAGAGCTACCCATGACTTTAATGACTTTGTTGATAATAATGCTATATTTGATGTTCATCCATAAGCTCAATCTTTCACTTGGACCAATAGAAGAGTTGGGTTCCACTGGATTGTGATTAGATTGGATAGATTTCTATGTTCACAATGATCAAAATTAGAGAATTATACTATCCTATTAGATATACAACCATATTCTCAATTCGGCCATTTTCCTATTCAACTTTTAGTTCTTCCATCAAATTCCCCTCTTAGTAGTTTTTTGAGGTCATCCTTCAATTTTGAAAGTGTCTGGTATCATCATCCCCATTTTGATGGCCTTTTAAAATAATGGTGGAAGGATGCCCCATTAGAACCTAAAACTAAAATTTTTAAGTTTCATAAGAAAATGCAGTATGTCAAAGGGATTATTAAAATCTAGAATAAACATGTTTTTAATAACATTTTTGAGGAAAAAAATGTAGTAGAAGGAAAGCTAATTGAGATTAATCTACATATTTTAGTCTGTGGTTTAAATTATAATACGCATGCAAGGCAACATACATTACAAGAGGGGTGGTCTAAATTATGTAAGTGAGAAGAAGAGTATTAGATATAGAAGTCCAGAGAGATATGGCTTCAATAAGGGGATCAGAATACTATATTTTTCCACTCATTTGCCAAACAGAAAAAGGTTAACAACACTATTTTTACAACTTATGACCATTTAGGAAATTTATTTTTTGATGCTAAGGGTACCTAAGATGAGAGTGTGTGGTTTTTCTCTAATCTCATTTCCCCTCTACATCAAGAGCCTCTCCCTTCTCACCTTGTACATGAGTTGTTGGATTCCATCCCCCCAATGATTACACAACATGACAACTTGATTCTAATGGCCCCTTCAACTATTTTTGAGATACACCTTGTGGTTTTTTCTATGCCTTTAGATAAGGCGCCAGGTCCCAATGGGTTCATAACACTATTTTTCAAAAAAATGAGGGATGTCAACTATTTTGAGTTACTTGAGGTGCCTGAGGAATCTAATTTTTTTTTTTTCCATTCTAAAGAATACCACAAACATTGCCCTCATCCCAAAGGCCAATGACCCTTATTCTTATGCTAACATTCAACCTATTTATTTGTGTAATACCATCTATAAAATTATTACAAAGGCTATTTATTTTTGAATTAAGTCCATTATCCCAAAGATTATTTCAGTGGAACAAGGGGGTTTTGTTCCTGGTCGAGAAACTACAGAGGGAGCCATAATAGCCCATGAAACTCTTCACACATCAAAGAACATAATGTTGTGGCCTTTGTTGTTGAATTAGATATGATGAAGGAATATGATAAACTTAATTACTCTTTCCTCATCTTAGTCCTTTGTCATTTTGGTTTCTCCCTTAGGTGGTGTAAATAGGTTAAAGCTTTCATCTCAAGTGTAAACTTTTCTATTCTCATTAATTTTCCCAAGGAGTTCATCAAGGTGATCCTCTTTCTCCAATCCTTTTTATCATTATGGCAGAAGCCTTCAGCAAACTTATTAATTTTTTTAATAAAAATGGTATCTTGAAAGGTGTTAACATAGTTGGTACATCCTTATCCATAACTCACCTCTTTTTGTTGATGATAGCTTACTCTTTTGTTCATCTTCATATCAAAAAGCACAAAACGTGAAGAAAACCATTGATTTATATATGCAAGTTTAAGGAAATGTATTAATGTAGATCAATGAAAAATTATGTCTTTAATACTTCTTAGTTGGTTTCTCGAATGATAGTCCAATTGCTTGGTTTCCCCCTTGACCGGTTGCCTTCTACTTATCTTGGCATTCCCTTTTTCATGGGTTCAAATAAATCTTCTTATTGAAAATATGTTATTGATCATATCAAAAATAGAATTAGTACATGGAAGGTTTTTTGGTTATCTCTCTTGGGTAGAATTTATCTTATTAAAACTGTTCTCTTAGCCATTCCAAATTATTATTTCTTTATTTTTCAATCTCCTAAAGACATCATTTCTCAAATTGAAACTTTAATCTTCTCATTTCTTTGGTCAAAAAATTTAAATGAACAGAAGAAAATACCCCTTATTTCTAAAAAAATTCATGTCAACATCTTTGAAAATTAGAGGTTCGGACTTCACAACATTACTAATAGAGATAGGGTTTTTGGTGCTAAATTAGTTTGGTAGATACATGACAAACCCTTTTACAAATAGTATCAAATTTTACAAGAGAAATATTTGGATAACATGGAATCCTCTACGATTTTTATTTCCTTGGCTCTACCAAAAGGCTCTTCCATCTAGAATTTCATGATGGCCTCTAGGGAAGTTATTACTTCATTCATATCCTTGGAAATGCATAATGGGGAAAGTGTCAACTTTTGGTTCGATTCTTGGAACAGATTATCCCCCCCTCCCCCCTTTCATTTTTTGACTCTTTAAAGGACTTTTCAAATATAGTGATGCAAGCTTTGGGAATGTCTTTCTCTAATTATATCTCAGCTATACATAGATTTATAGGATTGGTTATTTGGAAAGATCCATCAAATCTCCCTTTATCTCATAATCAGGTTGATTCTTTGAAACAAAAATTAGTTAAAAACAAAGTATTTATGTCTAATGAACCAGATTGCCTCTTTTAGGCTCTAGCCAAAGATGGTAAATGCTTTGTTAAGAAAGGATACTTATCCCTTCAAAAAAATTAACATAACCAAACCACATGTATTGTGATCATCCACATAGACTAAAATCTCTATAAATCCCTTTAATGATGTACTTTTTTTCCAAGATGTAGAAACAATAGATCACCTCCTCTTCAATTTCCCTTTTGCCCAAGATTGTTGGCATTTTGTTCTTTGTAAGCTTAAGTTTTTTATGCCACTACCTAATTCCTTGTGGTATCTCTTTCAAGCATGGCCAAGTCTACACACCAATTCAACTTTTTCATTTCTTTGGAAGTGTATCCCTGCCTCTATAGTCTAGGCCATTTGGTGGGTGAAAAATAAGAAATTTTTTTAGAAAATTTTCATTTTCAGTCTCCCAAGTTCTGAAAGGATTGGAAAGATCAATTATTGAGCTTGTTAATGCTAAAGTATGTAAGTACAAGGGTAATCATATTTTTTCTTCCTAGGATAACTATGTTGTTCAACATTGGAAAGGATTTTTCTTTCCTCATCTACCAGCTCCATTATGCCCATCCAAGGTACTTTTGGTCTAGGCACAATTTAAGTGGATTTCCCCAAGTAAGGGTTATTATAAACTCAATTTTGATGAGCCTTCTAGGGGGAATCCAAGTAAATCTAGCTATGGTAAATTCATTAGATATTTTGAAGGTCAAGTGATTACAACTAAATCTTCTCCTTTCACTCTAGGTACTAATAACATAGTTGAAGCCTTAGCCTTTCTCTTTGGTTTGGAACTTGCAAAATCACTATCTATATCTAGGTTGTTTATGGAAGGGGACTCGACTGTTATTATTAATGTGTGTATTAGACTTCATGTGTATAACTAGTCCATTTAGTATATAATGCATCAAGTCTGGTGCCTTCTTGATTCAATCTTTGAATGTTACATTATGCGTACTTATAAAGAGGGAAATCTTTTAGCTGATTGTCTGGCCAATCTGGTAATAATGGGGTTATTACTAATCCTTAATGGTCTCCAATTAATCGTCTTGGCTTCCTTGATCTAGTTAATATTATCACAAAAGAACATCTTTAGAAAATTTCAAGCTCCGGACTTCATTTTGGCTCCTCATTATGCTTATTTTGGCGATTGCTAGCATGAAAGGATTTCATAGAAAAATTGTTTGGATTTCTCTCTGGTTATTATTTTTTTTTTTAATGGACCTCACTTGTTCTTTTGAGATTTCATATACATTTCAAGGATGTGGTCGGTGTATACCTACATTACATGGCCTTCTTTCTATCATCATGATCTTATTATTATATTGCAAATGAAGAACACTAATGGTAATTTTTGGGCTCCACTTTTTGGCCTTTACCGTCTCACCAATTCATGACTAATTTTACTTTTGTCCTCATCTGAGCTCTAGAATTTTGAGCAATCATTATGTACTCTTTTTTAATCTTTCATTTTTCTATGGGTTGGGTTATAGGCATGGTTTTGGGATCTTTTTTATCAGCTCTCTTCTCTTGGAGCATTGATGTAAGGGTTTTTGGGATTTAGATTTTGGGCTCACAATGTTTAATACTCTCTCAAAATGTAGTATTTCTTCTTCTGTATTCTTTTTTTGTATTACCCAATGACCAAAGTTTTTCTTCACTAGTTCTTTCTCTGGGAGCCATTTTTGAACAAATTATTATTATTAATATATATGTAAAGATTGGCCAAGAATTTTCTTTATGCTAAATCATACTACAAATAAGTTAAGTTAGAGAAAATTCATGAGTTGGGACTTATTATTTTTTATTAGAGAGAAATGGTTTTATAGGGATCCAAAATCGAAGTTTTACAACCTAAAATAAGAGTAAACCATATGTAAACTAGATAAGATTTGAACTCTTAACAAAATTCCAAAAATAAGGGAGAAATAAAAGCCCCAAAAAATCCTACAGGCCCATGGCCAAGTTTTTGAAGCTTACAACAAAAAATCCTAAACAATTTATAAGCACTTGACAAGACATTGATTCTACCTAATTTTATGAGAATTAATATCTTTGACCTTTACGATGGGATATGTGTAGGATCATAGTCAACTAAAATATGCCCTTAAGTGGCAATTAAAAATTAGAAAATCAAGGTTATGTCAACTTTGTTGGAAATATTATTATAGGTTAAGTTACTAGAAGGGGAGGGGTGAATCAATAACATATAGAACTTGAACTTAATTAATTAATCCTTTATATGAATTGTAATCTAACTACATGCATGAGAAATTGAAAACATGAAAGCATACACAACACTTTAACACATAGATTTGGTGACCCAAAAACCTTCCAAATAGAAACTAAAACTGGGGTGGGGATGATACCTACAAGCTTTAGTACTGCAGTATAAAGTTGGCTAGTTAAGGCTTACATTGATCACTTCTGATGATCTACCCTATTAGGAGCAATAAGGACTGCTAGGTCCACCTTGTTAAAGAATTTACAAACATACAATAAAGTATGCACTTTATAAAGAGATTTACATAAGATTGTTAGGTCTACCTTATTAAAATATTTGATTGATCCACTTATTAGGATGAAACAGTAGCTGATCTCTGATTTGCAACTTGGTTTGTTGAGTGAGATTCCTTTGTGTGTATAAATCACTTTGCTATGATAGATTTATCTTTGCTGCTCCTTATACTATTGTAGCCTTTGTAATTTAGTCTTCTTTTTTCTCTTCTCTGATTATATTCGATTACATTTCATTCCTTTGATGATTTGGATATGATACAATAAATTACATATATCAGTCCAATTACACAATTACAGAGTTGGCTACAATACCAGTTTACACAAATATTACAAAGTTGGCTCAAATGTAGACAATTGAGTTCTGAAGACTGACTCAGTGAGGTTCTGATACTCTGGCATCCACTGTCAATGCTTGGCATCATCATACACTCAGTAGACATAGAATCTCGGTCCATAATGATCACTTCCAAGTAGTCTTGAACTCGGTCTAAATTAGTAACTTGGTTGACACTAAGTAGCTCAGTTAACACTGGACTTGCATCTCATCAACTACAAACTCAATAAGCACTGCACAACTCAGTTTGCACTGGTAAACTTGGCATATAGTGAGATGCTTGATTTACACCTTTGATCTTCACAATAGTTATAATTGTTGGGCACACAATGAAATTTGTCCAAAGGAATCGGTAGCAACTATAGAACTCAGTAACAACTGAAATGCTTGGTTAACATTGTTAACTATACAATAAGCTCAATAGATACTTACAATTTGAATAAGTGTATGTCACTAATAAAAAACTTGACTATTATGTCAACAATCTCCCCCTTTGGCATTAGTGACAAAAACACTCATCAGTCAAAATCGAATTCAAAATGTTCCTAAATACCTTTATCCATCACCTTGTGATTCTAACTCAGTAGAGTATATTGTTTTTGAGATTTCTCAAAATTGGTTTTGTAAGATATATTTATCTACATGGTAAGGCTCCTCCATAGTATAATATATAGTATACTATACATCTAAATACATCTCCTTTCTATATACAATATATACTTGTTGTACACTCCCCCTTTTTAAATCTTTCCTTATTCACATCTTTCTCAACTTTTTACAACTTTCTCCCCCATTTTCTTTATTTTCTTTACAACTTAGATTTTTCTCCCCCATAACTTTTAAACATTTTTATAGTACATTTTCTCCCCTTTTTATCTCTTTGTAGCTTCTCATATCTTCTCCCCCCTTTTTGACATTAATGCCAAAGATTTATGTTATATATTTACATAGTAATGCCAAAATGAGACAAGAAATCTGAATTTACCTTGAGAATAATTGTCAAAGTCTTGTCCTAGTTGTCCTGCAAGACCTTACATGTGTGTAATGCAATATGCACTTTTTCTAACAACTCAATCATGGGGTTTGCAATAGAGAAATTATTGTCATGGATGAGGGTTTTGAAATATACAATATACATTTGCATTGCATCCATATTAGGGAGAATTATATTCTAGATATCTACCAATGTAGATCTGATTCTTGCTTCTTCTCTAAGCAATTTTGCACGCATATTTGTCAAAAAATTGATCTTTTTGAGATGGGCAGAGCTTGAACTTGGGTCAAGTTTCAACTATTGTGCACTCATATTGAGATCTTCATTAATCTTGGACAATTTGTCCTTTATTTCTTTTGTAAAATTTGAAACATCACATAACTTACCAAAAATTAATGATACATTTGTACATGAAGCTTCCAAATAACCCAAAATAGTAATAATTCAACTTAGTAAATGGCAATCTCTTGAGCAATGTGTTCTAACACTTTATTTTCAAACTTTTTCTCTGCTTTATGTAGTAGCTATTAGGATAAACCACGGACAGAAATAAAAACTACATGCAAATATAACCAATAAAAAAAAATAATAGAACACACAGAAATGAACACAAGGCACCAAGATTTAACGTGGTTCACCCAATCCCTGGGCTACGTCCACCAAACAGCAAGTTCGATCTTATTACAATCTAGTGATTACAACCTGATTACAATCCGTGATCTCTTACAGCTCAATACCGCCGCAAGAACCAATTTCGTATCACAACATTATGAAAAATACCCAACCCTAAGCCCTTTTATACAAGTATTAAACTGCTTTAGGGTTATAACATGTCGGCCATATGTCGGCCATAATATGTCGGCTACTGCCCAAAAAATTTTTTTGGGGCAATGCCCCGAACCCCACTATTTATGAAGTATGTACAGTACTTTCCTGATCAGTCACCACAATCTAACAATCTCCCACTTGGGGACTAATTAGGCTCCACACTAAACAACAATCTCCCACTTGGAGACTGATCCTGTAGCAATACCACTACCACATGGGGCTCCCACTGGATCAAACCATCCTGGACTCTATTGTTCTTTTATTCATGTTCAGTCTAAAAGACCAACCGAAGCTGAAGAGGAGTTCAACTTCTCCCTTGTTACAACCTTTGTCAACATATCTGCTAGATTGTCATTGGTATCTATCTTCTCCAGCTTTAACTGTCCATCCTCCAAAACTGACCGAATGAAATGGTACCACAACTGTATGTGTTTGGTCTTAGAATGTAGAGCTGAATTCTTAGCAAGATGAATGGCATTCTGACTATCTGTGAACAAATAATTATCCTTCTGAGGATGTCCCAATTCTTCCAAGAAGAACTGAAGCCATATCATCTCTTTGGCTACCTCTGTAGCAGCAACATACTCTGCCTCTGTAGTGGAGAGAGCATTAATCTTCTGTAACCTAGAAACCTAGCTCACGGCTACCCCACCAACAGTAAAGACATAACCTGTAGTACTACGCCTGGTATCAATATCCTCAGCCAAATCTGAGTCAACATAGCCCTGTAAATCAGTAGTAGAGCCCCCAAAGTGTAAACACTTATTGGATGTTCCTCTCAAATATTTGAGAATCCACTTGACAACATTCCAATGCTCAAATCCTGGATGACTCATATACCTGCTAACGATTCCCACTGCATGTGCAATATCTGGCCTAGTGCATACCATGGCATACATCAAACTTCCTACAGCTGAAGCATAGGGTACCTTGGACATCTTATCCTCCTCTTCCTATGTCTTGGGACACATCTCCTTAGTCAATTTCAAATGACAAGGTAAAGGTGTGCTGACAGCTTTAGCATTCTCCATAGAGAAACGTTGCAACACCTTCTCAACATAATCAGCTTGAGATAGCGTCAATGTTCTGTTCTTCCTATATTTGCAAATCTTCATACCAAGGATTTTTTTCGCTGCCCCCAAATCCTTCATAGCAAATGCATGTGCTAATTGGCGTTTCAGCCCCTTAATATGATCCATGTTAGACCCAGCTACAAGCATATCATCAACATATAAACATAAAATAATGTAGCTATCATCATCCAACCTCTTAAAATAAACACAGTAATCTGAATGACACCTATTATATCTATGCTCATGCATAAAACTATCAAATTTCAGATACCATTTCCGAGGTGCTTGCTTCAAGCCATATAAACTTTTCTTCAATTTGCACACTAAGTTCTCCTTACCTTTGACCTCAAAACCCTATGGCTGAGCCATATCTATTTCTTCATCCAAATCACCATGAAGAAAGGCTATTTTAACATCCATCTGCTCTAAATGCAAATCTTCAGTAGCCACAAGACTTAAAACAGTACGAATAGAAGTCATTTTAACAACAAGAGAAAATATCTCATCAGAATCAATTCCCTTTTTCTATGCAAATACTTTTACAACTAACCTGGCCTTAAATATTTTCTTACCTCCTTCCTCTTCTTTCAACCTGTAAACCCATTTATTTTGTAAAGCCTTTTTACCTGCAGGCAACTTGCACAAATCCCATGTCTTATTTTTCAGCAAAGAGTCCATTTCATCTTTCATTGCAGACTCCCACTGAATCTTAGTATCCACCTGCATAGCTTCATCATAACTTTTAGGTTCACCAACATCAGTAAGTAAAATAGAATACAAAGAGGGAGAAAACCTTTGTGGAGGTCTAATTTTCCTTGTTGACCATCTAACATTCACTGGTGTGTGTGGTATTTTTTGTTGCAGTTGTTGCACATCATGAGGAATGGTTGGAACATCAGCTTTTGGAGTATCATCCAGCACTACATAATCATCTTCTTTCTTCTCATGTTGCTGCAATAGATCTTTGTACAACACTTTCTCATTGAATATGACATCCCGACTTCTAATAATTTTAAGATTTTTAAAATCCCAAAGCCTATAACCAAATTCATTAATGCCATATCCAGCAAAGACACATTTCTTTGATTTAGCTTCTAGCTTGGTTCTATTTTCAGAGTCTATATGAGCAAAAGCTTCACAACCGAAGGTCTTGAGAAAATAATAACTCACCTTCTTACCAGTCCATGCTTCCTCTAGAATACCATAGCCCAAAGGAGTAGAGGGACCTTTATTAATCAAATATACTATAGTATTGACAGCCTTTGCCCACATGTGTAAGGGCAACCCAACATGAAACCTCATGCTCCTTAGGCACTCCATTATAGTCCTGTTCATGCATTCAACCACTCCATTTTCCTGTGGAGTCCTTGGAATAGTTTTTTGTCTACGAATACCATTAGTGGAGCAATAATCTTCAAATTCATGACTACAATACTCACCACCATTATCAAATCTGAGACATTTTAATTTCTTACCAGTCTCATTTTCAACCAAGCATTTCCATTTCTTAAAAGTTTGAAATACATTAGATTTCTATCTAAGGAAATAAACCCATACTTTTCTAGTTGCGTCATCAATAAATGTAACATAATAATGAGAGCCACCAAGGGAAGATACCTGGGCTGGTCCCCATGCATCTGTATGCACAAGCTCTAATTTCTCCTTTTTGTTTTCCTTCCTTGTCTTTACAAAACTCACTCTCTTTTATTTTTCATACACACAACTTTCACAGAAATCCATATTCACACATTTTAAACCTGGTAAAACTTTCCTTGAATGAATTACTTTAATACCTTTCTCACTCATGTGCCCAAGTCTATTGTGCCACAGCGCTGTATCAGAATCTACAACAGCTATTTGTTCTCCCTGCTCAACTGCAGTAATTGTTCTTGAATATTCATTTTTCTCTAAAATAATCAAAGTAGAAGGAACAATATGACTTGTACAAAGATATAAGGTGCCTACTTTCACACCTTTTGCTACTACAAGGGAAGCTTTTGAAACCTTCCAATTTTTATCATTAAAAGTAACTACACAACCCTCATCACCGAGTTGCCCTACTGAAATTAAATTTCTACTTAGTTTTGGAATATGTCTTACCTCATGTAGTAGCCAATGATTCCCATTCTGCAACTTAATCTTAATTTTTCCCTTTCCAACAATCTGACAGGGTTCATTATCCCCCAAAAAAACAAGCCCAAAATCCCCTTGGACATAATCAATGAAATAACCTCTATGAGGTGTAGCATGAAATGAAGCACCAGAATCTAAAATCCATGAATCATCAACACTCTCTAAAGACAGAAGCAAAGCATCCTCTTCGGATTTGTTACTTACCACATTTGCCTCCTTGTCTCCATCTAATTTATCTCCTTCATTTTTCTTTCGATTCCAGCAATCTTTCTTTTTGTGCCCTGGTTTCCCACAATACCAGCAATCATTTGGTCCTCTTGATTGAGACCTCCTCCCCTTTGACTTTCCTCTTGATTTCCCACGATTTCCAGAGTTACTTCCTCTTTCAGTCATTCTACCCCTGCTTTGTGCATTTAAAGCACTTCTTGATGTAGATCCACCTGAGGATTTTCTACGAGTTTCCTCACTTAAAATAACACCAATCACATCATCATATTTTAGGGTACTAGATCCAGGAACAAAATTACTCACCGCCATTACCAAGCCATTCTAGCTTTCAGGCAAAGAACACAAAATCAAGAGAGCCCTAATTTCTTCATCAAAATTGATACCCATAGAAGATAATTGACTAGTAATAGTATTAAACTCATTTAAATGATTTGCAACAAATCCACCTTCTGCCATTTTCATATTAAATAAATGCTTCATGAGAAATACCTTATTTGAAGCAGAGGGCTTTTCATACAGTGTCGCTAGGGTTTTCATCAAATCTTCTGTCGTCTTTGCTTTTGTAATATTAAATGCCACCGATGGTGCCAAGCATAACCGAATGCTTCTGAGTGCCTTTCTGTCCAAAAGATCCCATTCAGCTCTGACATAGTTCCCTGATTCTTGGCTTTTCCTTCCAACGGCTTCCATAAATCCTTCTGATATAAATAGTCTTCCATTTGCATCTTCCATAACTGGAAGTTCTGCCCATTAAACCTGTCAACCGTCAACTTACCCTCATCTGCCATCGCTCCCACTCAACTGTGAGACTCCCACTTAACCGTGAGACTTTCCTGCAGAGGATAACTGAAAGACAACCTTGCTCTGATACCACTTGTTAGGATAAACCACGGACAGAAATAAAAAGTACATGCAAATATAACCAATAACAAAAAATAATAGAACACACAGAAATGAACACAAGGCACCAAGATTTAACATGGTTCACCCAATCCCTGGGCTACGTCCACCAAATAGCAAGTCCAATCTTATTACAATCCAGTGATTACAACCTGATTACAATCTGTAATCCCTTACAGCTCAATACCACCGCAATCTAACAGTAGCTTGTCTTGTCCATCTACATCTTCATTATACTTCTAGACTGCCTCTGCTAATTAATACAAAATTGGTTGAGAATTGTCAACCTCTATACTTAGGGCCTCTACAAAAATATTCTTTACATCCTCAATGATCTTGAACTCCTTATTTTTCTCTTCTCTCAAACTTTTTTGTTTGGCTTTCTTTTGTAGTAGTTCACCAAAGGTTTGCATCTAGATTGGAGTTAGATTAGAGATGTCCCATTTTGGAATGACAACCTCCTCATCAAGATCTATGTCCTCCTCTTTTCATTTTCCTTTGCTCAAAATTTTTGTGCAACTATCCTTGCACTTATTGCATGTGTATTCAGAATAGAAACAATAGTAGAAATTATAGGACTTGCCACAAAAATTGATACCACACTCATTGAACTAGTGGTACAAATACCTGTAGTATCAAAAATTGATGTATCTAAAATTTTCATGTCCAAAACTAATGTATCCAACACAGTTTAAGAGGGAAGAATCTATAGATTAGTAGATGAAGTGGAGGTCACTTCAATCAATGTTGTGCTAAGTTGGATTGGTGCAAAGATTGATTGGATGCTTGTGCTTGCAATGATGGTCACAGTCAATCCTATTGAGGCTATCTCTGTGCTTGATGTTGTCAATATTTTTCTTGGAGAGTGAGGAAGTGAGGCTATAACTATTGCAGCAATCTTTACTGGGTTAGTTTCCTCAACATCTTGTGTATCTTCCTCGGTAGCCTCTTGCTCCTGTTCCTCTTTGTCTTCTACATTGTCAAAATGAATTATATCTTCATCATCCTTTTTTTCCTGATCATTATCATTGTTATCTTTTACATCAATAGCAAAATCACTCAGTTTTTGAAGGAGATAGATTTTTTTTCATGTATTTGTAGCATTCCTCACAATATGCTCAATGTCCTTCATCAATACCAGACAGGTGTTGAATTTCAAGGTTAATTTCTCTTCATTTTTCTTCAATAATTCTTTTACCTCCTTGTCAGTTAAGCTTGGCATACTTTGCCTCAGGGTTTTCTCATAGATATCTTTAGTAGTTTGTTTAGCAAATTCCCATCTTGGTTTGATCTTATCAATCAAAACACTTGGGATCTGAAGTGCAAGATGATCTGGTGAGTATTTCCACTTACCCATTTTATCCATCACTAGATCTTCAATCTACTTCTGCTCTTGTTCAGTCCTAATCTCATATTTTAGTGCCTTGAAATTGGTTATGCCACCCCCTGACTCCAAATCTTTCAATTGGAAGGTGGGTGGAGGTTTTCTAAATATTATGTCTCCTCCTTCATTATCTACTTTCTTCCTAGAGGATCTCTTGGTGAACACTGTAGTGGATGAATTAGGAGGCTTGGTAATTATTACCTTACCTTTTTCTTTAGTGGTTCTTCCTCCTCTAATTTTTCCTCATCCTCTACTTCTTTATCCTCACCTTTCCCCTCAGTTAACAAAAGAGTAGAACTTGTTTTCAACTTGGCAATTCTTTCCTTTCCTTTATTTACTGCCTAAGGGAGCTTTATTTCTAGTTCAATCCTATTCTTGGCTTCATCGTATGTGCCAAAATAGATTTCCTTAGGACAAACTGGCTCATTTATTAGTGCCTCAATAATATCTTTTGTTTCATCTATATTGACCTCATATCCTAGAGCTTTCACTCATACAATTCTAGGCATAACTGCCTGAATGTATACCTTATCACTATCTACCATAATATATATATCATCCTTGTAATCATCAACTAGTTTCTTGGGGATTCATAATCTATTATTCATTTTCTCCTTGAATGCATCAAAATAATTATCCCTAATACTAGTGTAGTTTTCTCCCATCTCAGCAATGTATTCATTTATTTGATAAAGTACTAGCACATCTTTTCTCCACACAATAGTGCCTTTTAAAAGAAATAATTTCTAAACATAAAAGAATAAACATATCAAAAGTGAGCCAAAATTACATGGGTTGTTCTTTGATGTTTTAATGCTCTCCATATTCTTGTTGAATTGATTCAATAGTAGCTTGGCAAGGTCAAGAGAAAGATTATTCTTGACTACCTTGTATACAAGGTCTACAGCTTCACACGACACACTATTTAACCTACTTGAACTGTAGATTTTGTGGACAATGATATGGATGCCAAAATTTAATTCCATGTCAATTATATTTCTTATCTTCATACCTCTTCCATCCCACTTGGCTAGGGTTTTCTTCTCCAATTTAGCCTAACCTAGGGTTTTCGTCATTTTGGCTCTTGCCAGCATGGGGAGACTAGTGATTCTATGAATCATCTTCTTTATGATCATTATTGGTTACTCCAACTATAACTATCGATTGTGCACCCATCTGAGAATAAACCTAATCCATTTTACTTGGAATTGGTGAGGCATGTGAGGAATATGGGTTAATCATTTAGCCTCGAGATGTTGATGCTCGAGTTTCAAAATGCCATTCACACATAACTTTTCTAGGGTTTCATCCATTTCTAGAGTACCAATATGTTGAATCTTGCATTTAAAATAAGAATGAATGTCATTAATCAACAATACCTTTGGAGGGATTTGAGACTGCACTCCACTTAGATCTAGGGTTTTTGTGATGGCAGGAGTGAGCTTGAAATCTAGTGCTATCCATTCTACACCATGAACCAACATGTCTAATCCTCATTTCATTTCGCTACTACTGGATGCCATCTTCACACAGTAGGGTTTGAGAGAAAATGGTTTGCTCAAATCACTTTAATGCTTTTGAAGATCACTCTATGCAATAGCTCTTGAAATTTCATGGTGCAAATGACTTTGATTTCATTCCTTTTATCAAATTCCAACATAAATGCCTGGTATGAATGTTAGATCAAGTTGATAGACTATCATCCACTTACTTTATTGAATGCTTGATGAAGTCTTCATGACTCGGTAACCACACATACCTTAGTTACTCCCAACCTTGCTCAGTAGAGTTTGTGACTTGACCTTGCTTGGTAAGATAGTAACTCGACCTTTTTCGGTGTTGACTTTCACACGTTACTTAGTGATCCCTTTGCATCTTGAATGCTAATTTGAATCTTTCATCTTGCTGACTGGAATTGATATTTGACGTTTTATTTAGTATCACAATTCTAATTCTCCTTTGAGAGATCAACTAGAAATGGTGGAGTCACTTAATTCTTGGGTGACTTGTTCAACACAGCTTGAACTTGCATTCTTAGAGGATTTTTGAACCCATTTTTGTCTCATCTATTTTCTGATGTTACTAGCTTTTTCCTTCTTTTCATCTTCAATTCTTTCAGTATTCATGCAGTTCTTGGCAAGATGATCAAGTTCTATACAAATGAAACATCTTTTGGTGGTTTCCATTTTTCTCATGTGATGCTTTACACAATTTATTCCAATTTGTCCAAATTCTCCACAGTAATGACATTTGCACCAAGTGTTGTAGTCCCAACCAAATATAGCTTTTACAATTTTTTCTGTTGGATTCAATATCTTGGTTTTACATTCCGATGACTTGTGTCCATGCTTGTTACATTCGTGACGTTTGCCTTCAAATCTTGGTTTCTCTTTGCATTCATTGGCCTTATGACCATGTTGATTGTAATTGTAGCACTTTCCTTTGAATTTTCCTTTTCCATTGCTTCAACATTTGTTTGATGCATGATCTATCTTACCAAAATGATTGAAAGTAGGTCTTTGATTCTTTTAAGATCCTTGTTTGGATGATTCACCTTCCTCTTTATATCCAATTCTTGCTTTCCCTTTCTATCTTTGATGACTTTTCTCATTTAACTGATTCATGTCTATTTGGAATTTTATCATTCTTTCATTGATTTGTTTTTTAGTTTTTAGATCATTCTACAATATTTCATTTTTTGATCTTAGGTTCATGATTTCTTCATTTGCATTGGTGAGCTTATTTAAGAAGTTAGCTTGTTGAAGGGATAGAAGTTGAATATCATTTTCTTTTCCTTCTATATCTTCTTTTATCTTTTTTTTCTCTTCCATGACTTCACATAGCCTTACTGACTGAATTTCTTGCTCTTTTCTTACTTTTATTACTTCTTCTTGTAGTGAACCATTATTTTCTAAGAGTTCTTTGATTGCTTCATTTGCTTCATCTAGGTTGCCTACTGAATGAAGGTCTTCAATTCTTTCTTCAATATAGAAATGATCATTATTTTGAATTTCAAGATCTTTTCTTCTTTTCAAGGATTGAGAGAGTTGCTCCTTTTCTTTCTTGAGCCATAGCCATTTCCAAATCTAGTTTCTCATTGTCAATAGCCTTGTCAAGTCTGAATATCTCCATGGCCTTTGATCTTTGCTCAAGTTGTTAAACTTTTCTCTAAGAACCACATAAGCTTTAATACCAATTGTTGGAAATATTATTATAGGTTAAGAAACTGAGAGGGGAGGGGTGAATCGGTAGCATATAAAATTTGAACTTAATTAATTAATCCTTTATATGAATTATGATTTAACTGCATGCATGAGAAACTGAAAACATGAAAGCATACACAACACTTTAACACATAGATTTGGTAACCCAAAAACCTTCCAAATAGAAAGTAAAACTAGGGTGGGGATGATACCCACAAGCTTTAGTACTATAGTATAAAGTTGGCCGATTAAGGCTTACATTGATCACTTCTGATGATCTTCCCTATTAGGAGCAATAAGGACTGTTAGGTCCACCTTGTTAAAGAATTTACAAACATACAATAAAGTATGCACTCAGTAAAGAGATTTACATAAGACTATCAGGTCTATTTTATTAAAGGATTTGACTAATCCACCTATTAGGATGAAACAGTAGTTGATCTTTGATCTGCAACTTGGTTTGCTAAGTGAGATTCCTTTGTGTGTATAAATCACCTTGCTATGATAAAATTATCTTTGTGCTCCTTATACTATTGTAGCCTTTGTAATTCACTCTTCTTTTTTCTCTTCTCTGATTATATTCAATTACATTTCATTCCTTTGATGATTTGGATATGATAAAATACATTACATATATATCAATCCAATTATACAATTACAAAGTCAGCCACAATACTAGTTCACACAAATATTACAAAGTTGGCTCAAATTTAGACACTTAGGTTTTGAAAACTGACTCAGTGAGGCTCTGATACTCGACATCCACTGTCAATGCTTGGCATCATCATGCAATTTGTAGACATAGAAGCTCAATCCATATTGATCACTTCCAAGTAGTCTTGAACTTGGTCTATATTAGTGATTCGATGAATACTATGAAACTCGACATATAAACTGAATCACTTGATTCACTTTACCTGGCTTAGTAAATGCTTCCACTAAAAGCTCGGTATAAACTAAATCACTTGGTTAACACTGAATAGATCAATTAACACTGGACATGCATCTCATCAACTATGAACTTGGTAAGCACTGCATAACTCAATTTGCACTAGTAAAATCGACATATACTGAGATGCTTGGTTTACACTACTAATCTTCACAATAGTTGTAACTACTTGGTACACACTAAAATTTGTCCAAAGGACTCAGTAGCAACTGTAGAACTTGGCAACAACTGAAACGCTTGGTTAACATTACTAATTGTACAATAAACTCGGTAGATACTTACAATCTAAATAAGTGTATGTCACTAATAAAAAACTTAACTATTATGTCAACAAACTTGACATGCAATTTTCAACTTGTTGTGAACTTTATATCAAAAAGTTGAGAGAAAATAATCTATAGGAAATTGTATTTAGTTTCTAAACTACTAGGTTTTATCTAAAAAAATAAAAAAAGATTGTTCAAAATTTTGAACTTTAATACAATTGTAGAAAACTTTCAAGATAAAAATAAGAAGTAGATGTAAGTCTAACCACCTTAATACAAATCAAATGATAATATTTTTTATTAAGATTCTAGATATAAGAAGTTGACTCATACCTAGATGTGACCCATATTTTGGGTATTTTTATTCTAAATAAATATTTAATTATGAATTTTCTATGATAGTATTTTTGGAATTAAAGAACTTCCATGTTTGGCCACCTTAACTAATTCAAAACTCTACAACAATTTTATTTTTATTTATTTTCCATTATATTAGAAGAAGCGTAGAATGTGATGCATCTTTTGGATTTTAAAAAATCTTGTATTGTTTGAAAGTTATAATTGTTTTTCAATCAATGTGTCAATCAACACTTTATACATGAATCCATTAGGAAATAAGTAATAATTAATTACTAAACTCATAATTTGATAGACAATAAATTTATGGAAATCTAAGAACATTCTTAAGAAACCCTTTTCATTTCATCAAATTTGGATGAAAAAAAAGTTATCAGATACATGTTTAAAGAAGAAAACCCACAAGAATTGCAAGTGAAAAACATGTTTCCGAGACATTTTAAAGTTGACCATTTAGAGTTGGTATCCAAAGATATAAAAGGCCTCATAAAGGTTTTTTTTTGTTTGGTATTAGGATGGATTGGAAAAAACTTAGAATAGATTTTGAAATGCTATGAGGCATTTCAGATATATATATATATTTCATATCACCAATTTTTTGCACACCATGATCCTAGACCTACCCTATGATGTTGATTGAACTGGTCCCTTCCTTGTTCTCATTCCTCAATCATATGGTAAGACTTTGTCTATAGTCATAATTATTAGAATCTAGGCCTTTAGTGATGCCCTTATTTTTGTTGTATGCCTAAAATTTATTCGTACTCTATAGGAAATCCTTAGTACTAGAGGTAGGATAATTACCTATCAATAAGAGGTGAACCATTTCTTCTTGTTCATTTAGTCTCCTTAACACATCACTATTATCTCATTACAAAATTTTATCAACATTGACAACCTTATTCAAGACATTCTAGACCTCAAAAATCCCATGTGCCAAGTTATGGGTATTGTCTATGATGTCCTCTAATTTTTGTGTGTTTAGGCAATGTTGCTTGGTTTCCATTAGTTTTGTTAATATAAAATTGAGAAAATCTTCAATAGAAGGAAAAAAGTGGTTAAGAGCTTGTCATTTGAGGCCTCAATTTTGCAAGTTGATCCATTTTAAATGGTGGTTTTCTTCTCATTCTCCAAATGAATGTCAATATGAATTTCTTTATCATTATCAACTAAAATTAGTTTTGAGCATTGAACCTTTGACTAGAGGATGGGAAGTATTCTTCTTTAGTAGGGATTTGACAATAAAAGAAGGGGACCTAAAATCTTTAACACCCAATTTGTACTTGTAGACACCTAAAAACCTTTAGAAAATAAAGTATTTTTATTTTCTGAAAAAGTCCTGATGACATCATCATTAATTAATTAATTAATTATTATGCCATTAAATCCCTTTATCTTAATTAAAAATATTTAATTAAGGAATCCCTCCCAAAAATGTTTAAATCTTATTTAAACATTATTTCCTTATTTATTAATTATTTAATTAATAAATTGACCAAAAATCCTAAAATAAATAAAAAATTTATTTTTTGCCCAAAAATTGGCCAATTTCCTTATGACCAATAACCTCTTCCAAAATCTTCTAATCCTTCTTTAATTTCGATTAAAGGCTAATCTCATCATTTCCTACCCCTAACCCCAACTCAAAATATTTAATTAAAATTAAATATTAATCCTCATGTTTATTAAAAAAGTTTTAATAAATATCTCCTCAACCCAAACCCTTGAAATAAATAAAACTTTATTTATTTTCTAAAAATCTAATTTATCCTCACCCTAAGAAGTTCTAGACTCTTCTAGAAAGTCTTCATCCTCATCCTAGGAAATTCTAGACTATTCTAGAAAGTCTTTATCCTCATCCAAAATCTAGACTCTTCTAGAAGATGTCTTTAAACCTAATCCTAATCCCCTCCTAACCTTGTCACATTCCCTAAACATGGGTTAAAACTTACTAACCCAAGCCAAAGTTAACAAATATCTCTTCCTTCACCCACCCTCATTAAATGCCATCCACTTGCCTATCCTTAAGCTAATCCTAAACCATCCTAATCCATCCTCTAATCATTTGCACAAGCTTAAACAAGCTTAAAACATTTCTAATCAAGTCCAAGTCGAATTTTCTCTCATCACCCTCAAAATATCTCAACCATAAAACTTTATGAAGTCCACTAGGTCATAAATGACTCTTACAAGCCCTTTTATTGCTCTTACAAGTCATTATGAGGGTCTTTATGAAGATTTTATCTCTTGAGCCTCCTTTGTTGACTCATCCTTGCCCTTTCCTCCATCCTCTCACCATGTGACATGTGTCACTCCTTGATTGGCTATAAGGAAGCACAATCCATGTGCTCTCCTCTCATGCAATCTGAGCCTTCCATAAGCTTTTTCCCATCCTTGCATCTTAGCCCTCAATCCCTCAAGCCTCTTGCCTATAAATTGGATCCTTCCCCTTTGCAAAATAACACAATCCATGAAGTAAAGTTATAATGCTATTTTGAGAGCCAAATCCATACTAAAGCCATCTATCAACACCAAAAATCCACAATCATCCATTGAAGCCCTTTTTGAATCATAAAGCTTGAGCATACATCCTATCTATTTAGACAAAGCTACTCAACAAGAGAGCTTCTTATTGAGAGAGCCCATTAATGGCTCATATTCTCAATTAAGAGCTCATCTTAGTCTATCTTGAAGTTTATGAATTTTTTTTAGTTTGTAGAAGCTTTATTTAAATTTGGTTTCTATTAGCATACTAACATTTCTCATATACATTTTGGCACGCCCGGTGGGACCCCACATGGGTCATCTTCATTAGCTTTTTTAGTCAAGTTTTGTATGTCATTTGCTAATTTTGGCTAATTTTGCTTGTTTTTGTGATTGGTAGGATTGTATAAATTGGTTGTGTAGGTCCACATGAGCATGAAGAAGACAAAGGAACTCATAGTCTATCTCATAGTATTTGCAGATTTTTCAAGCTTATAGGTGGACAAAGCACTTGGAATTCTTCTTCCTCTTCTTGTCTATATTCTTCTTATTCCATCTACTTCTTCTTCTTCTTCTTGTGGGAGATCTTGGCCATTTTTTTTTGTTAAGGAAGCAAAATCATACACACTTCTTTTTAGTGCTTAAAATGAACCCCCAAATCATACTTAAATCCATTGAAAAACTAACAATTTGCAAAAAAGAAAAAATCTTTTAACAAGTGAAACTAAACCAATCTAATCATTTGCATCCTTGCAACATCAAGGTTTTAGATGCATTCATGCAAAATTAGGAACACTTCATTTTTGGGAATTTAAAAAGAACTTCAAGTTTCTATTTCAAAAGGTTCAAAATCAACACTAAGTGCACACTAAAGTTCTTTTAAAAAATTTCATGAAAACTAAGAGTCCTAAATGGTTGCCAAAAATTGTCCTAAAAGCTTTTGTTATTTTTTCCAAACAAATGTCTTATTGCAAAATCTTGAATGTTTCTTAGGATTTTCATGCATCAAAACAATCTAGGAATATCATTTTTGGGCTTAAAACATGCAAACTAGAACACAAAATTTTGAATGAAAACCAAAGTCCAAAGAGTCATTTTCACTTTTGAGTCCAAAACAAAATCTTGAATGATCTAAGGTTAAAACAAAGCACTTCAAAGTTCTTAAAACAACACACAAAATCTCAATCTTGAATGCTCAAAAGAAAACACTTGAATGTTTAACCACTTGTCTTTGAATGCATGTTGCTAAAATCACTCTTGAATGCCATGGATTAAAATCAAATTTTCCTTGAATGCATGATTAAAACAAAAAATCCAATCTTGAATTCTAAGGATCAATTAACCATTGCAATATCAAACACTTCATTTGGAGCTTCTAAAAATTGAACAAAACAAATCTCTTTTTGCAATCTAGGTAAAGTTTGATTTTTGGACATTTAAGAAACCTTGTTAAGTTAAAATACAAATTTGCAAAAATCAATTTGAGTAGTTTCTTGGACTCACCTCTTTTCTAATCACCCATCAAATATTAACCATTGGTTGCAATCTCAGCGCCATTTATGGGGATGGGTCTACTTGAAAAAGGTGTTAAATGTTCCACAATCTAACTCACTCACTTGGTCTTTGAATGTTTGCTTTAACTTTATCAAAATTCTTAAATGATCAAAACTCTAGATTAAATCGATCACACTTCAAGTTTGGGCACTAAAATTGAACAACAACTGACGTGGAGAGCCTCCGGGCGCGCGCTTGAAATCGAATCTCACACACTTTTGTTTTGGGCTTAAAACAAACTCACACTCAATCTTGAATGCCTTAAAGAAAATTAATCGATACTTGACGTGGAGGGCCTCTGGGCGCGCGAGTTTGCTTTTGTTGACCCTAACTCTTCTTATTGTTTTCATTCTTCGATCGATTTACTTTTGTTGGCGCTTCAAGTTGGAATAAACATTGTATCTTAAACATGAGTGCTTGCAAAGTCTAGATCAGAAAACTTAAGCATCAGTTGGTAAAAAAACAAGTGTGTTTTTTAGCCCAAGGTCATCCAAGTCTTCTCTCCCCTTGTCGTCTTTCGAGGCCATCTTGGGTGCATAAGATTAGGATCCAAAACCTTGTTTCTTTTTAGGAGGCCTGCTTGGGGATTTCATCACCCCTTGGACGACCTCAACTCCAGCGTTCTGGCGGAGTATAAGAATCGGAAGGTGAATCGAAAGACACCTCTCTTGGGGTCAAGATTTTGTCACTCGGGCTAAGCCTCAAGGAACTTTATACCCTTGAGAAGTGAAAGAGGAGAAGTGGGTTACCGCTCCTCTCAGCTGTGTGACATCTTTTTGGTCTCATCTACGGATTTGGGCCTCACGTACCTTGGGTATATCGAGGACTCCTTAGCTAAGCCAACTGTCAACCCTGTAGACAACCATCTAGGATGTTAATGTGTTTAAGGTGACTGATCGAAACATTTGTAGAACATACACACTCCTTGGCGCAAGTATCACCTTCTGAGAATCAAAAACTTCTATCTGGTTGTTTCTATCTATTGCTTGATCTTTTATTTGTTGAATAAATATTTGCCAAACTTGGTCAATCCTAGCTTAGGGCATACTTAGCGTAGTCACTGCCTATTCCAGAAGTTGAATGAGTTGAGGCAAAAAAACCAAGATCTCTCAAAGCCAAGCAGATTCAGAAATTGATGTCAGAGCAACCCAAACCCAAACAGAAGTTCCACAAAGTTAAACTCAAACCATCTCTAGCATACCAAGAACTTTCAGCCAAGAGAAAAGAAATAACACCAAGCCCACGAATTGCCAAACTCCACAAAGTAGAGGCAAAAGCTACCGACGAAGCACTTCAAGAGGCCTGGTTAGAGCGCACCATCAAATTTAGCCAACATCCAGGAGTTAATCCTGCTTATGCCTTACCAACTAGGCATGATTTCTATGATTAGACACCCTTGTTTCTCCACATCTTCTTGGATAAGCTTCACTTTAGAGTCATTTTTGTAGAAAAGCCAGCCATCTTAGGTTATCCCCTTAAGCATTATTAGCTCATCCATATCATTTAGAATCAAACCATCTAGCCAGCAATCAAAACCTCACATCCAAGCCTTAAAAATTGTTGTCACTTTTGCCAAAAGTTTGCCACTCCTAAAATTCTTCCAAATCCATCAATCTCACCAAGGTTATCCCTTTGACAGAGCTTTGTCTAGGGTAATACAGCTTTGTCACTTGTTATCCCTCATCACCTTGAGCTAAAGGTTGGGATCCACAAGTGGTCAATCTCGTGTTCTTCCTAAAGGATCATCAGCCTATCCTTAAGTTGACACAATCACCACCGAGCTTGCACATAGGAAAGCAGACCTTTCGTGCTTTGGAAACATATCTTTGAAGTTTGAATCTCCAACCCAATCCTCCTTAGGTTTTGTCATATAGCTTTGCCTTAACTTAGGAAATCATTTGCATAGAGAAGCCTTCCCGCTTTTGCATCCATCAGCATTATTGCATCTCATCCCTAGGAGCATTTTTCATGCCACCCGTCACTCGCTTAGCCAAGAAGAAAGAAACAATGGATCCTTATCATTTGGATCGAACAACCTCACCCCCCTTGAGCACTCAGCCATCCTTCAGCCCAGAGAAAGCTATGCCATCATGTACTGACATTGAAGCTTTCATGAACCAACCAGGAAATGCAGTATTGGTAAATGCCATTATAGACAAGAACAAAGAGACAATCATGGCTAATTTTCGAAGGGAAAATGTAGGAACCTTTGACTTTGGAAGACCCCCTCCATTATCAGATCCATCTCACCCATTGTTTGGGCAGCTACCACCACCCATAGGCTCTTATGATCCAAATTATCCTCAATATATGCCAAAAGAAGAGCCTCCAGCCAATCCATATGATCCAACAGACCCAAACATACCATCATCCACCCAAGTTGAAATCTCCATGCCGCAAGCCAACCCAACCACCACCACTCCATCCTTGGTTCATACCTCTCCGCTCCAAACCCCCTTTACCCAAAACAGCTCACCATTCACCCCCGTCACTATTGCTGCTGCTGCTCCCCAACCCAGCCTTCCAAATCCACCCATCTCCCAAATCAGTGCTAGCATCTTTGGCCAACCTTAGCAATATACAACAGGGATGCCACCCATGGGGCCAAGTAATCAACCTTTCATCACCCCCAGCTTGTTCACTGCAGCCCAAAGCACAATCCCATCATTTCCATTAGGTCTTGGGAGCTCAATACCATTAGCCACAAATCTACAAGCTACTACCCTCACTCCACAAAGCTATCAAATCCCACAAGCTACTACCAATTTTCTACCAAGCTCCCAAGTGACCCCAGCCCCTGCCACCACTCTACCAAGCTTCCAAATCCAACCACAAAGCTATCAAACCCCATCAGTTCCATTCCCAAGCTTTCAATTCCCACCACCTCCACCACCAACTAATCCATTACCTCCAATTACCAACTACTTTTCAATGCCACTTCTAGGAGGTAATCCACCACCCCAGCCAACCACCAATTATTTGCAGATACCATCCCAAATGGGGGCACAACCCACATATATTGGTCAAACCCCACAAGCCCCCCAATCCTTTCCCCAAGCCTCTCAACCATCTTATACCTTACCTCCACAAAGCAATCCATTTATCCCACAGCCAGCTTATGTTCCTCAAATCCCATATCAACAGCAAGCCTCGCAGCACATGCAGCAATATGCGCCACCTCCCCCTCAGCAACCTGTCATCCATCATGCAATTGCCCAAACAATGTACAATCCCTATCAGCAAATCCCTCATAGCCATCCATATTCAGTGGCCCCATCCAACACATACCTACCTCAAGGCACTCCTACATTAGGGGCACCCCAGCCATCACCTATCAATTCAGAATGGGAGCAAATGAAGATAGCTCTGAAAGCCATCCAAGAAGGGAATGATCCGAAGACATTCAAGTTTGAGAATGTGTGTCCTTACCCATTTGACAGAGCCATTACCATGACACCATTTCCCAAACACTTTGAGGTACCCAAATTTGACAAATTCAGAGGAAAAGGAGACCCTGTCACACATATCAAAGAATTTTACATGCACTGCCAGGACGTAGCATACAATGATGTCTTCCTCTTGCGCCTTTTTCCCAAAAGCTTAGCTAGACCAGCTCTTGAATGGTTTTATAGAATCCCCTATGGCACAATTAAAAACTTTGCTGAATTATCTGAGGCATTTGTAGCCCAATATGCCCATCTTGTTGAAACAGAGCTATCAATAGTTGATCTTGTCCACACCAAGCAAAAAGGTGGAGAAAGCCTTGCCGAATACCTGCAAAGATGGCAAACCCTTACCACCCGCATATCCTGCACCTTGCCAGAACGCCATGTTGTGAAAATGTTTATTGATAATGCCCATCCTAGCTTGGCTCACCACATGACCATGAACTGTTTGCAAACCTACAAAGATATCAAAGAGAAAGGAATGATCCTTGAGCAAGGACTCATTAAAGATGGTGTGGTCAAGCTTTACAAGGAAGCCAACCAAAATCAATCACATTCCAATGACAAGTCTAGGTATTGGAACAAAAACAAGCACGTTGCAACAGATGGCGTCACTGACACCAGACATGTGAATATTGTTGGTCCTTCTCACGACCAGTCCAACCCACCATATCAACCAAAAAATCAACAAGCTATAAACTACCAACAACAGAATAACCAAAGCTATCAAAACCACAATCCAAGACCCAACTTCCAAGGGTCTAGCAATCAAGCTAATGCCATCAATGTAGCTGCAGGACAAAAGCCTAGATTCCAACCTACACCTAGAAACTATACACCCCTTGGTGAACCATTGGATGTCATTTTTGAGAAATTAGTCAAAGAAAACCTCATCAAATTTCCTCCTACCCAGCAAAATGACCCAAGCCAATCCAAAGCTGCATGGTACAAAGATAATGAGTACTGCAAATTTCATAGGGTAAAAGGTCACACTACCCTCAGATGCATGAAACTAAAAGACTATGTGCAGGACCTCATTGATCGGAAGGAAATCACTGTTGGTGCCCAAACCTCTCCCAATGCAGGCTTACAGATCTATCAAAATGCTTTTCCTCCACACCACAACCAAAATCCTGGAAAAGCACCTATCCAAACCAACAAAAACAACACCAACAACCGTCAGCCAAACCAACAGCATGGGAAGAACAATGACCACACTTCATCCTATATAGACTATGGTAGCCTTATAGGTTGTATATCCGAGAAAGAGCCTTCCGTCAATGTTATCAATATCCAAGGACCAAACAATGAGTGTGCAATCACCACTCGAAGAGCGCAATTTAACATCGCAGGCCCACCTGTTACACCAACACCATCAGCGCCATCAAAAAGCCAGTACAATATCTTGGAACACCTTGGGAACATGCCAGCCCAAATCTCCATTTTAGACCTTCTTCGCACTAGTCCTGTGTACAAGAACATCCTTGATAGTGCTCTCATAGAATCTCGTGTCCCTTTTGATATCAATGCTACTGATTTTCGTAATCTTGTTGGACACCTCTCATCCTCATGTGCCCTATCGTTCAAACCCATCGACATACCCGTGGTTGAGCCAGATCACACCCTTCCGCTTCGCATAGCCATCATGGTATCCAACTTTGCTGTAAAAAGAGTAATGATAGATAATGGATCAGCCTTGAATATTTGCACCCTAAAATTCATAAAACAAGCTAGGTATACTGAGGCAGATATCATCAGTGAGGTTATCACCATCAAAGCCTATGACAACTTGGAAAGAACCACAGAAGGAACTATTTTGCTGCCAATCAAGGTTGGGCCAGTCATCCAAGAGACACTCTGCCATGTTATTGATCTAAACCTACCATTTAACATCCTCCTTGGTCGCCCATGGATTCATGCCATGAAAGCTGTTCCATCCACTTACCATCAGTGCATCAAATTTCTGCATCAAGGCACTGAGGTAACCATCCATGCCGATCCAGAACCCTTTGCTTACTGCAATGCGGTTGAAGCTTCATATACAAACCATTTCCCTGGAATTGATATTGGCACATCCATCGCCAGCTCATCCCACACTTATAATGACCCAGAAACCATCCTCGCCTCTACCCTGTCTACCGTGAAGATCAATAACAAAGGTTGTGGAGAGTATAGTCTGTCAGATGCATTTATTGTCAGGGCACTCCCACTTGATCCACATGCCCATGGACGACCGACATATCACAAAGCTAAGGAGGTTCCACCTCCTCGATACAAACAGTTTGGCCCAACAACCTTTGTATCCTATAAAATCCCTCTTCATGAGGAGCTCACTCCAGATATCAACAAATGGTTACATAAGGATGCACCTCAAAGAAATCAAGCACGCCTTGATCACTTCAGCCAAAAGTATCCCCAAGAACATAAGCTCATCACTGACAAATGGAACTATCAAGGTGGTGGTCTAGGACCAGAAGAAAGAGGCATGCAGTGCCCCATCGACGCACATAAGTGGGAATCGAAGTCAGGTCTTGGCTTTGGCATATCCACAACTGGGGGCACCAATGAGAACGGTCACGCTTTTTCGAACATTCACCGCAACCTTGTCGAAATCGAAGACATTCCTGAGGAAGTTGAAAAGAGAGCCTACGACGATATCCTAGACCAAATCTCCCTCGGAGACTCTGTTCTCCAAGAACTATCCATCCACCTCATTGACCTACCACTCGCCCATCCACAACTCATAGATTGGGACCAACCAAGTGTCATACACATCGATGAGTTCACATCAGAGGAGGCACTTCTAAGATTCATGGGAGCTGAAACTCCTCACAAGAAAACAAAGCCAGATTCTGACTATATCTACAAGCTAGATCCCAAGGGGTATTTTGGAGAAAATCCCCAACCTAGTTCCGATACACCCAAAATTGGAACTAAGTTGAATCTGAGACTAGCTAAGGCAACGAAGAGAACCCCTCAGCAAGAAAATCCAGAGCCACAAGAAGAACATGAGGATTTAGCATTGCCTCCTCAAGATAATCGACCAGAGGTGTCTTCTATTCTAATTGAGGATACTCGAGAAGTCAACATTGGTTCTTCAGAGATCCCCAGACTTGTTCACATTGCTGCGTCCCTATCACAAGACCAAGCTGACCTCCTCTTTGAGGTCTTAAGAGAGAATATTGGCCGATTTGCATGGTCATATCAGGACATGCCAGGACTTGATCCAAAGCTTGTAGTTCATCATCTTGTAGTTGATCCAAAGATCAAGCCCGTCAGACAAAAGCTTAGAAAAATGCACCCCAAGGTGGCATTATTGGTCAAAGCTGAATTAGAAAGAATGCTAGCTGCTAAGGTTATCTGAACTATCGACTACTCAGAGTGGATCTCCAACATGGTCCCTGTCACTAAACCTTCCGGTGACATCAGAATCTGCACTGATTTTAGAGATCTTAACAAAGCTTGTCCAAAAGATGATTTTCCCTTGCCCAACATAGATATGATTGTAGATCTTACAGCTGGACATGAAATTTTGTCCCTCATGGATGGATTTTCTGGGTATAATCAAATCAAGATTGCAAAAGAGGATCAGCATAAGACAGCATTCACTACCCCTTGGGGAACCTTTTGCTACAACATGATGCCTTTTGGCCTAAAGAATGCTGGGGCTACCTATCAAAGAGCTATGACAACCATTTTTCATGATCTCATCCATAGCATTTTGGAGGATTATGTGGATGATATCTTGGTCAAGTCTCATACCTTCATGGATCATCTTGCTGACCTGGAGAAAGTCTTTGATAGGTTAGCCAAATATCATCTCATGCTGAATCCCAAGAAATGTGTCTTTGGGGTCACATCTGGCAAGCTTCTAGGTTTCATAGTTTCTAAACGAGGTATAGAGATTGACCCCAAGAAGGTCAAGGCTATCTTAGACATGCCTCCTCCCCAGACACTGTGACAGCTTCGCTCTCTTCAAGGAAAGCTCCAATCTGTTCGGCGCTTCATCTCCCAGCTTGCAGATAAGTGTACACCATTTTCACATTTACTGAAGAAGGATGAGAACTTCAAGTGGGATCCTTTATGTCAATGCAGCTTCGACCATCTCAAGCAATATCTCATCAATCCCCCTATCTTGGTTCCACCAGTTCCTGGTCGTCCCCTGATTTTGTACATATCAGCAACACCTACTGCTCTAGGGGCACTTCTAGCACAGCTTGATGACTACAACAGAGAAAGAACCATCTACTACATCAGTAGAACCCTAGTTGGTTATGAACTCAATTACACTCCTATGGAAAAAGCTTGTTTGGCAGTTGTTTTCTCAACTCAAAAACTTTGCCATTACATGCTAAGTCATACCATCCAACTAGTCTCCAAGATTGACCCTCTCAAGTATATGCTCTCTAGAACAGCACTTACAGGCCGTTTGGCCAAATGGGTTATGCTCCTTAGTGAATTTGACATCCAGTATGTGGATAGAAAGGCAATCAAAGGGCAAGCTATAGCAGATCACCTAGCTGATGCACCTCTAATAGATGTTTATCCGTTGATCACAGAATTTCCAGATGAGCATATCTGTCTAATTGAAGAACAACCCCCATGGAAACTTTATTTTGATGGCTCATACACATCTCATGGATTAGGGGTAGGAATATTGTTGGTCACACCTCAAGGAGATTACATTCCAAAAGCCTTCAAGCTACAATTCCCTAGCACCAACAATATAGCTGAATATGAGGCCCTCATAGCAGGATTAAAGATAGCTGTAGAATGGAACATTGTTGAGCTACAAATCTTTGGCGATTCTCAGCTCATCATCAAGCAAGCCCTAAATGAATATCAAACCAAAGATGAAAAGCTATTACCCTACAAAGAGCTAGTTGATCAGCTAACCCAACATTTTACAAAGCTTCAGTTTACACAAGTGCCTCGAATACAGAACAAAGCAGCAGATGCTATGGCTACTATAGGCTCACTCTTGGAAATTCCCCAAGCAGCTACACAATATGAGTTTTTAGTGGAGTAGCTCCTCACACCCGCCTATGCGAATGAGGATTCAAACCGTGTTTGTATCTTGGTTGGTCCCCAATCCCCTTGGTACCATGAGATTCATGCTTACCTTAACGATGGTATCATATCCCCTCACCTCACACGTACCCAACGCCAGAACCTCATCCAAAAATCATCCCGCTATGTTATCATAGCCAATACCCTATATCGTCGGGGTTATCACGATACTCTCTCTCAATGTTTAGACCAAAATGAGGCCGCGATGGTGTTAAAGGAAGTACACTCTAGACTTTGCGGTGCCCACACGAGTGGTATTGTCCTAGCGCGACAAATCCTTAGAGCAGGCTACTATTGGCCTACCATTGAAGAAGACTCCTGTGACTTTGTCAGAAAGTGTCTCCCATGTCAGCAGCATGCAAATCTTGTGCACGCTCCGGCACAGGATCTACAGCCTATTGCACCACCTTGGCCTTTCGCTTGTTGGGGCCTTGACCTAGTTGGAACTATCAGACCCCTCTCATCTGATGGACATAAATGGATAATAACAGCTACAGACTCTTTCACTAAATGGGTGGAAGCAGTCCCCTTAGTCTTAGCTACAGGAGTTCAGGTCTCCAAGTTCATCTTGTACCACATTGTTTGCCGCTTCGGCATCCCATCCACCATCTTCACCGACCACGGAGGTAACTTTGAAAATCTCAACATGGAAGAATTATGCACTTCCCTCTGCATCCATCACCGCTTTTCTAGCCCATATTTCCCACAAGGTAACGGCCAGGCAGAGGCAACTAACAAAACCCTCCTCAAAATTCTAAAGAAAGTTGTCAATGATTCCGGCCGTGATTGGCACCTACAAATAAATCCAGCCTTATGGGCCTATCGAACTTCCTTCCATACATCCACAGGCACAAATCCATACTCCCTAGTCTATGGTGCCGAAGCGGTACTACCTATAGAGGTTGAACTTCCCTCCTTGCGCATATCTTTGCAAGGGCAAATATCAGATGAAGAATATAGAGTAGCTCGACTCACCCAGCTAGATCTCTTAGACGAGAAGCGGCAACAAGCCTATGATCATCTCACAGTCTATCAAACTCGTCTCAAAAGAAATTTCAACAAGAAGGTGCTTCCACGACACTTTCAGCCAGGTGACATGGTCCTCAAAGAAAACATGAAAGTCCAAGTAGATCGAGAAAAGAAAGGCAAGTTTGAACCTACATGGCTTGGTCCTTATGTTGTCACTGCTTCCTTTGGCTCTGGAGCTTATCAGCTATCTACACCAGAAGGAGAACTCTTGAATGATCCTACTAACATCATTCATCTCAAGAAGTTCTATGCTTGAAGATCCTTGGTATACCTAGCTTTTGAAAAATACAAAAGAAAAAAATAGTAAAGAGAAATAAGCGTCCAATGGTGAAAACTTGGCAATTCAAGCACCTTGGATAGGTACCTTGGTGAAAACCTGGTAATTTAGGCACCTTGTGTACTAAAGACTAATCCATTATCTATCACTATCCTATCCCTCATCCATTTACCCACCATCCCATAAGACACACTTGCTTGTTCCCTTGGTGTTCCAACCAAATATCCAAAATCTGATGAAGCTTGTAAATACCTCCTGTACAGCTTGTAAATCTTGTACCAAAGCTTGTATTATACCTTGTAAATCTTGTACCATACCTTGTCTATCCAAATCTTGTCCAAGGTTTGTACCATATTCCAGCCTATAAATAATCCTGTATCCTAGCTTGTATACTATCACGTGCACACACAAAATTCCATTTTCCTTAAGCTTTTCGCAAACCATCTACCTATCCACCTATCACCTATTATAGACATCCCATCCTTCACAAACATTTCCATCTCACAAAAACCAAAACATAAACAAACTTGTACATTTGTAACATATCTTGGTCCATCAGCTTGTACATCCTCTTTAACTTAGTACCATTGTATCTATCCAGCGTTCATGTCAGTTTGTCCTTGATCAGCATCTTGCACCCATCACACATCTTGGTTAGCTATTCCAACGCATCCTTTAGCTAGATTTCCTGTCACCAAAGTGTTATCTTTCTTAGTTCAGCTTGCCAGATGCATCACTCATCCAAATCCACTAGCTTCGGTGCTCTCCAATAGGTCCTTGCAGGATATAGCTTTCCTCGTGTCTGATCTTGGTCCGTTAGTGCCTTGTCCTACCCATCTCGTTGGCAAACGGCTCTCTTTTGGATTTTCACTTTCTTTTGATTTGGGATCTTCCCTTTTGGGTCTTGAAGTATCTTTTCCAAGCAATCTCCTTGTTCCCTCCTCAAGGTTGCCACGATCTTCCATATCATGGTATGCTGCGAATGGGGCAATTAGAGTGTAAGGTCTTGATCAGGTCTTTCGTTTGTTTTTCTTTTCTGCTTGTGGGTTCTCCAGTGTCGTTTCCACGCTGCTTCCTCTAGGATTCATGTGTGATGCTGGGGCAATCCTTGTGTGTTTGTTTTGAGTTAGTTTTTTAGTCCTTTGGACGGTTGGTGAAAAGGCCTTGATGTTCTTGGTAACCTTGGCAATTAACCAATAGTCCTATAGCAAATCTAGTGCTCAACTATATGGTGGTACTTCTCTTTGAAGTATCCCCCGCTCAAAAAGCTTCAATGGTTTTCCTTCATCTCCATTATCCCCCATCCATATCCAGCATCCGTCTCTCCTACCCCAGCTGATGCATCAGTATCTCTTTGAATCACTCATCACTCTTACCTTTAGGGATCCACAATCCTAGTCTTAGGGATCCACCAATCCAAATCAACTCACCAAGCCTCATCTTTCGAGATCCACAATCCTAGTCCTAGGGATCTCCGAAACCCATCTTTCGCCAATCTAACTCTTTGAAATCCTGTTGCATCAGCTTTTTAATCCCCTCATCCATCTCCCTATCTTGGATTCCTTTTTATAGCACTCTGCTCCTTCATCCTCCACCTTCCCTAAAGTCTTAAGCTTGCTTCCTCTTGTGCATCTGATTTTCCTTTATCATTCTCCCATAGTGAGAGTTTGAGCTAATTCAGCCCCTTCTCTTTGCCAATCTGAGTCTCCTTGCTCATCCCAGATTCTTGTGTTTTTCAAGAAGCCACCGAGCCTCGCTTTCTCTCCCCGCTGCCTTCTTGAGGGGGGCATCTCACAGTCCATTCTCTCCTCTTCTGCTCTAGCCTTGGGCATCTTATTTTCTTATCTTTGATGCCATGCCACTTGCGGCATCACATCAAAGAGGGGCAAAATGTAGACACCTAAAAACCTTTAGAAAATAAAGTATTTTTATTTTCTGAAAAAGTCCTGATGACATCATCATTTATTAATTAATTAATTATTTAATTAATTAATTAATTTTTATGCCATTAAATCCCTTTATCTTAATTAAAAATATTTAATTAAGGAATCCCTCCCAAAAATGTTTAAATCTTATTTAAACATTATTTCCTTATTTATTAATTATTTAATTAATAAATTGACCAAAAATCCTAAAATAAATAAAAAATTTATTTTTTGCCCAAAAATTGGCCAATTTCCTTATGACCAATAACCTCTTCCAAAATCTTCTAATCCTTCTTTAATTTCGATTAAAGGCTAATCTCATCATTTCCTACCCCTAACCCCAACTCAAAATATTTAATTAAAATTAAATATTAATCCTCATGTTTATTAAAAAAGTTTTAATAAATATCTCCTCAACCCAAACCCTTGAAATAAATAAAACTTTATTTATTTTCTAAAAATCTAATTTATCCTCACCCTAAGAAGTTCTAGACTCTTCTAGAAAGTCTTCATCCTCATCCTAGGAAATTCTAGACTATTCTAGAAAGTCTTTATCCTCATCCAAAATCTAGACTCTTCTAGAAGATGTCTTTAAACCTAATCCTAATCCCCTCCTAACCTTGTCACATTCCCTAAACATGGGTTAAAACTTACTAACCCAAGCCAAAGTTAACAAATATCTCTTCCTTCACCCACCCTCATTAAATGCCATCCACTTGCCTATCCTTAAGCTAATCCTAAACCATCCTAATCCATCCTCTAATCATTTGCACAAGCTTAAACAAGCTTAAAACATTTCTAATCAAGTCCAAGTTGAATTTGCTCTCATCACCCTCAAAATATCTCAACCATAAAACTTTATGAAGTCCACTAGGTCATAAATGACTCTTACAAGCCCTTTTATTGCTCTTACAAGTCATTATGAGGGTCTTTATGAAGATTTTATCTCTTGAGCCTCCTTTGTTGACTCATCCTTGCCCTTTCCTCCATCCTCTCACCATGTGACATGTGTCACTCCTTGATTGGCTATAAGGAAGCACAATCCATGTGCTCTCCTCTCATGCAATCTGAGCCTTCCATAAGCTTTTTCCCATCCTTGCATCTTAGCCCTCAATCCCTCAAGCCTCTTGCCTATAAATTGGATCCTTCCCCTTTGCAAAATAACACAATCCATGAAGTAAAGTTATAATGCTATTTTGAGAGCCAAATCCATACTAAAGCCATCTATCCACACCAAAAATCCACAATCATCCATTGAAGCCCTTTTTGAAGCATAAAGCTTGAGCATACATCCTATCTATTTAGACAAAGCTACTCAACAAGAGAGCTTCTTATTGAGAGAGCCCATTAATGGCTCATATTCTCAATTAAGAGCTCATCTTAGTCTATCTTGAAGTTTATGAATTTTGTTTAGTTTGTAGAAGCTTTATTTAAATTTGGTTTCTATTAGCATACTAACATTTCTCATATACAGTACTTACCTCTACTACTAGGGCCCTTCCTTTTAGAATCTTAGTATTCTCCTTTGTTGAATCGAGCAAATGATCCTGTCAAGGGGTAAAATCAAATTCCTCTTCCTTAGAAGAAACCAACTTTTTTCTACGAGAGAAGGGAATCATAGTTGTATGGAACAAGGATTTTTATTTATTCTAATAAACATGATAGGAATCATCCCTATCTGATAGAAAATAGCATGGTCTAAACCATCCATATCATTATGCACAACAATATTAGTCTTAAATTTTACACTAGATTTCACAAATGGATTTACAAGGCATTAAAGGATTGTATTCATTATATTATCATTAAAATCAGTCCCTCATGCAAAATAGGATTCAATGGTTTATTTTATGGTCCCCTACACTATGATTAAAGAAGGGACAAAATAACATGGAATCTAAATACATATATCATATTTGAAGCGATTTAAAATAATGATATTGTATCTCCAAAAGACTCCCAAATTTCATCTAAGACAACATATTGTTTGAATACTTTAGAATAACTGAGAGGCAAGGGGCTGAATCAATTATTCAAGGTCAAAATGTCCAGATAAAACTTTTTAGTATTAAACAAGATATATATATATATCTTGCATGCATCCAATACTTAAACTTGTAGGTTACTATCCTAGGTCAAAATTAATTTGCAAAAATGTAAACATGAAACATAACAAAATCATTCACACATGTGACACAAGGATTTTACATAGGAACCCAATTTGGGAAAAACCACCAGTAACATGCTACTAATTATAACTCCTCTAAAGTGATGCCTTGTAAAAGGCCAACCTTGTTAAAGGTTAGAATACACACTATTAAATGTGACTTGGTTAAAGGATTTTGATCACCCTATTAGGAGTGAGCCTTGTTAGAGGACTTTATAACATTCCATTATAATGTCTCCTAGTTAAAGGATTTACAATTGACTATTAGGTCAACCTCAATCCAAAGGATTTACCCTAGACTCATAAAATAATTAGAAAGAAATAGTAAGACTTTGATCTAATAGCAAATCATAACTCACTTGTAGATTATAGATCTCTATTTCAATCCTCCATTTTTCTTGACTTCATTCACTTCACTTCTAATAGCTCTCACCCTTCAAGCATTCATCCTCTTAAGCCTTTCTTCTTTACATGCCAATTGCAGAATCTTCTATTTGGCCACCATATGAAGCAAGACCCAAGACTCCTTATCTTCCTTGGGTTCTCGCATATGCCAATAGTTGATTCAAGGCTTGTTTTCACTTTTAAAGAGAATTTAGGTCTTTTGTCACTCAATCAAAATAGTCTATTTTAGGGTTAGGTCAAATTCATTGAATCTTCCCTCTTTTCCATTTTTTTTCCTCTAGAAAATTCCTTCTATATCCTCTTTGGATTCACCTCAAAAAATTTAATCTTGAATTTTGTGCCACTAGCTCATCCAACTTATCTTCCATACAATTCATAAAATCCAAGAAATCAACTCTGTCAGCTTAGATTTGGTGAATCTTTGATCTAACTCATAATGTTGTCACTTGATAATAACTAACTTCTAATGCTTGACACACACTATGTTGTTTGGCATCTACTAACAATTCACTCTGCACATATTGTCTTTTATCGTCACTCAACACACACTTGAATGTACTCGACACATACTAAATTCACTCGACATGCACTAGATCTTCACATTGATTGGCACTAACTAAATTTTTGCTTGGCTTGAACTAACTTTTCTTGACACGAACTAATCACTCAATCAAGCTTAGTAGATAGAATTTTCTTTCTATGCTCTTTCGAACTAGGCTAGTGTATCCATCAACTTCATCTTCAAGTAGATAAACAATACAACATATCATCCGTGTCTTACTCGGTCTTAGTACTCCTTCTCTATACCAAATAACTCAACCTTTCCTCTAGGTGCTCTTGTTATCACATTTGATCAAATCATCTTCATCAATTGAAGAACTGATAGCATTTAGACCAAACAATAAATTGTCTCACCAACAAGTAGCAAGTTTAACATCATTGACAATATAATGATTGTTCTAGATTCTATACAAACAATCTTGTTTTCAACAATCTCCCTCTTTGGAATTGATGGCAAACCAATACCAACAACAATACCAAAAATAAAATTAATACAATATATTACAATCTCTCTCTCTATATGTATGAGACCTTCCTCTATGTAGGGTAATGTATATGTGTCAATCTCCTTCTTTCTTTCACATCTCCCTCATTGTGTTTCACTAATATTTTTCTTACTATCTCCCTCTAAGGTAAATCTCCCTCTTTCAAGGTAAAGTTAGATATTCTATCTCTTAGATAGTTCTCTTTCACTTTGTTGGATATACAATTCTATATTTTCCAAGGCTATTTCTCCCTCTTTGAAACAATGCCAAAGACTTAAATCATCTCAACATGCAAATGTCAAAAAAATTTATGTCCTCCCTCTGTCACATTACTTGTGACTAATCTTCTATTCTAGTTCTTTGATTACTTTAGGTAGCTCCTGAAGATCCACTACATCAATGTGTAGTATATGTCATTCAACTTAATTAATGCAGGTCACTTCTCATGCTTCTTAATAAGCTTTAGATAAGGGTGTCACCCCTATTTTACCTCTTAGATACTCATGAGCATCCTTTGGAAAAGCTTTTGTGAATATATCAACTATCTATTCTTTGGTATTCACATATTCCGTCTTCACTTCTTTGTCTTAAACCAACTCTCTCAAGCAATGATACTTGGTAGCTATATGTTTAGCCTTTGTATGCATTACAAGGTTCTTAGATATGTTTATTACACTTGTGTTATCATAGTAAAGTATAAAAAATTTAGTAATTTGCTCCTTTATTCCTTTGAGTAGTTTCTTGAGCCATACAATATCGGTACAATTCACTGCAACAACAACATATTCAGCTTTAGTAGTAGATTGTGATATGCAATTTTGTTTCTTACTAATCCATGTAACTAGTCTCTTTCCTAAGAAAAATGCTCCACCACTTGTACTTTTTTTGTCATCAACATTTCCAGCCCAATCGGCATCTGCATAAGCTCTCAATTCAAACTTATCACTTTTCTTGAAGTATAGACCAAAGTCTTCTATTCCTTTTAGATATCTCATAATTCTTTTTACAGAAATCAAATGATTCTCCTTGGGATTTGTAGAAAATCTTGCCACAATCCCAACAACTACTACAATGTTAGGTCTTCTATGAACTACATATTGTAATTTTCCAATAATAGACCTATACAAAGTTTGGTATACTTCAACATAATCATCAGACTATGATAGTTTATGTCCTATGAGCATAGGTGTGTTGACTGGTCTTGAATCTTCCATGCCAAAAAATTTCAATATTTCCTTCACATACTTGGACTGAGTAATATAAATACCATACTTCATTTGATATACTTGCAAACCAACAAAGAATTTAATCTCTCCAAACATGGACATCTCAGATTCTTACATCATTTTATCAACAAATATCTTGCACACTATATTTTATCCTCTAAATATGATATCATCAACAAAAATTTCAGCTAGTAAAATACCATTACCATCTTCAATCTTCAAGTACAAATTACTCTTGTCATCAGTTCTCTTAAAACCAATCTTCACAAGATAATTACCATGCTCTAGGTGCTTGCTTTAAACCATATAAAGCTTTATGTAATTTACATACCATGTTCTTGTTGTTTGCATCAATAAATCCTTCATGTTGTTCAATTTAAACCTCTTCTTCTAATACACCATTCAAAAATTAAGATTTCACATCCATATGATATACTTTGGAACCTCTGTATGCAAAATAAGAAAGTAGAGTTCTTACTCCTTCCAATTTTGCAATAGGGGAAAATGTTTCTCCATAGTCTATTCCTTCTTCTTGAGCATACTCTTTACAAACTAATCTTTCTTTATTTCTTGTGACTTCACCATGCTCATCCATTGTATTTATGTATACCCACTTGGTTCTAATAACATTCTTTTTCTCTAGTCTAGGTACAAGTGACCAGATTTTTTTCTTCTCAATTTTCTCAATCTCTTCTCTCATGTCTTGGTGCCAGTCATCATTTTCTAATGCATCCCTAACTGATTTAGGCTCATGCATGCTTATCAAACATGTATCACCTAACTTATTTCTTGTCATAGATCTAGCCTCTTTATCTCTAGTAATTTATGTAGCATGATGATGTCTCTTGACATACTTTGACAATCCTTGTTTTGCTATGTTTTCTTCTATAGGTCTCTCAAATTTAGAATCACTTTGTGTGATGAGCCTCTAAAAGGCTATTATTTGGAGAACCTTTTATCTTTTTTTTTAGATAATTATCTTGCAAAAACATTTTATGACCCTATAGTAAGGGAATTATGTTTTTATGGATATGTTATCTATATGTTAAGACATGAAGATTGAAGTATAGATAGTTTAGATATGCTATGTTTGCTTGAATCTATGGACTTCCATGGTATAATGAAGGAATATTCAATGTTGATAAATATTTCCTCATCCATGCTATGTTTGGGTAGATTCATTCCTATAGCCATAGGATTTCCACAGAGTGATAGTTTGAACATTATACCTTTTATAAAATTGATGATGAAATGAACATATGTATGTGGAAGTTGTATGCATTTAATGTTTTGTAAGTACTTGTGGTACATATTCAAATTCAGCATTTCAATGCTAAGTCAAAGTTGACTAGAATGATGAATCACCACAACAAGCAGATTATTGTGTGATTTCTATTATGGCAACAAACGAATATAGCTCCCTCAACCTGTTATATTCTTGGAGGAGTTAAATCACAATTAATGATATTTTTGTTGTCAACTTTATGAATCTGTAATGGATTCTCATTGATGGGGTGATCATAGAATTAGCAAGTTGTTGTAGTTTTCCTTTAAATAATGCCCATTGTAGCTTGAAAGAAGTTTTGGCCAAAAGAAAAATAGAATAGATTGATTTTCATGACAGCAGTGTGTGATCTTGTTTTCAATCAGATGTAATATTTTACTATGAATGAATAGAATACAAAGTTCAAGCCTACATCCCCTATCTTGATTTTTTTTCTATTCATTCATCCAAGGGGGGCCACTTGGTGAGTGAACTTCTTTGTTAGAATAGATTTTATTTCCTTGTTTTTTTCTTTGTAAGCTAGAATTATGTTGTTCCTACAACCATTGATAAGAGAATCATTGAATTGTTCCTACAACATAGGTGCATAGATAGATTTATTGTTGCAGCATTAATCTAAGCTCTAAGATAATATGTCATTTCAGTTCCTAGCTTAAGTATCCTTCAACATTTCCTTTTTTTTCAGTTGTAATGACTTAAAGATGAATCAAAGCATATACTTTGCAGACACTCTCTCAAGTTTATGCTCCTAGGTTGACAAAATAAAATGAAGTCAGTATGTTATTATTAGGAAAACACATGATTATGTCTAATCATGGAGTCAATGTGAAAGGATGTCCAATCCTTTGTTATTGAAGTATTAAGCAGACCGACCATTTTTGGTGCCATTTTTGGGGGAAGGCGTCAATCTAATTCAACCTTGAAGTCATTATGTTAGTTTAGATTTTGCATTATTTTGCATGCATAGAAGAAGAGAACTCCTTGGGAGATTTCTTCCTCGTAATATTCAAGAACATATTTTTAATCCTAAACCTAAAGAACCTCACAGTGAGAATGAAGAAGAACCTTTTGAAAATCCATTCACTGCTACACAAGAACAAATACCCTCATCCTCTAATGAATCCTTACATTGGAATGATCTCTTTGTTGAACCTGAATACCAAGATAATCCACTTGCCTTTTTCATGTATCAAGCACCACCGCTAGTACCTCCTCTAGGAATGGCTCAACCTCAGCCTTAACCAATATTTCCTTTTCCTATCCCTCCTTAGTAGGGTAACCAAAATTTGAAGAACATACTTGTTGTTGCACTTCCCAAGTTTTATGGCCTAATCACTGAAAACCCTGAAACCTTTCTCTTTGAGTTTGACATAGTTTATAGAAGTTATGACTATACAACTGATGCCCACAAATTGAAGTTGTTTTCTTGCACCCTCAAAGAAGCTGCTCTGAGATGGTTCATGGGTTGAGTGTCAATATTGTATCAGATTGGCCTACAATGAGCAACTTGTTTCTCACAAAGTATAAGGAATATTATAGGGGTTGAGATTTGAAAGGAGATGACATTTTCAAAATGTCCCAAAAGGATAATGAAACCTTGGAAGATTATGTTTCTTGGTTCATGTTCAACTTGCAACATAATACACAACATCAATTGATTGAGGAATCAAAGAAACATCTTTTTTTGAGAGGTGTAAATGATGGAAGCATTAAAGCTCTAGATCTTATGGCAAGAGGAGATATCACTCAAAAGACTTGGACTGATATACAAAGTATATGCTTGAATTATTCTAGAGTTATTATAAAGAAAGGTAGGGGACTTAGAGATCAACCACATAAGTCCAATGGTAGTTCAGGAGTATCCAAGATGAAACTATCTAATTTGTTGTCAGATTTCAAGCAAAACATCATTAATGATGTAGCCACTCAACTAGACATCATGAAATCTAGAAGAAAGAACTATGAAGTTGATTCCATGTTGACTGAATATTGTCCACATTGTAGAAAAAAGAAAAGACACTGTAGATGTAATTCTGTTGCAAGTTTGGAGACACAACCAATCTTGACTAAGTTCAAAGCCATTGATGAAAATGTAGAGGTGTTTTTTGTCGCTCAAAGGACATGGGCTAAAAGACAAGGTATGTCACAAGATCCTCTTCAAAGTTATAATAATAATAATCAATGGAAAAAATTTCAAAATACTAGTTTTAGTGGAAATAATAGTTGATAGCAACCTCAGTAGGGTTGGCAGCAACCTTAGCATTGGAATTCCCAACCTAGTTAGAAAACCATATTTCCACCACCCTAATAGAAAGCTCTGATGCCTCCTCCTATAGCTACTAATGCTTCTCCCAAGTAGACTCAACTACTAGTTCAGCCTAATCCTAATCCAAATAATACTAAATAGCAGGCTCAACAACAAAGTTATGCCATCTCATTGAATGATATTCACTTAAGGTCAGGAACCACTCTTCCTATACCCCAAAAGCCTATAATAACTGAAGTTGAAAATCCTCCAATTAAACATACAGATAAGTCAAATTAGCAAACCTCTCCTATAGCCAAAGAACCTCCATTTCCCCATAGGTTGATAGAACAAAACCAGCTTGTGGAGAACCATGTAGACATTCATTTACTTAATCAACTGAAGTAGATGATAGTAAAAATACCATTACTAGATTCTATTAAGGAAGTCCTTTCCTATACTAAAGCTATTAAGGAAGCATGCATTAAGTAGTCAAAAAGGAAGAAGAAAGATCCAAAAACCATTCATGTCCTAGGATAATTGTCTAACTTAATGCTAGAGAAATTAACCCTACCTAAATACTCTAACCCTGGGAGCCCTGTAGTTACAGTCACTATTCATGAGATCCAAGTTCAAAATTCTTTGATTGACCTAGGAGCATCTATTAGTGTCATGACAAAGGAAGTGTTATCTTGACTGCATATCATTGGCCTCAGAGAAACACCCACCATACTCCAGCTTTCTCACAACTCTACCATTAAGCCAGATGGAATGATAGAAGATGTCATAGTCACCTTAAACTCTTGGGATTATCTAGTTGATTTTATTGTTCTCTCCCCAAAGGCTAATATGGGAGGATATCCTTTAATTTTAGGAAGACCATGGTTAGCCATTACAGATGCCTATATAGCTTGTCAATCTGGAAAGATGACAATATCTTATGGAAATCATACTAAGAACCTGACTTTATACTCCCCTGCTCAACTATTGTTCCTAGATAACCAAGTGATCTAGCCAAGTTTGGGTGATGCTGATCTAGAAGTTAATTCCATCCATCAGTTCATGATGATAAGTAGAGAATCATTTATAGCTATCCATGAAGAATATGAAATAATTTCATCCATTATTCTCAATGAATATGGAATAGAATCTCAAGTGTGTCCTGAAGTTGAATGTATCTTAGAGACCATTTTACCATCCTTGAATTCACCACATCATTTAGAAGCTTCATAGTTTCTCCACTCATTAGTACCTCATGAGATGGATTCTTCTCCTACTGCCCAATTATACATAGCAGATAAGGTTATTAAGATGGAAGTTGGTCCAAGCAAAGAACTGAATGTAAACAATGCCTTATCACCCTCTCAACAGAAGGTTATGTTGCAGTTACTACAAGAGAATCAAAGAGCATTTTCTTGGGATTACATGGACATGAAAGGATTAGATCCTATGCTCTGCACTCACAAGATTTACATCACCCCTAACTTTTAACCTATTCAATAGCCTCAGAGGAGATTTAACCCCATCTTAAAAGATATAGTTAAGAATAGATTGTAGAAACTATTAAGTGTTGGTTTTATATACCCCATCTCTAATAGCCAATGGGTCTCACCCCTAGTTATAGTACCCAATAAGGGAGAAAAATGGTGAGTTAGTGTAGATTTTAGGGAGCTCAATTCAACCACTAAGAAGGACCATTTTCCCTTTCCATTTTTAGACCAAGTCCTTGACAAACTAGTTGGAAAAAAAGTATAATTCTTTTCTAGATGGTTTTAGTGGTTACAATCAGATACAAATAGACCCAGAAGACCAAGAGCGAGAGCTATATCCACCCACCCTCAACTGGACTTGGGAGAACCCATTTGTCCAAACTTAGGAGATGAAGAGGAAGAACTAAATTCTGTAGCTTAGCTCATGATGTTTCATAGGCAATATTTTCTAAAAATGTAGGAGGAAGATGATGTAGTACAAATCATTCTTACCAATGAGTGTATAGTGGCCAAAGATATTGCTAAAAGTTCTATCTTAAAGCTATGTACCTATGAAGATTATGTCTACCCAACAAGCCTTGAGATAATTGACTAATTACTAGTGAAAAAGCTACAAGTCCAGTATCATAAGTGTCAATGGTAGAAGTAACTACTACTATGGAACTTTCTCCTGGTCATAATCTCCATGTAAACAAGAAGTTGTCCCTATCACAATTGGAATTGATAACCAAGCTCCTTAATCAACATGAAAAAGCCTCTACTAGGGATTAGAAAGATATGGTAAGACTGAGCCCTAAACTCTACACCCATAGGATATACATCAATGATGGAAGCTTGCTATTTTGTCAGCCTTAGAGGAGAATAAATCCAACATTGTGTGAAATAGTTAAGACTAAGTTACAAAAGTTGTTGGATGTTGGATTCATCTATCCAATCTCTGATAGAAAGTGGGTATTACCATGGGTTATTGTACCTAATAAAGGAGGAAATTGGTAGATATGTGTAGACTATAGAGAATTAAATAATGCCACAAAGAAGGATCACTTTCCTTTACCCTTTATTGATCAAGTTTTGGATACTTTGGCTGGAAAGAAATACTTCTCATTTCTAAATGGATACAATGGATACAATCAAATAAGTATTACTCCATAAGATCAAGAGAAGACCACATTTACATGTCCTTGGGGTACCTATGCCTATTTTGTATTACCATTTGGCCTATGTAATGCACCTACTACTTTCCATAGAGTTGTAATCAGCACCTTTACTAACATATCACATGATTGCATGGAGATATACATGGATGACTTCACTAAATTTGGTGTCACATTTGAGGAAACCTTGGAGAACATGGAGAAAGTACTAATCCGATGTGAAGAACACAACATGTCTCTTAATAGTGAGAAATTCTTTCTAATGATGCAGGAAGGGATGGTATTAAGACATTTTATCTTTGAAGTTGGAATCTAGGTAGACCCTGCAAAAGTAGAGGTAATTCTCATAGTCCCTACTCCCACAAAGAAAAAAGAAGTCATGTCTTTCCTAGGACATGTTGGCTATCATAGGAGGTTTATCAAAAAAATTAGTCAGATAGCTAGTCCTCTATATACTTTTCTTACCAAAAAGGTTGAATTTGCTTGGACAAAGGAATGTGATGACTCCTTCTAGCAACTCAAGTCACTGTTGACAATTGCACCAATACTTAGGGGTCCTGATTAGACTTTTCCCTTTTAAATACATACAGATGCTTCTGACTATGTCATAGGTGTAGTCCTAGGACAAAAATATCAACATCTTGAAAATGCAATCTACTATATCAGTAAGAGCCTTCATGGACCAGAATTGAACTATACAATGACTGAAAAAGAATTGTTAGTAGTAGTTTATGCTCTGAAAATTTTTTGGCATTATATAACTAGTTATCCCATATTTTTTCATACTAACCATGTAGCAATTAAGTATCACATGAACAAACTTTCCATTACAGGTAGGTTAGCACGATGGCTACTTCTTTTGTAGGAATTTGATATCACAATCATTGACAAACCTGGGAAAGAAAATGTGGTAGCTGATTATCTATCCAGAATCCACTATGATGAAGAAGATACTACTTTGATAGATGATACATTTCCATATGAGCATTTATTTCATATTTTTGTCCAAACCCCATGGTATGTAGATATAGCTAATTACATTGTAGCTAATAAAATGCCAACACATTTCTCTTACAAGAATAAGAAGTTTCTTGTAGAGAAAAGCTTCCATTTCTCTTGGATTGATAACACGCTGTTTTACACTAAACCTGATCAAGTTATGAGGAGATGTGTACAAGAAGATGAGACATGACATTCTACATGCATGTCACAATGAACCATATGGGGGGCACGTTGTAGAAAAAAGAACAACATTGAAGATTTTAACAATTGATTACTATTGGCCTACACTTCATAAAGATGCAACCAACTATACATGGAAGTGTGATAAATGTTAGAGGATGGGCCAACCAATAGAAATAGATGAAATGCCTCTTAATTCACAAATAGTGTTAACACCAATTGAAAAATGGGGCATGAACTTCATTGGTCCAATAGATCCTCCATCCAATGGGAAATCATATATCCTTGTATGAATTGACTACCTGAAAAAATGGGTCGAAGTCAATGCCATGAAGCATGCCCATGACCATAAAGTTGTTGAATTTTTGTATGAAGAAATATTTACTCGATATGGCCTCCCCAAACAACTAGTTACTGACTAGAGTGCCCAATTCACTTCAAATCCAATCATAGAACTCATGAAAGAATATAATATCAGACATGGAAAATCAATCCCCTATCACCCTCAAACTAATGGACAAGAAAAAGTTACAAATTGGGAGATAGAAGCTATCTTGACAAGGACAGTTCATTTGCATTGAAGAGATTGGAGCAACAGACTACCAAAAGTTGTCTGGGCATATCGAACAACATGGAAGACTACCACAGGGTTCACACTATTTGAATTGTTGTATGGAAAAGCAGCAATGCTACCCATTGAATTTGAACACAAAACTTTAAGAACAACATTAGAGTTAAACATTGATCTTCCTACAATACAGAGAGAGTGCTTACTGGATCTTAATTCTTTGGATGAAATGTGCAAGTCTACCATGGAACACATAGGAATCATAAAGAAGAAAAGGAAACAATAACACAACTCCCACATTAAGAGTAATTAATTTCAAATTGGTGACTAGGAATTGCATTATGATTCTAGATTTCAAGACATACTAGGCAAGCTACAGATATGATGGCTAGGTCCCTATGAAATAAGCCATGTATTTGCAAATGAAGTCATCCAGTTAATCACAATTGATCCATTATACTTCAAGTTATTAGTCAATGGACATCAATCAAAGTTGTATAAATAGCCCCAAATGAAAGATGCCTTCCTGCAGCAATTTCAATAGCCAGTTTCAATTGTACAACAGGTAACACTTCCTACAGTAGAAGGTTCCAACCTTCTACTTGTAGCTCTTCAATAAGAATTCGTTCAAGCATGCCCATAATTAAAACTTTATGTCTACATAAAGTTCAAATTCTCCATTCAATTTCTAAATTCTTCTTTTACAACTCATCTCATTTCTTTCTCTACCACCCACCCATCTTCCACGTCATCATTTTAAAATGCTTTCAATAATATGATGAGTTCGCTGACGTATGCTATCACTTCCATTCTTTGACTCTCACCACATTTATCTCGCATGTGTAATGATCAAATTGCTAGGTATAAGCTTTTCAAAATTTATTCATTTTTAGCACATAGATTTAGTTGGTTATATCTATTATTGCATTAAATATATCCTTGTGGCATTATGCCAATTCTGTACCTCATGCCAAGTATGACAAGTGAGGACACTTGTCCATCTTTTGTAGGGGGCAAGGAAGGTTACTAATTCCCAATGACGTTTCTATTTATTCATTAAAGATCCTCAAATCTGTACTCTCTCTTTGTTTGATTAAAATCTAGATGCCATAGTATACAAGTGTCAAGTGTCGTACATTTATTCTCAAATAATTCCTCATTGTTAGACTAAGATGTGACCCATATTAAATTTTGAGGTGATTCTTGTATATCTATGATTTATTCCCATTAAAACTACATTATTATTTCTCATGACGTATTGTTCATGATAGAAATTCACATAAAAGAATGTGAAAAGGGTCTATGGTTTTCAAAAAAAATAGTTTGAAATTCATAGAAGGGAAGAAGGTAATTGTTGCAAAGGTTGAGATTAGTAAGCACAAATGGGAGGACAGTTGTAGTGTCATGAACTTGTAGAACATAGTGTTTTACTTTCTGATGTAGAAGCAGTAAGAAGATTTAATGCATGTGGTTGGCTAGGATATTTCTTGAAACTAATAGAGTTTAATGAAGTAGCAACTATTGAATTTATACATACGTTTCAGGAAGGTGAAGCAATAGTATGGGGATTGACAGTTGTTGCCACAAAGGAATGAATAGTGGAAGCAACTGGGCTACTAGCAATAGGAGAACACTACCCTAATGTGCATGATGTTAGATTAGCTAGGGCCCAATTTTTCCTACCAAGTGACCCTCCATTGGATATTACTAAGTAGGGATACAAAAGAATGTTTCTTCCACCGTCGTACAATGAGTTGGCCATGCATATTATCAGGTATTTTACTTGGGAAGGAAGATTTTCTAATTTACATGCACATCATTTTAAGTTACTCAGTTATGTAAGGCATAATTTTCCAGTAAATATCTACAATTTCTTGTACAATATGTTATGCATTAGTGTTGAGGAAAGCCAAAAAAGAAAGGATAATTATGTTACTCACCATGATCTAGTTAAATTTCTCATAAAAAGATCTCTTGGGGATGTCTCCCCTATGTCATGGGAAAAAATTGTCTAGCATAAAACCTTGCAGACTCTAATTGCCCCTAATGTGCAACCTAACAAAGATAATGCAATCCCCATTGGCACAACTTCTTAGCAAGGAACCCAAGGTGTGAAAACTAAAAATGTGCAAGAAAATGTGCATTTACGTACTCAAGCAAGTAGTGTACCTACTTCTACTCGACCAAAGAGAAAGTGGAAGTTACAAGAAGAAACCTCAACTCTAGCTGCAAAAAAAATGAAACCTATAGTGTCAAAACAAAAGAAAATAAAGTTGGTTCCTACAACAGCTACTCCTATAGCAGAGACACCAAAAAGGATTAGTAGGAAAAAGGTTGTGGTACTTAAAGAAACCCCTATGTGAAGAAGCCCTAGAATGAGAGGGAAAATTCCTAAAGTGTCCATAGAAATGCAATCCACTTCACCCAAACAATCTAATGAAGAATCTCTAGTACAAGTTGTCCCAAATGATTTCCCTAGTCAACTTGAGATTCTAGATGTTCCTCAAAACCCTAATGAGGAATGTAAGGGTGAGATGAATGAAAGCCAAAATAATTCTCCAGCAAGCCAATAGGATACTCTAGGCTGCAAAGAAGAAAAGGCCCCAACAACACACTAGTTAGCCTATTCAAAAACTGCCCTAGTTCCCTATAAGAAAACATGGTTTACAAGCTTCTTGGAACGGTCGTGGAGGGAATAGATGAAGAAAAATAATTGAGAAGAGGAAAGTGGCCTGATTACCTTACAAATGCTTCTTTTTCAGTTATATAATAAACATGTGTTAACAACCCTATGGGAAGAAGAGAAAAAGGAAATGAAGAATGTAATAATAGATCAAGGTGAAGAAATTGCAGACTTAAAAGAGCAATTGGCAAGATAGAAGCAAAAGATGGATCATACCCTTAAATTGACTAACCAAATAATTACTCATAAGCCGCCACCTAGGATCTATGACATTTTTTTAAAAGAACAATTCCTTTTATTCTAGCTAATGATGACCCTTAAAGATATAAATATAGAATTTTGGTTAGCTCAGGAATTCTATGGTTTGTACCAAACTCTTCCATCATGGTAGCAAAATTTTCTCTGTGAATTGTATGTGTATAATTTCATTATCACTGTAGAAACTCAATGGAACCCTTTTCTTTACATAGGGGATATACAGCTTAGGGCTCTAATGTGCTGGATGCATAATGAGGCCAATTATGATAGACAACTAAACAATTACACAGATGAGGAGAGAACAAAACCTTTTCCATTAAGAGCAGAGAGCAATAAACTAGAAAAAATCCTTAGGGATTGGTTCAAGCTAACCTATGGGGATGTTCGAAAGGAAATACAAAAACAAATCATTGAGGCTAGAACATAAGTGTATGTAAAGTATGACAGCATGCCTTACTTTTTCTTTCAAAGAGACATGGCCGGTGTCAAAAGTAGATGGGGTAGACTGCCCAAGGGAGTCAGAAGGTTAGAGCCACATGCCCCTATCAACCTAGAGGCAACCCTTCATCGAGCACCAAAATACATGCAACTGGGAAGGAAAACTAGACTAGAACTTTGGTGTCCATTAACAATGCAGCCACCTATGCTCCTTTGGCCCCTGTATGACATCAACTCTGAACAACTTGATAGGTTGCAGGAGGATCATAGAAGGGAAGTCTAGGAAAGAACAAGAGGGTTCTACTACACTTTTAGGAGTAACAGGCAAGGGAGAACTGAGGTTGGAGAGTTTTGGTCAATGGCCAGAAGATGCAATGCTTGAGGACAAGCATTAAACTTACTGGGGGTAGATAATGAGGCCAATTATTGTCTCTATTTTATGTTAATTTTAATACTCTATTTTTAATATTGCTAAGACATTTGTGAACTTATAACTAGCTAAACTTATGATAAAGTCCAGATAGAACCATTAACTCATGGGTAGATAGTTATGTCATATTTTGCCAATATTATACATATAATGTAGTATCTCATATAACCATCGAAATGTATGTTCTAATATTTGGATTTCATTTGATTATGCTTATTTGTGTAAATATTTTTGCATCACAACTAACTTATTAGGGAAGAAGATGGAGAATGGTCAATAGCATTCAAGGAGGAGTGTTAAGGCCTAGTTGCGGTGGAAGAACCATAATGGTACCAAGAGACATGGTTGCTATAAAGGAGGAGCTATTATTCTAGGAATGTAGGGATTAAGTGTTGTTATATTCCCTCTATGTTTACTATTGTGCTAAATTGGTTACCCAAACTTTATTGCTTGTACCACAAGTTGTTATATTTCCTTCTTCTTTGGCAAATTTGTAATTGGTTTATTTTCTTTCCTATTTAGAATAAGTGTTGATCCTCTATTTATAGGGATTGGATCAATAGTTTTTTTGTTGGAGAAAAGTTTATGGAAAAACATTGTTGACTCTTGTAGTGAGTTTTTTTTGTAGTTTTATGTATTATTCTTATGTAAGGATTTTTGAAATATAATGAAGTAATTCTTGGTTTACATTTCTTGTTAGTAGATTAGCAGAAGCCAACCAAAGGGGCCCACTTGGGAGGTGGATTAAATTAGAGTAGATTTACTTCCAACATTTCTAGTATTTCAAGTAGAAGTTATAAGTCCCTTCCTACAACATCTGCAAGAGTAGTTATAGTGGATAGTCTAAGTTGAAATATAAATTAGCATATAGTTGTATTTCTAGCATTCATTTTAGTAAAGAGTTAAGTGTGTTACTTTCCTACAGCACTAGTTTAGGTTCTTTCTTTGCATTTTACTTTCTTGCAACATAATCATAATGACTCCTTAAGAAACTTAGTGCACATACCATGACAACCATTTCAAGTATACGTCCCTGGGTTGACAAATTAAATGCACCTCATGGTGGGAGAATTAATCATTAGATTGAATAAACTATTCCTAAGTAAGACCTTGGGCATGATTATCACATACCTATTGTGAGGTGGACCAATAATCTATGCCCTCAATAATTTCAAGTATTACATTACTGGATATGAAATATTTGTTCACACTGACCATTCTACTATAAAATATTTGGTAAACAAGCCTATAATATTAGGAAGATTGGCTCACTGGTTGTTACTCATGCAAGAATTTGCTATCACCATAGTTGATAAACCTAGTAAGGCCAATGTGGTAGCTGACTTTCTCTCTTGGTTACATGTCCCTAGTGATCCTGTAGCCATTGATGATAGTTTTCTAGATGAGCACCTTTTTATGTTGTTTGCATAGAACCCATGGTATGCAAATATTGCTAACTACCTCACCACAGGTAAAATGCCAATTCACTTCTCTACCCAAGCAAGAAAGTTACTAGTAGAGAAGAGCTTTAGCTATTCATAGATTTTTAGATTTATGTTCTATACTGGACCTGATAAAGTCATGCATTGGTGTCTAAGAGGGGATGGAATATATGACATCTTGAAGGCATGTCATGATGAGCCCTATGGAGGTCACTTTGTAGTGAAAAGAATAGCCTTCAAAATCTTGACAACTAGGTATTATTGGCCAAGCTTGCACAAGGATGCAGCCAGATATACAAAGAAATGTGACAAGTGTTAATGCATGGGAAGACCCACCAAATTAGATGAAATGCCCCTATAGCCTCAAGTAGTTGTCACACACTTTGACAAATGGGGAATTGACTTTGTAGGACCTATTTAACCTAATTCACAAGTTAAATCCTATATTCTAGTGTGCACTAACTATGTAACCAAATGGGCAGAGGCTAAAGCCATGAAACACCCAAGGAATATCAACGTGGTGTTGTTTAGTGTGGAGCCTAATTAGTCCCTAAGTGGGAGATTATTAGATTGTGGTGACTAATCAGGTAAGTATTGTACATACTCTGTAATTACTCATAGGGGTTCGAGGTTAGGCCAGGCCCTGAATGGGGGTTTGGGGGCAGCCCCTAATACAACTGGGGTCAATAGGCCATGGCTGCCTAGGGGTTCGGGGGTAGAGCCCCCGAAAAAATATTTTGGTTCCTATTTTATCAAGATTTCGGGACAACATGTAATTATTAATTGTAACCCTAAAGTGGTCAAAATACTTGTATAAAAGGGCTTAGGGTTAGGGATTGTTTCATAGTTGTGATGTGAAATTTGGTTCTTGTGGCAGTATTGAGCTATAAGGGATTATGGATTGTAATAAGGTTGTAATTACTGGATCATAATAATATCAGACTTGTTGTTTGGTGGATGTAGCCTAGGGATTGGGTGAACCACGTTAAATCTTGGTGTCTTGTGCTCTTTTTTGTGTGATCTATTATTTTTTGATATTGGTTATATTTGCATGTAATTGTTATTTATGTCTATGGTTTAATCCTAACATGTGGAAATTTTTTTGTATGAATCCATCTTTACATAGTTTGGAGTTTCTACGGAATTGACATCTAATCAGGGGGCTCAATTTACATCAAATTTGATAACTGCTCTTATGAAGGAGTATGCTATCAAGCATGGTAAATCATCACCTTATCATCCCTAGGCTAATGGTCAAGTAGAAGTTACTAATAGGGAGCTAGAATTCATCCTCACCAAGACTATAACACTCCATAGGAAGGATTGGGCCACATACCTTCTTGAAGCTCTTTAGGCTTATAGAACCACCTGGAAGTCCACAACTAGTTTTACACCCTTTGAGTTTGTCTATGATAAGTTAGCAATAATGCCTATAGAATTTTGAATATAAAACATTGAGGACCACCTTAGAGCTCAAGATGGAATTCACTATTGCATAACAAGACCAGATCCTGAGTCTAAACAGTCTTGATGAATGGAGGAAATCTGCATTGAACAATACTGAGCTCATTCAACACCAGAGAAAATAGTGGCATGGTAGTTTATCAAATAGAAAATTTTTGCTATAGGAGATTGAGCACTCCTTTATGACTCAAAGTACTAGCATAATCCAGGAAAGTTCCAAACATGCTAGTTAACACCGTATGAGATTGTTGTCATATTTCCAAATAGTCCAGTTTAGCTATCTACCATTGATCCTATCAGCTTCAAGTTACTTGTCAATGGGCATCACCACAAGCTTTAGAATAAACTAATTAGTCATGAAGAATTCTTGTAGCAATTATAGCACAATGAGGATATTCTCATTCCTGTAGCTAAAGAGTCTGGGTCTCCTACCCTGACTCTTGATACTTCTTGACTCTGTTCAAGGCATACATAATAAACACTTTCTTCTTGAAAGTACTTTCTTCACTATCCACTCCATTTCACCTTCTCTCTCTTCCATCTTACCATTTGATCCCATCACTCTGTCAATTTTGATGATCTTTTCTAGAACATCTTTCCTACAGCAATTTCCAGGTACCTACTGCATAACTTTGCATGCATTTTATTTTATTTTATTCATGCTTTGTTAGGATTTGGTATTGTTTATAATTATTCACTCTTGCATATCCTGACCTAGTGGGACCCATGTTTTTTCTTAGTTGGGGGTAGGGAAATATTTAATATTTTCTTTCAAATCAATTTCATATTGCATGTAACTTAAAAAGTTCATTGAGATGACTAGAAGTAACTGCAGGTTTAATGTCACGTGTTGATGACTTGTCCTTCTATGATTGTGTCATTATGAAATTAACGACATTAAAATAAGTTACTTAACTTTTAATGATAATTTGAAATGTTTTTGGGTGGCAAACCTGTAACGAGCAAAAATTATGAAATTTGATGCAAGAAGGATATAATGAGATATTGTGCATTAAACTCTCCAAGTACACATCATTTTTCTAAATTAACCAGTGCCAATTTTGTAATATTGAAAACTTTGATTCACCAAGCTCTAAAACATCATGTGTTTTACCACAATTCAGCTGGAATCAACAATGGGTGGAGGTCTCTAGAGGAATGAGCCAGTTGATCACCAAGTTCTTTTGGGTGATGTAGTCAGTTGTGAAATGTTTAGAAGAAGGGGATGGTTGGATTATTGTCTTAGTTTAAGAGGATTTGATGAAGATTTTTCTCTTCAATTCATGAGCACCTTAAAGGATGGCATTGTAATAGTGATAGGCCTGATAATTGAGTTCACAAAGGAGGTGGTAGTTGAAGTCACTAGGTTGCCCCAGGAAGGCAAAAATTGGGAGAAAGAGTTTGACCTAAGTATAGTTAGGGAATAATTCAATTTTCACCAAGACCCTCTAGATTATCCTTGTCAATGGAGTTTATTTAACCAGGAGTGTTTATCATCTAGTAATTCACATGTGAAGGATGTTACACATACCTGCATGCCCTACATTTCAAGATTTTGGCTCACCTATAGCATGAATGCAGATAGGTAAGCCTTCCAAATTTCTTGTTTAACATTGTTAAGAAGAAGGATTCTCTAGTGTAGTCAGGAAAATATTAGTTTGTCTTTCACCATTGCTTAATAAAACTAATCATAGAAAGGGAATTGAATAAGAAAGAAATTAAGAGTAGTTAAGAGTAGTGATGTCGTGGATACAAAATGAAATAAGTAGAGAACATCAAGTTGCACCTTACAGGGAGAGTGAAATGGTAACACCATTGTTCATGAGACAGGAAGTTCAACATTCTAGATGAACATATCTGGATTGGATTTCTATTTTGGGCAATCCTATAGGACTTGGTAAGGTGTGTTTAGTCACAGAACAGGCCTTTATAGACTGGAAATAACACTCATCTCAAGATTTTGAGCTAGAAATTGTTGCCTCAAGGCAGAGATGGATTAGAATGCCACATGATCTAAAATAAGAGAACCCCACTCTCCATAAAACTTGGCTCTTGCTACAATTAGGATTCCTTGGTATATTGACTTGGGGAGAAATCAGTACAAACATTGGTTGCCATTAACATATCAATCCCTAGTTCTCCTACACCCACTACTAGCAACAAATGACAATGCACAAGATCATGACATGACTTTTGAAGTTCAACGTTGGAAGAGGCTTAAGAAAAATTATGGTTACTTTGATTATGTGAAGAATGATCTAGGAGAAAGGACACTTAGTGATTGGAGTGTGCAGGCCCAGATCAAGAATTTCCTGATTGTTGGAGACCAACAATAGATCAGTTGGGGGGAATGATGAGCCTCTAAAAGGCCATTATTTTGAGAACCTTTTATCTTGTTTTTAGAAAAAATTAATCTTGCAGAAACATTTAATGACTCTATAGGTTTAAGCAAAGGACTTATGTTTTTATGGATATGTTATCTATATGTTAAGACATGAAGATTGAAGTACAAATAGTTCAAATATCCTGTGTTTTCTTGAATCCATGGACTTCTATGGTATAATAAAGGAATGTTACATAATAAATGTTTCTTCATCCATGCTATGTTTGGATAAATTCCTTCCTGTAGCCATAGGCTTTGTAAAGAGAGATAGTTTTAACATTATACCTTTTCTAACATTCATGATGGAATGAATATATGTATGTGGAAGTTGTATGCATTCAATATTTTGTAGGTACTTGATGTGCATATTCAAAATCAACATTTCAATGCTAATTCAAAGCTAACCACATTGATGAATCACTGCAAAAAGCAGATTATTGTGTGATTTCTACTATGGTGGTGCACAAATATAGCTCCCTTAATCTACTATATTCTTAGAGGAGTTAAATCCCAATTAATGATATTTCTGTTATAGACTTTATGAATTTGTAATTAATCCTCTTTGATGGAGTGATCGTAGAAGTAGGAAGTTGTAGTTTTCCTTTAAATAATGTTTTTTGTAGCTTTGAAAGAAGTTTTTGGCTAGAAGAAAGATACAATAGATTGATTTTCATAACAGTAGCATGTGATCTTATTTTTAATCAGATGCAAAATTTTATAGGAATGAATTAAATATAAAGTTCAAGCCTACATCTCCTATCTTGCTTGTCTTTTTTATTCACTCGTCCAAGGGGACCCACTTGGTGAGTGAACTACTTTGTTAGAATAGATTTCATTTCCTTGTTTGTTTCTTTGCAATGTATAATTTTGATGTTCTTGCAACCATTGATAACAGAATCATTGAATTTTTCCTGTAGCATAGGTGCATAGATAGATTTATTGTTGCAACATGATGTCGTTTCAGTTCCTAGCTTAAGTCTTCTTCAACATTTCCTTTTGTTTTAGTTGTAATGACTTAAAGAAGAATCAAAGCATATGCTTTGCAGCCACCCTCTCAAGCTTACGCTCTTGGGTTGACAAAATAAAATGAAGTAAGTATGTTATTCTTAGGAAAATAGATGATTATGTCTAATCATGGAGTCAATGTGAAAGGATGTCCAATCCTTTGTTACTAAGGTATTAAGTTGAATAGAAAATGTGTTTCTCTATTAGGTATTTCAGAATTTCTTTCATGTGCACTGATCTCATTATCAGAATGTACCTCAGCTTCTGTTTGCAACTCGGCACCTGAATGTAGCTCGATTCCTAAATGCAGCCTGACATTCATTATATGTGACTCGGCAGTCACTAAAACTTGATGTTGTTGATTTGCAGCTTGGTTCATAGCTTCATCATTGATCATGTCATCATAGAAATACACAAAAGATTTATAAACATCAAGTTCTTTTGCAAGTTTAGCTTCATGTACCTCTGTATATTCATCAACCTTTACATTTTTACTTTCCACAACTTTGTTAGTGTTAGTATTTAAACACTTATAAGCTTTACTTCTTGTCGAATAGCCTTGGAATATACCTTCTTCATTTTTAGCATCAAATTTTCCATTCCTATTATCCCTAGAATGTAGCACTTGCTTCCAAACACCTTAAAATATTTTACATTGGGTGAGTATCCATACCATAATTCAAAAGGTATGGAATTTGTACCTTTCTTGACTTGTACTCGGTTCAGGGTATACACAACTATACTTATAGCTTCTCTCTAGTATTTCAAAGCTACATTCTTCTCCATCATGAACCTCTTGGCACAGTGCATCATAGATCTATTCCTTCTTTCAGCAATCCCATTTTGTGGAGGGGTTCTAGGTGTAGAAGTTTGTCTTTTGATTCCTCTATCATTACAGAATATCTCAAACTCATTTGATGTAAATTCTCCACCTCTATCAAATCTCAAACATTTCAAGCTCTTGCTAGTTTCCTTTTCAATTCTATCCAAATACCACTTAAACATTTGAAATGCATCATATTTTTCTTCAAAAACATAACTGTCATCATCCTAGAATAATCATTGAAAAATAGGATAATGTACTTGTCACCTTTTTAGCTTTGCACATTAATTGGTCCACATAAATCAGTATGAACTAATTCAAGAATTTATTTTGAAGAGTGAGTCTTTCTTTTAAAACTTGATTTAGCCATCTTTCTTAACTGACATAGTTTACATATTGCATTATCTAGTTTCTTTAGATTTGCCAAACCTCTTACTCTCTTCATATTACTAATACTGAACAAATTATCAAGATTTACATGACATAGTCTTTTGTGTCATAGCCACACATCATCAAATTGTACAACTAGACAAGTAGCATCATTCATGTCAAGGTAGAACAAATTACGTCTAGTTTGATCACCATTGCCAATTAGCTCTTCATTAGCATCATAGATCTTAGCTTTTCTATTTCCAAATTCAACCTTACATCCAACATTATTCAATTGTGACACACTTAGCAAATTATAGTTCAATCCTTCTACATAATAAGCATTGTCACATTTGATCTTATATGTCAACTTAATTGACCATTTTCCTTTGATAAGACATGGTTCATCATTTCCAAATCTAACACTATGTCCATCATAATGCACAAGGGAATTGAACTTACTTTTATCTCTAGTCATGTGATTGGAATAACCACTATCAATAACCCATCTGTCACTCTTGTCCACATAAAACACCAATGCATTTGTCTCATCTTCATCAGAATCATCCTTCATTGCAACATAGACAACTTCATCCTCATGATCATTAGATCCTTCATTGGATTCCTCTTTAGCAATGTAGTAGGATTTATTTCCCTTGTCTTTGTAATCTTTGTTGTTCTCATCTCTTTTTCTTCTAAATTTGTCTCCACTCCTATTGTTCTTCTTCTCAGGATACCTTGCAGCAATATGACCAACTTCATTACAATTGGAACATATAATAGGCATCTTACCTTTGGATTTTCCTTTGCCTCTATGAATCTCCTAGCCAGCAATGTTTCAAGCTCTTCAACATTATCTTCATCTGTATCACTATTACTAGAAACATGTTTACTCTTTTTCTTTTTCTTTTCTTTAGGTTCTTTCAGTGACAACTTAGCTTTGAAATCAAATTCAACATTTTCAGTTCAAAGGTAGACAACCTACCTATCAATCCTTCAAGGGTTAGATCATTACCACGTGTGCATCTCAACTCTTGTATGGCAGAGACTCTAATAGCATAGATAGGCAGCAATGTTCTTAGTACTTTTCTTATCACAGTCTCATCTTCAATCTTACCAATTTCTCCTCTTATATCATTTACAATTTTTACTGTGGCACAGTATTGAACAATATTCTCACTTTCTTGCATTCTCATATCATCAAACTTACCTCTAAGACTTTTAGATTTGGCTCTTAGCACATTTTTGTCTCCTCCATAGATCTTTTTATGGCATCCCACATCTTCTTAGCAGTATCATATTCCTTGATGTCATCGACCTTAGTGTAGCTTAGGGAAGATGCAATCTCTAACATTGCCCAATTGTGTTCTTTCTTGTTTTTTAGATTCTCAACATTGAGGGCTCCAATAGGGTCATTATTGTCAACAGAAATGGTAGTTTGTGTATGGTCTCCAAGTCATCCTAGATGTAGCTTCATCAAAATTTTCCATGTAAGAAAGTTCTTCTTGTTAAGCTTGGGTACCTCTCTCTTAGGCATTTTGATCTTTAGCTTATAGCACCTTCAAACTATCTCTCACAAGTAACTAATGCTCTAATGCCAATTGTTGGAATACTTTAGAATAATTGAGAGGGGTAGTGAATTAGTTATCCAAGGTCCAAATGTCTAGATAAAACTTTTTAGCATTTAACAAGATCCATATATGTGTGTGTGTGTGTGTGTGTGTGTGTGTGTGTGTGTCCTTATCATATAACTTGCATGCATCCAATAGATTATCTGATACTTAAACTTGTAAGCTACTGTCCTAGGTCATAATTACTTTGCAAAAATGTAAACATGAAACATAATAGAATCATTCACACATTTGACGCAAGGATTTTACATGGAAACTGGATAACCTACTACTAATTCTCACTCTTCTGAAGTGATGCCCTATAAAAGGCCAACCCTGTTAAAGGTTACAATACACACTATTAAATGTGACCTAGTTAAAGGGTTTTGATCACCCTATTAGGAGAGAGCCTTGTTAGAGCATGAGTGATACATATAAATGAAGGGTAAACAAGATCAAGCCACTTTAAGGCATCATTTTGTATAAGTCAAGTCATCTCACTGCGAATTCCATTCATCAAATCGCACACCAAGCATTAATTATCCTTGACTCTCAAATTTGTGAGGTAATCAGCAATTTGATTACCTTGTCTAAACTTGTTGGAAATTTAAACTTCTAAAAAGTATTTTAAAATATTCATACAATGCTTAAAGTGTTGCTTACTATTATCCAACTAGGAGGGGATGTTCCTTTAAGGAAATTAATCACTGTCCAACTATACCTTAGATAAACCCCTCTCCTTAACCCTAATAAAACCTATGTAATTAGCTCTAGCCTTAGCAAAATGATTTTTTTGGGTCCATAGTGGAAGTGGCATTGCTAAAACTAGATTACATTATGTGATCTTGAATTAGTCCTCCACACTCTATAAGTTAAGGTTTATTGATTCAATTATTAGAATCATTTGGCTACTAAAATTAGCAAATGCAATATTTCTCTAAAATTAAAATTTGTTAGATGTTGGATTTATTAATCCAGAATTCAGTTTTGGGAATATGATTCGATACATTTGCCTCACCTAGAATTTGATGGGGAAGATGTTTTTCTTGCATATGGTTGTACAAAGCTAAAATTGGAATGAAGTTTTTTTGTTTGTTTTAATTTAGAAAGCCATTTAGAAACCATATATGGTTCATAAAAAAAATGATTTCCCCGTATTGATACACCACACAATACAATCAAACATTAGATAATTTAGTACTGGGCATAATTTTGCATGGAAGTTCTCATGTCACATCTCCATCAAGGAAACTTGGGAAACCATTTCTAAGAGCTTTCCCTTACATCAAACACAAGGATCTTAATGCTATCATTATCTCTTAAACAGATCAGAGAAGTACAGAGCATAAGGGCTTCAAACCCTTGAATCCATCTCTGGCAAATGGCTTATGATCAAGGGGTGAAGAATGTTCCTGCCAAGCATCATATAACAAACAAAGCAACTAGAGGAAACAATCCATTAGGGGGGGAATAGGAATTGGAATTGCCAATTCCAATTCCACCTCCTAAGGTGGAATCGACAAATCCTCCTTTTTGGCCAAAATGGGAATACAGAACCCAAACTTCAATTCCAATTTGGTGCATCCAAACTGTGGATTACAAATTTTAGGAATTAGCAAATACCGATTCCGCTTCGATTTCGACAAACAAATAGGCCCTTATTGGAATGAGAATTAAAGATAACTTTTATATTTAGGGTTAAATTATAGTTGGTGTCAGGAATATAATTTAGATTATCTTATTAATTTACATTTCTTATTTTGATTAATATGTGATAACTTTTATTTTTACAAATTTCCTATAATAATATTCAATGTAAATAATTGAATCAATATAAATGATTATAGTTAATTTTTGTATATTCAAATAATATTTTTAATTTTATATATTCATTTAAAAATTAAAGTTGCTTCTTCAACAAAAAATATTTTCACTTTGACATAAAATAAATCAATCAAATTATTAATTATGTAAAAATTATTATATCTAATGTATTTTATGTTTGTATAATAGATGTAAATTTGTTAAGTTGATATTATAAATACAATTAAATATCTTCAGTTTGATATTTCACAGCTTTTTTACATTAATTTTATTTTAAAATATAAGTCTACTAATTAAATTAAATTGTAAACTAATACTGATATCTATCTATCTATGTATCATCTATCTATCTATTAGATAATGGCAGCTATATCTGTTTCAAAGAAATTGAATTTTTTTTTTATGAGATTCAAAATGTAGTCGTCGACGAATAATTTTAAAACTGAAGCAAACAACTGTGCCACCCCTGCAAGCTGTGGATCATTCGTTTTAAGCTAATTATATTATATATATATAGTTATTGATTGTGGAATTAGCTCCACGATCCATCATTTTTAAAACTGAAAAATGGACAACCTTTAAATATATATTCATGCTCTCTCGTCTCACGGGACGAATACAACATCAAAATTGGTCTGTGATTTTGATCTACAAGAATATTTGGTTATCTGGAAATGATCAAAGAATAGCAATTTTAAACTTCTGCAAGTCCTATAAACAGGGCAATCTGTGAACATAGTTTCCATTGTTTAAATTAGTGTGTACTGACAACATCAGACTTTCTAGAACATATTTCATGTAAACACATGAACTGGAATTACAACTTAGAAAAGTGGATTTTACTGGAAAGAAGATGGAAGAGAATAAAACATAAAGGAGAAAAAACTCTTAATTGAAGTCATAAATATCTAAACTGTAGAACTTCCAGTATCGGCTGCCAATTTTTCAGTGGGATTGGTTTTGTCCAGAAGTTCTGCTATAGAAGTTCTTGAATATTTGGAATCAGGTACTGTACTACCTTTCATCAAAGATGTCTTCAGGCTGTCAAGCATTTTGGCTACATCTCTCATGGAAGGTCGATCTATTGGCAATTCACTGCTACAAAGCAAACCAACATGAATCAAAGAAACAAGACATTTATTGTCCTCCATCATTTCATTGACACCTCTCAACAACTCGCTATCAACAATTTCTACAAGTCTTTCTGGAAAAGCTGTTCTCACCCACTTTTGCAAGCTCATGTCTCGCACAAACATGTCATCACTTGGCCTCTTCCTTGTAACCATCTCTAATATCAGAATCCCAAAACTGTAAACATCTCCTTTTGTAGACACATTCCCTCCCAATCCATACTCTGCAATCAATTTTGTTCATTACATTCTTTAGAAAAAAGCTAATAAAGAAAATGACAATACCAAAAGAAAGAAAACTCAAAGAAACTACCTGGAGCAATGTATCCAATAGATCCTTTGAGTGCAATTGTTGTAGTACTCAGTGAATCTATGGTATTCGTACCAGTCAAACGGGATATACCAAAATCAGTGACAATGGCTGTCATGTCTGCATCCAAGAGAACATTGCTGGGTTTTAAATCACAGTGCACAATTTGTAAAGGACAATCATGATGCAAGTACTCCATTCCATAAGCCACATCTACAGCAACGCTCAAACACTCCCTCAATCCCAATTTGCAAAAGCCTTCATCATCCCTGACAGGATGCAATTGTTTTTCCAAGCTCCCATTACATGCAAATTTAAGAACCAAACCTTTGAAGTCAGGGTAGTAAAATGCACTTATGATTTTGATGAGATTGCGATGTCGAATCCTCTTTGAGAACTCACACTCCCTCTTGAAACTCTTAAGAGCTTCTTCATTTTGCAAATTAAGAGTTTTGATGGCAATTACCTCTCCATTTTTCAAGATGCCTTTGTAGACAGATCCAAAGTTACCCACTCCAAGCAAATTTGACTCATCAAATCCAGCTGTTGCAATGACAAGATCCTGATAAGAAAATTTTTGATAGCTGAGCCTTCCAAACATAGAGCTTGAGGGATGGATTAGTTGGCTTGAAAGTTTAGGCCTCCATACAAATCCTATAATGAAGCAGCATGATACCAATACAATGGTTCCAACAACTGATAAGACTATTTTTATTAGCAGGGAATGTTTTCCCCTGTTCTGATTTGGACATGGAGGCAATGAATAATTTTTCGGGCCACATAGGTTTGGGTTCCCAATAAAAAATGCTACAACAGTTCTATTTGGAAACAGCCCTGCTTCTGGAATCTGCCCTGACAGATTATTGAAAGATAGATCTAATTCTTGGAGATTTTTTAATTTAGAGAGTGAAACTGGTATTGGACCCACGAAGGCATTATGGGACAGATTCAGATTCTCTAATGCTGTGCATTCTTCTAGAGAAAAAGGAATAGCCCCAGTAAGCCGATTTCCAGATATATCAATGGCTTGAGCCATAACAATCTTACTCATCTCCTGTGGCAGCGACCCTTCCAGAGAATTCCATGAAAGATTAAGGTATAATTGCAGGTCTTTAAGGCTTGCAATGACTTCACGAGGTATCCTTCCCCCTAGTTTATTGTAAGACAAATCAAGGAGTTCCAACTTCTGACATCCCTCCAAACTAGCAGGGATGTTCTCTGATAAATTGTTGTGGTCAAGATAAAGATATCTTAGCTGCTGCGAGCTACAAAGAGAATCTGGTATATTTCCAGAGAACTGGTTGTGGCTTAGATCTAAGAGTCCGAGATGTTGCATTTGACCGATATCACTTGTAATTCTTCCCTCTAACTTGTTTCCATTCAAATACAATCTTTCCAACTCATGTAATCCTTTGATTCCAGTGGGAATACTGCCCCTGAAAAGGTTTTCGCCTAAATCTAAGTAATTCAAGTTTGTCAGATTGGCGATCTGTGGTGGTATGGTTCCAGTTATCATGTTGCCTTGTAACGACAAGAGACTGAGATTGGAAGACAATTGGCCTATGGATGGTGGCAATATACCAATAAAATGATTGTTTCTCATTTCTAGAGTTTGCAAATGGGAGCAATTTGTGAGAGCGATGAGAAAGGCCAATGTGTTTCTGCTGTCACTAACAAGCTGATTATTGTTTACAAAAAGTTTCATGAGAAGATTCAACTTACCCAGCTCCATTGGAACCGTTCCACTGAATCGATTTCTTGCTAAGAGAAGTAGTCTGAGACGGGAACAATTTCCCAAGGAGTTTGGTAGGTTTCCACTGAGATGATTTCCAAATAAGCTAAGCACCTCTAAGTCAGTAAGCGTTCCCAATTCAGAAGGAATAGGGCCATGGAGCTCATTTTGAGCCAAAAGTATTTTAACTAAGGCTGATACATTTTTCAAAGAGGGCGGAATGGTACCCGTGAGAATGTTAAAGCCCAAATGGAGAGACCTCAAACTTGTAAGAAGAGTGAGCTCTGGTGGAATGCTGCCATGCAGTTGGTTCCATGAGAGATCCAGAGCATGCAAACTGCGGCAGCCAGAGAGAGAGGGAGGAATGATTCCTTGCAATTGATTGTAGTGCAAGGAAAGTATCCATAGATTTCGGAGTTGGCCGAGCTGAGGTGGAATTGTACCAGTGAGGGTATTGAGTGAGAGATCTAGAATTCGAAGAGAGGAGATATTTCCCACCAAAGGAGAGATTGTGCCATCTAAACCTTTTTGTGTTAAATTTATGGTACGGATAGAGTGAGAAGAGGAGTGACAAATAATACCAGACCAGTTGCAGAAGTGGTGATTGCGATTCCAATCAACCAAAGAAGTGCCATTCTTGGCAACTGAAGCTTTGAATCCTAAGAGCAATTCTTCTTGACGTTGTTGGTGGTGATGATGAGAGAGATTATTGGGAGAATGAGAAAGAGCGGAGACTAAGAATATAAAAAGGTTTGAAACTAATAAGAAAAGGGCAGCCATTGCAGATTGGAGAAACGCAGGAGAGTTGAATGGAATGGAAATTAGTGCCAACAATTTCTCTGAGGCCTGCTATGTTATACAACTCCACGTCGATTGATTTAAAACTAGACGAATTCAATAACCTTCACCCACCCCACTACACATTGGTAGAATCTCTAGAGGCTTTATCAAGAAGTCCAATAATTGCATGAAAGTCAATAATGAATGCAAGCAAGCATAAGTCAGCCGAAGCATTACATGTTGCTGTAGTTCTATAGTTCAGAGGAAGAAACACTAGCGTACAAGATCATCTGGTATAGGATTCTTTATCTTCTGGAAACCGGTGATTGAGACATAATGACTGATGACAGGATGTGGGGTGTGGCTGGTACTATATAACATTTATCAGGTCGAATCAACCCGCTGCACATATAATGGTTGGTATTTGTACAAATTGAAAGTCAAAAAGTAGGGCAGGAGAAGTCCATGTTGATCTAGACTTCTTTGCTCTAGACTTGTTTCAATGGTAGGGAGCAGGTGAAGACATTTGTGCCCATCAACTCAAAATATCTACGAGATCTATAGTCTATGGGAGCTATATATTGAACTCTTCTTCATTCATTCCTGTGTGGAGAGAGTAGTGAGCACAGGTAACATCGATGTAGGGATGAGAATGTACTGTTAATGATATATTTTTTATTTAACAATAATGGTGTCATTCTAATTTTTTAAATAAGCTATATGCAAGGTTAGTGGTACATTCGGATTTTTATTTCTATATAGACAATTTAATAATAAGATTTTACTATTCAAGGGCTCTTTCTTTACTATTAGATATATTTTCTTAATAATTGATTAAAGTTTATATTAATTTTTTTATTTTTCTAAATGCATTTTTAAAATATCATATTTTTAAAATAGATATGACTATTCTATGATAGTGAATAGATTAGTCAAAATTATATTTAGAAAGTAAATTTAATTTATAAATACTTTAAAACAAATGTGTAAAAGGATAACATATAAATACAAACCAAAAGATCATAAATTCTATGCAATTATACTAGCAATCGTACCTATATGTGCAGTGGGTATGCCAATGAGGTGTGGAAGTTAAATAAGGGAAGATTTTGGTCTTTTTTTTAATGTTTTAATAAAGTGTAAGCCCTTATGTTTTGTATCTTTTCAATGCCCATGTCATTTGTAGTGTTGTTTCTTTACGGTTTCAACAACTCGTTGATGTTATGGAGACATCTTGGGGGTTATTGTGGTCCCACATTGGGCCTATATAGTTTGTAAGCTAAACAACGACAAATAGGGGAAGTTGAGGTGGTTTGTCATCATCATTGTATACAATTATCTTACATATCCAAGTACACCAATTATTCCTATTTCTACTCAAAGATTTACATACACAACTTCTTGGCCAATACATAGGAGATCTAAGATTGAAGTTGTTATCCATTTGGATTTGAGCATGGTAATTCCTTAAGCTATTTTGTAGTGGATAGAACAACTAGGATTTATAAAGAGGTTAAATGCATTTATTATGCACAGACGTCATCTCATTTGTTGCAAAAAGGTGTGTGGATGTTTGAACAATAGATTGTTCTTCAGATGTAAGTGCAAAACCTGATCATAACATTAGAAGTTGTCAATTTGAAATTGTAGGTTTTGTATTTTGTAAATTAAGAGGACTATATGGAATTCTATTCGAGCAAGTTCATCCCCAAGTTAGCAATTTTTTGTGTTTAGTATTATAATTGTCTAAGGTTTTGCCATAATTTTTGTTTTTCCTATTAGGAGTATCATTTCTTTGATTTGTATTCACGGGGGAATAATAAATTGTTAATGCTTGTATCTTGAAAGTTGTGATGTTTTTTGGTACAAGAAGAAATGTGATTGCCCTTTTGGTGATGGCACCATTAGTTTGGAATTGATGTTGATGACAATTTTTTATGCCTACAATTCCCTAAACAATTATTTTTAGTGCTTGTTGCAAAGTAGTTTCCAACAAAGATGTGAGACAAATATATCATGCACCTCATATTGTTGAGCAGTTAGGTTATTTTTGGTGCATTTATTTAGAACATGAGGCTAATTGGTTGACATTATGTTGCTTTTATAGTAAAAGTATATGGGATTCAAACATAATTGAATCAAAACCTTTTGACCAAGATTATAATTAGATTTTTTTACAATTTGTCATGTTTTTAATAGGTAGAGAGAGGGAAAGAGAGGGGCAGTGGATAAGGATAGAAAGAGTGAGAGATACAAGTGGTTAGAAAGAGATGGGTACAAAGGAGAGGAAGTTGGACCTTGGGGGAGAGATATTGAGGAACTTAGAGAGGGATAGATAGATATAAAAGACATAAATATAAAGAGATGAAGAGGGAGAAAGAGGGGGAAAAATAAAAATAAAAGATATAGATAGGAAGTCATATTTAAATAGGTAGAGAGAGATGTTTTAAAAATAAAGATAAATTGGGAGGTGTGAGAAGAAATCAAGCACATTCTAATTTATTCATAGAGGAACGTGATTCTTTTAGGATAGTTGTGGTAGCCAATGACATTAAGGGGCTCTATCAATGCTTTTATTTGTATCTCCACAAGAGAATCTATAAGTACAAAGATAGGAAAGAATAATGGTGGGTGAAAATATAGTTGTCTTGCTACTTTAGGTGTAGTGAAATGACATAATATATTTATATTAAGATCATTTACAAACTAGGTGCTTTTTACGAGAAACAATTATAACTTATTCAAGTCACAACTTAGAATCCACCATTTACAATGAGACAAATACAACCAATGGAAGACTAAGAGTCAGAACTTAGAATTCCACAAAGATGTCCCTCTAGAGATTGAACTAGGGTGTCCACAATGATAACTCATTGCTTCAACCAACTAAGTTGAACCCCTTGGATAACATAAGATATTTTACTTTAGAATACCAAGAAATAAATAAAATGTCATGAAATGATAATGTCAAGTGTAATTCTAGCTTAGATGTTATTTAATGGACATTAGTCGACACAAGAAATGTAATTATCCTAGACCATAAATAACCAAATTATTTCAAGGTTGCAAAGATTTATACAATCTCATTCTTTTGAATGTGTGTGTGTGTGTATTAACATAGTCAATGTAGACATAAATTTTACTATTATTCAATTATCGTTCCCCAATTTATTCCTACATATCATATGCCTCCTTATTCAAATTGCCAATTAAAAGTCACGCAAGATGATTGATTCATGGCATTCATTCACTTTTTTCATATATTTTTAGCATAAATAATATTTTTAAAATTGCATTTAGAGAACATTCATAAGGTATTTGTAACAAAACCAACATTAAAAGGACAAATGATTTGTTACTATGTATTAAAAAGTATAGTACTATACAAAATTAGGTAATTTTTAATAAATTTATGTTTAGTGATACTAACATATACTATGGGTTTGTCTAATTCATACTTCATCTAGTAACACACAAGACATTTGCATTTTTCTTGATGATGTCACACTATAAATTATATTCTAAATGCTAAGAAAAAGAAGACTTTTTCTCCCTTCATAAAATGTATAAAAATTTAAATATTAGCAATAATAATTTTAACTTTTATAAAAAATAATAAATTAATAAAAATTAGATGCAAAAGGTAAAATAACTTTTTAAATTTATGATCTTTGAAACATGAGTAAGTTTTTTTTTAAAAAATTAAACATCAAAAATAATGTTGAAATTAATAAATAGATAATTAAAAATTTGGTGTGCTTTGAAACATAAAAATCATTAAGAATTTAAACTATATTTATAATAAAAAATTTAAAATAAAAAATAATGTCACCAAATTATAAAGATAAAATTTATAATAAAAATATAACTAAAGTCTATTTTAAAAATAAAAAGTAATTATTAATGACTTATCGTTACTTATATATATGGGTATAAGTACAAAGTTGTGTCACCTTTCAGGCCGACTTGTTAGAATGACTGAATTTGAGTAGTTCTATCCAAAAATCAAAATTTTTCAAACATATGGTTTAGATAAATTCATTCTAGCTAAGTTATATATGGTCTCACACTTTTCCAAATGGAAATGTCTATTAAATGCACGTTTTATACTAGTTTGTATCCAATTACTAAAGAAATAAAATTATTTTAGAAAATTGGCATTTCAATAACTCTTACTATTTTGTATAATATTTTTTTAGTAAAATTTAAACACCATTGTATAGAGCTCAAAGTCAAGAATATTTTCATATAGAGTTTATAGTGTTTTAATTAGAGATAGTATACTTTAATTAAAAAATTCTAAAAGCATGTATTTTAACACTCAAAAAGATGTCAATTTTGATAAACAAAAAAAAATTAAATCATATCAAAAAAATTTAAAAATTATATGGCATTCTAGAGAAGAGAGTCCTCTTTTAGACTGTATAATTTTTCTTTTGTTTAGAACAGATTTATTTTGAAAAATGTGGTGGGAGATGAAAACTATCGATTTTAGGTGAGTTGAAATTTGAATCACTATAAAAGAGAAAATATAGGTCTAAAGTAAATTTTTATTTTTGATTATTCTAGCTATATGTGTTATCTATAACATAGTCTGAGTTCAAATGGAAATTAGTTTATTTCCATATAGTTTTGTGGTGGGAACTAAACCCCTATTTTTTAGCAACTAAAAAAGTGTCTATAAAAATTAGAAAATAATATCATTTCTTATTCCAAATAATTATTAAAAATTATAATCTTAAACTTCAACCATTTCTACATATTTCATTAGTTTACTTCATTTTCAAATTCCAAATAATAGTACCTATTTTATGTCATTGAAGATGAACAGTTATACTATTGTTAGCCTTTTCCTTTACAAGAAATAATTAAAATTAAAATGGATATACTTAACCTTTTTATATTAATTATAGAGAGTTCAAAAAAAGGAATTTACAATGAAAATGGGAGGCTAATCACAACTTGTACTATGGCTTTGTCTAATTCATACTTCATATAGTAACACACAAGACCTTTGCATTTTTCTTGACAATGTCACACTATAGATTATATTCTAAATGCTATGAAAAAGAAGACATTTTTTCCCTTCACAAAATGAATAAGAATTTAAATATTAGCAATAATAATAATTTTGACTTTTATAACAAATAATATTAAGAAGGCTTTGGTGGACTATGGTAATGCTATTGGTCAAATTATTAATTGGAATAAAAGCTTGATTTATTTTATGAATGTCAGTGTTGAAAGACAATTGAAGATAAAAAGATTATTGGCTGCAAGATTGGTTCTTTCCCCAGTTCTTATCTGGGTTTACCTTTGGGGTTTCCCCTCCTAATAGTTTTTGGAACTCATTGATTGATAAAATCCATTCAAAACTCATGGGCTGGAAAGGATCCCTTCTTAGTTAGGCAAGTAAGGTTGTTGTTTTGAAATCTATTTTGCAAAGTGTCTTGCTTTATGCTTTGAGTCTATTCAAAATTCCAAGAAAATATGCTCTTGCTATTGAAAAGATCCAAAAAACTTTCTTGTGGATGGGTATGGAGAATAAGAAAAGGCTCCCTCTCATTGCTTGGGAAAATGTTTGTATGCCTCAAAAGAAGGGAGGGCTTGGTTTATGAAGGGTTACTTCTATGAATGATTTATTAATTGCAAAACTTTTATGGAGATGGCATAAAGAGGTCCAAGAATGGAAAAATATTTGGACTAATAAATACAACATAGATAACTTTGACTTTTACCACTTCCTTAATAGTAATAAGGATCAAGGGGGATCTATGATTTGGAAGAATGTTCAAAAACTTAAACATATTATTAGAAAAGGGGTTAAATGAAAGGTTGGTAATGGTAGGACAGTTCTATTTTGGGAAGACATTTGGATTTTGGATCATCCCCTGTGTGTTGACCCAAGATGGAACAGGTATATGGAACTTTGTAAGACTCAAATTGGAACTCTTGTGGCAAATTACTGGAAAGAGGATGAATGGATGGACCTCAATAGAGTGGACTCCAATTTGGTTGAACTCAATAAGTGCCTGAATGCATTCTTAAACCAAAATGAGGATGAGCTGATTTGGAAAAATGATCCCTATGGTGTTTTTTCAATTACACCAGCCTATGTTGATTCATTTGATGATTATGAAGAACTGTGTTGGGCTAAGGCTTGGATGAAGGGTATGACACCCAAAGTCAATATTTTCTTTTGGATCCTTTTGTAGAATAAACTCCTCACTCTAGATAATTTTAAAAAGAGAGGGATTATTATTATTAATAGATGTGTTCTCTGCAAGAATGATGGGTAATCGACTGATCACATCACTTTGCATTGTCCTTTTTCTAAGAAGATTTGGGATAAAATATGCTGCTTATTGAATGTTGAATGGGTGTTCGCTTCCACTATTTAGTTGTTCTTTACCAGTTGGAAGGCTCCTTTATAGAATACTCTAATTGTTAAACCGTGGGACTTCATTCTTTCGTATGTGGGATGGGGTATTTGGAAGGAGCATAATGATAGGATCTTTAGAGATGTGAAATCCAGTCCAACTTAGGTCTTCCATAAAATAAAGATTCTTATGATAGAGAATATTAAAACTATGGGATCTGAACAACAACCTTGTAATGACTCGAAAGCTAGTGTTCTTCATAATTGGAATTTGAAAAGTATGAGTATGGGTGTTCATAGACCTAATCCAAGAGAACATGCAAGATGGGACTGTCCTCTTGACAATTGGTTTAAGATAAACTTTGATGGGGCCTCAAAAGGAAACCTAGGCAAAGCAGGGTGTGGTATTGTTATTAGAAATTCCAACAGAGATAATATGGGAAGTATGGCTATACCAATTGGAAATCAAAAAAATCATGTTGTTGAAGCCTCTGTTGCTCTTCATGGTCTTATTTATGCTAAGAAAATGAAATTGAATAATATTTGGGTGGAAGGGGATTCACTCAATATTATTAATTGTCTTAACAAAACAACTATACCTTCATGGACAATTAGTAATATAATTTATGACGCTATTCATATTATAAATTCCTTTGATACTTGTTTCATTACCCATAATTTTAGAGAAACTAATGATGTTGCTAACTAGGCAGCGAATGTGGCATGCAGAAGTGATCACACTATCATTTGGGGAATTCATGATCCCTTACCTCTAGATGGTAGCCAACTTTTTCATCATGATAAATGGAGGTCTTTGCAAAAGGTTTTTTAATTATGATAGTGCCAGTACATGGTTATTATGTGGAACTAAGTGGCCATGGGCTTTGGGCTTTTATTTCCAATGATTTGTGCTTTGTTTCACATGGATTCTAGGTCTTTTGTGCCATTCTTCTCTTTGTTTTCTGTGAGACTCTTTTCTTTTGGGGGTTGTAGACAAAGAATCTTTGGGTTCTTAGTGACAAGAGAATGGGAGGAAAGAGGAAAAGGGTGGAACCAGTGAGTTGTATGGAGTGGATGAAGAAGGAGGACATGTGGGATATTTTGAGGCGGGGTAATCTTACTGGGTATATGGAGAGGCTTAAAGGCAATAACTTGACCATTATGCAGCATTTTATCAAAACCTAGAAGGAGGGCTCTGTTATGGTGGGCAATCAACGTATGGAGATTTTGGAGGAGGTGATTGCTGAGGCCACGGGCTTGGAGCTTGATGGTATCAATTTCTATAGGGAATGGAAGCTTTTAGATAGAGCTATTGAGGAATTTGTGGAATCTGAGCATGAGAAGAGCTGCCTAGTTAAAATTGTTAAGTCTTATATAATTTTGGCCTCTAACTCTTGCCCATGGCACTTTATTTTATTTGTAATTATGGAGTATTTAACCCTGGATGGGAGATTTAGGAAATGTTATGGGTATCATTTTATCCTGGCCAAACACTTTAGGCACAGTGTTAAGATCAATTTTCCTTACTATCTGAAGCAATCTCTTAGTATTTCTATTCAAGCTATTCAAAAATACCTGAATAGCAAACATTTTTTCCATGAGGGTCTCATGGTTCTCATTGTGAATGTTTTAAAATCTAAAAGGATAATGAGGAATAGAGGCCACATGAAGGATGCTGATTATGAAACAGAAGGGAGCATCTCGGAGAAGGGTTATGACTTTGAAACCTAGGATGAAGTTGAAGGGGGTGAGGAGAATTTGAAAAAGGGCACTGGGGGCAGTTCAAAGAAGAAGAAAAGAGTGGTTCGTCACTCTAATTCAGAGAAGGAGAGTGATTTTGTGGAGGATTTGGTGAGGGATTATAAAAAGAAAAGTGAGAATAAGGGTAAGAGGATTGAGGGCAGTCCAGTTGTGAGGGCTTCTTCTCCCTTAGATGATGAGACCTTAGCCCATAGGTTGGAAAGGAAAAGATATCCATCAAGACGTCTAGAGAAGCATTTTGGGTATAAAGGAGAGTCAAGAGATGAGGATTCTCAGGAATAGGGGATCCACCAAATTTTTGGTGAGAAGTATGTAGGTACACTAGGGGCTATTAAAGGGATGCATGGTAACCCTGGCACTATTCTAAAATAAATTGGGGTTATGAAAAATCAAATGCAGAAGCTTGGTAGGGATATGCAAGCTTTAAGGAAGGAAGTTGAGCATGCCAGCAAAATTGCTCACGGTGAACACACTCTTGGACAACACATTGAAATATTAATGGAGATGGTCAGGAATGTTGAAGATGTTAAAAACCTAATGCAAAAGATCCCACAGCTAGAGGCAAAGAATAGGGCAATGGACAAAGATTTTACTACCAACTAGGGAAAGATCAAAAAGATGGAAGCCAAGATGAGCAACATGGAAAAATTGATTAAACCACTAATACATTTGGCATCAATTTGCGATGGCTAAGTGTCACAATTATGACCACAATGTGTCGCAACTGCGACAGTATTAGACATCATTTTTTTTTAGTCGTAAATTACGATGTCTACCCTATATTGTCACAATTATGATGCCTATCCATCACTATGAAACCTCTTTATGATGGTACAAACCCCGTTGCAATGCTTGTGACGTACATCACAATTGTGACGTTCTCCCCAAACATTGTGATGGTAGCTGGCGATGGGGTTGTTGTATTAGTGATGCTGACGTCCATTGCAATGCTTGCCTTGGACGTCGCAATTATGATGTCCATGGAAAATTGTGATAGGGATCGCGATGGCAACTGGCGACAGGGTCGTCGTATCGGTGATGTCGACATTCGTCGCAATGCTTGCCATTGATGTTGCAATTGCGACATCCTCGGCAAGCAGTGTGACGATGCTATTGTGGCGATGATGCCAAGGGCTATCCCAATGGTTGGGCTGACATCGCAATTGCGACGTCCAAGGAAGCACTACGATGGGGCCGCTGTGGTAGTGAAGCCAACTGTGGTCTCCACCACAGTGACCTCGCCGCAAGCATATTCAACCTGCTGCTTCAACCACAAACATTAGCAATGTTACACCCATTCTGAACCACACCAACTGTAATTTCTTATGTAAGTTTAGTAGCATGATGCTGAGTAATAATACCTATCAAACCATTTGTAGAATGTTTGACATTCTCATGACTGTTACCATTAATTTTTGAATAAGCTTCAAAATTTCTACCAATATAGTTCTCATTATCATTGCTCACATCACAATTTCGAGAATGTCTAACAACCATATCATTAAAATTACCCACATAATCAGTTCCCTTTATTTCAGATTCCTACTTCTTAACATTATTACTAGACCCATTCGATGTGCATCCATTACTTATGGTATGACTTGAGAAGACATTATTTGTTTGAACACCATTGGTTCTTGGAGGCACCATCTGTAATGTAGCATCATGATCTGCTAATGATTTGGATTTACTGCATGACTAGGCAGAACTTGCATTCTTTTCTAGACTTTCTGAAATGAAATTGACATTTGACAAATTTTTTACCTGTTGGGGTATCTTGTTTACACCCACAACACTAAAAGAGATTTCTATTGTTTGGAAAGAATGCATGTTTTCTATCACCTAGGGGGCATATGAATCTTGTAATTGGTTTTCCTTTGGATGTCCAATGTTCAATGACACCCTCTTCTTTAGTTTAGAGCCATTATACTGAGATTCAGACCCACCTTTTGTTTGAATGCTAGTTTTCTTATCTCGTATATAGAATAGCATGTAAGCTTTCTAGGAAAGCACACTTTTCTCACTGACTGAATAGACCTAGAGTACAAAATGTCATAAGAATAACTTCAATCAGTCTAAGAAACTTTAGTATATTTAGTTTTATCGTATAAAGAAAAGGTTCTACATAAAATTGTAGTTCTTTTGTGTATTCTGTTATACACAAATTATAATGAGCTTGCTCCACAAAATTAAACATGTCTTCACAACTGTAGCAAATGTATACCCGATTATCATCTAAAGCATGCCAGATGCCTATGGATGAATGAATAAAGCAAAAATAATGACCAGAATGTGTCCTCCAGCCATCATGAACAAGAACACCATAAAGAGTGTACTTAAAATTGCCCTCCTGTGATTGATCAATAGACAGAGAAACTAGAATATCATTCAAATGTGCAAAATTTATTATAAAACTAGTAGATATTACAAAAACTATATTATTAGATTCCACTGAAAATGTGATCCACTGGAAAATAATATTGTAAGGGCTACTTACATGTGAATTGCTAACAAATGGTTTGAGATCCAACTTACAACCAAAGTCTACTTTTTTGTCAATTTTTCCTCCAGATCCATTTAACAAAAGAAAAAAGAAAGTTAAACAACAATATTCTGTTCAAACAAATTCACAACCATCTGTAGTCATTCTAGATAAGATGGAATTCAGTCACGATACACAACTAAATAAATGTAAAGTGAATTTTCTTTATGATACCATTAAAAGGATACTAAACACTGGTTGCTTGCAGAAAAAACCAATCTGAAAGACATGTCACAACATAATTAATGAATCAAAAGAAATTCTCTGTTCAGAAGAATTAAAACAGAATATAAAGATGTCTTAAAATATGTATATGGACAATAACCAGTGTTTCATCGACAACTAACATGGCTCCAATTTCACTTGGAAAAAATGTTAGCCCAAAATCAGAACTTGAGAGTGACCAGTTCTTTGAAAAACCATCAAAAAACTCTTTCTAAAAGTGTTAGAATTGTCTAAATTACAAATTCTAGCAAGGAAGAAAAAGATTCTGAATCCAACAGCTTGTGTCCTGTCTTTGCACTAAAAAAAATCATCATAATCCAGATATGCATGATCATAGTATAGTCAATCTTTCCACTTTACCCAAATTATTGCTCTTATATTAGCTGATAAGGTTGAAACATCAATGAATAATAATATCCCAAATATTAACGAAAATATGCAGGGCATCAGTTAAGAGATTACACAACAAAAGAGATGTTTATGGGCCAAGCTAACCACATCCAATACATAGAAATAGAATAATTTCCCTTGAAGTATGATCACACCAAACACTACTGCTTAGGAAGCAATCACTTGTCGCATATTTCTCTCTTGAGAATCAACCCACATAGGATACTCTCCTCATATCCCTCATAGTGATATGCACTTACCATGTATAATTTACTCTAAAGATAATTGTAAATTTGTAGTAATACACATGATCACCACACAAGACAACTCATTGCACAATATAACTAATTTCAAAAGTTCCATTTTGGCATTTGTTACAATGATATTCATATAGTGTATGTACTTTATAATCACCACCTGGAGTGACTCATTGCGCAATATAACAAGTTCCAAGTAACATCTTGGCATCCTTGGTAATGATATGCATATGCTATATATGCTTTCTTCTAATGATAATTGGTGGGTAAACCCATAAACACCACTTAGGTCTGGTTGCCCAAAAAAACTAATTCTACAAGTTACCCATTTGAACAAATACAACTAACATGGTGGATTAAACACTGCATATCATCTACTCTATCACCTTGTATACATCATAATATGATATTCATGGGTACAACATAATGAGAATGGTTCTATGTATAAATCTTTCAACCAACCATGCAAAATCATCCAATGAGTTACAGCTAATAAATCAAGATTGAGGACAAAATTAGGTGAAAGGTTATCGAGATAGAAAAAAACATGCATTAACTAGTAAATATAATCAATCATTTTCTAACATCTTTTTATTTTGTTTATCATGTAGTGCATCATTCTATTTGTGGATGATTATAATTGGTGAAAACAAAGTGAATATTATTACCAGTCACAAAAATTGTTTCCAGTGTTGAACTAGAATATACAGCAAACTCTGTGACTCGACTTCTATTAGTATATAAAGCTTTCACAAAGCTTCCTCTTATCATATGTAATATGTTAGGATACAGAGCAATCCAGATTAATCATTTAAGAAACAAAATGGCTAAAGAGATGAAATTCAACTGCTTCAAAAATTTAGCTAAGCATATAACAAATGTAATGTTGTAATACTGAATTGAGTCGGCTTGGCATAATGAAAAATGAATGGACAAATAATATAAGCCTGTAATTCTCAAAAAAAAAGTTCAATTTCTGGGATATTTCAATAGCCTTTTACTAATTTTAATAAGTATACGCATAAAACTGAAATTATAAAAACAAAAATATGTTAGTTCAACCTGAGAAATGAAATTAACTTGGCGTCTGAGTAAATAATTGTTTAGCAAATGTATAAAAATGTAATTCTACATCATGCATCTCATTCTGTAGAAGATCAATATCTCATATTCTGGTGTTGATGGATAGACTTACAACATTCACTCAATCATGCCTAAATTTCATAAATAAATAATCAACAAAGTCTATTTCCCCTCCATGAATTTTTTTTTCCTGGAACTTTTGATAAATCCGGGTAATGAAAATCTAGAGAAAATAAATGTTGTTTCACATGTAAAAATGAATGCTTAGTGTTCGTTTAATAAATTAATATCTTCCATGACCTATATTTACATATTTTGATATCTTAAAAATGTGGCTAACTTTTGTGACTAAAAAACTATATGGACCATATTCATTGTAAACACTGCTTTAAATCAATCAAGAGTAGTGCTCCACACTATAATTCTATTTCTTTTGAACATACCATTTTATATTAAAATAGAAAGCAATAACATGGTATTTAGAATTGGTTGATGGCCTGTACATATCATTAAATTCTAAATTCCTACTACACATTCTCATCTGTATTGCATGATGTCTACCATACGAAGATATAACTTATTTGACATTTGATAAAATGATGACGGCCAATGAAATATAATAAGAAAACATTAAGATTTCTTTAAAAATGAGAACATTCAATGAAAACCTGTACCTAGTAAATTTAGATCAGTCAAAAGTCATCTTCAAAAAGCATGATAGTTGGCCCAAATAAAACATATATAATAGATGATGAGCAGGCTTACCCTTCCAAAATTTTCTCCATTTCTTGGATTCTCTTCTCAGAGGACAAGAGAGACTCTCGTGAACCAACTAAATTATCAATACTAGACCTTAGAACCTCAAAATCATGCCTAACTTTGCAGAGCTCCTGCTCATTTTCTATTGCACATTGTCTTTGTCTTGATGTTTCCTATTCCACATCTTCAAGCTTCTACTACATGTCCTTGAGGACACCACTGGTACCCTTGGAAACCTTCTTCATTTCTTCTACTCGTGCCCACATGCTCTCAATCTACAGTGCCTTTTGCTTCACTTGATCCTGACTAGCAGAAGCTTTTTGCTTCTCCAAAACAATCTCTGTCTCAGCTATAATAGTTCTTTTAAGAAGCATCTCCATCACATTAGTCACTAGCATCATAGTTGTTGCTATTCACTCCGTGTACTCTTCATCACTTTGTTCTTTAGGTCCTACCATGTCATCTTTACCTTTTGAAACAGATTTTTCCTCAGTTTCCTTGGCCTTGGAGCTTTCAAATAGAGATAGATTAACATCTTTGCACCACTCAGACATGGGAACACCTTTTTTGTCAACAAATCCCACACCTTCTTGACATTTAATCCCACAAGATATGTACCCAAAATGTGGCATAGACATAATCCTTGCTTTTGACTTCAAATATGACAGTAAATTATCTGTAGTCTTGATGCATTGATGGAGAAGATCAACTTCCTTCTTCTATCTCTTCTCAGCATTCAAAAGACATTCTTTGACAATTAACAATTCTGATACTAAAAGGTCCTCTCGATCCTAATCTTGGGTAACCTCCTCCTGACAAATATCCTCCATCTGGCTAATTTGGGCCTTCAATAACTTTTTCTCACCATCTTCATTCATTTTTTATTTGGTTTCCCTTACAATGTTTTCAAAACAGGACTCTATATATGAAAGTTTAGACTAAATCACCACAAAAACGATATTAGACACTACCAGGTGACTACTTTGATGGCTGAATTACATGCAAAAGTTACAAATAGGAATTTCATTCCCCCGTAGAATTGATTCAAATAAAAGGTGTACTTTCTTTCTATGACATCAAAATCAACATTAGATTTACAAATGATAATGAAGAAGAACCGATTTGCAACATATGAACCCAGGACACATTTACTGCATTAAATTCATATTCATTGTATTGCACTTAATGTATTCTTCAATTTACATAGAACTACCCAGAAAAAAATAGAGGGGTAGGTAATGTTGATTGATATGGATTAGAAGTTTTCCAACAAATTGGGTTCAATAAAAATATTCAGGTGAACTCCCCTTGCCAAAAAACCTCCATCTAGCTAATTGGGCCTTCACCAACTTTTTCTTGGTATCTTCACTCATTTTGATTTGATTACCCTTACAATAATTTTAAAGTAGGACTCATGACAGTTTAACTAGAATTACCACAAAAATGATATCAGATGCTACTTGGCAACTGTTCTAATGGCTGAATTACATGTAAAAAATTCAAACAGACATTTCATTCCCTAAAATAGGATTTATTTAATCAAAAGAGCATGCCATGACTTCAAAATCAACAACAGAGTCACAAAAGATAGTGGGTGGGGAGTATTGGTTTCACAGGTAACATGAACCCCTGACACATTTATCATTCTTTTCATTTCTAACTGTGAAATTACCACCTTACAATCATATTTCTTGGATTGAACTAAATATATTTTCTTCAATTTACACAGATCTATCTAGAAAAAAAATAGAGAAGAGTAATGCTGATTGATGTGAAATAGAGGATTTCCAACATACTCAGATCAATATAAGCTAAAGGGAGCACTAAAAATATCAATACTTTGTTGACCAAATTCTCCTTTTCCAGTCAACAAGGTGGCATCAAAATAAATAATAAATAAATAAGGGAGCACTAAAAATAATAAATTTAAGGAAGTGGCATGGTGAAATATGCCAGCAATGGCCTCTATGTTGGTAAATGTACCAAGCCATGTATGAGCTCCATAGCTGGTTTAGTCTCTAATCTCCCATGTGGATTTCCCCCATAGCTATCTTGTACTCGGAGATGAATTAGCAAAAAACTAGGATTTATACAAGACACACATCAATACAAGGGGCAAAAGTGAAGAACCCAATAACGCAGATTATATAGGATGATGAGATGTACTTTTATCAAACTTCATCAAAACCCTCCACAAATTTTTGTATACCCTTAAGCATCAAACTTGCTATTTATCATTGATAAGTCATTTTAAGGTCTTGTTCCTAAAAATTGATAATATCATTAGAGTAACTTTTAAGCTATGAGACCTAAAACTAAATATTTTATTAATCTAAGCTTCTCTACATGGAATGCTCTCAAATGAGATTTATGGATGTGTATTTTCTCCTACGGATGTGTGTTAATTTTCTATGTCATTACTTAAAGTTTTTCTATGGATCTGTGATAAATTTGTACATATAGATTACACAATTATGAAGATAAAGGCCATTATGGAAGCTGAACTAGTTGGGCTTGCATACATAACACTTCATCTCCTAACGATCAGACTTTTGGTTGCACACTATGCTAACAAGTAGTGTGTCTTAAAACTACTCCAAAGGATGCACAAGATTGTAGTACGGAGTTTTGACATGTTATGCAGCATTCTGCTCTAACTATCAAGCAAAAAGAACATTCTACTAAGTTTCAAACTATGTGCTAATGTGCATGGATGTAAACATGGCACAAAAATTAAAGTTTCCCACAAATCACTATGGTGTTATACTTAGCACTATGCAAGTTGCACATGATGCAAATTGTTGCACTAGAGTTGGGAAGTGTTTTTGGAGTTGCGCAACATGATTCCAAGTATTGAGTGAGTAGTACATTAAGCAAGAAGTTAAATGTGGGGATGCCTATGGTTCTTTGAATTTAGCAAGTGGCAAATGAAGGAAGCAGTTACACATAAGGTTGCACAATACTGTGCACGTGACTGAGGTTGGCATATGGGAACAAGAAGCTGGAACATTTGAGAACTACCAACTGCTCTAACTCAAATGCACCCAACTTCACAGACAGGTTAGCTAGTAATGTTCTTATTGCAGTTGCACCATTGAATGTAGCAATCGTCATAGACATCTTCAAGATATCATTCATCCTTGACAGCTTCCAAGAAGTTCTCCAAATTGGCATAGAAATTCCTTTTGTCTAGTCCTCTCACAAATCATGGGCTTGCCACCACTTCTCAACAAGTGAAGAGACATTTAGAGGAGCAATCATTTCATCAAAAAGGTCATTTCTAGATACATATGAATTGAAGTAACTTGACTTATTATCTACTATGTCTACATATATTTACCATCAAATAATAGGAATGTCTAAATTCACTTGGAATCTAGGAGAAACTCAATGACCAAAGGTTTTCCATGACAATGAAGCCAATAAAACCACCCATTCAAAGACTTCAACAAAAAACTTGAACATAAATGTTCATTGTCAAAGGGCCTTCACAATTCGTCTTTGATCATCAAATGGACTGCATCTGACATTTTTTCTATCAAAGTCATTTGAAATGATTTGGAAGGCAATTTGATGGATCTTGTAGGATCCCAGACTGGATTTGTAAAGAGCTTTTCTGATCTTAGTACCCCCTTTTCTAGGGCAATAGTAAATTGAACAAAATTGTGGATGTACTGAAACAACAGTTAGATTCTTGTTGCAATTTGGAAATGAAACTACAACATAGAATAATGTTCAGGTCAGATTGACTTAATTAACATACAGGTCAATGAAAAGTTTTAATATCTAGATTCCAAGCAATGTTGTAATCACCAATGCATTCTCAGACATGACACAATGGCTAACCTAGGATTTTCCTTGTTACAACTAAATTTGAGCTCAAAACTAATGTTGTAAATACTAGGTAATCTGCAAATGATTAGAAATGTAAATATATGATTATCTAATTCTGTGCCCACCCTTGGTATTTTCCTTGTGCAACTAATTTTGGATTCATCCATCAACATAATGTTGAATCGAGCAAAGTTCTCTACTTGTAGTCCTTCATTTACTACAAAGTTCTCATCAAAATATTTATGTGTAGCACTGCTCTCTGCCATATGGATAACTTCCCATCCTTTGTCAAAGATGATTTTTGGAATACCCAGATAGGGACGCAAGAGTTCATTTATCCTCATCGCTGCCTGCATCAGAATTCACCTCAATAAGGTATGCCTTACCCTTACCAAGAGACCTATGTCTGGTTTCCAATTTTCTTTGCAATGAAAACAAAGATTCGTTCTTCTTAACTCATTACTTGATTCCTTTCCTAACTTAGGAGATGTGACTTTAGGCTGATTAGAAGCCTTCACATCTAATTCATCATTTGATTTTTTATTCCTGAAGTTCTTCTTGTATTGCACAAAAGGAGGTGTGACTTCAACATCAAGAGCATGGTAGAAAATTGTATTGCCTTCTCTTCTATAGGCTTGAGTTCCAAGAAAGATTCTTATTTATGAACCCACGACCTGGCTGATATTTCTTTGGTTCCATTGAAAATTGGTGTATTATTTGTTCAAGGCATCTTTATACTCAATTAGCTATAAGCTTTGTCTAGCTTGTCAAAGCATGAAGCCTTAGATGCATATGACAATAAACATAGGACAAAATAGAGAAATATTTAGTATCTTATTGAGCTTCACTTTGTTTCGAGAATAGTTTAATATTCTCTACTAAACACGGTCAACCACGTGAAGGTGGAAGCTCAGTTGGCCCCACCCCCCTCCCCCTAACATCACTCTACATTCCCCGTTAACATTTAACATTCATTCATTCTTTCAACCATTAATAAATGTAACATTTGATCAATATCACATGATAACATTCATTAACACATTAGATTCGTTAACATGCAACATTCATCAATATTCCGCATTGACACATAATTCATGAACATTCATTAGCACATAATTAAATTCATTGAGACATAAAATTTAGTCATTATCAATTAAGGTATGTAGATGACAATCATTTCTTCTTCTTTTTTTCTATTTCTTTTTTCTATGTAAGCTGTAAGAGGAGCATCAATGTCATCATCGATTCCCCCCTCATCAGTTGTTCTGTTCTCTATTCTTGATGATCTCAAATTCCTATGCTATTGCAAAAGGGGTCCTCTGCAATAACAAATAAAAGAGTTAAATTAAAAATAATTTATTATAATTGTTACAAGTATTTAATTATTTTAAATAACATAATTGTGGCACTCTTTACCTGATCTAACCACATCATTTTGTCTGGACTCAACGTCAACATGCTCATGAACATCGACCCCTCGATCCTCTATAGCTGCTATACAAAATGTTACATTAATCCAAACACCAATTGCAATTACATATAAAAAATTTAATAGAAAATGTATACCTCCACCACTGGGATGCACATCATGCGAACCTTCAGCATCCACAAATTGTGTAGAAGGATTGCCAGGCTGCATTCTAACATCCTACGCATTGTTATCATTGCTTGCTTAAAACAGATATACTCACTTTATATTGAAACTTAACATCAAATAGACTAAGTGGTAAAGTATTCAATTTGAAATAAATTTCATTTAGCTTATTTACCTGTGGCTCAGATGCATCATTATTATAACCTTCCACACTGATTTTAGCTCATAGCCATTCATCCACTACTCTATAGCCTTGTTGGAAGCCAATTCTCTTATCCTCTTCTATGAGGCATCTCTTGAACTCTGAGCCCTGCATTTTTGTGTGGTATGGTGAATTTTACTTGCATTTTCTTATCAACCAATGGAGGGTAGTTAAAATATCAAAAGGAAATGGTAAATGGTTAGGAGGGTTTCCAACCCTTGTTACACCTTATTTTGGTCATGTTGGAGTTGTTCTAAACTGTCTTTGGTCTTTGGGAGTCCTAGAGGACCCAATTTCACTCTTGGTTGGGTGTGTAGAATAAAGGTCAAGTGTTGCAATCTGCCCTGTCACTGGTAACAACAAGTTTGCCTTAGACCTGATTTGTTTTGGGTTGTGTTGATATTTGTTTTCATTTCCATTTATGTTAGAGGGTTGGAGTTATCCAAAACACTTGGTGTCAAGTTTGGGTGTATGAGGCCTTGAATGGTACAAGGGAGAAGTAACTAGTATGCAACCTTATGTGATGAATTGGGTCCATGAATTAAAGGAGCAGTTGTAATAGTAGATTACTTCCTTTTTTGAAGGTGAATCAAGCCTTGAATGTTCTTATGGAGAAAAGAGGATTGGGGTGATAACTTGAATTTCTTAGTTGTTCCAAGGTGCTAGGAGTTTTTTGGTGCTTCCAAAGTGTGTTACTCTACATCATATATTGGTGTGGAGGAACACTGAGATCCAAGTTGAGGATCAGGAGCATAGACAAGCTAGTCTATCCTAGCATTTCCCATCACATTATATAAAAAATTTGATACAATTTTTCATTTACTAATACTTACAACTCTTTCTTGAAGTTTTGAAAAACCACCCGAGCCAAGCTTGTGTGTCCCGTGCTTTTCTAGTCTTGCCTTTGTTGCCTTTGATGTGTCAGGCAATCTATGAAAAGTTTGAAATATGTTAGATAGTATAAATATAGAGGTTAATTAGTACATAATTAGATTCTCAACAGTATCACATACCTTGCTATACTCTTTCTTACTATTCTCAATAGTTAATTAGTACATTTCTTGTCAGCTTTATACTTTCCATCCAAAATCAGAGCCTACCACTCAGCCTTAGGAACATAGGGCAGACGCTCGTACTTGGGGTTATCTCGTAAATTTTTTCTATATTGGTCCCTAATATACTTCAAACATAAACCAACTTTTTCAAGGAGCTTGTTTCTCTCGAATGCATGAGGTCCAAAGAGTTGGGTCATGCTCTCTATAAGATCATCCTTCAACGGTTTGTGTTGGTTATTCCACCTTTTAAGTAAAAAAAACATGTTAGACTCATAAATGAAGTGAAGCTACCTTTAATATAGTTCAAGAAATAGATGAAAAGGAAAACTATTATAGCAATGATATGAAATCAAAATAGTGGCTTGGGGTTTTAGTTAGGATATGATGTTCCACCAGGTACGCAGGGTGGGCCCAAATATTTGCAAACACTCATCACCAAGTTTTCTCCAAAAAACATCATTCCCTACAAAACAATCATGGGATCATTAGTCAATGAAGATTGATCTAAAACTAAATTACTATTATATCACTATAGAATAATAATAACTTTAAAGTACCTAGAACTTTGGCTACTTTTAATGGAATGCCTTCGTCGTCGCTGACAATCAATATGACATCCTTCACCGTTTCCATACTAGGAACATAGGAACATCCAGGAAATGATACTACAGCTCCTATTCCAAAAAATTTCATAAGTTTCATAAGTCTTTGTCACGAAGTATAAAAGAACAAATGATAATTGATGTTAAAAAGTTGTTAAAAAAAACTATTTGTTGTTGTCATAAGAGAGAAAAAGAGGGATTTGTGTACTAGCAAATGGTGCAACAGTCGATGCTTGTAAGTTGTGTTGCTGACTCAGCAGTCAAAAAGAGATTTGTGGTTGTCCTAGATGGAGGTGGCATCATCATAGGATTCAATTGATGTGAAACTAAAGAATAAAATTGTTAGAGCATGCATAAATATAGAACGTGTGGACTAGCATGGACAAGATTGTTAGAGCATTAAAAAAAAAGGATTGTTCGAGCATGTATCATCAATGATTATGATCATTCCTATATATAGTTAGTGGAAAATAGAAGTGGGGAATGGAACATGTGATCTACTTGAACCACCTGCAGCACCCTCATCATGGGAACAGGGCTCGAAATCACGCAAAAAACTCTGTAAAGACAACGCATCCATATTTTAATTAATGCCATAAAAGAGCATAACATAAAAACCATTATTGAACTCTTGTTATAATTAAAAATTTCATTAATACTTACTTTTAAGGTTTCAGAGGTGTGCATCAATTCAGATCCTCTTTCTCTTATTTCCTAAGTAGTAGGCTTTATGGTTGCCAAACATAAAATTTCTCTACCAATTTTCTTTAGCAACTTTTTAGTCGAACTGATCAAGTCATTGGTGTCTGCTAAATCAATATAAAAAGGGTCCTCCTCAGGGGCGGGCTACTGATCAGGGACTGCAGGTTCCTTTCCCTCCCTTCGACCATTGGCCCTCTGTGACAACAATAGTATTAGTATTACCAAAATTACTCCAAAACAATGAAGAAAAAAACATTAAAAAAATAACATTTTGCTTCTATCTAGTTTTCACAATTACAATGAGTTTTACCTGCTCGTGTGTAGATGAGCTGGGAACATCGCCGGCATCCCATCCGGGTGGTTGCTCCATATTGTGCCCCTGTGTCAAAGATCAAGTATAAAAATGTTAGCCAAAAATTTATTGACTAAATGGTATGTTGGAGTCATTGATTAGAAGTTGGTTTAATAGTATGTACCACCCCCATGATAGTAGCCTCGTTTGCATCTATGCGGTTCAAATTGTAATCAATAAGAAGCTCTTCTGCTACACGTATTAATTTTATCACATAGATGAATACACGATTTCCCTCGTGCTCCTCAAATATGAAATTGGGTTGCTTTATAGTTGACCCAGGTTGTGTACTATTTATAAAACTTGCAATATTCCTTGTTGCTTTTGGCCTTCCATCAATGTATATAGCCACACTTTTACTTTGATTATTGTCTTGTTGTTGTATATATTTTGCCAAGAGGGCATACCTACGCATACTTTTTTTTTATTGAACAATATGCAACCAACTTTTGTAATCGTAACATGGTCCAACATACTCCATCAATTTAGAAACTTTGTTGTAAGACACCTTTATTCCGTCCATAGAAAATAGGCCCAAACCATGTAGTGATGATGGTGCTATGCGATATATCCTCTCGTTAACACAAAAATCAGTGTTTATTGGAGGAAGTTCCTTGGGTACCCAATGTTTCTGTAGATGTTGGTACCTCAAGGGCACCTCGATGTCACCTTCCATCTCACCATCATAAGAACATGACCCCCCTTGAGCAAGGAAAAATTTCATGCATTTATTGAATTTCCTTCTAGTCCTTTGACCTCTAGTTAATCTCCCTATCCTAGATAAATTTCATGTCTCACTTTCCTCTTCTATTCCTATATTTCCCTCGCTCGAGGAAGACACTTCTGACAAATCCTTATTCACTGGTACCTAAAAATGGGAGAGATCTTAGAAGAAATCAATCTTACTATTGATAAGTGTATTAAATAGACTGTCTATAAGGAGTATTCACTTATACCTATCGATCCATGAGACTATGCGGGATGCTCTTGAAAGGGGTTCAGTTTCCTGCAAATGTGATTCAATTATCGTGAGCATAATTACATCATAATCATAATCACATCCATCATTAGCATCACATAAAAATTAAAAACATTAAAAGGTACACAATATAACACTTAAATCAGGCTCACGTTATAAGCCTACTAGGGAAGTAGGCCTAGTGAAGGGCTAAAATTGGGTTTTTGTATCAGCTGATGAGTTGAGGGCTTAGTCACCTTGGGGACATGCTATTTGAAGTTTTTTGATGTGTGTGGAGGTGGAGGAAACACCTAGTTAAGGTGAAGTCAAGTTTGGCACCTATTGAGGCATTGTGACCATTTGATAGTTTGCTGATTAGATTGTTTGGATGAATCCATTGGATGGATTGAGGGACATTCATGGGATTATTCCAAAGATGTAGAACCTAAGGTGGCATAAGGATTTCATGTGCACTCGGATAGATTATGGAGTTGTCTTGGATCAAGAAGAGGGATCTTATGAAGATGCTTGGTTGGTGTTGTGAGAACACTATGGAAGTCCCTCTTGTTATGAATGATTACAAGTCCACCTAGGGTCTCTGCATCACCTACAGAGGCAGAATTATTAACCAAAAAATTGGGCAAGCACTTATATTATGTTTTCCCTATGAATTTTATTCTAGGTACAACTCCCTTTTATAGATATTTAATGAATTCCCTTTTCTAAAGAAAACACTTACAAATGCTTTTGACCTGAAAGAAAATAAGGCTGAATACATTCATGCATTAATATGTGTTCTAAATAGTTTTATTTAATTAATTTAGATTAATAGTTAATTTAGATTAGCAGTATTCTATTTGTAGTTGAAAATTGTAGCTTTTAAATAGATAATGAATAAACTATGTAACCATATATATAAGACAAATATATTTCTATAAAGAAATGAATATTAAATAGATTAAGGATTGATGGCATACCTCTAAATTTCATCATCATCATCCTTGTCATCATCATCATCATCATCATCCTCGTCATCATCATCATCATCATCATCATCATCATCATCATCCTCGCCATCATCGTCGTCATCGTCATCATCGTCATCGTCATCATCATCAACATCAACATCATCTTCATCATCATCATCAGTAGTAGCATCATCATCATCATCTTCTTCTTCTTCTTCATGAAATTTTTTCTCAAGAACATCATCCAATAACTATCGATCGTGATCATGATCTACATCATGTTCTACTTCTTTAGTATCTTCTTCTTCCATCACATTATACTTTATTGGGCTTCCTCTCGATTCATGTCTAACAACAAATGACCAACCCGGTTTATGTGGAACCTCTGAGTAAAATACCTGCTCACATTGGCTTGGAAGAACATAAGGCTCATCCCCAACTAGCTCAAATGACCTTGTATTAACCATTGTAAATCCATTATCATGTTCAATAACAGTTCTATCAAGATCATTTGGATTAAGTCGTAGCCTATACCATTTGACAACGAAGAGTACTAATTTGAAGGAACTAAAGTACACTCAAGTATATCATCCAAAATGCCATAGTATCAATTTTTAGACTCTTGAGGATGTAATTCATTTCTAGATGAAATATTAGTCACTTGAAAGGTTGTAGTTATTCCTAAATCACAAGTTTTCTTCGTGTCATATAACACTTTGACGTGAAATTTTTGACCATTACAGAACATAGCCTTGTGGTGTTTAACCTGCAATAATATGTGAAACATGTCAAAATTATTGTATCATGAGTTGATAAACATATAGGTGATTAATAAATTTGTACGTACCTAGAAATCTCTTAAACCACGTGCTAAATCTATTTCCCTTTGCATAACATTGGAATCTCCATTACAATGAGCTTCTTTAACCAATGAAGATACACCTTCCCATGTTAATGTCTGACCAGAATGTTGACATCGTTCAATCCATACCGTCATCCAATCAAGATTGTTTGCAATATACAAATGTAGTGCATCCCACTCTTGAGCACCTGTACAAAAGAAAATAGACAACTTACAATCGATTTACTTTGAAGATTAAGAAATATTTTATTACAATAACATCTTATAATTTATTATCTCTCACTTTCCTCAATTTTCCTTTCCCCATCAAGTACTCCCCTTCTAATTTTTTAAAAGGCTCGAGATCCCAAATGCGATCTACATGGATGTGCTCTTTGTCAAACCAAAGGCTTCAAAGATTTCAAGTGCCTCTCAACCATCCACATTGACCTATTGTGTATAGGTCCACACAATTCAATCTCCTCAACTAGGTGTATGAGGTAGTGTTCTTGTGCACTGAAAAAAGTTGGAGGTAAACACTTTTGCATTTGACACAGTAAATGAGGAATTCTTCTCTTCCAATAGTTTATATCTTCTTTATGGATTTGTATAGATGACAACCACCTACATTAAGAGATTCAAGTCACAAAAAATATATAGATACGAGACTTTACAAAATAATATACAATAGATTACATAGAAAGAAAAACAAATCACGAATATAATTAATATATACAACAAATTGAACAGATATTACTGCTTACCTCATGTATTTTTCAAGATCATATATCACTTGTTTGATGTTATTGTTGAAGGCCTCTGGGAGAGATAGAGGAAGCACATATTGCAGTAATTATAAACCAATCATTTCATTGTTTTCTAACGTAACATAACGAAAATTACATTTAGTTTATGAATATATTGTAAATATAGAAGAACATAACTTACCTTGATGAAAGTATGCCAATCATGCGTTTTGAGCCCTGGCCCAAATTCACTTTTTTTTGATATGAGATTGTTTATGTTCGCAGCAAATCCTGTGGGAAATCAAATTTTTTGTATGACTTCTTTTATGGCATCACTTTGTTGCTCCATTAACAACCAAGGAAGGGCACTTATATTAATTTGATCTTTGTTGCTATTTGAGTGAATGGAATTCTTCAATGCATGATTGGATTCATGAATGTCATTACAAATTTTGACAATTTTTTCTTTGTCACGCCTTCCATCCAATATTTTCCACAATTTCTCTATTATATTCTTTCCAATATGCATAGTATCAAACAAATGCACAATTTGTAGGTGCTCGTAGTAGGGCAACCTACTATATTATCTGGGATAGCTTTTTAGTCCCTTTGGAAGATTGTCAGTACTGCCTTGACGACCTTCACAATCATCAATTACACAATTAGTAAACAAAAATCACAATAGAAATATATAAATTACAAACATAAACCATTAGGTGGAACAACATTACCTCGACGATTAATTCTATTATATTCCAACTTCCATAGGTGAGGTGTCATTCTTTGTGTCTTTGATGTAGTCTCTTCTTTCCCGTTGAAAAAATGTTTTTCCATACTTCGATACTTATGATTCCTGTGGAGGAAGTGTCTACACTCATCAAACACATGCTTTCCTAAACTTTTTGAATGACAAGATTTCATCTTTGGACCAAAAACTGGACATGCAAATTTTCCCTTTGTTTGAAGACCTACAAGATAATGATATAATTGGATTATTAAATATGTTGATTTTTATGATTAGAATTATCGTACGCAACTTGAATTCACTATAACATACCACAAAAATGTGTTAGCCCTGGGGCATCATGTATTGTCCATGCAAGTATTGCATGGAATTGAAATTGTCTTTGTCCTATTGGTCTAGACACGTCATACATAGTGACACAATTCCATAACTCCACCAACTCATTGATAAGAGGCTCAATGTATACATTCATATCTTTAACTTGATATTTACCTACTTGAATGAATAGTAACATTACATAATTATTGTGACCATTTTACTGCAAGATTTGTAAGTACATGTAAATTAATAGCTATCAAATGATAAAATACCTGGAACAATCATTGCCAACATAATGTGCTCCCTCTTTATTGACATCCACGGAGGAATATTATTGTTGATAAAAAAAATAGGCCACACCGAGTAAACAGATCTCATCTCTCCAAATGGATTGACACCGTCCATTGCCAATGAAAACCTGAGATTACGAGGTTCTTCTTTGAAGTGTTGCCACTTTTCCTCTATGTGCATAAATGTTGAACCATCCATAGGGATTCGAATAATGTCATCTCAACTTCTATTGCGTGCATGATAATCCATAAATTGAGCCAAGCTACTACACCTGAATAATTGTTGCATCCGTAGAATAATAGGGATGTAACGAAGAACCTTTTGAGGCACCTTTTTTGTTAGTCGATCTATTCGATATCTAGTCGTATGACATACAGGGCATTGTGTTCCAAATTCATGTTCTTTATAATATATAATATGATCATTGGGACAAGCACGTATTGCTTCATACTCCATTCCAATATCTTTCATAACAACAGATAATTCTCTATATGAGCGAGGTAGAATATTTGATGGTGGTAACAGAAACTCGCCTATCAATCTTCAGCAAAAAATATAAGTTGTTAATATAAACAATATTAGTGGTACATTATTCACCCTTTGTTAACTATAAAGACATATATGACATACCTTAACATATGTGACATTGTTATGTTGGATAAACCATTCATAACCTTCAAGTTCAACAACAAAAATACAGCAGAGAGAAGAGTTGTTTGGGAGTCTTTGTATAGGGGCTCATATGCCTTCTCAAGTAGAGGTACATCGAGGCTATCATCATCATCATCATGATCAGATATGCTTGGACTAAATGTGTCATGGATCAATTTATTTATACCATCACCTTCAATTGTGTTTTCTAGCGCATGATCATCATCTTCCATGGGATCATTATCTTCACCTTGGATATTCGCACCTTCATGTTCCTCCACTTCGAAAACCATATTCTTTGGATTGTTGTGGTTCATATCATGTACTTCCCTGGGGAGATCAACCTATATAAAATTGATCAACATAAATCAACCATGATCATTAACTAATCATCAAGTGATTTCATATGTATATAAATTGTTAAGATGATATAATGAACAACTTACTAGTAGATGATAGTCATGCCCCCCTACATTGTCTCTTAACTGTTCTGATTAGCAATCTTCTACGGTTTAAGCCCTTACAAATTTTGCAAGGACAATAACATTTTCCATCACCTTTTCTTTTCAAGTTAGAACACAATCTATCGATTGTCTCCCTATTTTGTTCTTCACTTATATTATCTGACATGATCATTCTTCGCAGGAAGCAAAAATTGGGCTACGAAAACTTCGGTCTACAACTTTCACAAACTAAGCAAAACTGTCAAAAGTACACAAATCTTCTTAGACCTAGCTAAATACTTTAATATTTTAAAAATAATTTCTTAATTGACTTTATTCCTAAGACATTCAACCCAATCACCTTTTATAACATTCAGTCAATTGCTCTAGGCAAATTTGTGGATAAGATTATTTGTAAAACTTTGACCAACCGCCTGAAGGTCTTATTTCAAGAGACCTTACAACATTAAGCCACTAAAAGCAATTTCAAAACATATAAGCTAAAATTCTAGTTAAAATATACATTAGATTAAAAAATATACAATTTTAATACCCGAGCGCATGGTTATAACTCGTCCAACAGCCTTCTTGCTTAGCTGTAGAAGCTCTGCAGCAATCAAATTATACAAGCTACAAGGCAAGACATATTGCATGACATGGAAAAAGGAACAAAATTTACAAGCTTTACCAAGACATATTAAACGACATCATAGTGCTAGAGAGATCACAATTATATGAGTCAAACATAATCATGAAAAAGCACATAAATTATCTAGTTATTGATTTGTTGACATATTGTTGTTGATAATGCTTTGTTATTATCTAGTTCGAAGATTTGATATATACTCATTGTTGCTGTTTAAATGCTATTTAAATGCATACATTTAATTACATTATTATTATGATGGTTTAAATGGTGATCAGATATGAAAGGGTCAATGTCCTAACATTTGAATATATAAGAATGATTACGCTATCCAAATGCCCCTTTATTGTTATGTAAAGGGTGATGTTGATATCTTGGATTGGTGTGAATGATCTTTGCAATAATATCTAAAAAACAAGAGACTGTATTTTAAAATTTTAATTATTAGAATTTGGCATTATTAATTGTAGGAAGATTTTTCAATTATTAATTCCATTCTTCAACATGCTTCTGAATTGTCATGTTGAAAAGCAATGGGTAGTGTGAAGTCATTTTTTCATTCGTTAAGTCTTAGTTCAGAATCTGGAGTTCTTAGAATTATTGCCTCCATTTCAAATTCTTAAGATAGATCTAACCAAATTCTGATTGTATAATAATGAGTATTTAAATGTCATCTCTTATGTTCTAGACTATTTAGTGCTACAGCTTGCATTTGCTGGAAGACAAATTATAAATTTACATTGCTTAGTTTATTGATAGAGCATGCAAGATCTTGGTTTTTTGGCAATGAATTGCTTGCCAGATCTTTACTGGTCCAAGAATATTTTCCTTTGATAGGAGGGATGTAACCATGTTTAGATGAATCCATAATATTTTCCACTGATTCACCATTTAGATTCTTCACTTGACAACTTCCTTTTTTCCAAAAAAATTTAGAACTATTTAGGCATGTGACGGTTTTAGCATACTTGAAGAGATTCCAACAATGTTCTTTTCATAGTTGGTGGCATAAATGTTAATAATTGTAAAGGGGATGTTGACTTCTTAGAGTTTGAGACTGTTCAACATGTTGAGCATGCTCCTTAGAGTAGGCAGTGAAAAGACTTCTAGAAGCTCTTTTCCTTCAATGATATGTATGAAATTGATTTCCCATGGAACTCAGAATACAAGAGACAAGAGACGGTAGAAGGGTCCATTATTAGATTTTTTTGCATGGGGCAAGGAATTAAGGTGTGATCTGTTATATTGTCCCCATACTTCCAATGTTCGGCATTTATGCAAGTTGATAACTTTAGTAGCCTAAAATTATATTCAACGTCTGACAACATTGGAGATACTATTATTTGGAGAAACATTTCAGTCACATTTTATCGAAGGTAGACTCTTGGAGGCATGATATATTTTTTTAAATGCATTGATGTGAATGGCCATTTGTGAAGAATCAAACCTTAAATGCTGAACACTATAGTGGTTGGCAATAAATTAGGTCCAACAAATATTAGGGCTATTTGGATGGTTTAGAACTTCAGCATTTGCATTATTCATCGATTGCATCTGAGTTTCATTTGATTATATTGATTGGTGTTGATGTCTATATTATGTTCACCCACAAAGGTCTGAATGCACTCCAAAATCCCTCAAGTCTTCATTTCAGCATGCAGAAAGTTCCCAAATGCACCAATGTACCTAGAATTGTGACATTTTTCACCACAGGTCCCACCTATCCTCTTAAACAACTTAGAGCTTCATTGATAGTTTGATTTGACCCTACAACTACTAGATTCAATTTGAAGGCTCCAAGAAAATTGTCCTTTATGTGGTTGGCATGAAGTCAAAGAAAAATCGATGCTCATCCATGCCACATTTATTATTGCATGACCCAAAGATTTACATATCATCTCTAGGCCACTGTTTCAACTTCTTTTTTCCAATGATTTCATTATCATTGCACAAAATTTAACACACCATCAAGGGTATGGTGAATGTATAGGAGGCTCTTCTAATAGGCAACAAGTTAGATAGCAAATTTTCACATGTAGACGCAGGTGTTTACAACTATTTGTGCACAAGCACAAAGTGATAGTGATTTTTTGTTCATTTTTTTTCATGTTGATAGCATTGTTGTCCTAATTTAAGTGTGTAATGATGCAATTGCTTAACAAAATCCCTTGCATGTTTTACGCTTAATTCCAAGGGTTCCTTGGCAGGGCACTACATAGCCAGTACAACCAAAATACTTTTAAATAGAAACTATTTAGTAACCAGGATAGAAAATTCTTCTAATAGAGAACACTACATAGAACCAGATCTAAGACACTATCATGCATAGAAGTGAATTTTATGGTTGTGATCTTCTTTTCAAATCTATATATGTAGCATAGAACATTATACTTATGTGTATAGATGCAATTCCTATATGCGATCCAAAGCTCGTATGTTATCAAGTGTGTCCAATTATGGGGAGAGACCTCCATGCAAATAGAAGATCTACAATGAAACAAAAGAAAATAAAATTTTCTTATAGTAAGAACAAGTTTGTTGTGCTGCCCAGGATACCAACAAAATAGTGTATAATATCTTTTTCTTTACCTGGCTTTCAATAAGGGCTATCAGTGGCAAGTAATCAAAGAGATCTGTAAAATACTTCCATACATTTGCATTTCCATAATTTCTTATACATTCATCGTAAAATCCATACCTGAAATTGCAAGAAAACAAAATAATTCTTGAACACAGTCGAAAAATTAAGATAAACTACAAATAGATTGACAAATTTTGGTTAGCATTCTAATCTCCCCATTCAGATACTAATATATTGCCTCCCATAATTTAGATATAGCCACAAATGGAAAACAATGTACGTGTTTGCTTTAAGCATGATGATACGAAGAAATACTATAGTTAGTGCCACTCGTCAAACAAGCCAAGCAACAATTTTTTTTGGTAATTTGAAGTTCCTAAACTGAATTATGTTCCCCTATGTAATTTGAAATTTATGTAACAAATCCTCTTCTACCTTTGAATGAAGTCAAGGATGGTGGAGGAGTTAATTTAATATTTACCAAATTGTAGGACAATTTATCTTGGGAAATATAGGAGTTGTACGTGTGTTACGACAATGAATTTTGAACTCTAACTAGCTGCATTTCATAAATGTTGACTTGGGTGAGAAAATGGTTGTATTTAAATTGAGAAATGATGTTAATTCATTTGAATTTAAGAGATTATTGTTTATTGAGCTCACCATTTGTTACAATTTAGCATGAGAGCCTTTAATAGAAAAGTCAAGTTGATAACATATTTAAAAATAATGCATTTGATGCAATCATGCGTTTTGTTGTTGTTGCTTATGTTGGAGATAGTAGTCTTGACCCATTAAGCTATATTATGATTATGTGAATTTATATTCTATCCGTTTGCAAGTTATGGATTGGAATTATTTGCAAAAAAAAAATTTAATATCAATTTCTTCTAGAGAGTGAATCAAGAGTATGCAATGGTACCAATGGAATTGGAAGAGAGCGGTGGATGACCCATTTTTTTTAGCTCTAGTATAGTCGTTCATCACAAAACTTACATGTCATGTGTGGGAGTAACTCTAGAATGTCACAAATTAGTATATTATTATAGTTCAAATCTTGTTTATTTTAGTTTTAGTTTTATTTTGTAAAAGTCAATCTAGATTTAAATAATTATACTTTTAGTTTCAAATTTAATGGGGGATTGAATTGAACTAACTATTTCCTCTTATTAACTAGTATACCAAATTACAACATTCATTTATTTATGAATAAAATAGAGATGCTTAGTAAAAGAAATTTGCTCAAAAATAGGTATGGAGGTTTGTGTTTACTGGAGGGTAGCATGACCAAGCTTAAAAATAATAAGAATGGAAATACATGTGATCAGTGGATTTGTACATGTGAACAATGTGGCAAGCTCAGTTTATAGGGGTAAGCCATATGGATGCCTAATTTTTATGGAAGCACCTTCATGCCCACCTTCAACTTGGGACCTCATTGCTCCATCTAACAACTTAACAACTCAGTGTCCATTTTTGGCTACTCAAAGTCGTGTCTATTTATCTCCAATATTGGGTGCATTGAGATTTTGGTGAAACTGTTGTTATTTATTTCCCTTATTTACCAGGTTGAATATGTTGAAACATATGAACTGCAGTTGTTTGCATTAATATGGTTATGGTTTAAATGTAAAATGATTGTTTGATTTTCATTGTAGATATTATCATAATATTTGATTAGACACTTTGACTCTATCAAAGGCAATACTTTCCAATAAAGATTCATCTTAGACCACACCCAATATAGAACCATATACTTCTAAATTCATATTCCAGGATTCTCAATTCTGTATTCAAATGTCTTGCACCATTATTGTAGGAATAGTAGATTGAGGAATAGTGTTGGTAGATCTTGAATTTAGCATGCAACTCATCCATATCTATTCATAAAAATTTACTACACATACTATTACAATTAAGGAGGGTGTCCCCTATTCACAAATGAAACAGTTGAGAATGAACATAGAGACCTATTTCCCAGTTTCCTTGAGTAGTGGAACTACTTTGACCACTTATGAAGTACTTTATGCTCATGGTAATGTATTTGTGTCTATTAGATAAGTTGGGATAGATTTAACCCACAAGGTCAAATGCCCACTGTTGGAAGGGATAATGGGTTACAAATGGAATAAGCTCCTTGTTTGGAGCATTTATCAAGTGATCATGAATTTGGCATTGCTTGCAGGATTTAGTAAATTTGACACTATATTTTTCTATATATAGCCAATAGTAGTCAAATCTTAGTAGTTTTCGGGCTAACCTGGGATAGTTGAAATGAGATCCACATACATCCTCATGGTCTTCACTTAACACACACTTAGATTCCTCTAAGTCTAAGCACCTATGAAAAGTACCATATGATGCTCTCTTATACAAGTCATTAGTGAAGATAAAATTTGTGAAACATTTCAAATAATGCGGTTTTTCTTGTTTTTGTTTAAATTTTCAAGGATAACTTGATCCTATAGGTAAGAAAATGCATGGGTATATTGAGTTGAGTCACATCTAATGATAGAATTAACTATTTAGGATTTAGGTGAAATATATTCAAGATAGAGTAACTCTTCCACTAGGAGCTCATAATGGAATCCATGCTCCTATATCTGCAAGATAGATTCCAAAGTTTCTACTGCATTAACTTCCTTGCTTTCTTCTCTTGGTATTTGTTAGAAGGTGAAGAAGAAAAAGTACTTTTTTACATCATCCATCATTCTCTTATGAAGAATGATATTCTCATCTCAAGTTTGATATTCATCATTGGTTTGATTAATAATAAGGTGGGAGTCTCCATAGATATGCAATTCTACCATCTTCCAATTAATTTTCATTTTCATCCATTCATGAAATATTCATATCGAACAATGTTGTTGGTACATGAAGACAAGAGCTTGTATGCTTTGGGAATGGTGTATCCTTCTGGTTTTATGAAGAGGACTCCTACACCTAAGCTATGTTGAGTGAAGGATCCATCAAGAATAGGATATGAAATATGATCCATCTTTGTATCTTAATCCCTTTTATTATCTCATACTTCTTTCTAACCCTACATGAAATAATGGCCATAGATCTTAGGTTTAATCTCATTCTTTCATCCTACTATTAACATCCAAAATAAAAATTCTCTCATAAGCTTCTAACTACATCGATCATACACTTCTCTGATAACCAAGATTTTTGATAACTATACATACACATATACTTTGATATTAACATTTCCTTATTGATACTGATAACTGGGTTTGTTTGTTTTTCACCTTGCCATCATCCTCCTCTGAATGTTACCCTTGGCCCTTTCACTACAAAGATCATCATAGAATAGTAGGGCAAGCAAGCAGTTAGCAAATGCGGGTCTCTGCCCCTCTCAATGCCTCGAGTTGAGGGAGATAGATGCAGGCTACAACGAGAAGTCTAGATGTAGATATAATGAACATCTAGTGACTGCTGAAGTCTTCTACCTTTCCTTTTTGAAGAATCCAAGATACCTATTTCAATCCTTGTCTCAATTTCAAATGAGCATTTTTGGTTTTTTCTTTCCTCCTATATCCCGTTAACGTCACAATTGTGACGTTTTTGAGTTATAGTTGAAAAAAAGGGCCAAAAATCACATAACATTTTTTGTTGTCGCAATTCCACTCCATATGTATTGGAGATAGCATCACAATTGCAACGGCATCGGGCTAAAATTGAAAAAAAAAAAGCCAAAGACAAATTACATTTGCTTGCCGTCGCAAATTGACCCCTAATGTATTAGTGAACAATTGGCTGAGAATGTGAGTACTCTACTAAATAAATTGGAGATGGAGAAAGGTCAGGACTCCCCTTAGGCTATTGATAGTCAGGGTCCCAACAAGCGCACTAGGGCTCACTCAAAGAAGATTGAGGACACGGGCAAAAAGGACAGGGTGAAGGCAGTGATTGAAAACATGCAGATTCTGGTGGACTAGGCACTAGACCTGATCAAGGCTACTTAGTTGGTTCTTTACTATCTCGTTTGCTATCTTTTTATTGTCTTTTTGCTGTCTTTTTGCTGTCATTTTCAGTAGATCTCTTTGTGACCTCTTCTTTGTTCTTCTTGGAGGTCTGTTTCATGTTTGCTCTTAATTGCTCTCTCTATTTCTAGGTAGACTCTTTGTAAAAAGGTTTCAGGTCTTTTAAAACCTACTTTTACTTAATCAAAACAAATAATAAATTAATAAAAATTAGATGCAAAAGGTAAAATAACTTTTTAAATTTATGATCATTGAAACATGAGTAAGTTTTTTATTAAATTAAACATCAAAAATAATGTTGAAATTAATAAATAGATAATTAAAAATTTGGTGTACTTTGAAACATAAAAATCATTAAGAATTTAAACTATATTTATAATAAAATATTTAAAATAAAAAATAATGTTACCAAATTATACTATGAACAACTAATGCAAGACGTCAGTGTATGACTAAGCCCAAGTTGTCCATCCTTGAGGGCTCTCCATCCAAACAATGATCATCTTGTTCTAGATCTAATCAAGCATGAGAATTTTTTCATTAGAAGCATTCTTCTTCTTTTTTTAATTTATTTGTTCAGCTTTTTGATGGTGTCTTCAAAAACAACATAGTTAACCACAATCCTGCACAAGTCATAGTCATCCCTCATCTCAAAAATGAACATGGTACCATGCCCCACTTTCAGGAATGTCTTTAGCTTCTTGCGATCTATCATCATGGTAATCATAACTTGTGAAATATATATATATATATATGAGTCTTCTGAAAGACTCAGTAAGGAACTTGTGATTGTGGTGATACTTGTCTTCATTTTTTATTTTCCAAATCTGTCATAAAGTGATAGATGAAAGAATACTCCATAAAATATTAGAATCCTTCTTTAAACCATACCTATAATAATTTCAAAAATAGTAACATTATGAGGGTAAGTAATGCCAAACATTAACCAAATCTCTTTAGCAATAGAGCAATCGAGAAAGATATGTCTACTAGTATTAGGAAGCTCACAAAAATTACACATTTCAATGTAGGTAGGATCTTTCCTCAAGGGAAGTTTGTCCAACATAAGCAACCATCTAAAACATTTAATTTTAGAATAATAGGACTTTTCCAAAGGAGATTAAAATATTTTTCCAAGCAACCTCATTTAAATCAAAATACCACAAAATATTGACATGTTTAATAATGTTGTTGTTATAGATGAGAATATTATAATTTTTTTTGGCCTTGATTTTAGTAACAATAGATCCATTTAGCCATTTCATGTCAAGAAATATGTGGGAATCCACATTACAAGAAGAGGATAATTTTTACAAGCTTTGACTATAATATTATAAGTCTTCTTTTGAAACTGAGGAAGGTTGAAAGTGGAGCTAAGAGTCTTGGATAGTAACTTTCCAATATATTATAATATAACTATCTCAATGGATAAGGTTATGTGAACTAGTAGTTGAAAAAATAGATTAGATTATTTTAAATTGTAAAATATAATATCAAATAATATCTTTGCAAATATATATTTAAAAAAATAAAATTAATATATATTTTTTTAAAATAAGAATAAATTTTACCAAAGAATAAATTATTTTATTTTGTTTCTTAACTAAAAAAGAAATAAAGAATACATATATAGTTATATTTCATATATTTTATAATCAAAGTGTATGTTAGAGTAATAAGATATTGCCTTATTAATTAAATCATTTTGATTTAATTATTAAGTCACTTATTATCTCTAGCTTACTTAAGCTAAACTTTAGGCATAATATAATTAATTATTTATTAATTATTATCATGCAACCTATGTTTTACCGTGTTAGGGTTTTGATCTTCTTTTATAAAGATTAATCTCTTTGTAATTTTATTCATTCACTTTTGATAATAGGAATATCTCTTTTTGCTCATCAAGAATATCTCATCTATGTATCTAGCAATTCTAGCCTCCACAGCTTTTTGCTTCTCTCTTTCTCTGTGACAGGTGTTTGCATGCAGGTGATTCTTAGGAGCTATGGGGTTGATCTTTCATCAACTTCAACATGGTATCAAAGCTCCAGATCTTCATGTCTCTATTTTTTTTATGAGAAGTTTGTCTTGGCTTTCAGATCTATGCTTTTTGTTTAGAGGGTTTCATTTTTCAAAGTTTTTTTGTATTGAACCTAGGGGGTTACCATTTTTGGTGCACTTTGAGTTTAAAAATTCATCATCGTTGAGCTTAGAGTGCCCAAAAACCCCTATTTTCATATAACATTTGTCTAATTTGGACACAATTGGAATTTGAGGCTAAAACTTTTGCTCCTAGATTTGACATGTTTCCCAAGGTGGTAAGTTTCTAAATTTTTCACTCAAATCAATATTTTTGGCATGTTCACTGAGGCAATGATTTTGTGATTTTTGGCACAAAAATCAAGATTTTTTTGCACAAAAATTGAGATTTTGGGGCATCCAAATCAAGATAGTTTTGGTATAGAACTAACACATTTCTCGATGCAATTTTGGTACTATTTGGCTACACTTTGTGAGATATTTTGGCATGGATTCTAAGGCAATAAATTTTGTTTTTTCTTTTCTTTTTTGACCTGCATGTGGTTTTTTGGCCATAACTTGCTCATCTAGACTCTGTTTTTCAATCCGAAAGAAGTGTCAAAAAGTTGATTCAAAGCCCGTCATGATGGTGCCATTTATTTTGATTTTTGATGTTGTTTGGTGGCCTATTTTTTCTGTTATAGTCATAAGTTATATTTTTTACTCTGAGAGACATTTGACTTTAATCATAACTAACTAAATTTTAGTTTTTTGCTTTTCTACATTCTGATGGATATCTTGGTTGTTTCAAGTTTGGGGATAAATTTTGTTATTTTAGATCATTTTTCATGTGTTATACTATCTATTGTATCAACCTTGTGTCTCTTTTGATTTTTTTTGACATCATTTTGTAGTGTTTTTGCAAACGCACTGAGATAAAGTGCCACACTATTGCATTTCAGGATCTTGGACATCTTTGTGTTTTGTTGTACTCGCACTACATTATAAAGTGCCTTGGGAGATTTTATGTTGGCCATATTCACCATATTCCTTTGTCAAGTGAGTGCTCCTTCCATGACATTAGCCTCATGATGTGTCGATGACACGTGCCAGTATAGGTGTTTGCACTTCTTTTTCAATCTTCATCTGTTCCTAGTTCTTCTTTCTACATGAGATATTGTATTTAGTTTTAGTTTTCATGTCTTACCTCTCAGAATTTGAAGGGGGTTATATTGGTTCTATTTCTTTCTTGGTTTGATGGAGTGAGCTATGTATTTAGTATTTGATCCTATGTACTAGGAAATTGCAGTGGCTGGATACCTATGCATTTCGGTGGGATGGATCATTTACCATATAGACATTCTTTCATTCCTATTTTTGGAGGCCATGAAGATACCTTCCATCTTCGATTGATCATCTCTTTAGACTTAGTCTTCTCTACCTACTCATGTTCTATATAGTGGAGGTTCTTCAGATCAGTAGTTTGGCAATGTTTGCAGCTTCATGCTTCAGTGGTGTTCTTCATGATCATCTTTTGTTCCTATCTTCTAGAACATTCTTTCCATCTCTTTTTGGAGTAGAGTTTTTCCCATGTGGTTTTCTCTATTTCCCCTCTTTAAAGAGATTCGGTTGTGCTTGGGTACCTCATCGAGCTTTATTATTGGGACCCAAATTTGCTTTCAGCAGTAGTTTCTAGGTTTTTAGCTACTCCCTAAGTTTATCTTGAAGGGGGGTTTTAGAGTAATAAGATATTGCCTTATTAATTAAACAATTTTGATTTAATTATGAAGTCACTTATTATCTCTAGTTTACTTAAGCTAAACTTTAGGCATATAATAATTAATTATTTTATTAATTATTATCATGCAACTTAGGTTTTACCCTATTAGGGTTTTGATCTCCTTTTATAAGGATTGATCTCTTTGTAATTTTATTCATTCACTTTTGATAATAGGAATATCTCTTTTTGCTCATAAAAAATGTCTCATCTATGGATCTGGCAATTCCAACCTCCATAGCTTTTTTCTTCTCTCTTTCTCTATGATAGGTGTTTTCATGCAAGTGATTCTTGGGAGTTGTGGGGTTGATCTTTCATCAACTTCAACAGTGTAATAATTTAAAATTTGTAATCAAACGTTATATGAAATATTTGTGACAATTGTTTTACCTTATAGAAAAAAGCTTCAATTAGTTTACTAAAACAATGACTTTGACATAATTGAATATGATGTTCTAATAGAAATATCATGAGAAAGTATGTATTGAACTTAGATATTTAAAATGCAAGATATAAAAAATATAATAATGTGGAAAAATATTAAAATTATATATAATTTTAAATAATGTAGAAATTAAATATAAAACTATACATTAGTTAATTTTACTAATGACACATAATTTTTTAATAATCAATTCTTACTATCTATGAAATTAGATAATATAAAATATTAAATTAAATATTGAACAGATAAAAGAGAATGTATTGAACTTGAAGATGTAAAACTTACAATATTAGAAATATAATCAAAATGAAAAAAATATTAAAATTAAATATCAATTATAAACCATGTAGGAATTAATTTAAAAATAAATTAAATCTTATTAATCAAATATAAAAATTAAATAGTAAATTATTATATTTTAAGATTAGATGATATAAAAGAAATTAAACATTAAACTAACATCTACCCACAATTATTTAAATAAATTATATAATCAACTCATAATAATTGTTTTAAAACAAAAAAAAGTAAAATAATAATGAAAAGGAATAGTGACTGGAAATGCTAACAGCCAACCAACCTTCAATGGTTGTTCATGCTTCTATAATGTCAAGAATTGCATATCTATAAAATTAACATGTCCATCTTATATATGGAATTCCTTCAGCATTAAAATATAATAAGTCGTAAAAGAAGCATATGTTTTACCAGTTATAGTTAGTCATGTCATCTTTTTTATGTGAAACTTTATTATATATGTTACAGGCTAGGGTTGTCATTGCACCAAAAGATTGACCTATTAATGCTCAATACAACAACCGGACTTATAGAACATAGGAGGTGATTAGGCCATGTCACAAATCCTAAAGGGGAACATTGGCATTTAGTCCAACAATCCCCCCTTAGCATTACCCGAGGAGATTCAAACCTATGACCAAGCTCTAATACCACTTGTTACAAGCTAGGGTTGTCGTTGCACCAAAAGATTGACCTATTAATGCCCAATACAACCACAAGACTTATAGAACATAGGAGACAGTTAGGTCATGTCACAAATCCTAAAAGGGAATGTTGGTGATTAGTCCAACAATACATACATACATAAAAGTTATTGCTCTATTAAGATTACATTAAAAAATAAATCCTATATGAATATTTGAGATTTAAAACATGAATTTACAAATAATATTTGTCTTCTCTTTTTCTTTTTTCTAAAGGAAGTTTATTTGTAATCTTATATTACAATTGGATCAATATGATGTCATGGTAGTTCATGATAATTTTGTATTTGATGATCTAGATTAAGATACATATATATTTATATAGTCATCCTCCTTTTATAAATGTTAATGAACTGGGGTACCTAAATTACTTATATAGTGTCACTTTTTTTCATGTGCCACATAGAAGAATGGAATGCACATGTTTACTTATCTAATCAGATAGTCTTATTTGTGCCCTTTCATGAGGATAATAAAGCATTGAGCATGATAGAAAAGAAGATCAAATAATTTTTTTGTACTCATTTATGTTCATATTATGCTTATCTAATATGTGATTTTTTTCCTAGCAAGACTATGTGACAAATGGAAACAATAACATAAATAAGTTTAATAATTACTAAAAATAAAATTCCTTTTGATATGCAAATATAATTTTCTAAGCAAACAAGTTTTTCTTTCAAGTTAGTTGTACACTAAAGATAAGAATTTGAATAATGTGGTAATAGTTATTACTTTTTAATAGATAGTAACTAACTAGACCTCTAAAAGAATTTAAACATGTTCACTGCATGTGTGAGAAATTTGTTTGTAATAAAAGTAAATATTATAAAAGTTAAGTAATTATAACAATAAAAAATTGCATTTGCCACTCCATGGGGGACATATGTATATGCAAGGATGCCCTTTGGTTTAACTAATACAGGGGCCACTTTTCAATGGGATATGAATGTTGATTTTGAAGGTTTAATTGATTGATCTCACTACTTATTCAAAAAGGTAAAGGATCACTAAAACCATTTAAAGAGAAAACTTAGAAGATCCATTGAGTATGGAGTATCTTTAAACCACAAGAAGTGTCAGCTTGGAGCCATAGAAAGGAAAATCCTTAGACATATTGTATCTAAGGATGGACTTATGATTGACCTTGAAAGAGTAGAAACAATTGATAATATAATGGTTCTCAAAATAGTTAAGGTCATTCAAGCATTTTTTGGTTAAACCAACTTTGTGAAAAGATTTATTTCAAATTTTATGGACATAGTCAAACCTATTTATAAAATGTTAAATAAGGGAGAAAAGGTTGTGTGGGATGATGAAGCATTGTAAGAATTCTTTGATATTTAAAGGGTAATTAAGGAGGCACTAGTGCTAAGAGCTCCTAAATTTAAGCAACCTTTTTAGATATTCTTTTTTGCTTCCTACTATACCATTCTTGTTCTAATATTGTAGAAGAATGAAGAAGAACATGAAAAACCAATTGCATTCTTTAGAAAAAGATTGCGAAGTTCTAAGTTGAATTATGACTTAAATGAGAAGTAGGCATATACACTAGTAAAATTTGTAAAATTGTTTAGACTATATCTAGTTGGTTCTGAAGTAAGTACATATGTGCAAAATGGTATTGTTAAATATATATTTAGATAGATATAAACCATAGGAAGGACATGCATATGGATCAATCGAATTCAATAGTTTAACATAAATAGCCAAATTGCAAAGTTCATATGTCATGGATCATGACATATGTAGAAACACATGTAGAAACTTCATGTAGAAACTTACATGAAGTATGCCACATGAAAAAACTTCATATGTCATGGATCATGATTACCCATTGAATCACCTTTCATCACAATCTCAGGAATAGCATGAAATTTTGGTGGATGAAAAGCATCACTTTTCACCAATTAAATGTTACTTACCTCAACTCCTTGGCTCTTTCTTGTGGATGATGAAGCTGCCATATTTCTCTTTAGGGTTTTTAACTTATTTTCTCTAGATAACTTGACACAACTTAAATATTCACTCAATAAAACTTTTGTTTCCAAATTTACTCTAAATCACCTTAAGATCTCTTTTGCAATTCACTCAAATTTCTTTTTGTTCTCATAATCTGAATGCAAGGTGTGAAAAACAATTTCTTTGAATTTTAATATATACTTTCTTTTACTCAAATTAGGGTCCCCATTAATGTTGTGTACACTAGTAGGTGGAATCTAGTTGTCTCAGTCAATATTATGCCTTTTGAACTAGGGCTTTACTATATAGCTCGGTCGATTCCATGTAACTCAACCTATACACCAGTTTGCCATCTGAAGTACTTGATCCATTTTGCAATGGTCAATAAATATAGAAAATTTTACTTATGTTTGATAGTGACTATGCAAATGATTATTTTGCACTAGTCTTTACATAGATTTGTTCTATTACATCTTTCCTCACGCAATTATGAACTTTTAGCACATTTTATGTTAGGAACTAATGTAAGATATACCATTAAATATGCACTTATTTACATAATTTTCTTGATTAGTTTGAGGTGATATGATCACCTTCTCCATTGGATTGGGTGATCTCAACTTCATTTTTCCCACTCTTTCCATCTTCTATCTTTTTCTTCCAAGTATTTTTCATTTTCTTCCTTGTTTGTTCAATGTCCACTTTTCCTTTACCCTTGGTGTGGTTGTGATTTGATGTTGGTACTTGGATCATGCATTTTTTTCTTGAATTTCCAAACTTTTGGTGTTTGGAACATACATTGTTAGGTTCATAATTCTTCCTTTTTTTAGTCTAATAGGATCATTTCTGGGATCTACATGCATATGCTCTATGTCTATACTTTTGACAATCGTAACAATAGCCTTCAAATCTAGGTCTAGTAGGTATGTTGTTCATCCTTGATCTACATTCATGTATTTGATGTCCTTGCTACTTGTAGTAAAAACCAATAAGCAGTAAACTTAGGTTTAGGGTTTTGCATACCATTTTTGCTTCTGCAAATGTTTACACTCTGAGTAAGTTTTCGACAATGATAACATGTTGGCTTTCCCTTTGTCTTTGCATTCCTCAATTCTCCACTCTTAAGTGATTTTCCTTTCTTGGTAGATGAATTTTGTTTAATATGAACTAAACTAGAGGTATTGTTAGATGATCTCATTAGTTCTTTAAATTATTTCATTGCTTCATTAGTCTTGTTCAATGTTTCCATGTAAGTTCTTTCTCAGTCTTCAGTTTATTCCTCAATAGATCATTCAGTGACCTTAGATTTTCTATGTCTACATCCTTTATGTTCAACTCCTTATTTGAAAATATCAGTTGATTCATCATGTCTAGTTGAGTTTTTTTAAGCTTTTTCACATCAAATGACCTTTCTTCAAGTATAATTGTCATTTTCCTTTTGTCTTCCTCATGAGCAACAATCTTGTCTTCTTCATCTTTCTTCTTTTGTTCAATCACTTCACATAGCCTTACTAACTAGATCTCATATTCCCTTTCAAGTCCTCTAACTTCTTCATTTAGGATACTATTATTTTCTAGTATATTTGCAATGGTTGCATCACTCTCACTTGAATTTTTGGTTCCAAATTATAGTCCTTGAGCATCAATTTCTTCATAATTTAACTCATTTATCTGAATGGCCAACTCCTTCCTTATTTTTAGGGATTTCCTCAATTCCTATCTAGCTACCTCATATTATTGTAGTATTAACTAGATATCAATCACCTAATTGTCAATAAGTTTTCCCAATTTGTAAGCTTCCATTTCCATGCTCTGAACTCCCAAGTTGTTAGGCTTTTTCAAAAGAACCTCTTCTATGATACCAATTATTGGAAGACCTAATTGGGGAACTAAGATACTGAGGGTGGGGGTAAATCATGATCTATAACACTTAAAACTTTTCCATCTTTTAACACAACTTTAGTTCATTCACCATATTTACCATCCCATATCCAATACATGTGTAACATAACTTGTAAATCAAACTGTAGTAATATGTAGATCTAATCTATAAAACACATGCATGAAATGTAAACACATAACACAAAGATTTGGTTACCCAGAAATGCTCCAAGGTGAAGGTAAAATTGAGGTGGGGATGACACCAATAAATCTTTACTACTGGAGTAATTAATTTAACTTATTAGGGTTACAATGTGGATCACTTCTGATGATCTACCCTATGAGGGGTTTTCCCTATTCAAGGCTATTAAGGTTGTTAGGTCTTATCTTATGAGAGGATTTTACACTTACAAAAAAGTAAGGAATCTATTAAGATAGTTACAAAGATCTATTAAGACCACTCTGTTAAGAGATTATACTTGACTCAATCTATTAAAATTGATTCAGTACCTGATCCCCGGTCTGCTCTGAAAAACTAGTTTTGGATCTCCTCTCTTCAATATGATCTGATCTAATATAGCTCAATTGTCCCTCATTGCTTGATAAAGTCTCTTCCTCTATTCTTCAAAAACAAAAATCTTTTGCCTTCTCTATAATGTTCATACTATCACTTCTTGATTTTCTCTATGATTACACAAATAGGTTCTTCACTTCTTGGTGTAGGGGCACTGAGCCAAACACCTAAAACCCACCTTGAAACCAAATGGATTGAAAGGATCAAAATTATCATTGAATGATAATTGGGAAATCTTGAAGCCAATAATGGAACTTTGTAAAAAAGAATTGATGTAAATGTGAAAAGTCCTAGAAGTCTTGATAAAGGGCTTAGGACTAAATTTGATGTAAGGGTGGCCAATAGTACGAAAAAAAAGATCTAAGTTTATTAGGATGGCAAATTAGGTCCTTGGAGTAATTATGTATTGAATCCATGCAATTGGGGGAGTTAATTTTCTAAAATATGCAATAAAACAAGATATGAGAGTCAAATATTTGAAATCCAACAGTTAGGTGCATTTAGGAGGGAAACTAGTTTTAGAAACTTGACCGTGTTTGTAATACATTCTAACCAAATGAAATTGGTTGAGGAAGTTTTTATACACCCTATATGGCATGGTCAAGGCATGAGGGCAATACAGTGGTATGGATTTGAACAACATGTGTACAGACTGGTTATGACGAGTCTAATAGAACTTCATTTCGCAAGCATTTTGTGCATGGTTTCTTGATTAACTTTGATTTCTTGAAATATTATGATCTCATAAGCATAGTTATACATTATTTGATCAATCTTTAATGTACTGAGATCAATAGAGTTTCTTCTTGTTTAGTTTTTTGTTCAATCCTTGAAGGATTTCAATATTTTCCTTGGGAGTTTTGGGTGTTCACATGAAATGTTGATCATTCCATGAATGTAGGAACTTGATTCTTATGGAATGATCATGTAATTATATTTAAAAAACAATCCTAAAAATGTTTTTATAGGAAGTTCTAAGGATTGGTGATCACTAATGAATTTTGTGAGTGTGAAGGGCACTAAATTCATGGCTATGGAACAATAACATGAGTTCTAGCCATTGGAAATATGTGTTTTATGACTGGAAGTAGTTTTTTATGGTATGGAGAAGGTATTTAAACTCTCAAAAGTTTGAGATTTGATTGGGAAGGTGTACATTTAGAAAACTCTACCTTTGAGGGTTTGTAGGAGACCAATTTGGGGGCTTCATACATACAGGGGTCTAAAGACCAAATTGATTTGATTTTCCTTGTATTTGAACCATTTCAAGAGACTATTTAAAGTCTTGGATTTTGGTAGTATGTGGGGCTTACACTTGCTTTGTAAAATAACCTTATTATATGCCTAAAGTAGGTGCACAATCTAAAGATATGTATGTTGAGCTAAAACAACCTATGTTGGGGTTGGAATATGTTAAACAGTGATGAAATGGGTATCTAAATCTTCCATTTTTGGGGGGACCTTTTCGGAAAGTTTGGGAGTAACCTTCACATTTTTATTGTTGGAGATCTATTAGGAAATAATTAGGCCTACTAGACGCTTTGAGAGATTTGGGTGTTGGGTGTTGTTTGAGAACCTAAATTTGGTTAAAATCCTTTGATTCCACCTTGTATTAGCCTAAGACACTCATCTTGGTCATTGGGGAAGTGTTGGAGTTGTTTGTGAACTTTTTTCTCTTTAGAGGGTTTAGGAAACCTTGTATTTCCCTTATAAGTTTAAGTGGGAACAACCTTAATTTTACCCCCACAACACTTTACATCAAGTGGTATCAAAGCCTAGGAGCCTCCTAGGTTAAGAGAAAGAAGAAAATTTTTGGGTTCTTTTAGATATTTGATCCTTTCTTGAGGCCTGAGAGTGTTCTTTTTCCTTTTCAGTATTCCATAGGTGGTCTTGGTACATTTGGAGATGATAAAAGGAGAAGATGATGGGATCCCTCAGAGGGTCACTAATGTTGAACTTCCCAAGCTTTTAAAGGATAAAGTGGTAGAGAATAAAAGAATCAGAGCATCCCTTCAACAAGGGACAAGGAAGAAGATTGAGAAGGACAAGGAGATGAGATCTTTGGTTGGCAGATTGACTATACTTGAAAAGAGATTAAAAAGTAGGTTAGAATATGTTGTTGATGGCTAAGTTTTCTAAAGCCACAAAAAGTGGAGATGAAAAAGGAATATCAGGCTTACCCTTATATGTAGAAAAGATGGATAATGAGGAAATCGTTGATTGGTTCAATGCCATGGAGAACTACTTTCGGTGCAAAGATAATTAGGATGGGTAAAAGGTAAAGATTGAAAAGTAAATATTAAGAGGGCATGGCTTGTAATGGTGGGATTGTGTTCAAGAATAGAGATGGAAGAATAGTAAACCAAATATTACTTCTTGATATAATATGATGGATGAAATGAAGGTAAAAATTTTACCTAGTGACAACAAGGTACAAATGTACAAGAAAATGCAAGGTCTTAAGAAAAGAGACTTGGATGTACAAGGGTACACTAAATAATTTCATAACTTGTTGGACATTAGAGTTGGACATGAAGATGATTTGGAAGAAAAGATGGCAATATATTTGGAGGGACTCAGATTCAACATCCAAGATGAATTAAGTCTTGTAACCCCTGGATCAATTGAGGAATTTTATAAATTGGTTGTGAGAGCTGAGGAGAAGATGAGGAGAAAACAAGACAAGAATGGTAGTGGTAGAGAAAATCCAAATAGAGGAAAAGGAGGTAGATCTAATGATGAGAGGGGACAACCTAGTGATGAAAAAGGAAAGAACATAAATGTTGATGCAAGGCAGAGAGAAGGTGGCAGATTTGGTTATGGTAGAGGAAGTGGTGTATTCACTGGTAAATGTGTTACTTGTGGAGTGATTTGGCATCAATGCTATAGCTTTAATGAGAAGGAGGTTGACTTCAAAAAGGCAGAGAAGAGAGTCCACTTAACATAAAGTGGAAAGGAAGAAATCAAGGAATGTGAAGAGGTAAATGTTGTTGGGATTTACAAGTGGGAAATATACTTCTGAGGGGGGGTGGGGGGGTGAATCAGAAGTACTAAACTCTAACCAATAAAACTTTTATCTTTAAAACATTCCATGCACAAACATATAAAAATAACATATAAAGTAAATGCATCCACATAAACACTTGACACCATATATGATTACCCAGAAACCCTCCAATGAGAAGGTAAAATTAGGGTGGGGATGACACCCACAACTCTTCACTACTGCAACAATAAAATTCACCTATTAAGGTTACATATTTTGACCATTCTCATAATCTGCCCTATGAAAGGCATGCCCTATTAAAATCTTACAAGGATTGTTAGATCCTACCCTCTTAAAGGATTTTAAAACTCTATCAAAAGTGTACCTGGCTAAAGGATTTACAAAATATTCACATGGAATGTCACCCTATTAAAGGCTTTATAGAATGGTTTTTAAACCAACCTATCTCCATAGGATTTCATTCTACTAATACAATTGTTATAAAGTATAGTAGAATGTTTGACCTGATCACTTACAATCTGCTATTGCTGATTTCATATCCTTGTTCTGTCCAATCTAATCCTCATTGACCTGGTATGAAGTTGTTTGTAGTATTGATACTTTGTTCTTCTAACTGATCTATAGTTCTATCCTTCTTCTAAGTCACCTTTAACTTGATCAATTCACCCCCTTCACTTCCTTCAAACTTCACTAGCATTATCTCCTTGCATGCATTCTCTTTTTTCACACTCTATCTCTTTATGAATTATGGGGCTTTGATCTCCTTAAAAGTATTTCATAGCTTAGGGTTAGGTATGAATCTAACATTGAGATTCATCCATCTTTCCCACTCAAATCTTTCCATTTTTTTGATTGGTTGCATGTTGATTGCATAGGGAATCAAATAGATTTGATCTTATCTTTTAATCCTTTGAGATTTATTCATATGTTAGCTTAAAAATAGTTTACATCTTAGTTTGTTAAGGCACAAACTCTTATGTTGATTATGTGTTACTTGGCACTTACTGATTGCTGATGCTTAGCACATAGTAAACTTTTTCTTGCTAGACACTTGAACTTGCTTGGATTAGTCACTCGACACTTGAAACTTGCTCAACATCTATTAGTCACTTGGCACTTGAAACTTGCTCGGCATATGAATGACTCGACACTTGTTGAATTTTTAGCTCGACACATATTGTAACTCAGCATCAACTTAGAAAATTTATTAAGTGTGTTGGTACTCAATTTTCAAAACCAATCTAAGATCAACAATCTCCCCCTTTGACATGAGTGTCAAAAATACTTAACTATACATAATGAAACTAATCTCCTCGAGTATAATATACATTATGTTTGGCATATATACAAAACTTCAAAATTGTTCAAAATTTTGTAAAGGACTATATACCTCAAAATTTTGTATCTCTCCCTGAGTTGATTTACCATATCCTTGTAACCAAAATATCTCTGAATAGAGTGATGTGCCTCAGCTGATACTCCTTCTCTTCAATTCCGATACTCTTTACTGATGTGTTCTATTATGCCCTGTTGTGCTCTATTTTCTCTCCTCCTTTCTCTATTTATTACTCCCCCTTCCATTTTAGCTCCCCCTTTCAGATGTTTCCCCTTGTAGTTTAAGTGTCCTTCTAGCTTTACAATTTCTCCCCCTTTTTGACACTTATTTCAAAGGGTCTTAGAAACTAACTGAATATTTGGCCAAGAAGTTCTTGTTCACTTCCATTAAAATTTTAAGAGCAACATCCCAATTTTGTATTGCTACTTCTAGGGATTTAATTTGGATGGTTGTATCTATTGCAAGGTGAACTAAGCCATCTATTGTAGAAAGATTGGGATCTTTCTTTATCACATTCTCTGCATAGGCTAGCTCCTTTTGCAAAATTTCAATGTGAGGGGTTAGGGAGGCTTGTATTTGCACCAATTTGGCTCTTGTGTTAGCCTCTTCTACTATTAATACAACTAGTTCCTTTTGAGTGTGAAGTGTTGTGTTAATGTGCTTCTCACTTTGAGTTAGATCTTTGGTTAGTTGCATGCTTGATATCTTTAAGTTCCTCTCCAAGATCATGATTCTCTGGCTAGTTTCTTGTGTGAAGATGGAAGGATCACACTATAGACACCCAAAATTTGGCAAAGACCTAAATCATGCAATTCCAATCAATCAGTCCAAATTAAAGAGAAAATTAAAAGAAACATGACAGACTTCCAAATCAAAAATCACATCAGGTCATTAATCACCTATCAAATCGACAAGACCTAAATCAACTTTGAAAGAGGAGAAAAACAATTCAAATTCATAAAATTAAATTCAAAAAAGGAGGAGTAAAAAGAAAAAAGTGTTGAAAATAAATAAGACATTTATTAAATCAATAAAATCACTTATCCTCACAAGATTGGAAATCTCCCTTTTTCATTTGAAAAGAATTAGAAATATCCTCAATTATCCTCAAAATCAAGTTTGTTGGACTCTTCCTCTTGGTCTCTTATGAGATATTTTTAGTTTCACTTTCACCCCTAGTCAAAGGTGAAAATCATGATTCTTACCCCAACCCCTTCCGAAATGCTATAAATAGGAGGGAAATCTAAGAGGCAAAGGACCCAATTTTTTATGCATCTGCACTATAGGCACATTCGAACTCATCATTTTAGCATTTTTCATTGTAGCAAGTTCATAGCATTTTAGCATCATTTTGTATCATTTAGCATCATTTATTACATGTTAGTTCATGGCATGGTCATTGCAAGAGCATTTCTGGGAGTTGTATTTCACATATAATTGGTATTTTAGTCATAGATCTTGCATGGTTTCATTGTAGATCTACATTCTAAGCATAATCCCATTCTAGAACTGTAACTAAGATGTTGGTCTAAGAGCTATTTTAGCAATTGTAGTTAGGGAAACATGAGACGCTCATAGAGATTATATTCTGATGATGATATCTTGGGTCTAGTATAGTTTGTCATTAGTCCATTTGCATTCTACACTAAAGTTTCATGAATACGCATTCACACCATGTACAAAATGGTGCCCACTGTGGGGCTAAACTAAAAGTCTCTCTATTTTCAAATTGTTCAGTCTAATCTTTCATTTCTAGTATAGATCTATATTTCTTACTATTCTCTTGTGTATCTCTGATCAAATACAAGTGCTACAGTGTTCCGGAGACCTCATATCTGCAAGAACAGCATTCCAAAGTCCTCCCCAAGCATGCAAGGGCTAGATTCAAATCTTTTGATGCTTTTGCACTCTTTTTCAACACTTCCAAGAGATATTCTAATTCTTATGAACTCTATTTTAATTCATTTAATCTTTCTATAGTGCATATACATAGTTTTGTAACATATTTACATAGTTTTGTAATGCATTTACATAGTTTTGTAATGCATCTGCATCTTCTTATAGTGCATGTGAACATCTTATAGTGAATTTGATTTTCTTATAGTGAAATTGCATGATAAAATAGTGCATATAAGGTGTCTTGTAATGCATATGAGCATTTCTATAGTACATCTGGTAAAAATTATAGTTTCCTAAATCTAACTTCTAGATCTGAATATCGTTTTCTTATAGGTCCCTTCTACATTAATGAAAAAGCCTTCAAATTGTAGATAGCACACAACAAGAATGAAGTCCCTCATAAATACACCTAGCCTTTGCTAGCTCTGAATTAGGTAGGTAGACCTCGGCTCTCATTGATTAAAAGTGTGGCATTTCTAAGTTTTCAAACGTAGCTTGATAGAAGCATTCAATCTCACTGATCTGATAAAGAAGTAGGCCTATGCTCTCAACTCCTTTGAGTTGATCAGAATGTCTAACCTTCTCTAAAGATCAGTCACAATTGAATCAGGAAAGAACCCACACATAGCCTAATTTGGGGCCCCTCTATCTCTAGTAGTATAAGGGTTGGTAATTAAACCTTTGTGTCTATCATGTTTGGGGAGCCAAAATAGTAGGGATATGCTCTCACTCTTCTTCAGTGATTAGATTCCTAGACCTTTTTTTGACTTCCATTTCTCACTTTTCACTAGGTAGGATTATCTAGCCATAAAAGGGCTACCTCCTGAGTTGCCTTAATAGGGATGGTGAGAGGGATTGCCCCCTAATCTTGTATTCCTAATTGAATTCAAGTCACCTATGTTTGAAACATAGCCTTCCTCTAGTAGTCCCACAAGGGATTGTGCCAAACCTCCCTGGCATCGGTGGGAAGCTCTCTATCATAGGAGAGGTAAATCCAAACACAGTTGGAACACTAAGACCCACTAGTCACTGGCTTTAGATAACTTTGATAGGCAGCCATTTTTCTTCTATTTTCTAGGTGTGTGTGACTTTTCATTTTTTTTTGGTCTTACTACTATTGTGCTTGGAAGTGTTTTAAAACTTAATAATGAACACCAGTGTAGATTACAAACCTTGCAAAAAGACAAACCTCAAACTGGTATCGAGAAACCAAGTCTAAGATGAAGACATTGTTGAACAACCCTTAAAGTAGTGCATATACTACATAAAACAACACTTTTGAATATTTCTGTAATGCTTCTAATTTTTCTTATGATGCATATACCTATAAAAGAGCGCATCTGAGCTTGAAACAATGCATCTGATTTGGGAAACAACATGTATGATAGTTCAAATAGTGCATCTGAGTATTTAAATAGTGTATATGAACAATGAAACAACACATTTGATTACTGAAACAATGCATTTGACCATTCCTATGATGCATTTGAGTAAAAACATAAAATAGAGGCCATCTACAAGCATAATAATTGCAAACAAATGATCAATTTGGATACCCTTTTCCTTGCTGGTATTTTACAAAGTCTAATAAATTCCATATCTGACCAAAACCATCCTTCCAAAACAAGAAAGGATATAAACATCATCATCAACCCAATAGTTATCATTGCTTCATTTCACACATCAAGTTAGAAACATTTGAAGACATGCATCTATCCCTTACTTGACTTCATGAAAGTGAAACTCATCCTATCAACATTCATAAACACCTTGTCCAACCTAGCTTGTTGCCACAAATAGATCATGATCAATAGGAACCCTTTCCTTTTCAAAAATGCCTAAGAACTAAAGGAATTCAACTCACATTTCATGCCACTACATAAAATTGATATAGCTACAAGACCAAAGCAATCGCCTATATGAGTGAGTGCCAGAATAGCCAATAGAACCATCAAACAAATAAGACCTCTAAATCTCCTCGAGCCTATTACAATAATAGATTGCCCACAAAATGTAGCTATTCACGAGTCACCCTTGTTCAATCAAAACTCAAAATCTGTGGCCACAATGGGTTCATCTAATGTCTGGGATGATAGAAGTATTGAAACTAAGATCAAAGATTTCAAATAAAATCTTGAGCTTGTCAACATCATGGACAAGATACTCAAAAAATATAAGGAATGTTATATACTAGCATTAACACAAAAAGGTGGGAAATTTCCATCTAATTTTGATGTGACCAACTTGAAACGAGATGAAGAAGAGTCACCCCTAGATGTTGTCACGCAAAAGTTACAAGGCCTACAAATGGAAATGTAAAGAATGAAGAGAAGAAAAACACAACCCGTAGAATTTAGCCTCAAGAAGGTGTGCCCTCTCCCCTTTGATAAGAACATTACCTTCATGTCTTTCCCACAAAATGTGCAAATACCAAAATATGATAAATATTTTGGCACATTAGATCCACAAGACCACCTCAGACAATTCTATACCTTGAGTATGGAATTTTTCCATGACATAATGTATCAGATGTAACTATTTCCTAGAAGCCTTCGAGAGCAAGCCATGGAGTGGTTCTCTAAGCTACCCTCCAATATCAAAACCTTTGACCAACTAGCTTCTGTGTTCATCTCCCAATATTCTTACAATATCAAAAGGGAAGTTACAATGATCAACCTATGCAACATGAAACAACTCCCTAGTGAGTCATTCAAAATTTTCTTACGACAATGGAGACACACTTTTGCTAAGTACCACAAAGACATACCTGATAAAGAGAAGACTGACATCTTCATTAATAGCCTCTCCAAACCAATGAATTACTGGGTCCAACTCCAAGGGCCTAAGGATTTCAAAACTACCTTAGAAAATGCTGCTAAGGTAGAAGAGACCTTACTAAATAATGACATCATTAAACTATCAAAAGATGGTAAGGTCTTTTCAAATAACTCCACACAGACTCATAATTCCTTTGATCAGGCCACTGATAAACAAAAGTTGTGGTGGCAAAACAACAACAAGAACACTATTAATGATGGGATGGTTGAAGCCAACCATGTAAAACCTCAAAACCAATCCCATCAAAATGAATCATATCATGTTGTCAACAACACTAACCCGAATGCACCCAAACAAGACAATGGCCACCCATTTTAGCAACACAATGTGGAAACACGCTCGGAAACCAATCAAAAAGTTTCTTACAATCAAGCTCCTCCCCCTACAGATACCAATCTTCTGATATACCACAGATATATACTCCTATCAGAGTGTCTTACGAGAGTGCATTACAAACCCTCTTGGTGGAAGAGCTCATTGTACTTCCTAAGGCTAAACCCTGTGAACCCCAAGTCAAACCAAAATGGTGGAATGACAAACACATTTGTGCCTACCATTGAAATAGGGGGCATTTAACAAACAATTTTTTTTCCCTCAAGGGGGCAATCCAAAAATTGATCAATGATGAAGCCATCGAAGTAGACAACCTTAGCAATAATGAAGATCATACGGCCTTCAAGAACCCCTTCATGAGTCATGAAAAGGGTGAATCCTCCAAAGCCAATTAGAATGCACCCCCTCAAACTAAGGTTAATTATGCACAACATTATGACAACACCATTAACATGATTTCCAGCTTTGATGACACCATAAATGTCATCATAGTTAAGGATAAAAATAAAAAACAATCCTCAAACATCGTTACCAGAGGCCAAGCCTCTAAAGTTATCCTACCAGGACTTGTGATAAATTCCAACCCTACAAAAAAAAACTCCTTTCCAAAGTACAACCTGGTCAACCAATTACTTAAAGCTTGGGTCCATATCTCCATTTTTGAAGTATTATAGATTTCCCTATAGCATAAAGAAATACTCACTAAAGCCTTAGTACCAAACAATCTAGATGTGAGCAGATTCCAAAACATGGTTAGCAACCTCATCGCCCCTCACTATGTATCTTTCTTAGGCCAAGATGACACGTCTATCATCCAACCTCAAAAATCTTTGTTGCATATTGAAGTCTTTATCCATAGAAATAGAGTTAAGTGAGCATTGGTCGATGGAGGAGCAGGCCTCAATATTTGCACACTAAATTTAGTAAAAGCACTAGGGTATATAGAGGATTTTGTTGACCCAAGAAAGAAAATTACCATCAAAGCTTACAATGACAAGGAAAGATCCTCCAAAGGCATGGTTATTTTCCCAATCAGAGTAGGACCAGTTGTGAAAGAGACTATTTGTGAGGTCTTAGATCTACAATTAACCTATAACATCCTATTGAGAAGACTGTGGATTCATGACATGTAGGCCATTCCCTCCACTTATCACTAGTGTCTTAAATTTCCTTACATGGGTCAAGAAGTGACCATACCCAGAGACCAACATTTTGCACAGTATTGTAATTCCCTAGTTCCTCACAATAGGGAAGAAACTAATACACCAACAAATGACATCAACTAGTCTACAACTATAGACATTTCATGCTCTACTGACTAGAACAACAACCACTCATCAACATCAACTAAGTGTAAAGAGAAAGTGGGTTGTTCAGGTCCTTCTGTTCCTTCACCATCATCATCCAAAGACCTTAAATGGTCACACTACAAAGAAATGGATAGATTGATGAAAGAATTTGATAGAAAGTGTAAATTGCATCACAAAGGGGTGGGTGAGTACTCAGTTTCCTTATTTGATCCCCTGCTTTCTCCAAGATCTCATGGAAAACCATCATCCACCAAGCCTTATCATGCACATTTTATTAAAGCAAGAAACACACCTCCAAACTCAATGGCAAAAATTAGTCAACAAAACATTGATATCTCTCCCCACCTACATGAAAAATTTTTGACCTAATGAAAAAGATGGGATACATTGGAGATGGTCCTTTAGGAAAAGGGATAGGCATCATTAAACCTCTAATGGCATAATTCAGGTCTAGCAAGTCTAAAATGGGGGTAAGATATGATGGACAAGATAAGACACAAGCCTCTTCTGACACTTTTCCCAAGCATAGTGATTCCTCCTCTTCCACCTTGGCATGGGTACCCAAACAAAAGGATGGTTATAGCCAAAAAACAACTGACATCATAAATAAGAACCTATCCCTCTTAGGTTCATATCCCACAAAAGAATCATCTATAAATACCTCTAATAACAAAGACGATGATGATTCCACTAAATGGGAATTTGAGCCATTATCCGAGGAGTCTCTTCACGATAAAGAATGTGATGTAGTTCACATACCCACATTTGACAGTCTAGATACACAAGGAAGAACTCATAGTCCAAGACCCACTTTGCTGAGAATCAGGATACAACATAGCAGCTTAGAAGATGATGAACATGTCACGAGATTTCAATTTCAAACCCTATTCCCTAACTTCTTTCTAATAGAGGTTGAGGATGACTATTATGAGCCTCTCACAAGCTCTACTTTTCTTGACACTCTAGAAGAAGCTCATGTCATAGATCTAACAGATACAACGTATGAGCCATTCAATGAAATCATGTCTTTAAACCCTGTCAAACCTCTTCCATATTTTGAATCATTACCCCTAGTCCATCTTGAACTCATTAACTAGGATACAACCAAGCCTCACCACATCCCTCATTTTGACACTAACCGTGAAATCTTCCTCTACTTTAATGCGATTGAACCATCTCATCAACAAAGAATAGAAGAAAGTCATATAGTTGAGTCTAGTATCAATTACCTCAGTCACATTAGAGCAAGTCAAACATTCCAAAACCTCAATGATCACTACTGAATCATGGCTGACCTCAAGCAAAAAAATGGAAACAAATCAAATTGATGCATCCAAAGGTGAAAACCCAACTATGGCACCCACAAATGAGGTGATTGATACTTTACCTGAACACTCTGAGGAAAGATCTTCTATCCTAATTGAACCAATAGAACTTGTCAACATCAGCATAGAGCAAGAACCAAGGGTCATTTATTTAGCACAATCCTTAAGAACAAAAGAAAGATAGACCTTCATTCACTTATTTGAAGAAAGACAGATAAACTTTGCATGGTCTTATGCAGACATGCCTGGCTTAGACCCTAATTTAATCCTCCATCATCTCAATATTTCTCCAGAGGCCAAGCTAGTAAAACAAAAGCTTAGAAAGATGCATCCCCATATAGCTCTATTGGTCAAGGTAGAGTTAGAAAAGTTAATCAACACCAATTTCATCTAACCCTTGGTGCATGCATCATGGATATCCAACACTGTCCCTATATCAAAGAAGAATGGCAGCATACACATCTACATTGATTTACAAGATCTAAATAAAGCATGTCCCAAAGATGATTCCCCCTCCCCAACATCGACACCATTGTCAATCTAACAGTAGGTTGTTTTCACCCATGGATAGGTTTTTAGGGTATAATTAGATCAAGTTAGCACCGTAAGATCAAGAGAAAATAGCCTTTACTTGTGCATGGGGCATTTTTTGTTGGAATATAATGCCCTTTGGGTTAAATAATGTTGGGGCTACCTATCAATGGGCCCTTACCACTATCTTTCATGATATGATGCATATCTTCATGGAAGATTATGTGGATGACATTCTTGCCAAATCCCATAGATGAGAAGAACATCTTCCCATAATGGCCAAAATATTCACCCACCTAGAAGTGTTCAAAGTTAGGCTCAATCCCAAGAAATGTGCTTTTGGCATCAAATCAAGCAAGCTCTTGGGATACATTGTCTCAGCCAAAGGGATAGAAGTTGACCCCAAAAAGGTACAAGCCATAATCAGTATACATCCTCCAAAGAACCTAAGTCAGTTACACTCTCTTCAAGGTAGGCTTCAATTAGTTCATCGATTCATTTCTCAATTGGTAGAAAAATGTATACCTTTCACACACTTGCTACACAAAGATATAAATTTTAAGTGGGATGACCAGTGTTAGAAGGCTTCTGACTTTCTCAAGACCTACTTGATGAATCCACCTGTACTACTACCTCCCATACCATAGAATCCTTTATTATTGTACATTTCTATAATGGATAAATCAATCAAAGCCCTCCTGGCACAAGAAAATGACCAAGAAAAGGAATAGGCCATCTATTACATCAATCGTACTTTGGTCAATTAGGAGCTTAATTACCCTTTTATCAAAAAGTTTTGCCTAGTCGTACATTTTGCTTCCAAAAAGCTACGTCACTACCTTCTAACACACAAAGTCAAGCTCATATCCAAAATTGACCCCGTCAAATATCTTCTTAGAAAAACAACATTAATAGATAGATTGGCAAAATGAGTAATGATCTTAAGTGAGTTTGACATTGAGTATATTGATAGGAAGGCAATCAAAGGGTATGCCATTGCTTATCAATTGGTAGATACACCTATAGGGAGTTCAAATCCTATCCTAGCAGATTTTTAAGACATGCTCATTCTTCAAACAAAGCCAGTAACATGGAAATTCTATTTTGATGGTTCCTACACACACCATGGATTAGGCCCCAGTATCTTGTTCATCACAACACTAGGTGTTACCATCCCTAAGTCTTACAAAATGTTTTTCCCCTGCACCAACAACATGGCTAAATATGAAGCTTTGGTCTTGGGTCTCAAGCTAGCTTTGGAATAGAAACTGATAGCACTAGAGGTTTATGGAGACTCCTAGTTTATCATCAATCAAGTTACTGACACTTATCAGACCAAAGATGAAAAATTATTGCATTATAAACATATGGTTGAGACACTTAAGGCATGTTTTGTTCAATTACTTTTGAAAAAATTCCTAGAGAGAAGAATAGAGTGGCAGATGCTATGGCCACCTTGGCCTCCTTACTTCAGCTCCTAGAGCAACACGAGTAATATGAGTTCCTAGTAGAAGAGGTGGTTCAACCCACATTTATTCAAGCTAATTCCCTTATCATTTTTCACTTAGACACTCCCAATTCCCTTTGGTACAGTCCCATCATCACTTACCTCTGTGATAACACCATTCTGTCTAACCTCTCACATAACCAAAAATGAAATTTCATTTGAAAAACCTCCTGTTACACCTTGGTGGCCAATACGTTGTATAGGAAAGGTCTTGACGATACTTTATTTAGATGTCTCAAAAAGGACAAGTCTAGAATCGCTCTATAGGAAGTCCATGCAGGGATTTGCAGGTCACACTCTAGTGGGTTCACACTAGCAAAGAAGATTCTTATTGATGAATTATGTGAAAAAATTCACATTATACACCACTCCTCATCAATTTATTATCCCCAAGGCAATGGCCAAGCAGAGGCCACCAACAAAGCCATTATCAACATCGTCAAAAGAACCATCAATGATATTGGTAGGGATTGGTATTTACAGTTAAACCCTACCCTTTGGGCCTATAGGATGAGTGTTAGGATACCTATAGGTGTGACACCCTTCTCCTTTTTTTATGGTTGTGAAGCTATTCTCCCTTTAGAGGTTGAGATCCCATCCCTGAGGGTTACTCTTCGAAATGTCCTATCAAATGAGGATTACAAAATGGCTCATCTAGAATAGCTAAAGTTGTTAGAAGAACATCAATGTACAACACATGAACATCTCAAAGTGTATCAAAATAGATTATCAAGACATTACAACAAAAAGTTCAAACCCTGTGTTTTTCAAATTGGTGACCTAGTGCTCCGAGAAAACCCTAAGAACCAAGCAGTGAGGGAAAAGAAAGGAAAATGAGAGGCCAATTGGATTGGTCCTTACCTTATCATAGAATCATTTGGGGCTAGTACTTACATACTTTCATATTGTGATGGTAAAAAACTAGTAGAACCCATTAACAACATCCATCTCAAATGGTTTTATGTCTAAAAGCTTTGGAAAACATATCCAAAATACCAAAAAAAATCAAAAAATACCAAAAAAATCGAAAAAAAATTTGGTATAAAAGAAGTGAGAATGCCACCTTTGCTTTGAAAAGGGGTGAGAGACAGCACTTTTGGACTACCCTAAACAACAAAAGTCATTCAATGCTGAAAAACAGTCCAAACAGCCTTCAGGCAACTGTCTCTAGACAAATTTTGCTTGTTTTAAGCACCACTAAGTTAATTTCACACATACCCAATTGAGAAACACTTGTGGGTTATAGTTCTAAGGTCACACACACCCATAATAGTAGTAACAATAACAATAAAAAGAGAAAATCAAACCCCTTTTTGTTGATTGAATGTACACCCATAGCTCTTTATGTTCATGCAATAGCCCCTGTCCATACCACAAAGCAAAGACTTCACAATTCCATGGTTATTTGGCATCAAATGTAGTTCACAATAGTAGAGACAACTAGTATGACAACAACAATGGGGAGCACAACAAATTTAGCAAAATAGGGAGTATGATTATGTATTGAGATACCATAGACATGAATTGTAGGAAAATCAATGCACACCTCCACTATCCACCTTGGCCAATGATCTCCAATGTTTATTTTAGCCCTCAGTCGACCCATTTAAGGTCATAAACTCCCTTCATTGCCTCTTAAGTACCTCACGTGGTCCTGGTTACCCTCGTATTCCAACAAATCTCACTCACATCCTTTGTTTCACCCCCACAGACCCAAAAATCATCTAAAATTACCAAAAAAATTCAAAATTTGCCTAAAATTATCAAAAAAATTCAAAAATTGCCAAAAATTATCAAAAAAATTCAACAATTGCCTAAAAATATCAAAAACATTCCAAAATTGCCAAAAATTGTCTAAAAATATCAAAAAATAAATAAAAAATCATCTTAAAATATCAAAAAAATTCACAAATTGCCCAAAGCATTCAAAAGGTGGTCATAATTACCAAACATGGCTGTAAAAGCTTGAAACATTAACAGCACCCCAAAATTCCTGTCAATTCCTGCCTCACTTTAGCTCACTTAGGCTATATAATAGGACATCAGATATTTGAATCCTACATGCCTCGCTGATTTAAGAAGTAGTGTAGTAATGTCCTAAAACATTTCATGGGACTTTGGAAAATCTGGCACAATGTGGATAGCACAAGAGGTGCCCCTATTTCCTTCTTCTTGTCAAAAGAAACAATTCCCCATGGATCATTAGTCTTATTTAAGTTACAGTTACCATGATTAGCTAGCCCCCTTCAACAAATATAGCAATGCTATTTTGAAAGCCTAGATATCTATCAGACTCTTTCATCCTCACTCAACCAGGGGCACATAATAAGTAAGCATAAGCGTGAGAACTTTGTTGCCCTCTCTAGCACCATTTTCAGACCCCTCTAGTGCCTTTTTAGGCCCAAAGCACCTTTTTAGGCCACTCAAGTGCCTTTTTCAAGGGCCACACATCCTTTTAGGCCCCTCTCATGCCTTTTTAGGCCCAAAGCACCTTTTTCAAGGCCCAAGCATCCTTTTTGGACCCCTCCAACACCTTTTTAGGCCCCTCAAATGCCTTTTTTAGGCCCCTCAAATGAATTTTTAGGCCCCAAACCTTTTGCAAGACCCTGATGTCCTTTGAGCCCCTAACACGTCTTTTTTGGGTTAAAGCACCTTTTCAAGGCCCTATTTCACCTTCTTGAGACCCAAGTATCCTCTTTTGGGCCCCAAACGCCTTTTCATAGGCCTCGAGAATGTCTATCTCATCACACACCTAGAGAATCATCCCCACATTGGCCTTATTATTTTCTGTAATAGTTCTTAATATACACACAAACATTCTCACCTACCAGTCATGGTTATCCTCACTCTACAGATTGTATTATTCCCACTTTTACAAGAGTTAAACCATTCCAATATTTATCACAAAAACATAAAAACATTCAAATATCTATCAAACAACCCAAAAACATTTAAATATTTGACAAAAACACAAAACCATCCATATATATTCCACAAAATCCCAAAAACCAAACATGATAATGCATTACAATCAACATTCATTGTCCCTTTGATTGCCATAACAACAAGCACAAATTTTTCATTCTCCTATGATGGCAATGACAACATTACATTCAAATAGTGTCTAATAGATTATTTATTCTAGCCTCCCTGAGGGAGGTGGCACAATAGGGTGTCCAATTAATGGTGTCTCTTCTAGCCTAGCTTTAGATGAAGAAGCCCCTATTGTCAACACCCTATGTGTCCACACTGCATCCATGGGAATTGGAAACCTTCTGACATGTAATTACATGTTCAACAGATGTGTAAATTCCCTATCTATAAATTGCATCTCTCATTGGTCCTCATTCAGGAATGCCTGATAATAACATACCATCCAATAAATAGTTTTCTGGTGCATCTTTGTCATCTGTGCATTTCCATGAACACATTCTCCACCAAATTTCTTACCTCGTGTGTAGTGATCTCTTGTTGGGCCACATCTCACTCCTGTTGCATCTGATTAGTCATCATTCGCCAATGCTCCACTTCTGCTTTTGCCTCACCCAAATGCTACTACAATTTCCTACCTTCTCCTCACTTAATACTAACCACTCCTACAACTTCAATGCCAAGGAGTTTGCCTTCACAATCACCTCCCTAAATGACTCAGACTATGACTTTAATAACACTAGCTCATTCTGAGCACTCTCTAAACCCACTTGCACCATTTTCAGTGATTCTTGCAACTATTGAGATTGCGACCATTCAACCCACATTTCTACATCACTTCCCTCTGCTCACACATGTTCCACACATAGCTCTATCTCTAGTGATTACACCCGCACCCACTCTACATCCACCACTGCCTATAGTCATCATGCCTCCTTTTGCACTCCATCCTCCCACACCTTCTCCATCAATCCTAGCAAAAATGCAACCTCTTATTCTACGTTCTTCACTCGAACTCTCTCTATAGCTAATAGTCTCTATAATCCCTCCATGTCCTACGATGATTGATCTCCATCTCCCACCTCTAGTTGTGGCTCCCTCACATTTACATCGCTCATTTCCCCTTCTATTGACCCTCATCCTAGTGTCCTAAGGTTAATCCAGTAATGCGTCCCACTCATTACTTCACCTCCACTAACACCTCCCACATCCTTCAAAGTTTCTCCCACAAACTTTTCAAGAGATTTTATTCCCCCCACCTCCTCCTCCACTCCTGACATACTCTTCATCTTCTCAGGTAGACTATTCTCCACCTGTGTTATTGGCTTGTCATTTACTACCACCTGCATCGCCTATTACACTGCAATCTTTGATAAAATCATTAAAGCTGACAAGGGTGTTTCTTCCACCTCCATCCCCACCTCTTTGGGTTGTGTTGGCCCTTGTCTCAGCTAACTTGCCTCACCCAAAACTGAAATTAACAGTTGGAGTTTTGACTAATCCACCCACTCCTTGGAGGTTCGTTGAACGCACTTTGCTTTTCACCCTTGCCTCAACCACCTTCCCTGGCTAGCATCACCCTCCTGATGTGACTGGTCTAGTGAACCCGACATACTTTCACTTGCACAGTTCCTAGAATTTCTCAATACATCCAATAATTGCATTCTACTCCTCACTTCACCTTGATTCATTCCCATACTATTCGCCTCCTTATAGCCATCACTCACCTGGGACTTGTTTTGTACTAGTCTTCCATGTATCCACTCTCTACATCCCGCCATAGTGGCACCCAATACACTTGACCCTTGGCTCCGACATTCAGTCACCCAAATTTTTGCCAATGCACATTAACCATCGAATTCTACTACTAAATCACTACTGACACATCCCATGCCTTCTCATCTGCTTGGTACAATAGTTTCTCCCTAGAAAAATTGAATAAACTTGACACTATTACACACAACTAGAAGCATGTCTGGTTTACAAATAATGGTTTTCTATGCTATCATGTGCTTTTAGTACCTTGATGATGTGTTTGACTAGAGGTACTAGGATAAAGTCATGGTATTTTTATTAGTTGTTCACTATTTAACTCTTGTTATCCTTTGGTTTCGTACATTATTGGTGTCCACTTATAAGTGTCTCCTTTTGTATCGAACACCATGTGTACCTCAACCAATTTTGTTCACTACCTTAGGTTAGGTATTTTATCTGACATGTGATTGTTTGCATGCCTATTTTTATTATCCTACGGCTATAGCTTCTATTTCTTAGTGGTTGTCATGTTTTCTTGTACATTGTTCCTCTTTGTCAATACTTCTCAAATGTGACATAGTATTCATATCACTATAGTTGAGCTAGTGGTGGTTGTACTTAGTCACTTTTTATCACACACTCTATGATGACAATTAGTTTACATCTGTCTTTTTTTTAAATAGTTAGTTGCATTCATCTAGTTTGCATTTTTCATCTTGGGTTCCTTGAAAACAAATGGTTGACACATAAATTAGGATGCACCAACATTGATCAGAAACTTCAAGACTAATTATCAACAAAATGGACAACAACATCAACATCAACCTCAAGACACACTTGTGAGCACTCAACTATCATGGATTTTGACTCTTCATCCCATCTACACCGGCATTCCACTTCATGAATTCACCTGTCCACTCCACTCATTGCATTATGTGACCTTCAAATCTTAGACCATTCTAGTCACTGCCAAATTTCACCACCTCATCGATTGCCTTGCATCACATTTGAATCTCAAACAATCTCATTTAACCCCCTTCCATTTCATCTAATTCTTGCATCATATTTTCTCATCCTTCATCTCCTTCATTGTGCCATTTCATCCATTCATTTCATGGCTTTTGAATCTCAAAAGTTGACACTCCACCTCATAGCCTTTGAATCTCAAACAATTTCATTTCCTTCCATTTTTCACCTTCACTCCCCCCTCATTTGTCACATCCCATTTTATCACATTTCCTTTTATCTTTCCATCTCCTTTCATCCCATCCTGCACTTAGACACTTCATTTCACTCCATTATTTCATAACATCCTACCATGTAACACTTTGTTCATTAAACATTTCATCCTACTTCATTGCTTATTCCATTTTGTTATTCCATATCATCCTATCATATATCATTTTGTTCCTTCAAAATTTCATTACTTCCATTGATTCCATCATATATCATTTTGTTCCTTAGACATTCCATTCCCTTTCACTATCCATTTCATTGCCTTACATCACATGTCATGTCATTTCATTTTCGTTATGTTACCTATTTCAATCCACTACCTATCACATTTCATTTCATTTCAACACCCCTTTCATTTCACTTCATTACCTACCATGGCCTCACATATCATTTCATTTCATTTTCATCTCATTCCCTATTTCAATCCATCACCTCTTATTTATCATTTCATTTTATTATATTTCATATCATATCATTTCACTTCATTAAATTTTCATTTCATTAACTATAATGTCCTTACATATCATTTCACTTTATTTCCTATTTCATTTCATTTCATTAACTATTATGTCCTTACTTTTCATTTCATTCATTGCCCATTTCATTTCATTTCATTACTCATCTCATTTCATTTCATTACATATTCCATTTCATTACTCATTTCGTTACATATTTCATTTCATTTCATTTTGTTACATATTCCATTTCATTTTCATTTCATTACTCATTTCATTTTCATTTTGTTACATATTCCATTTCATTACTCATTTCATTTCATTTCATTACATATTCCATTTCATTTTCATTTCATTACATATTACATTTCATTTTCACTTCATTACTCATTTCGTTGCATTTTCATTTCATTCGCTATTTCATTTTATTTTATTTCATCTCATTAAATCACACTGTATTCATCATATATCATTTCATTTCCACACATTTTTTATCATATTTCATTACATTACCATGACATTCACCTCATTACAATTCATTTTTCACAATTCATTCCATTACATTAGAAGTCATTTTCATTACCTAATGTTATCTTTCATTATATCACATTTTATTATTTCATTTCATCCAATTTCCTTACATCACAGTCTATTTTACCAAATTTCATTTCCTATCATTACATTCATAATACCACATTACATTTTCATCACATCATCAATGACATACCACCTATTCTAACTCATGATCTATTTACATTCATCATTCACATATATATACATATCCACATCCATTGCCACCATAATCATCAAATCAGATCATCGCATGCATACATAAGTCCATGATATAATGAGTACACACATCTACAACATCAATAAGCTCATATATCTCATAAAGCAACATGACAATTAGACGATCCATAAAGAGGCTAAAATCACATGAATATCAGATAAAATACATCAACATGAACATCACATGAAAGTATATAAATCAAGGATCAACCAAGTGCATCATCATGAATTTCCAATGAACATCAAGCGAATAATCATACATCATGAAGAATGAGGCCACAATACATAATATACACTCATCCATGTGGGGGTGCCTAATCTGATGGTCCCTACTCATTGGGGGCACCTGTATCCTCTCATCATGCCTACTCTATCACATCTGTCAACAGTGCAACTAGTCCAATCACAATAGCCTGACTCAACTATGCCCCATCTATCCTCAATGGCGGTGGTGGCAATGGCAGCCCTAGTGTCATCACTGCTATGAATGTCTATAAGGTACTCAACACCTCGCCCATCCGAGCCTCTATGACACTCATCTGAGCTTCCAAATCAATCGATCCACTTGACCTCCCTGGTGGTGGTTGTGCCTCTGGTAGTACTAGCTATTGTACCTATGGCTATACATCTGATACAACCTATTGTTGTCCCTATGGTTGTACACTCGTGGATCTCTAATAGGACCATGCACTCATGATCTCTATCACCAAAAAAACTATACATCCTTTGGCAATCTCACCGTCACCTACTCTATTCCATCCCACTAACCAACCATCCCTCCTCTCACCTATGTACCACCCCAACCATGGATACCTCTAACCCTCCCTACACCCACTAGTCCCTGCACTGAGCCTCATGCCATTCCCCTCTGTGGTAACACCATGGCTACCCAGCCTCACCTCCCCCATGCTCTACCCACTCTAACCTTGGATCATTGTCTCCTTTTGCCTCTCCCTAGACCACCCTTATCATCATCCTCTCCCCCACTAGATAGCTCATCAATCCCTAGAATTGGCTCAATCGAATCCATGTATCTAGGGAAGGGATGATCTCGAAACCACCGTGCATAATCCCCCTCCATCCTTGCATTTTCCACCCCATCTCATAAGGCCCAAGGTTGTGGTCTGTCTATCATCTATAAAAAGGCCTTGAGATAGGCCTCATACTCCAAAGTCAGCCCCCACACTACTCTCTTTGACTAAACCCAGGCATAATGTGCAGTCCCCTATGGCATGCCCTACTGTCGACCAAACTGCCTCACCACTCTCCTAAAGCAAAACCACTCTATCACAGAAGGAATTTGACCAAGAAAGTGCCTCAAGCTAAAGAAATACACCATCTCATCATCATCCTCTGCCCATGGCTCTGTAAACCTATAAGATCTCCATACAAACTCATCAATATCATCTAGAATCTGGCACTAGTACTCTGTCTTGCCCAAATGGGGCTACATGATCAGACTAGAATAAGTATACATATATGGCATGCCCTATGGCTGCTATCATACACACACTAGACTAGTAATGGGAAGATGCTCCCATGTCCATATCTATAACAAAATGACCCCTGTCAATAGTGACGAGGCTCTTGAATATACAACTTGGTGCAGATCATGATATAAATGTGCCAAAATATAGCTACCCTGCATAAATCTCCATGGTTCATCGATCATCTCCTGTATTAGCCAGCCCCATCCAATTAGACACCCTCACCCTCAGTGATTTGGTAATAGAAACCCTCCTATCAATCCCACCAACACTACTAGAAATGCATCATATTGTAACATCTAAAACTAGGACATGCTATCATCACCAATACTGTCATCTCTAAATAAATCTTGAAATACAACCCCAACAATAGTCTGATCATAATAAACCAAATTCCCTACGGTCGAGATCCAAAAAATCTTGTATACATCCTCAAGAGTCACTATCATCTCCCCCATCAGCAAATGAAATGTATTGTGGTTTGAGTGCCACTACTCAACCACAACTATTAGTAATCCCCTATTCACTCAGAACTGGGGCATCTGTAATAAATATGTGAAACCACATCTATTTATCACCTGCCTATCTGTGTCAGACAATTGGCCCACTACCTCTAACTGCTATGGATAGAGTCCTTGTACCATGAGCTTTCACCCATGCACCTATTATTCATCAAAGAAACACAACACATCAATTTTCATCACAAAGTGATCATCAGATATAAATCTCATAACTACATCTAGCTATCTAGCCACTGGTTCTATCTTGGACCTATTGCTTGTCCTTCTCTATCCTGAGTCAAACTAGTTTGTCTTTCCTACTCTGTATCCTAAGTTGGGGCATCACCTATCTATTATTAGATCTCTCCTACAACGTCACTTCATGAATAACTAACTCCTATGTTTACTCGTTATGACCATTCTTGGATGACAGACCAAGAATCTAGTCTTTTGCATTATCTTATGCTCAATAGAGGACCTACACCCAGTTTTCACCCTCCGATAATCTTTTGTGCCATTTCCTAGCCATATGTGCTAATAAATCAGTTGCATGTATTACAAAATTCAAATGCACTACTATACCATTGAAAGAGGCCATTGTATATCTCATATGCACATTAAGATATATATGTGCTAATGGAAAACTCATAAGCACTATTTGATCATTCGGAAGCACTATTACTTTTAAATGCACTAAAACATGGGCTATAAATGCTACATGATTCCTCTTCTGTGCTATACTATGTATATGTGCTAATATACTTTGCATATGCACTATTCCATGATCGAAAGCACTATTTTGTTTAGATGCACTGAAATATATTGCCAGTGCACTATCGAACAACGTGTATGCGCTTAAAGATCCATATGCACCATTAAATATTGTATATGCGCTACAAAAACTACTATATATGCTAATATATCCAATTCCTAGGGTTTCTTATGCACTGAATTGCCCTAGTATGTGCTATAAGCCTACTCGAATGTGCTAAAGTAATTCATATGCGCTAAAAGAACTTTTAAATGTGCTAAACTACTAAGATCACCACATTTATGCTACAAATCACCGCAAAACTTCCAAAACACAAGTAAAAATGCTAAATCTCAAACATAGAGGATCTTAACAACTTACCAAGGCACTATAGTTTGTTGGACACTCATACCAACAATCCCTCTTGAATCTATGCTCTTGTAATGGAACCACCATCCTCGCTAAATTAGAGCTCCAAATCACCAAATGCAAAAGGAAAAAGTGAAAATGACAAGGGTAAAAGGTATTTTTTACCTATTTAACCCCCCCAAGTGGCATTTATATCACCTTTTCAAATTATTTACCCCCTATTGGCATCTTTTTTCTCACCAAAATCAAATTGGGTATTGCATCAAAACCAATCTAACTATCATTTTTCGCCAATCTCCCATCATGTTAGAAATAAAATTGGAACCTACTCAACTTTTGCACTTCCATAGTTTCTTCCAATTTCATTTCTGGGGGGGCAATATATTTGTATCAAACTAGGGCATCCAAGCAGAAATATCGCAACACCAAATCAACGCCACAACCAAATCATCAAATCAACGATAATGAAAACATCAATGATCATACATCAAACCATCAATAGACAGACACCGTGACAACAAAAAAATGTCAAAATATCATCGAATAGACATCCAATCATTAGAATTTGACCTAAAATTAGAAAATCAAGACAGGATTTGAACTAATATGCTTCACATATTAGCTCAAAGAGGGGAATTTGTAGACACCCAAAAATTGGCAAAGACCTAAATCACACAATTATGATTAATCAAATCCAAATTAAAGAGAAAATCAGAAGAAACACAACAGACTTTCAAATCAAAAATCATATGAAGTCATTAATCACCTATCAAATCGATAAGACCTAAATAAACTTTAAAAAAGGACAACAACAATTCAAATTCATAAAATGAAATTCAAAAAAGGAGGAGTAAAAAGACAAAAATGTTGAAAATAAATAAGACATTTATTAAATTAATAAAATCATTTATCCTCACAAGATTGAAAATCTCCCTTTTTCATTTAAAAGAATTAGAAATATCCTCAATTATCCTCAAAATCAAGTCTGTTGGACTCTTCCTCCTAGTCTCTTATGAGATATTTTTAGTTTCACTTTCACCCTAGTCAAAGGTGAAAATCTTGATTCTTACCCTAACCCCTTCTGAAATCCTATAAATAGGAGGGAAATCTAAGAGGCAAAGGACCCAAGTTTTTATGCATCTGCACTATAGGCACATTTGAACTCATCATTTTAGCATTTTTCATTGTAGCAAGTTCATAGCATTTTAGCATCATTTTGTATCATTTAGCATCATTTATTACATGTTAGTTCATGGCATGGTCATTCCAAGAGAATTTCTAGGAGTTGTATTTCACATATAATTGGCATTTTAGTCATAGATCTTGCATGTTTTCATTATAGATCTACATTCTAAGCATACTCCTTTTCTAGAACTGTCACTAAGATGGTAGTCTGAGAGCTATTTTAGTAGTTTTTGTTAGGGAAACATGAGACGCTTGTAGAGATTACATTATAATGATGATATCTTGGGTCTAATATAGTTCGTCGTCAGTTCATTTGCATTCTACACTAAAGTTTCATGAATACACGTTCACACCGTGTACACACACAATTTTGAGTACAATGAGAATATGTACTCAAGTATTGGCTTCACCTTTTCAATTTTCTTAGCTAGCTCTACCTATGATAGTGCTATAACACTAGATATTCTTTCATTCACCTTTGTTTGAAACTTTCTTTCTAACCATTCCATCAGTTTCGCATTAGTATCATGGTATTCACTTTGCACCTGGTCCACTATGTGTGAAAGTTGTTCCATAATGGGCTTTGTTTCATCAGGTGCCTGCAAGCTAAATGAATCTAGCTCTTGCCTCTATTTATACTCATTTATGAGTATCTCCTTCTTCTTCCTCTCTAGTGCCTCTTGCACTTCATTGATCTGATCAATGTTCATGGTTTCATAGTCATACTTAGGAATGACTATTTCTTCATCTAGTGTAGGGTCTCCATAGTGAAGTACCCTTGCAACCTTTATAGAGCTCAAGTCTGGTGCTGAAATTTGAAGTGGTATTGCTTCAGTGCTCAACTTTTGTGGCATTTTTTTTGGAGTCCTAGAGGTTGGCAAATTAAACAAGGTTTGAATTGCTTCTTGCTCCTTTTCCTTTGGGGTCTTCTTCTCCTCCTCTGATCTTCCTTGATCAATGACAATTATCTATGGTGGTACACCTTATACTTATGTAGTAGGAACAAAAATATCCATTTGTCCTGTTTGATACTTTGTTGGCTTCTCGACAGTTGTAGTGACTTTGACTATGTCTTGTGCAGCTCGCTCTTTAGGTTGTCCACTTGTAGTTGTAGGGATGATAGAAGATGTTTTTTTTGTTGCCATCTTATCCCTAGTCAATTCAACTATTGCTTTCTACAACTCATCTACACTGACTGATACTAGATTACAGCATAATTGAGCTTGTAGAGTTGTTTGGTCAAGGATCTTCTTGAGATCCTCTGTAGTCAATGAGTTTATGTTCTGACCAAAATTATCAGGAACATCCTTTACTTTTATTGTTTCCATAGGTGTAGAAGGGTCATGTGAATGACTTGGAGGTGGCATTTGTGTGTCTTTCACACTTTGTTCTGTTTGTTGCTCTTCAGCAGTTGCCATATCATCCTTTTGAGTTTCATTCTCCATTGTGTCATCTACATTTTCTTTTTCACCTTCACCTTCTTTTTCATTGTCATCTTCTTCTCCATTGTTTCTCCCTTCAAAGGGATCTTTTTCTCCTTCTTTTACAGTTGTTAGGCCATAGATTAATTTCCACATTTGAGTGGACTTTTTCACATCTTCAATCTTATTTTGAAGAATACTAAATACTCTATATTTGGGTGCAAATTTGCTCCAATACTTCTTATTTGCCTTGGTTATTTCCCTTTTTTGAGCTTAGGCATTACTTGAGCCAATGTTGACTCTCTTATTTCTTTCTCCATATTAAGGCAATAATGCCATTTATTTTCAACAATAGAATAGAACTCTTTGGACAGTGAATTGCCAAGTTCAAGTGGAGTGTTCTTGAACTTTACCATCATGGTGTAGACTGATTCTTCAACTATGTTCTGTTCTTCTCTACTCAACTTATTAAAATCAATTCTTTTCAAGCCAGATAAGTCTACATTATCTCTAATATTATCACATATATTTTCTAAATTAAACTTGGTGGTGTGACTTACCACTCTAAATTGGCTAGTGTCTTCTGACTCTGTTCTCTCTTCATTTGAGTTAGGTTGAGCAACATATTTTCTTCTTAGGTTCTTCTTTGCTGGTTCTTGCTGCTTAGTAGCCTTCTTCTCTTGCTCTTTAGCCTTCTTTTTTGTAGCTCGTTTACTTTCCCTTGTAGTAGGCTTAGCTAGACTTGGCTTGGCTATCTTTTTGCATGTAGGTTGAGCTGTAGGTTGTTTTTGAGATTTTCTTTTCTTTGGCTCTGGCTTGGTGGGTGCTTCCTCAGCTTCTCTTCCTCCTCTACACCTTCTTCTTCTCCAACATCTTCACCCATACCTTGTTTCAAGGCAAATGGCCCTTGGCCCTGTTCTTCTTCTTCTTCATCTTCATCATCTTCTTCTTCTAATTCTATTGTTCCTTCACCAAATTTGGCCTTTAGTTTTTTGAACAATTTGTCCTTCTTCTTTAGGGTTGAATAAATCTTCAACTCCATCTCTATCTTGGATTTTACAACATCAAAAGTGGCAAATGGTTTTGCACTTTTATCAATGTCTTCTGCAAGCAATGTTGTGATTTTTGTTGATGCCTCATCAATGTTAATTTCATATCCAAGTGGCCTTAGCCATCTCACCCTTGCTACTACTGCTTGAATTTATGTATAATCAATTTCAACTAAGAAAAAAATGTCATTGATGTGTTGATCCACTAGAGAAACTGGTATTCTGAGCCTTTGCTTCATAGACTTTTTAAAGTCTTCAAAATAGCTTGTCATTAAGGTTTCAAAATTGGCTCCCATTTGTTCTATGTACTCATCCACTTGCACTACTATAGACCTATTTGTCTTCCAACTTATTTTACCAAAAGAGGGGAATTCATTCTAAACATAGAAAAATATGCATATCAAAATTGATCCAAAATTACACTGAGCACTCTTGGATCTCCTTTTTCCTCCCAAATTCTCCATAATTTGTTGTAGTTGCAATTCTGCTAGATCATATGTATGATCTTTCTTGACAAGTTTGTATCTCACATCAACTGCAATGCATGGTTACACTATTTAGTCGGCTTGACTAGTAGAATTTATGGTATATAACCCTAACAACAAATTCTACAAGTGGATCTCTGATTGTGTCAATTGTCATGCCCCTTTTGTTCCACTTTTCCCCAGTGTACTTCTCTATGGCTTCTTTTGAATCACCCCTCAGGGTCTTTGGCCATTTTAGGGTTGGATACCCTATTACCCAATGTATGATTCTCTTTGACAGCTTGATAGGTCCATCCTCCAACCATAGGCATCCATCACTAATTCTACTCAACACTATTCTTATCCATTCAATTTTGAAAACTACAGCGAAATCTAGGGCACAGGTTAAGCCCTTTCTCTCAACAATGTAAAATTCCTCCTTTAATACCCTGTTCTCACAAAGTTTTTCATAGGTTTTTCAAATCTCCATGTCACCTATTGCTCCAAATTTACAATTATAACATTTTTTGACATCTTGCACCATAACAACCTTAGGTGGAATGATAGATAAAGTGCCAGTAGGGTTGTTTTTGTAAGCTACTTAAGGAATTGGTCTGAAATCCAATTGTTTGACTTCATTGATGACCAACTAAACCTCAAACTATTCCTTTTCCTTGAGATTCCTAGAGCTAGATGCCATTTCAAAAAGCTAGGGTTTCAAGATATAGAAATTGTGTAACTATGTAGCTCAACACTTGAGTAAATACCTTAGATCAACGAAACAATGTTGAATCTTAGCTAGAATCTTTGGAAAAGTATCAATCTCTACTTGGAAATTGTTTTTGTGCTCTTCTTGCTCTCACTCTATGTTTGCAATGATGAGAAATGATCAAAAACTTGACCTTATACCCGTTATTACATAGCATTTAATGTTTAGTGCATATACAGCTATCCACTTAACTCCTTATGCAATTCTACTTTGCTCAGCCTCCATTGATTTTCCAACACTTAGCATCCACTAGAGTTTCCCTTACTCAGCTTCAATAAGAATTTCCCTTTTACTCGACAACCACTACACACTCAGCCTCTACTGACTTTGGTAGACAACTCGACATACACTAGGATTTCATTCGACATCTGGAGGGAATTTTCCTTACTCAGCAACAGTGTGAGAATCTTGAAGATTTAACCTTGCATCTTTATTCATGCTAATCTATCCTTTTCAATACTAACTCATTCTAGGAACTTATATATGATAAAGCATTAAATATCAATCCAACATACCTTCTTGCTTAGTTTTATGAAGAATGACCACTTGACCCTTTAGGCAAAGTGATCCCTTCATTTGATGTGTTGCATCCATCTTTCTTCTTCCATGTCTTATTCATCTCTCCTCTAATATGCTCAACATCTACCTTGCCTTTTCCCTTGTTTGAGTTTGAATTGGGTGCCTTTGATCCTGTCGGAGAGTGCTTGTTGATATGACTAGTCTTCAAACAACTAAAGCATGTAGTTTGGTTCAACCATTTGTTGTAGCTTCCACTAAAATGTGTTCTTACTCAATTCTCAAGGATGTGTCCATACTCTTGACAGTAGTGATAGCTATGTCTTGTGTTGTAATCCCAATTATAGGAATTTTCATGGCTTCTTCCCTTGTTTGATGAACATGTGGGCTTGGATCTACATTTAGATCTAACAATTGTAGCAGCATCCTTCAAATCTTGGTGCATGCATGGTCCTTGTCCTACATTCATGTACCTAATGACCTTATTTGTTGCACTTGTAACAATGGATCATGTTCTTTGGCTTAGCATTCTGACTACCATTCTTGTTCCTGCAAACATTAGTTGTATGTCCTTTCTTACCACAATGATGACAAGTGGGTTTGGAGTTCTTACCTTTGTCATTCCTTTTTTCAGCAGTCTTGGATGACTCTCCTTCTTCAATGCTTGTGTAGCCCAAGCCTGATGTGCCTTTACTAGATCTAGGGGATTTAAGTAGTTTCTCAAAGTACTTGATGGCTTCATTTGGCTTGTTGAAGCTTTCAACAAATTCCTTCTCTCTTTTTAGGTCATTCTGCAATTGCTTATTTTGCAACTTCAATTTGGTTATTTCAATGTCTTTGACATTCAACTCATGATGGACATTCATCATTTGGCTCAAGGTATCCAACTGCATGTTTGAGATCCTAGACAACTTTGTTGATTTTTCTTCCAATCTATTTGACAAGATTCTTTTGTCTTTTTCAATCATGACCTTATCCTCAATAGCTTTATTTTTTTGTTGAGTCACTTCACATAGTAGTATTTCTTATGATTCTTGTTGCAACTTGAGATTTCTAATCTCTTCAATTTGTGCTCTATTCTTGTCCATAAAATTTTCAATTGTTACATCAAACTCACATGAGTTACCATCTAAAAATAACATTGTGGTGTCAATCTCCTTGTATTGATTGTCATTCTCGGCTATGGAAATCTCTTTCCTTCTCTTTATCAAACTCCTCAAGGCATTTCTAGCTTCATTCAATTGTTGCAATAAGAGGTGTATCTCAATCTCTTGATTCTCAATGGTTTCTCCCAACTTGTAGACTTCCATCTCAAGATCTTTTCTCCAAGCTATAAGGCTTCTCCTGATGAGAACTTAGCTTTGATACCAATTTTTGGGATTTACAAGTGGTAAATATACTTCTGAGAGGGGGATGAATCAAAAGTACTAAACTTTAACCAATAAAACTTTTATCTTTAAAAAATTGCATGCATAAACATATGAAAATAACATGTAAAGTAAATGCATCCACATAAACACTTGACACCAGCTATGATTACCCAAAAACCCTCCAATGAGAAGGTAAAACTAGGGTGGGGATGACACCCACAACACTTTACTACTGCAATAGTAAAGTTCACCTGTTAATGTTACATATTTTGACCATTCTCGTGATCTTCCCTATGAAAGGCATGCCTTATTAAAAGCTTACAAGGATTGTTAGATCCTACCCTGTTAAAGGATTTTAACACTCTAACAAAAGTGTACCTGGCTAAAGGATTTACAAAAATTCACTTGGAATGTCACCCTATTAAAGGCTATATACAATGGCTATTAAACCGACCTATCTCCATAGGATTTCATTCTGCTAATACAATTGTTAGAATGTATAGTAGAATGTTTGACCTGATCACTTACAATCTGCTATTATTGATTTCATAACCTTGTTTTGTCCAATTTGATCCTCACTAATTTGGTATGAAGCTATTTTTAGTACTGATACTCTATTCTTCTAACTGATCTATAGTTCTATCCTTCTTCTAAGTCACATTTAACTTGATCAATTCACCCCCTTCACTTCCTTCAAACTTTGCTAGCATTATCTCCTTGCATGCATTCTCTTTTCACACACTCTATCTCTCTATGAATTATGAGGCTTTGACCTCCTTAAAAATATTTTGTGACTTAGGGTTAGGTATGAATCTATGATTGAGATTCATCCATCTTTCCCACTCAAATCTTTCCATTTTTCTGATTGGTTGCATGTTCATTGGATAGGAAATTAAATAGATTCAATCTTATCTTTTAATCATTCGAGATTTATTCATATTTTGGCTTTAAAATGGTTTACATCTTAGTTTGTGAAGGCACAAACTCTTATGTTGATTCTGTGTTACTCGACACTTATTGATTGTTGATGCTCAACATATACTAAATTTTGTCTTGCTTGACACTTTAACTTTCTTGGCATTTATTAGTCACTTGGTACTTGAAACTTTCTCATCATCTAGTAGTCACTCAACACTTAAAAATTTCTCGAGATCTAAATGACTTGACACTTGTTGAATTTCTAGCTCAGCACATATTGTAACTCAATGTCTATATTAAACTCGGCATCAACTTAGAAAATTTCTTAAGTGTGTTGACACTCAATTGTCAAAACCAATCTTAGATCAAAAAATGCATTGAGATAGGACCATATACTGAAGGATACATTTTGATGGTGAGAAAAGGATTGCAAATGCAACAACAAGTATCCATCTTTAGAACAAATTATGAAATTCATGGTAAGATTTGTAGGATGATAATTGATTCTGGTTAATTTGATAATTTGGTTTCTTATGATATGGTTAACAAACTGAATTTGACAAGATTTCCCATTTCCAAGCCATATAAGGTTTCATGGGTGAGTAATGTGCAAAAAATTATTGTTAGGGAATAAGCATTTGTGGATTTTTCAGTTGGAGCATATGTTGGTAGGGTTTTATGTGATATAATCCCTATGACATGTTGTCATATTATTCTTGGTAGGCCATTGAAAGCCTCTAGGAATACAATGCATTTTGGTTTGTCAAATGTGTATGTTGTGCATAAGGATGGTAAGAAATTTCATCTTACTCATTTACCGATTGATAGTAGTGAAGGTGAGAGGATTGTAAGTTTTGGTGCAAAGAAGTATGTTACTTTGCATGGGAAGATAAACAATAGTTCTAAGGATTTAGGAATGAAGCATAAGACTTCATCGATGATGATGAAAAGTGTTGTTATTACTCATGAGAAAGGTAGGAACTCTGATTTGTAGTAGATAGTGCATGAAATGGGAGTGATGATAGGCACACTTTAGTGTCCTATGGTGTCACAAAGGAAAGATTATGTTGGTATATCCATGGAGGGCCATAGTAAGGGTCTTTGGAATCCTCATGAGGAAGATAAAGGGCAGGTTGTGAGGGAAAAGCTGACTCTTTTAAACAAACTTTCAAAGATAATGCTTGTGATAAGTTTTCTCTTGTTGATTCTAACACTTTGAATACATGAGGTAGACATGTTAAAAATGTTAAGATGTAAGTGAAGAGTTACAGGTATCCATCTAAAAGAATGGGAGGCAAGAAAATAACTCTCCTTCACTCTTGGGACAGGAGTCTTTTGGAGGTGGGGTGTATGGTGTAGGGGCACCTAGCCAAAAACCTAAACACGCCTTAGAACCAAATGGAGTTAGAGCATCAAAACCATTTGTGAATGCTAATTGGGTGATCTTGAAGCCAATAATGACACTTTGTAACATGAACAAATTGATATAAATGTGAAAAGTCCTAGAAGTCATGATAAAGGACTTAAGACCAAATTTGATGTAAGGGTGGCCAATAGTGCCAAAAAAGGATCTAAGTTGATTAGGAGGGTCAATTAGGTTCTTTGAGTAATTATGGATTAGATCCATGCAATTAGGGGAGTTAATTTTCTAAAATAATTATATGCAATAAAACAAGATATGGAATTCAAATATTTGAAATCCAATGGTTAGGTGAATTTAGGAAGGAAACTAGCTTTAGGAACTTAAACATGTTTGTAATAAGTTCCAACCAAATGAAATTGGTTGAGGAAGTTGTTATAAACCATATATGACTTGGTCAAGGCATAGGGGCAATATAGTGGTATGGATTTGAACATCATGTGTACGAACTGGTTATGAGGAGTTCAATAAAACTTCATTTTGCAAGCATTTTGTGCATGGTTTATTGATTAACTTTTATCTCTTGAAATCTTATGATCTCATAAGCATGGTTATACATTATTTGATCAATTTCTAATGTACTGAGATCAGTAGAGTTTCTTCTTGTTTAGTTTTTTGTTCACTACTTGAAGGATTTTACTATTTTCATTTGGAGTTTGGGGTGTTCACATGAAATGTTGATTAATCTATGAATTTAGGAACCTAATTCTCATGGAATTATCATGTAATTATATGTACAAAGAAAGCCTAGTAACAATGTTTTGATAGGAAGTTCTAAGGATTAGTGATCACAAATGAAGTTTGTGAGTGTGAATGACACTAAATTCATAGCTATGGAATAGTAACAGGAGTTCTATCCATTGGAGGTATGTTTTTTATGACTAGAAGTGATTTTTTATGGTATGGAAAAGGTGTATCAACTCTCATAAGTTTGAGATTTGACTGGGAAGGTGTACATTGAGAAAACCCTACCTTTGAGGGTTTGTAAGAGACTAATTTGAGGGTTTCATACTTGCAAGGGCCTAAAGACCAAATTGATTTTATTTTTCTTATATTGGAACCATTTCAAGAGACTATTGAAAGTATTGGAGCTTCAGAGTAAGTGAGGCTTACACTGGCTTTTTAAAATGACCCTATTTTATGCTTGAAATAGGTGCACAGTCTAAAGATCTGTATGTTGAGACAAAAAAAACTATGTTGTTGTTGGGATTTGTTAAATAATTATGAAATAGGTATCTAAATCTACCATTTTTTTGTGGAGTGTTTTGGGAAGTTTGGGAGTGACCTGTAGAATTGTATTGTTAGAGACCTATTAGGAAACAATTAGACCTACTGGATAGTTTGAGAGATTTGGGTGTTGGGTGTTGTTTAAGAAACCTAATTTGGTTGAAAAACTTTGAGTCCACATTTTATTGGCCTAATACACTTACCTTGGTCATTGGGGAAGTTTTGGAGTTATTTGTCAACTTTTTTCTCTTTAGAGGGTTTGGGAAACCTTGTATTTCCCTTATAGGTCTAAGTGGGAACAACCTTGATTTGACCCCCACCACACTTTACCTCTGCATCACTTATTCTCACCATAATCTCATGTCAAATAGGGTTTTTATATGCTCTATTTAAATATTTCTTAAAGAGTTTTCTAGATGCTTCCTTATTTCGCCTCTTCATCTGAATGGTTAATCACAATGCATAGGGATCTATGATCCACATCATAAAAATGTGTAATAATCTCTATAAAAAAAACTCTATAAATATTAAATATTATGTTAATGTCATCTTGAAATGGTTTGCCTCAAATTTTGCATCATTCCTAACTTGAATGCCAATTTTGTGTTACTCGACACTTACTATCTATGATACTCAGCTTTCACTATGCATGCTACTGATGATCAGTCTCTACTATGCTTGGCAACTTCTCTGTAACTCGATATCAATATGTTCAAACTAATTGGCAATAATTAGTCTTGGCTTATACTAAAAATACTTAGTGACCAAAGTCTTGCTCGGGTCTTATAAAGCTTTCCATATACACATTTATTTACAAGTCTTTATATGACTTCACCTATATAGAGTAGGTCAGACGCAATGATGACCATCTAACTCTACCTATTATATGACTAAGTGTTGATACTAATAGATAGTAATAGTTAGAAATACTAACAAATATATCTAATCTATAATAGTCAATACTTTAGGATAATTACCAATAGTGAATAATAAAAGACACTACACATGAAGTCAATAAAAAATAATAAAAATATGCATGGGATACATCATTGTGGGAAAAAATTGCAAAGATACATATTTTTTTCTTCAAGAGCAAGAATTCATACAACAGATTACTAGACTTTCATAGCCGATGAAAAATATAATTCTATTCGCATGGTCTTGTTTCTCTTCCAAAACACTATCTCTCATTAAACCACCAACTTCATCTAATCCAAAACTATGTGTTAGCCTTAATACATGGGCCCATTTATAATTTTTGACTCCAAGAACACTTGATGAGTCTAACTCCTTTATTCTGATGGCAATTCTATGTTTAGAGATCTTGCATGAATTATGCATACTACAAAGAAAATATGATTTCTATCTAAAATTATGAAAAACTAAATTGAATACTAAACTTCCTTATGAATATTAAAAACACTCAAGATGTAAAAACATTTCAAGCTAATGAAATCAAGATTTTTTTTGTATTTTTTCTTACTTCATTAACAATGTTTAAATGTGCACATTTTTCTTATATATGTAAATTTATGTACTTATAATCTTGGTATTGGCATCTTCCTTCCTCTCTTAATTATGGTGGTTTAAATTTCAATCCTTAATTGATTAGGGCCTACAGAAATCAAGAATATAGTCTTGTAGTTTCATAAGCTCAATAGTATTAAAAATAAATTATGGTGTTGGATTAGAGGGAGTGCTTTTTGGGCTTTTCTTCGGTTAACACTTGATTCATCGAAGATGAGTTTTGCTAGGGTTTGTACGGTTTGCATCTGAGCCCTTTCTACATTATTGTCTATCATTCCGCATTTAGTGCAGGAATTTATTTTAGAATATAATGGCCTCAAGCCTCTTCAACCCAGTAGTTACTATTGGTGCTAGAGTTTTTGCTACATGCAAAAATGGCCGCACTAAGCAAATGCCCATGCAAATTTGTGCCCAAGGTATTTCACAAGGTAATTCCTCTCCCAACTTGGTTTTGAATATTTCTACTTCTGAATCTGCTTGCCAATGGCTAGAAACCCAAACCCTTATTGGGTATTTTGTGGGTGGCACTCCATTTGAAAGCACATTGTGTGAATGGGTATCCAAGGCCTAGTCCCCCCAAGGGATTCACCTTGAAGGGATTCAAAACCTTACCAAGGGTTTTTTCTTGTTTAGTTTTGTTAACCCCTCCCAGGCTGAGAGTATTTTCAGCCATGGGTCGTGGACAGTTCACTCGTCTCTACTTGTTTTCCAGAGATGGTCTTGAGACATTTACATCTCGGATGACTACAAACTTCGGGTTCCATTTTGGGTAGAGTTCCCTAGGTTGCCCATCCCTTGCTAGTCTTTTCTCACTTAAATTGCCCAAACTATGGGCAAAGTCATTTGTGTGGAACTGAACAAATTTTTTAATGCCCATCCCCAGTGGAGGGTTTGTGTCAAGGTCAACCTTTCTAGGGACCCTAAAGAGACTATGGAAATTCATATTGGTGATACCACCTTTTCTCAAAAGGTGCTTTACTTGAATCTCCTCAATACTTTTTTTCGCTATCAATCTGCTAGTCACAAGATCAAGGATTGTCCTCTTCTTGAGCACAATTTCTTTTCAATACAAGAACCCAAGCCGGCTCTAACTATTAAAAAAGATGAGTGGATGACGATTGTCAAGAAAGACAAGGGTGTTGCTAAGCCAAACCTTGTTTCTCAACAACCTAGCCATCCCAGCTCTAGTGCAGCTCCTCTTGTGCCCTTGGCACCAAAGGCTCCTATAGTTGTGCCACCACCCATTTCAAACCCTGCATTGTAGGGGATAGCTAAGCTGGAGGTACGAGTTGCATGGGTTCAAGCACCTCAAGTAGCTTCTATGATTTCTTCTCCATCTCTATGTCACTCTCATAGCCCTAAAGGCCAGAATGTAGTCTCTATTACTAGGGATAAGCGTCGAGCCATCACTTTGGGTGACTCTTCATTTGAATCCTCCACTTTCTTGCATAACAGTTTTTCCTCACCTAAGGATGAGGAGAATATGCAAGCTAGTTTATGATGAATTTTCTCTCATGGAATTTGTGAGCACTAATAGACCTCTCTATAAAGTATTATGTTCATGATACCAAGTGTAGGCTTGGAAATATTGATGTTTTGTATTTGCAAGAAGTCAAAGTCTCTAGGTTCCTTCTCAACTTAGCTTGCCATGTGATATGGTCGGATGGTGTTAGTTTTTCTTCTCAGCATGAAGCTGGTTGAGGTGGTGTAGTCACTCTCCTTTCCCCTTAGCTTTTTCCTTTTTTTATTTCCCATGGTTTTGACCCCATGCAGAGAGTAGTTTGGATTTTGTTGTCTTTTCAAAATCATTCTTTTGGCATTGTCAATATATATGCCCTTAATGATGTAATTGAGTGCTCCCACTTGTGAAGGTGGCTAGCTAATTCTTTTCCACCTACCACCTAGTTATTCTGTGGGGATTTTAATATGGTTGAGTTGGTTGTTGATAAAGTGGGTCTTCTGCCTTTTTTATGGTTAGCTAGTGAGCGAGAAGCCTAGTTCTACATGCAGAACAAGTTGAGTCTTTTTTATCCCAATGCCTATCACTGCCAGACTGATGGCATCTAGTACACATGGTCCAAATTTTGAGAGGGAGTTGATAGGGTCCTTAAAAGGTTGGACCGTGTTATAGTTTCTGCTTAGTCCTTTTTTCTTTTTCTCACACGAGTCTGCTACCTGTCACTCTACTCCCTGACGTGACTCTTTCGGATCATTTTCCCATCCACTTCTCCATTACCTGGCACTCTACCCCTCCTCATAATTATAAAACTCAATTTTACCTTCATACTTCCATGTTGTCCCATCCACCCATCGTCGCTCATATTTTACAAACTTGGAACCTTGAACCTAGGCCCCACTCATCCTCTGGGTGGATTCAGTGGTGGAATGATGCCATCACTTGTACTACAAGGTTTCTTTGCATTTATGGGAGGCAATTGGCCACATACCACAAGAGATCCTATGAGGCCACTATCAAAGATCTCCATATGGCCACTAAAGCTCTTGCCATGAATCCATTTGATATAGATCTCTAGGTTCAACTTGCCAACCTTTGCCATCAAAAACAAGTTGCAGACAATTATACTACCTAGGGAGCTCAACTCAAAGCCCACCTTCACTCGCTGGAGGTTGGTGATCAAGTTTCCAAAGAATTATTTAATGTGTTGAGGGCACACTACTCTGTGGTGGGGATCAAACACATTCAGGAGGGTCAACATATCCTCTGTGAGCTTCCTGATATTCTTCAAGCCTTTCTTCACCACTATGAAAAAAATTTCACAGTGCAGGGTCCCTCGATGGCCAGGAACCAAGCCTTGCAGACTTGTTTGGCTATCACACCTAAAAGACTCGCTCCAAAACAATATGTGTTTTGTGAGCAAAAGCTCACTCTAGAGGGCCTCAAGGAAGTTGTATTCGCCATGGTGGATGATAAAGCCCTTGGTTGTGATGGCTTCCCTTGTGAATTTTACAAAACATTTTGGGATGAGATTCGTCCAGACCTGTATAAGGTTTATATTGAAGCATACAATTCCCATTCTCTAGGAAATATTATTAACAAAGGGAATATTAAGTTCATACCTAAGGCAAGCAATCCTAAAGACATATGCAATTGGAGGCCTATCACATTGTTGAACATCTCCTATAAGATTGTTAGTGAACAATTTTTCCCATAAATGTTCATATATCCAAACAGAGAAAAGAATGTAAACTAACAAATGAATTCCTATCTGAGGAACTTAGGAATTCTCTGCTTAAAATTTCTTCAATAGAAACAGGCACAACTACCTTTATTGCAGTAAATGCTTTAACCAAACAAATTCAACAGAATAACTTTTCAAGAATGTAACCTACTAAAGGTGTTGAAACAACTTATTTCATCTCATCAATATGAAACAAACTTTAATGCAAAAGAACCACTCGATTTTAATTATCAAAATGATCCACATAACTAAAAATTAAATCATCGAGCAGGCATATTTCATAAACCAATTTCTCACAGAATTTCCAAATTCAGAGTTGACAATTTCAAAATCAATAACAGGCACAGCTAAAAGCTTAAATAGTATCTATAGAAATACCAAAAAAATAAGCAGATAATAGTATCAAATTACAAAGCTTTCAACCCAAAATTAAACTGTAGAGTTTCATGTATTTGCTGAAATTCTGAAACGCTACTTCTAAACTGGAAATAAAACCATTAACAAAAATAGTTGTGTCTATCAGTCTGCTGGAGAAATTCTAACCCCCTAAACAATACTAAATATTACATTTATAGGCATGGGGCTGGACTCAAGCCAAAATTACCCCGCTAGGAGTTAATTGTCCTTTTGAAATAATTGATAACTAAAATTGCAAGAAAACAAAATGGCAAAGAAACTGTAGCTAATCAATTCTTGATCAGGTTGCGCTGTCTCCACCAACCACACCTTTCGCCATCTTCCACATTTCATAGGCAGTTGGAAAGGCAGAAATAATGGATTGATGTGGAAGACCAATGTAGGCAAGCCGTTGCTTCCAAATTTCTTTCATCTTCTTCAATTCAACAGCCTTTTCCTCGTTCATTTCCAAGTGCTTCAGGTTGATAATCACCATAGCTTAGGTGTGCGCCATGTTGGAGAAATCCTTCTTAGATGGTGTCTTCTTGTCCTGCCATTCTTGAAACTTCTTTTGGACTTCTTTGATTATCTCATCTGATTGGGCAATGGAGTCATCTTCTCTTTCCATGAACTGTTTTACAAACCACTTAAGGTCATTTTGAATAATCTGCTATATAACCTTAAGTTCTTGTAATGCTTCTTTGATTTCAAATACCCCTTGTGCCAGTGCTTCATTCCACCATTCAATGCAATCTTTGATGACATATAGGACTTTTTCCTCAAGACCAACTACAGGGCATTTGGCTTGAAATTTTTGCAAACCGAATTCTTGCACATCCTCTAGCGATATTACCACTTTTGCCCAGTTATTCCTCTCCTTTTCATATCCTTCATTACTTAGCTCCACTTTTTTGGCAATGTTTGATATCTCCTTTGAAGCATGACCTAAATGTCTAATGTGTTTTACGGTGTTAAGCAGAACATCTTGGACCCATTCACCTGCTACTTTGGCTACTGCTTTGCATTTATGCAGATTTTCCAATGATTGTTGATTGGTCGCGGAGGATACATCAATAATGGCTGACATCTCATAGATTGGATTTGCTTCAGGATGCAAGATAGCATTAAAGTACTGCGCCATATTCTTTATTGTTTCCTTCATTTCTTGCTTATCTTGCCCATTTTTCCATACTCTGTGCGCTATCTTTTTGTTAGAAACTTCAAAGAATTCCATATCTACTTCACGGTTTCCTTTTCCCAAATCAACTTTTGTTATTTGGAAATCTTGAGGCACTACAGAATCATGAGAGCTTCCATTAGGTGGTGTAGCTATATTTTCTGTCCATCAACCTAAACTTTTGTCAAAATTGATTCTTGCTTCGTTCCTTGCCTTTTTCACTTTGGGTGCCTTACCAAGGCACTTACTGACCAGATCGTCAATAGGCATAGATATTGGAACTATACTTGTCTTCTTCTCCATTGATGTTTCCAGCCATTTAGGAGTAGTTTGATCCTTTATGGTAGCAGGGGAACATTTAACTAAGGAAAGATTACTTTCCTGATTCTCGGTATCCATTGGAACATTATGGGATTCAGGTACATTATCCACCATAGGTAGTTCTTCTGCTATCTCCAAGTCCATGGTTATGGTGTTCTTACTTTTGACGGCTAATGCCTTCTTCGTGCTTGAGTGGGTTACTCTCCTTCCTTTTGGAGTTTCTTCTTGAACTTGAAGTTGAAGTGTTTTCGAAACTGCTTCAAGTTCAACTTCAAGTGGACCTGCAACAGAATCAGGGACACTTTAATTAGTTTTCTTACGAACAGTCTTTTTATCTCTGCTTCTTGAAGACTTCTCATAAAAGCTTGGAGTAGCCACTGTCTTTGATTTTATCCATTTGGTAGTTCTAACTATTACATCTTTAGTATAGGTATTCACATCATTCTCTTCTCTTTTCTCCCAATCGATCTCAGGGATAGGCATGCATTCAATCTGGTCCATGTAAAATTGATCAAGTACATCTTCAGAATCATCATCTTTCAGCCCATAGGTATCTAACTCCATATTAAACATGACGACTTGCTTAATGGTCAAGTGTGACCATAGTCTCTTCCTCACTTCAAATTCATTATAACAGTTCGCCCAAAAATCCTCTAATTGTGGAGAATGAAAAAGAGAGGCTACATTTTTGACATTGTGTCTAATAAAGTCGATGTAGTCAAAATGTAACTAAGAGGTGAAAGACTTAAGACATAAGCGGGTTAATGATTTGGCTAACAATATGGCTTCTTTCAAACTGGGGCATCTATAATGTCCAATTTCAATTGGGAAGAATACTGAAGAGGATTTCTTAGAAATTTGAAAGGACTCAACAAGAGAAGCAAACTGCCTACACATCTCTGACAACACTATAGAATCTGAACAATAGCGTGGTAATTTCAAAGGTTCACCAGGAAAACCACCCACTCTGATGTATGTAAATCTAGGAAATTGAATGAAATAACAACCATACATTTGCACAACTTGCATGGCTTCTTCTGACATCTTATCATTTTCTCGGCCTCGTAGTTCAAATACCAATTTCCCCAAAAAAACATCATTGATCTTCTTAAACTCTTTGCATGTTGTGTCCTCCTAGAGATCTCTATAATATTGGTAGATAGCCATGTCATCTACCCAAGGTATATGTGGAAGATAGTCCCAAACTTTAGATGCTGCTAGGGTGTAAATCAGATAAGAGGACAAGAAAAATGGACCACAGTTGGTAACATCTATCAAGCCCTTATGCAAGTTCTCTGCCATTAGGTTTGACCAATCAATGAATTTGACATCTTCAACTATCTTCTATATGAAGAAGTACATCCAAGACTCCCAGTGGAAAGCATGTTCATTTCCCTTAATTCTATTTAGTAGGAGTACAATGTCTGCAATTTCCTTGATGAAATGTTCGATGGTCAATGGTTTAGGCAACCTAGAACCTCCCTCTGCAAGCTTCAAGAGCCAGGACTGAGCAATCTTAGTGTCATAGCTGGTTTTGTTTGTAGCATACAGGTGCTTAGCTTCTTCGAACATCCATGGCTCGTAGGGTTCTTTATGAGGGATCCTAAGGGCAGAATTGACACTGGTTCTGTTGATTTTGATAACTACTTCCCCCGAGGCTTTCTTAATGCATCTTGAAACAGGGTCATAATGGTTTGCACATTCGAGGACGAGTTCTAGGTATGGAATTGCAGCGGGAAAGGCAACAGCTTCTAATAAACCACTATCAACTAGCCTTTGGTAGATGGAACTCGACTGGGTGTTTTTGGTTCTTTCAAAAACCTCAAATAAATTTTTATTAACCAAAAACGCATCGCAAATTTCATGCAAGGAACTGAGCAATGGCGGCTTCTCTAACTTGGGCATTTTTGGCTGGAAAGGTGTCATGACTGTTATAAAAAACAAGTCTACAGGACACGGCTTGAAATACTTTCAAAACAAAGCAAAGCACAATCAAAATGCAAAGGGGAATGGAGATGCACTTACAGTTTGGCAAAGACACAGCCTGAAATTCACCTTTCTTACCCAAAAGCATCAAGATTTCTCTGGAGAAGATGAGATGAGTGGAAAAGGGTAAAATTCATGTATTTAAGGAATGATTTGCATAGAGGATCGCAAGATAGATTTAGCAAGTAAATGCCATCATTACTTGTTCGTGTGACATTCATTGGAAAAGGCACCGCGGGTGTTCTGTTTTAAATACCCCATTAAATTCACACGTATTTTCCCATAACAAGTAATCATGAAATGACATTGTTAATACTCCATCAAATCTTGCCAGACCCAAACACGTACTGCCTTAAAATTTCTCCGCTTATGACTTCAGATGCTTTGGGAAAATATTATGATGGGACCCACCTTTGAATGGCTTGGCAATCTTTGATCTGCATACAAAAATCGTTAGCAGGCAAATCCAACACTGAACTTGAAGTTGAAGTTTTGCGTGATTAGGCTTCAGCTTCAACTTTGACTCCAAGTTTACAAAGGTCGACTGGAGAAAACAAAGTGCGCTTATCACATGGCAGGCTAACAAGACCTTGAACTTGAAGTTGAAGTAAACTATAACTTCAATTTCAACTTCAACGAGAAGACTTGGGACTAAAACATACTAGGATGCGACAAAAATTATAAGCTCTAACAAAGATCATTACCAAGGCTCTCTCTCTTAAAATCCATCATCTTCTTCCTCAGATCATTCACCCTGAAGAAACAGTGTTATCAAGTCCCGTTATATCTTGGACAATATAATTGCTATGTGGGGAGGAATGTAATGGGCTCATCATTCCAAGTAATAGGCCATCTTTCTCAAAATTGATTTTTCCAAAGCTTATAATAAGATTGAGTGGCCTTTCATTCTGGCCATGCTTCAGGCTCTTGGGTTTGGCCCTACCTTTTTGTAGTCAGTCCAAATGCTCTTTGGAGATGCCTTTGATTGCATCTCCATTAATGGCCATCAGTCTCAAGTGTTTCGGCTTTATCGATCAATTCACCAAGGATGTCTGCTAGTTCCCTCTTTATATGTTTTGGCAGCACAAGGTTTTGGGTATTTGCTCACAAATGCCATCTCCCAAAGAAGGGTCTGAGGTATTTCCCTCCCAGATTCCCCTGATAAGCTTGTGAATGGTCATTTTGCAGACAACTCTTTCCTCACTCTCATTGAGGATGAAGAGAATATTGCCTCTACTTTGCAATGTATTGACACATTCTATCTTGCTTCTAGGTTTGCCATTTAGTGGCACAAAACTCTTTGTTATAGGCAGTCTTACCTTCCTTGTCCTACTTGGCTTGAGCAATATCAATGGAATTGGTTCAACATGGGGAAGTGTTTCATTTTTTGGGTATCCCCTTTACCTTTCAAGCCTTAGTTGTTGAGCTTTGGAATGTGGTTCTTGCCAGAATAGAGAAGAAGTTGGAGTATTGGATCACCAAACCTCTTTCCCTAGTGGGTAAATTCTAGATTTGCTCCAAAGTGTTGGCCGCCACCCATGTTTATTATTCTTCATGTTGGGCTCCTTCAAAGGCCTCATACCTCAAACTTGAGCACCTTTTACATGACTTCCTCTAAGCATCAAATGCTTCTCACTAGGGCTTTCATAGAATTTCCTAGGATTTATGTTGTCTTCCCAAGGAGTCTAGTGGCCTAGGCTTGTTGTCCACCTAGAAGAAAGGTACTACTTTATGTACCAAATGGGTGATTCGAGCTATTTCTGGCAATGAAGCCTGGAAGGTTTTGTTAAGACATTGCATTTCCTCAGGCTTTACGGTTCACCGAGTAGCTTGGAAGGGGATTGGGTTTCAAACCCTTCTAGTTGCCCCTAAACCTATCCAAATTTAAGGTACTTTTATTTACAAGAGTACTTGGCAAGCCTAGGAAGCAGTTAAGCCCTAGCTTTGCTAGGTTAGCAATGGATTCAGAGATGGGCTCTCCTTGAACCAGCATAATCTCTGGTGGTCAGCTTTATTTGTTATCCAAGGTGTTCCGCTAGCTAAGGTGCATGGGGCTAGTGCTCTACATTTTTTTAAACATGGCATAAGGACCCCTTAAGATCTTTTCTCCAAAGTTACTATGAGCTTGCGATCGTGGGAAGACATGAGAGTGAAATTCTGGCTTACTCATCCAGATCAGCAAACTTTTGATGTTCTAGTTTCTGCGATGCCTTCACATTTGTTACATAAAGTGAGCATTCAATCTTCTCACCCTTGGTGGAAAGATTGGAAGTGGTATCCAGACACTCTAGTAACCAGTTATAAACCTAGGTTGGGTTACCGATGGCTAGTTCCTCGCCTGCCCATGGTTGATGTGCTCAACCAATGTTGGCATTTACAATCCTCACATCGCACTTGGAGGCATAGGTTCTCCACTATGTGGTACACCATTACTGAACCCAAAATTGCACATTTTTCCTGGTGTATTCTTTTTTAGGGCTTGCCTTTGGGCTCCTAGCTACGGGACCTGGGAGTTCCTAACCCTCGTTGCCCTTTCTGTGGTCAACTAGAGTCCTTTTTGCATATTTTTTGGTTCTATAGACTGGCTCAGCGTTATTGGCAATGGATCCATGATCTCTTTCGCCCCTTCCACCCAGAACCTTTTTCTTGGCATATGGTTCTTCTAGGTGATAATACTTTGATACCCTTCAAATACACCCAGATATGGCATGCTTTCAAATTGGAGATCTTATTTACCATTTGGAAAGATTGCAATGTAGTCATTTATGCTCACAACACACTTCACATTAATGTGGCTATGTACGCTAAAGCATGTATTTATAACAATGTCATGTTGTAGATTCAAGTACAAATAGATAAAGTGGCTTTGGAGGTGGCTCACTTATAGGAGCTTTTGGCTCATTGGGGAAATGCCCCCTTTACAGTTGCTCATGTTCCACCGGATTTGGCCTTCAGCGACCGTACCCCTCCTCGCAGTCGTCATCAATGGCGTAGTAGTTCTTCTTACCGCTTGCACATGCCTCACTCTTAGCAGCACCGCTCTCCCAATTGTGGTGTTTTTGATCAGCGCCACTCTTCTGGAGGTTCTAGTGGTTGGCACCACTCTACCTCACCTCCCCGGAGGTCTAGTTTAGGGTGAGCCCCAATGGCTCGTCCTACTGCTCCTGCTACTAGTTGGCCCTCTGCTCACTCAAACCCCAAGTGCGTAGTTCCTCGGCTGGATTTAGCCATTTCTCCTCCTAGGCCTGAGGGAGAGAAAGATGAAGATAATAGTGTTGTTGTTGATGATGGATGGGCTCCCCCTAAGCCATCTACTCACCCCACTCTTAGGTGGGGCTCTAATGATAAGGGTCCTCCTTCCTCAACTAGCGTTGCACTAGCAGCATGACGATTTCTTTATTTTCTATTGTTTTCTAAAAAAATTTTGATGAATAGTTGAGTTTTGCATGTGGCCGTATGAACTCATGGGGTGATCCCGTTTCCCTTGGCCCTTTTTTTTTGTGAATATGTAACTTTATTGTATTTTTTTATATAAGGGATTATTCATCAAAAAAAAAATTATGAGGATGATTTCTCTTTCACATATTAAAAAAAGGTGTAGATACATAATTATGATAAACATAAAAACTAAGTATATTATTTATTATTTTGGATTCAAAGTGTAGCATAATAAAGACTCTACAAGTTGATTACTTCTAGTTGATAACTATAGTTGTGGACTATTTATTATTTTTTTAAATTTATTCATACATTTTGAGAAATTAGATTTAAAAAAGACATTGAATAAATAAATAAGTTATTAATTTTTTATTTTTTTTAAGTAATAAACATTTGTTTATCATAGATTTGAATGAGTGGAGTAATAAATAAGGGATAGCATCCTCAATATGAATATCTAACAATAACATTCAAAAAGAAGTCATACAAAGATATATTTTTTAAGTGGAACTAAATATGTTTAAAAGGTTTAAACATTTTCTTCTTTCTATTTATGAATGAGTTGTTATCATGATTTTGAAGAATTACAATTTGATGAGGAATCAATTTTCAACTCATTATTACATATATCTAATACTAGGTTTTTTTTTTCCGAATCTGTAACTATTAATTTTCTAGCTCCTTTCACCACTTTCACCGAAAATAAAATAAATAAAAATTCTAGCTCCTTTCCTACGGTTTGCATTGCGTAGGTTATTAAAAAAAAAGGACAATGAATAAAACAATTGAAACGTGAACTCACTATAATAGCCTAGTTAGAAATCTATAGAAATTTCTCATCAAATTTCTTTACTCATCTAGAACAACCCAAACAGTTCATGTCCATATAAATAAACATGATCCAATTAAAAATTCGGTACCTTGTAAAAAGAAGCCAATTATACATCTTACACAAGACTCTAAATGAAAATAGAAATAAAATAAGTATACATTGTGATACTTAGCTTAAGAAAGATTACAAACTACAATATAGAATAAAAATTTGCAAGTTAATGGTCCTTATTACCCATCTCTCTCTTTTTCAGAACATTTTTTGAGTTTGATGGAATTGGTATTTTACCATGCATTGGAAATAGAGTTAGTTCAAAAGGACCTACGGTGCCACCGTACAAAGTTATTGGATAAGTGAGTGGAACTTGGGGTACCTCTGCTTCTAATCTCAAAATATTCACCACTTTTCTCATGTTCGGTCTTGCTATCGGACGTGGATGAGAACACAACAATCCCAACATGAGTGCCCTCTCCATCTCATTCGCATCAAAATCCCCATTCAACCTCTCATCTACTGCTGTCAAAAGCTTTCCCTGTGAATGAAGATGCTAAACCCATTCCACCAGTCTCCATCCGTGGTCTTCTAAATCAGAGTCCACCACTCGCCTCCCACAAGCAATTTCCAAACACACTGCTCCAAAGCTGAACATATCCCATTCAATGTTGGGCTTACGCGATACCACACATTCAGGTGCGATATATCCAACCGTCCCAGCTATAACAGTCGATGCACCATTTCCAAAATTACCTGCAATCAGTCTTGCCAACCCAAAATCTCCAAGCTTTTCTCTGTAATCAGAATCCAACATTATATTGCTGGACTTGATGTCCCTGTGCACAACACGCTCTTTGCAATCCTGGTGAAGATAAACCAGCGCTGCAGCTATGTCGCAAACAATAACATACCGTCGACTCCAATCCAAACAAGTTCGAAGAAAATGTACTTCTCCAGACTTTCGTTTGGCAGGAATTCATAGACGAGAAGCAACTCACCCTTTCGATGGCAGTGGGACCAACCCAAGAGCTGCACAAGATTACGGTGACCTCTAAGATGTATTCCTTTTTGCCTTGTTTGGAGCGTTGGGAGATCCTCTTGACGGCCACAGCCTCTTTTGAGCCCGGCAACACGCCTCTATAAACAACGCCAAAGCCTCCCCCTTCAAGCCTTTGGTCATGGCTGAAATTATGAGTTGCAGCACTGAGCTCAGCATGAGAGAACTTGCGCGGTCCTTCAGCAAACCGTTTGTCCATCTCAACGTTCTCCTCCTTCACGTGACACCTTTTATATCTCCAATAACACAACCCCGCTAAGAGCGCATGCCCAATAAGGGAGGCGACGACCGATACTAAAACATAAACATGATTGTTCTTCGTGGGAATCGGCAAATGGTGAGAATTGAAATCCCAATAGTAAACATTATGCTGGTCCGCTGAATGTGCAGTGGAGGTCGAAATGCTGACCATTATTTTTTGGGGAAGAAACTTTGTGAGATCAATGTCATATGATAAAAGTGGGGTTTCTGGTTTCTGCAGGGAAAACTACAAATTAGTCATGCATCTCATTATACTTATAGCTTGCACTTATTAAGGGGTGCAAGGGTTGAGCTATGCTCATTTGATATAATATTTTCATTTTATTGTTCTATATAGTCAAAATAATTACATTTTGTTTGAAATGTTAAATGATATAGGTAAGATTCCTTTTTTATATGGATTATTTTTCATTTTGGAGTATCTATCAAAATTAAAAGTGAGTTGAATATAGAGTCCACCTTATCAATTCACTCTAGATATTGCTATAGAAATTTGTCATTTTGCTTGCAAGCTACTCTCCCCTTTTAATTCAAACATCATTTGTAATGTAACATTTTTTTAAATTGCTCCCACATTAACTTGGCATTTGATCAAGTTTCAAATTCCCCCAAAGTCGGTCCCATTCAAATTCAATAAGAGTGGAGTGGAGATATATAAAATTAACAATAAAATTGTTGTTACATAATATAATTGATAATTAAATTCATAATCTTGAATAATAATGGAATAATCTTTTCATCGTTGAAAATAGGAGCGAAGCACTCTAATAAATTAAAGAAACACTAAGTGAGTAGTTGGAAAACTTGTATAAAATTTATCTTTATCAACTGAATAAAATGTTAAAGATGTGTAATATTAATATCTAATTTATATATTGTTGTATATAATTAAAAGAGAACTATTTACTTTTATTTTATTTTTATTTGTGTGTGTGTGTGTGTGTAACTTTATTTAAAACACTTCAAGAACCTATATTTACAAAGAATAATCATAGATATGAAAATATTTTTAATAGAAATATTTATTTTATACAAATAATCATAAAAATTAATATTTATATTCTTCATTTGTTATAAATACTTTTCATACTTTTGAAAAAAAAAAATTATACTAACTTTTTTATTTATATATCTCATATTACGATCTACATATATTCAAACCACACTAAAATCTAAATGAACTAGATAGTTTAAATAAACATCTAAGTCCTCGATTTCATTTGATTGTGAGCAATCATACTTAATTATCAATTATGAGTTTCTACTAATCAACCTCAAATCTAAACACATTAGTTTGACATGCAAAAAAAATTAATCTAAAGATTATTTCTTTTTTAGTAAAAAAATGTGTTCATAGTCGAACAGAACACATTTTCATTGTAGACACCCATTCCAAAGTTCTAATGGTAATTATGGTAACTATGCTAGAAATGCAAAATTTGCATAGAAATTTGTGTTTTTGAATTACCATCTTTAATGGCTATTGAATATTCAATTGAAGCATAACCCATTGTTTGTTGTGAGAAGAAAAATCTATGCCAAACCATTACCACCAACTTCAGTTTTAACTAGTTAACTATATTTTATTAGGAAGACTTCAACCTGAATGTATATTTAGATTGTTAAGAATTTTAAATTCACTTTTTTTTTCTTTCAAACTATCAAATGCAGGAGTATAATAGATATTCTTATAGATATCAAACAAATAGTTTCACTTGAAGAGGCACTAAATGGAATATGTATACAATATAAAGGATTGAAACTATTTTATGTTGTATTTTTAATATATGAATTATTTATTTGGCTTTTGCTTCTAATCTATTGTACTTACATTAAATGTTTTACTTTTATTTTCACTTTAGATTTGGTTTTTAATATATAAATAATGCAAACTTAGTGTGACTTTGAATATATAAATAATGTAATTCTTGAATTTACATTCTTTCTACACATCATATTTCCTTTAATTCTAAAAAATATAACACAATTTCAATCAAAATTAAAATCTTGCAAATACAAAACCTTTTGTTCATATATAATAAAATTAAATGATAATTAAAAAGTTACAATTAATAAAATTAGTATAAAACCAAAATATGTACTAAAGATAAAACAAAAGGAAAAATAAATAAAATTTCAGTCTTTTAAAGTTCTTTGATATGTGCTTGACTCTTAAGATTGAAACTTGGCGTACATCACATATTTGAAATATTGATGCATAAATATGATGTTTTACAAATGTCCACTATAAATAGAACAAAAGATATAATTTAAATAAAATAAAATTAATACCCTAAAAACATACACTATGATGGCCTAAATTTTCACTAAGCTTAAAATTTTTGATTTATTGTCAAAATTAGGAAGAAAATATATCCTCACATTTGAGGTTTCTTAAAGTGTTTTCATTTCTCATGAAAGAACCTAAATTGTTGTTCATACCTTACAGTTTGAACAAGTCACTCATGAGTTGGTATGCAAATAATAAATAGGGATATGATACAACTTTGGTTTTAAGGTTTAATTTTCCATATACCTAAGTCCTTTGTTTTATTTTTGTATGTTATAAAGTTGTGGCCCTAAGTGCTTTAAGTTGTGAAGCCGTGAAAATGTTTTGATCATTATATCTCTCCATTATGTTGTTTAACCATTTTGAGGACTGTGAAGTTACGAAGCAATCAGTTATAAGGTAATTGAAGACAACATAGCTAGCATCATTGAGTTAAGGTTGTGAAGTGGAGATAGCTTAGATTCGTGGGGTCACGACTTGTGGTTTACTTAGTAATTTTTAAGTTGCGAAGCTACAAATTATAACTATTGTGACCAAAATTTAAGTTATTGCTACATCCCCTATAGTTAAAGATAATGTGAAGTTAGGGGTGAGAAGTGGAGATAACTAATGATCACAACATCACAAGGTTAATCATGAATTAAGATTTATGGATGTGAAGCCATGAAAAGGATGACAGTTAGATCTGAAGTAGTGTGCACAACATCGCGAGGTTTAAAGATGTCATGTTGTTGACCATTGTGAAATGGCGAAAGGGTTAAAGATAAATTTTTTACAGCATTAGGAGTATGGAAGGTGTTAAACCACGAAGATTTAATGATGAGGGCAAAAAGATAGGTTTCGCTATTTTGCAAGGTTGAAAGGTATGTTAAGAAAATAAGCTACAATGAGGAGATAAGAATTCTCACACCTTTGTAGATGTTAAGCCATGGTAATCTTTTAAGGTAGAGATGTTGTGAAAAAGGGTTGACTATGTAATGCCCACTCGTAGTTTTCTTTTATGTTCTTATTGCCAAATTCTTTTAGGCCAATTTTATGTATTGATTTGTTTTAGAGATACTAGATTTATAGTTTTATGATATTATTTCATGACTTGGATTAGTGATATATCAGTGATGATTACTTGGTTGACTATATTTCATGTGTTGTTTAATGATTGTGGTTACTAGTGCATTAATGATGCTTTAATGATTCGTAGTTAGTAAATGAGATTTCTTTTATAGCAATGTGAGATGATGTTGTTAATGATGAATATTTCATATTCATAATGATGCATTGTTATACCTAAGCATTTGATGTTTGACTTGTGATTATTATGATACTTACCCCATACTTGCATGTGTATGGTGCACGTGTTTATTTTATCTTTCTGTCTGATGTTTTTGATGTGGTTAAGGGAGGGAGTTGTAGTCACTTGCTAGTTGGGATATACATGATGTACCACTCCTTGTCATTACTTGTTTAGTTTAGATATATTTATATACATGCACATGCTCATCTTTTATGCAGAATGTAGGTACCGGACATCGACTTCCCTAAATTGCCAGGATGAGCGTGCCCTATCATAATAACTCAATGGTAAGAATGGGGAGATAATGTTCAGGTCCAATCCCAGCCATATTCTAATTACTTGTCTTGAGAAGGAGGACATGTATTTGACTTTCTATCATATTTAAACCTGTGAGTTTATCTTTGTTTGTGTTGTTTGATTTTGAGCTTTGGTCTGTTTTGGTAATGTTGCTTTTATGTGGATTTCGCTATGTGATTTATTTGGTAAATGATTTAATTTTAATATTTCAGTTAATCATATAATATTAACAATTATTAAATATCATTTGATTAAAAAGAAAAGAAAAGAAAAATTAAGAGGGGTAAACGCTTTGTCCTAGAGCTATGAACCAATGAGGCCAAAAGTGGGAGACCTCATCCCCATTAGATTTGAACATTGATGACAAGGATAACAACTCAACAACTTAACCATCACAACATGCCACTATTGGCAATTCAAAAGAAAATATTAAAGCATGAGAATATTTAATTAATTAAAAACTAATTTAATATGTGCTTACATTTAAAATTCTCAATTTAGAAGTCTAAATTTAGAAAATTGGTTAAAGAAAAATTAGAATATGATGATATTTAATTAATTATAAATTAATAAAATATGTACTTTAGCTTAAAAGATTTAATTTAAAAGTCTAATTTAAGAAGTTGGCCAAAAAAAAATTAAAATATTAAAATATTAAAGATTTTATATTTCTTTATTATAATTATTTATTTAATAATAATTAAATTAGAGTTGTATTTAAACAATGAGCTTTGATTATTATTATTAATTTAAATAATAAACTATGCTTTAATTAGTGCTTGGATTAATTAATTAACTAGAGGAAAAGAAAATATAAAAGAATATTTTAATTTAAAAAAATTTTAAGTGTGCATGAAAGGATTAAATAACAAAAGTTTATTTTAAGGAGAGGCCTTTGCATGTTCAAAAACCAAAAACCCTAGGTAGAGTTAAACTCTTTATTAAGTGATTAGAGCTCATTTCTACACACATAGGTTTTTAGGGGGCAAAATTCAGAATTGGATCAAAAGAATTGTTAAAAATCTTGGGGGTCAAGATTTGTATACATTCACAGATTGTCTTAGATTTTAGCTGTGGTTTTGAGGTAGGGTTTGAAAACCCATTGTAGAATTTTATTAAAAGATCTATCTACTTTGTGTCTTCCTGGGTATTTGCATATTGCTTATTAGTTTGCTGTATTAATTGTTGAATAAGGAATTATGTTGTAGATTTTGAAAAAGAAAACTTATTAATCAAGAAAACTTGACTAAGGAAAATTATGGAAAAACTATAGAAAATTATTATGATTGTATTCTTTTAAAACCCTTTTAGATAATATAAGGAATATTTGACTATATAAATTTAGAAGAAAATAATAAATTGAATAGTTTAGGATTTCAACTTTAAATTTGTCTTTAGAACCATGAGATTATCATAAATTTTCTAAATATAGATAAATATTATTCTTTTATTTAAAATAATTTAATCGAAAAAATTATTAGAAAAAGAAAAAGATTAATTGAGAGAAAAACATATTTTAACTAAACTTATACATGCATGTGAAAACAAATATACTAAAAATAGGAATTAAGTATAATATGGTTACATGCATGTGAAAATAATTTTGCTAAAAATAGAACTTAGGTATAGTATGGTTACATCCATGTGAAAATAATTATGCTAAAAATAGAAAACTAAGTATAGTATAGTTACATGCATGTGAAAAAAATTATGCTAAAAATAGAAAGCTAAGTATAGTAGGGTTACATGCATGTGAAAACAATTATGTTAAAAATAGAAGCTAAGTATAGTATGGTTACATGCATTTGAAAACAAATATGCTAAAAATAGAAAACTAAGTATAGTATGGTTGCATGATTTGAGAGATCAAAGACATGCGAAAATACTAATTGCATGTGTATTTTGATTTTATATAGTTTAATTTTCAAATTTATTTATTTAAAATAATAATAATAATTTATTAATTTCTAAAATGAAATAAATATTATCCATTTAGTTATAAATTGAATGTTAGTGATTATTTAAGTTTAATTAAACTCTTAGTTGCATAAAAATGATTTTATAATTATTAATGCAAGAGGGAAGTTAATAAATAAATATTTATAATTTTATTATATTTTAAGAGAAGTTGTGGTAGAGTTCACTTTGTAATCATTTAGTTAATAACTATTTGACTTTATGAGAGAAATTATAAATAATTAAATTAAATTTATAGTTTTATTTCTATTTGTATTATGAATTAAAGGAAAAGTAAATATTAATAGTGGACTTAAATAGAAGCCAAATTAATATTGTAGAAATGAAATTGATATTATTATGTAATCTAATAATATACATTTATGTTATTAATTAAATCATTTATGATTTAAGATTATTTAAATTAGTAACATGATAATATTGCATGATATTTTATATGCAAAGAAATTGGATATTTAAACAATTATTGATTTAAATAAGTATATTAGCATAACAATTTATATTAACATATATATTCTTACCTTATTTCTAAACACATCCTTATGACCCAAATTAAACAAGAGAAATTGATGGAATTAAATCATGTGGCCAAAACTATGTGTTTTCTAATATTCTATTTATAGTCAAGATGTGATGTTTATTTTCATGATAGTTTTTCTTTGTGTGTTGTTTAGTTGACCAAGTTAGGTTGTGAACTAGAGGCATTTTTTAGTTTTCTTTTATGATTATTTGATGGGATTTCATGATGAAATTTATGATTTGAATTGAGATTTATGTTTTATGAGCTTTATCCTATTGAGCATTTATGAGAACTTGGGCTTTGAGAACCAATGTTATTTTTGGGTTTCCTTTTAAGGAACCAAATTCTATCAATATTACTCTTGTGGTATGGGACACTATTGTGGTTTTTGATTTTTGGGAGGTTTTCTAGGTACATATCCTTGGGAGTGGCTTACAGTAGGCATCTAGGACCTAAAGTGGTTAGTGCCAAGGTAACCTATTGTAATTTATGTAATAAGTGATAATCTAGTAATTAATATTTTGGGGAAACACACTAAAAAGGTAAATTAGAGATATTTTTCCTGCCCATGCCTTGAGTGCTTGTATAGACTAAGGATGAGAATTGAATGACAGTATGACTGGTTTGCCTCATCTTCTTGAGAGGGTTTTCTGGTTCTACAACTGTCACGTTGAGGGTCCAAGGTTCAAAGTAACTAGTCCAGGGTAACTCAACGCTTGAGGGTCTAGGATCTATTAAGAGATTAGTCCAGGACAACTCAAGTAGTTTGACCATGTGATGACACTCCCTAGAATGTAGCCTAAGTCTCCTCCATAAATTTTTTGTATTTTCCTTTGGTGGTGTTATTATTGGTGGTGTAGTTGTTGTTGGATGTATTTAATGTGGTTATTTACTTTCATTGATGGTGATTGGTGATTTACGGTTGATGTACTTTTGGCATGTGGCTTTTTTCTTGAGGTGGATATCTTTCACTGATTTTATCTTATTATTTTGGTGATTTGATCTATTCTTCATATATGTATGATACTAGTATTGGATTGAGTGTTCTTCCTTTTAGAGTATCTTATCTTCTTGATTAGTAAGTGTTACCTTTGAGGTAGTTTTGGCTATTGAGATTCCTTGTCTAGGATTATTTTATGATCTTGTTATCTGTGTGTGGATCGTACATTATTTCTCCTACACGGTGGGAGTGGGAGCCTAATTAGGTGACCACACAGTCAGGAGGTAGTGTATTCTTACCATTTGGGTCCCCATCAGATTGACAGATGTTGGATGCTCCTTGATACAGTGGTACCATTATCATTCTTCCTCTTATCTTGGAGACTTTTATTCATTTGATGCTCTATTTATCATGTGTTTTGAGATCCTATGGGATATTGTATTGTATATTGATGTACTTGTATCTATTTTCACATACATTATGACATGTGCAGTGGATGTTATTCATTAGACGTGCTTTCATATTATTAGTTGTACTTATGCATTCACTTATATGACTATGTATGTGTTTATTCATTTTATGATTATGGACAATGTAATTAAGACTTAAACTTATTAATAAAACTTTCTTAAATGTGACTCAACGTGAAGGAACCCTTGAGGAATTGAAACTATATTTGTAATTGATTGTGTATTCTTGATGTGTATGTATATATTGCATCCATATTATTGTTACTTTGATGTTTCCTAAAATTTTTTTAAAATAGGTCAGTAAAATTTGTAACATATTAGGTTTATTTCTTTTGGGTTCCCGAGCGGGGCATTATAGACTAAAGCATGATATGGATCGTTGCATTGCTAGGGTTAGTCAGATGGTTAAGTATTATAGTTTGCTACTTCATGGGGTATTTACAATCAGTTTGATTGAGAGTTGTGATAAAAAGACAATGCTTATTTTAATAGTTAACACTACGTCTCTGCAGTGTTAAATGATAAGCTCTTAATTGTTGTGATGTTGTGAAGAAGGTTAAGTAAAGGTTTCATTGCTTCAAAGGGCTATGTGGTGAACAAAAAGACATCATGGTAAAGAAAAAATTAGGGCATAACACAACATCACAGGGTTAAGTTGGCAGTTTATAAAATCAACTAGCAAAGCTACAAAATGGTTATAATAACCATTTTCATGTGGTCATGGCCAAAAGTGAAAAGAGTCATGAAGTCGTCAAGAAGTGGAGGAAATAAGTTAATCACTACATCGCTACATTCAATTTCAAAGACAAAATACAAAGATTAAAGCACATGTCCAAGCTAGAAATAGATGATGAGATGGAATACGAACAACATAAACTCTGAAGATAGGGAAACTTTTGAATTATTGGTTTCATACATGTCATTTTAATGCCATTAATGCCATGCTCCAATTTACAGAAAAGGATAAAAGGTAAAAAGAGCCTAAATTTTGTTACTAGTTGCATAGTGTTTGAATTTTTAGAGTAGAGTTGAAGTTGCAGAGTGAATTCTAGTAGACAAAGTTCGGTAGTGTTGTGATAATTTGAAGCAATGATTTAGTAGGAGTGAGAGTTAATTTCACAAGATCAAGTTGAAGAAGCTTCACTTTTATGGATCTGTACAATTTTTCCAAAGGTGCCAAATAGAAATGGGAAAGAATTATTTTGGTAGTTTTACAAGAACAGGCTTGAAAAGGTTCCTATATCTAACCCTTGGAATAGGAATATGCAACTTGATAGTGCCTGAAGTCTTTTTTGGTATTGATTTGATGAAGGCATTGATTAAAGCATACAATCTTGTCAGCAAGTCATTCCATAAGAAGACAAAAGTATACTATGCTCCTTGGATAAGGAGTCTTTTATTGAATCTTTTGACATAAGGGGACCTATGTCATTGCCGATTGACTTGGAGAAATTTGATGAGAATCTTAGTAACCATAAGAATTTCTACACTCATAGGACCATGTTGAGACACATTCCAAAGTTGAGAAAGGAACAATGAGATATACCAAAGAAGCTAGGAGATTTTGTGCCTCTAGGGAATTTCCAAAGATATCTTTTGAATAATTTTTTGGTCTAAATAAGGTCTTAGGTTCAGATGGGACTATGAATGCTACTAGTGGACTCTATATCATGGCTTTCAATATTTAGGACCTACACACCAATGTTGGTTATGACTTTGTCACATACATAATAAATCACATTCTTGATGAGATTGTTGTAGTCCAGGAGGGAAGATTGGAGAATTTCAAATTTCATCATTATTCTTTGCTGATGCATTTGATTTTGTACAAGAATGTTGGATACATTGATCAAAGCTTCATTGAAAGCACATAAGAATTTAGAGAAAATCTATCTGTGCAGCAATGGACAAGGGTATGGAAAATATTCTACCCTTATTCAAATTCTATTTCATTTTATGATGATTTTTTCTACCCTATTTTAAACATGTTGGGAGCTATAGCAGAAATGGTTCCTAGAAATGTTAGGCAATTGATAAAGCCCTCTAGATGCTTTGATGAAGGAAAAAAATTAGGGCATAATTGGGTAAGCATCTTTCTATTTGGAGATTATACAGTCATTAGGGTTTTTAGGTTCCCTCGGCCACTGCATCTTCTCCCTAAGTTTTTTCCAAAGAAGTTAGGAATTGTAGAATTCCTCTAGCAGCTAATTTCAACAAATAGGGAATATTTGGGTGGAAATATCAAAAAGGGGACACTCTTATGTAGATGCTCTAAGATTGGGGATTTCAACGTTGGTAAAATTACAATTGAAGAAACTAATGCATTTCTTAGATATTATAAATTGCCTATAACCCCTACACAAATATATGATCTTGGTAATGTTATTAGGAATGCTTTAAAAAAAATGAGATGGTACAACTTGCTTGTGACAAAATATTTATGGAAATATGCTATAATTGTAGATTACCTGGATGACAATATATGTAGAGAAGGGATGACAAAGTGGATATATATAATGAGTTTTAAAGAAGAAATGAGGAAAATTCACCCATCTTTTAAGGATATTTATCATGAAGAGGGCTATTAGCCAAGGTTTAATAAGTGTATTAATAAATTTGATGAGATTTTAGCTCAGTTTTGAGAAGAGATAAAAAAAAAAAAGAGAGTAAATCTTGAATCTCCTAAACAAGATATGGTAATAGAGGTGAGTGATGATGAAGAACAACCAGAATGCTCAGCATGGTCTCAACAGAGCAAGAAGAAACAAAAATTCGTAGAGATTCCTCAATAGTCAAGACAAAAAGCCTTGCAAATTATGCCAGTAGCAACCAATATTTTGATGCTACAAGGCAAAACTTACTGATGGCTCAAGCTAATGAAGATGAACAAAGGGAAAATAATTTGGAACTTCAAGCCAGAATGGTATATGATAGAATTATTGAGGCCAGAGAATTTATGAATGATGAAAACTTCATAAAAAGAGAAGAATTTAAAATCTTCTTGTTCAAGTTAAAATAAAATGAATTTTCCTTGCAATTCAAACTAGGTGACTCCAACAAAAAAGTAGCAGAGATGGTCAAGAGGCTATAGGAGTATGATCCTAAGAGTGAGAAGTTGATTGTTGATGAAGCAAGAGAACTGATACAAAGAAGTGGTATGATTGTCTTCCCAGGATGGGAAATGAGTTCTTCATTCCTATTGGATCAAATGAGGAGGCAAGAAAAAATTGTTTCTTTTGAAGATTTTAATCAACAGGGGGAATTGAGAGGGTCTAGTTATAGCATTGATGCTCAAACCATGGAAATATGGAGCTTGGCTCCAGAGAATGAAAAAATGACTCTCACAATTGAAATCAAAGTGTCCCCTAGTGGGATTGTGATCTTTTGGAATGTTCATTCCACATTAAGAAATGAGATTTATGGATTGATGAGTTTAACATCTTTGCTAGGTAAGAATAGAATTGATGTATTGGACGAACAATTGTATACAACCTATGATAAGTATGTCAATACAAGAAGACATTTTGAAGAGGAGATGAAAAAGACATATGTCCTAGAGCAGAGGAATCTCTAGTTGGAAAATGAAATAGGAGCATTAAAAAACATTGCTAGACATGCCACTGAAATTGAAGAAAAAGGTATACAAACAGAGGGCTATAAACCAGATACAGGAGATATGCTAGGTCAATCTATGGTTACTAATGAGGAAGAATTAGAATCAAGAAAAGAAATAGAAATCAAAACTATAAAAAATTTGTTGATTCATAAATTAAATTCTTTAAAATATGCTTCATAGAATGTACAGAGTAGTTATGTTGTTTTGCAGGGGGTGTAATATCAATGTTTTGAGGCAACCTCATTATTATCTCCCTTATTCACAATATGGAGACCATATACACAGTTGTTTGAAAACCTTGTACCCATGCTGACACAGAAAAAGAAAAAAAGATTTTTCAAAGGGATTAATTATCTCTGTAAGGAAATTGATTCACAAGGTAAAGGAATTAAATGGTTTCTTCTTAGGGAAATTGTAGTTAATTCAGAAAAGAATGAAAGCAATTACCACTGGGACTCTTAATTTTGTGCCCAATATTGCTAATGAAAATGGGAATGTAAGAGACTAGTAGTAATGGTCATCTTCCTTCAATGACAATCTAAAACATGCTAAATTTATGGTATATTGTAATAATGAGGTAAATGTCATGGTAGTATATGACATGATTGATGTTTTGTATAAGTTGGAATCAAAGATGGTAAAGGTAATTATAGAATCGATCTAGCTTTTATGTCAATTATGTGTTGTCTCAATTTTTGTAGTCTTAGAATATACTAGATATTGAATGACAAATTTTTCAAGTTTTGAGCTATATTTTGAGTTTTGTATCAGAAATGTATTGTTCTCAAGAAGATTAATACAAGAGGAAGTTTTGAATATCCGTGTCTTTGAATTTTGTCTCCATTTTCATATGTTTGTTACTTTCAGGTTGAGTGAACAAACTTCATTTCAATTGAATGTAGCCGGGATAGGTTATATGTCAATTCATTGTTACTTTTAATTTAAGAAATTAAGTAAATGCTTCTATGAATTAATAGGGTTTCATAATATATGGGAGGGATATCATAAGAATGGGATTTAGGTTTAACAACTAAGAAATTTAATTGCAAGTCAATTAAGTAGATCAAGATTTACTGATATGACTCCATGTAACAATGGATAAGGCACTGGTCATCAATTGAGATGCAAATTGAAGTAGTCATTTAGTTTCATAATTCATAGTTAAAATCAAAATCAATTATCTTGTAACAAAGAACTACATGTTGGTCATTCACTTACTGTAATAGTTGTTGAGTTTATAGTATGTTCTTGTAAATCAATTATTATTCTCAATTCCAAGAAGATAACAAGTCATTTTCTACTATAAGGGATAAATGTTGGAAAAGGAAGATTAGTATGTAAGTGATAAAATCCCTAGGTGTACTCACCTGGGCCCCACAAAGCCTAAAGTTTAGAAAGCCCTTGTGCTTTCTCAAGTTGGTCTAGATCTAAATAATTCCTTGTTGAATATGGGAAATAGCTAGCCCATAGGCATCTACTTTATATTTTGCATCCTAGTGTTGTTTTAGACCTGTAGTTTAAAACACCAACACTAATCCTATTACTACTCCCACCATTTATTTATTATAATACTTTTATTATTATTTTTGGTATTTTTGTCTAATTTCTTTTCATCATTACCTTGGGATGTTTGTCTAATTATCTTATATCTCTAAAATATCAATCAATGATTTACTACCAAAGCTAATAAAAAAGTCTAATGACTTGTGATTCTGCCTCTTCTTTATCCAAGTCAAATATGTTTTGTTTGCTAGACAAAATAGGAGATACATTATCCAATTATAATGTATTAATAAAAGAACTATTCTCTTTGTATCTTCCTCGGGTTGCAAGCTTTGTAAATACATTTTTCTTAAAATAAAATTGTCATCTAACTTTAGTAATTCCATGACAGATCCTCCCTTCGATGACGACGACAATCTTTTTTCACAAAACACTTTGCAGCAATACTATTTGCTTTGTCAATAATATCATTGATTATTTTACTATCAATGTTGTTATTATTAATGTAACTATGCTTTAGTGTTGTATGGGATGATCTTTGTTGTTTTCATAGATTGTACTATAGTGTCAATTATTACTTTTTAGGCTCTCGTTATCACCAACAAAGATTTCTTGACTCACATGTGTTGCCATTGTGTCTTTAGATCCTAATTTTGAGGGTTCTCCAATATCTAAAGCAACTAGTGTTTTGTGGAATAGTTGTTGCTGAAAAAAATTGGCAAAGTTTTCAAAATTTGTCGACATTTGACACTATAGGATTGTCAAAACAATCCAGTGGCAAGTCTCACAAGAATGAGCCTATCAGCTTAATGATAATTATGTATTTTGATCATCCAAAAAAAATTAGAAAATTAAGGGATTTATCAAAAGGTAGTCATTTTAGCTTAGAAAAATTTCATTAATAAATTTTCATATATATCTATTTAGCAAGACATTCATAATAACATTCTAATGCTTAGGTTTATGAGTAAACTGTATATCCATGATTTAGAAGAGAAATGAAGATTTTAATCTAGTATAGTGTCAATTCTCCAAAAAAATACTTGAGAATCCTTAATATTAAAGGGAAACAAATCAACTAAAACTCACATTTATATGACCTTCCAACTTACCTCACCAACCCTCCAACCTTTCACCAACCCAACTCACCACCCTTCCTAAGAGCCACAAGTGTATATAGAACTAGGAGTTGCATGCTTTTGTACATGCAACGAGTGCACCGATAAGAGATGAGATTTAAGAGAAAGACATAGAATGAACATTAAATAATGTAAATATAAGCTTTTTTAAAATAAAAATACAAAAATAAAAAAGTTGAAGATTAAAATATAGATATAAAATTTAAAATATTTAGGAAATTTGAATATTGCTTAAGAAACATGGTCAATAATTTCAAGATTTTACAATTAAATTCAATTTATCATATATGAAAAAAAAATCATTAAAAAAAAACCCATCAAAAATTTTATTACGAAGAAATAAAAATAATAATATGAAAAAAATGACATCTCTAACAAATATTCTATTGACTAAAAAAATTATAGAAACTAAAAAAAAAAAAAAAAAATTAAAGAAAAACTAAACTAATATAAAAATAATAATTTAAAGTAATTTAAAAACTAAAATCTAAATCAATTTAAAAAATCAAAAGTTTAATAAACAGAGATCACAACATAATCTAATGTGGAGATCACAAATAACTATTTTTTAAATAAATAATTAAAGAAAAAAAATAGTTAAAAGTGGATATCTAAAATATAATCTTATGTCAATAAATTAAATTATTAATAAGTTTTAATTTAAATAACATAATATTTATTAAAATCTTTTAAATAGATTAATAAATATTATTTATTTAAATTAAATTTATCAAATATCATTTTTAAAAAACCATCAAAAAAACTATTATGAAAATTTCATAAGAGAAATATAAAAATATTATGTGTCTAACAAATATTCTATTAACTAAATAAATTATAGAAACTAAAAAATAATGCTTAAAGAAAAATTAAACTAATATTAAAAAAAATTTAAAATTTAAAAACTAAAATCTAGATCAATTTTAAAAATCAAAAGTTAAATGAATAGATTACAACATGAGCTAATGTGGAGATCACAATTAATAAATAGAAAAAGAAAAACAATAGTTAAAAGTGGAGATAACAACTAATAAACATCAAAACAAGAGTTAAAAGTGGAGGGAGATATTAAAAGATGGCCGGTAAATAATTAACGGGAAGAATTTTCAATTTTTCGGCCAAACTGACAACTTTTCTGGCCAACTTGCAAATTTTCCATCAAAAATATAATTTATGGGAATAAAGTTCCCACAAATAAGCTATTGGCTAAAATATGCATACTAATCATGTGAACAACCAACTAATCCAATTATAAAAATGCAAACAATTCCACATATTTATAAATTAGAGAAGTTGTAGTCTACATAATGGAACAAAAATAGATAGAGAGAAGAAAAGTAATTAAAATAAATAGAAATACAAATCAAAAGATTTAAAGGTTGTAATATCCAACAACCTCTATTCTCTTATTTGTCTTTGTAAAACACTAAATTTATTCTTCTAATTGATGAACTCTACGGTTACAACTCTAACTTTTACAATTAAGAATCTCTTAAATTAATTCCTCGATGTAATCCTAAGTCCCTAAACTAATTCATACAAATACTACAATGCAACAACAGTCTAAAACATAAATAATTAACTCCTATCTCTGCTCCTATAGTTACTGCAAGGTAAAAAATGTATTAGCTAAGAATTAGATTCTGAATTTACTCCTATGTAACTTCCCCTTAGCTAACATCTGAGGCTCAGTATGTTGGTAGTGGGATAGTTTTCCTCACAGGATTCATGATATGGCTTAACCCCCTCATGTGGTTCTATAATCTACTATTGGTTGTATTGGGCATTGGCATGTTGATCTTTTGGTGCAATGGCAACTCTAGCCTTTCTAACAATTGGTATCAAAGTTTGGTTACACGTTTGAATCTTGCAAGTCATAGCAAGTGACGCTAGGAGGGGGCTTTTTGGAAATGGTCCAACATTCCTCGCAAGATTTGTGACTTCATTGGATTGCCTCATGTGGTTCTATAAGACTATTGGTTGTATCGGGTATTGACAAGTCATTCTTTTGGTACAACAACAACTCTGGCCTTTCTAACACAATATACATGAAATGACAACTATTGAAGATGATGAGTCTAACAACTAAATTTTTTTCCAATTAACCTACAATTGTTACAAAATATTCTATGTATCATTCTCCCCTTCTTTTTGAAATTGAGGACCTCCTAGTTCAAAACTTATTTACATGGAAGTAAGCTTCAAACAATAGTAACCTAAGTATTGAATTTTTATTTTTATTTTTTGTGTGTGGGATTTATATTTATCCCAAGATGCTAGCACATCAAAACATCTCAGAAAAGAGTTTTCAATAAATACTAGAATGATTCATTTGACTTCAAAGACTAAAGCACAATGTTCCCTTCCTTTAGATTGCATATCTTTATTTGTGATCACATTTTTTCTTATTTCACTTCAAACCACTTGTTAAAATAGAGATCCTTATTTTCCAATTTCTCTTCTTCCTCATTTTTCATCTACTCGTAAGTTTAGTTTTTCTCCTACGTTAAAAATTGTTATTTTTATTTTCACATCTCTATTACCTACACATAAATTATTAGAAATGGAAATAAAGCTAATGGAATAAAAATATTGCACAAGTGCTCTCTCCACTTTAGTGTTATGTCATTGAGATATTCTTTCCATATCATATCTTGTGAGGTGGTCTTCATAAGTGTGTTGTTATTCACAAGAAAAATTATTTTTGAGACCTTTCCTTATTTTGTAGTTTTACATATCTTTACTCTCTCCCTCGAGAATTCTTATTTCATTGTCAGAAAAGTGATGATTCACTCCATTTTCCTCATTATTGGAATTTTCAAGAAAATCATTCAGCTGATTTTTTTTCTCTAAGAACAATAAATCTTCATCACATATAGGGATCTCAAAGATATTTATCTCCACTATAGCTTCCTCTCCAACATGGATCACTTCCACTAGTAGAAAAATTTGAGGGTCCTATTTTAGTAGGCTATATTCATTCTCATTGCAAACTTCCAACTCTTCTTTTTTGCATTATAATCTGGAATGCCTTTCACTTCTTCTAAGGAGTAACACAGCCCAAAAATCTCCTCAAAGTCAACAATCTGTTCCACATCATCCATTGTTTTATTTATTCTCTTTGTAACTCTTGAACAATCCCATCTAGTGGTATTTTTTCCACTAATATTTGATGAGGGCTCAACCCAAGGCAAAATGAACACACTAGGAAAGGAAACTTTTATTATCTAAAATAAGATGATATTGCATGCATTACAACAACAAAAAGAGTCAACTGCATGCCCTATGGGCTTCCAATATTATCAAATAATGAAGAAAAACTCTTTTCATAGTACCTTCTCCCAAATTCCCCCAAAACATGCCTTTACATTGCAAGAATAAGCCTGAAGTCACTTGTTTTAAGTTTAGGGTTAGGAATAAATTTAACATTGTGTCATTTGGAGGCCACTATTAAAATGGAAGGTTTTATAAGCCACATTAGAAGTCGGTGCAAAATTAGAAGATTTTAGAAATGGTAGTCCAACTTTTGAGAGGCATAACTTTTGATCTGGAATTTCAATTGACAAACTATTTATATTTTTTTAATCTATCTAAGAAATCTATATACACATAGTCTAACTTTGTCCACCCCCTATTGTTGGGGGCTGTAAGAGCCCATTTTGTGCCTCAAACTGCACCCCAAAGCATTCTTAGGAGGTCTCCGAGAAACTTAAAACTACAATAACTTTCAAACTGTGAAAACTTTTGACCCAATTCTTTTTACTGGAGTGCTTAAAACCTAAGTTACAACCTTCCCTCCAACTTACACCCTGTAATAATTCATAATTTTGTCTTTATATAAAAGGAACCCATTTTCTACATTTGCACGTATCTTAAGGTGCACAAAAACACTAACCTTGAAAAGTAATAATGAAACTATGAAAATTGGAATCTCCATTTGGCCCAAATCAGTATCTAGAAATACAAACACATTAAATACAAACTATCACTAATCATATGTTGGGTGATAGATGATTGCCCTTACACCATTGGATGCTACTACATTGAACACCTAGGGTAAATTTAAAAATGACCCTATCACTTCTCAACTAGATGATGTAAACCCAAGCAGTCAACCTGCCCCTTAAATAACCAATTTGAGTCTTTCATAGGTTGCCCTATCCACTTTACAAGATAATCCTCATAGTGCTTGTTTCCAATACTCCTTCCCACACAACTATCCAAGATTTATTCGATCTCCTCCTTCGCAGAAGTAGGAATTGGAGAGTGTTAAACTATTGATTTGTCATCTACACCATCTTCATGATATTTTGTTAAGTCTTCAATATTAAAAAAAGGGGGAAATATGGATTCAATCTTCCAACTCCACCTCATATGTGTTCCCTAAATCATGTCTCTTCAAAATCTTCCAGGGACCAAATTTCTTCATCTTCAACTCGTTGTAGGTGCCCACTATAAATCATTCATTTCTCAAGTACACCATAACCAAATCTCTTATTTGGAAATTCTTATGTCTCCTATTTCGACCTTCCCTAACCTTATATTGTATGTTCATCTTGGTAATATGTTCACACACTTCATCATAGAAGTTCTTGATATGTTCAATAAAGTCCTTTGCTTCAGCACTAGCCCTTCCTCCTTGCTCCATCTTATTTAAGTGGAACTAAATGTGCTTACTATTGTTTAAATATTCAAACAACTTGGGGTACCTTTACTTCTAATCAAAATATTCAGGCTGAAATTTGTTTCAAGAGGAAATATAAAGAGAGGCAACTTTGTGCTTTCTCTTCACCAAAGAAGGAATCAGAAAATGCAAAACAAGACCAGACATGAGATGTTTTCCATGTGGGCAGTCTATTCATTTTTTTTCCTATTATTGCACTAAATCATCTGTCTTAAGTTATACAACCTCTCGCTTGCCTCCGTGACCTGATCCCATTTGACACAAATGACATAAAACCTCAATTATTGACGGTTTAATTAAGGTTCATTTTAATTTAATGTTTCTTGAACAAATCATGCGGTTGAGTAGTCCCAAATCTATGTATTATATCACTCGACGTCAAATTCCTCTTTCCAATCAAGTTGGACTTGTTTTTCTTTGAAGTTTTGTTACCTCCCCAAGCATCATTTTATTAAAAGAAGGGCCAAAGAATTGTATTAAAGAAAGATTAATGTATTATATATGTTTTGTCGAAAATAATCTAAATGGCAATACGGTGTTTTGAAAGTAATTATATAATTACAAACTACAAATTAGCCATTCATCTCATCATACCTATACAACTATAATGATAATTATATATTTTGGTTAATTTCTTGTAATGGACTTGTAACGGTTCTCATTAGTAGAAGATTCTATGTATGAGGAGACTTTATAAATGGTACAGGCTTAAAAAATCAATGGTTTTATAGATTTTGTTTGCATATTGTGTGTACACTTTATTTGTTTTTTGATTTATTAGTTTGAGATTTTTTAACTTATCAAGTTTTTCTATTTATTGGCTTGAGGTTTTCAAAATGTGTGAAAACAACTTAAAGAAGTAACCTTTCCAACTTTTACTATTTACAATTTTACCTTACTTTTAGATTTTAGTTGAATTTGAGAGTGTTAATATAAATTTTATTTTATATTTTTTTGAATTCTTTTGAGTTTTTTTAAAACAATTTAGATAAAAACTCTTATTAAATATTTATTGCATCTCTAATTAAATACTATAAATAAAATAAATTTTTGTTTAAGATAAATATTAGGTTCGATCATACTACAAACAAGTTAAGTTAGATAAAATTCTTGAGTTAGGATTTATTGTTTTCTATTAGAGGAAAAATGGTTTTATATGGACTCACAATCTAAGTTTTACAACCTAATAAAAGAGTAAATCAAATGTAAACCAGGCAAGACTTGAACTCTTATCAAAATCCAAAAAATAGTGCAAAATGAGACCCCCAAAAAATCCTATAGGCTCATGGCCAAGTTTGTGAAGCCTACAACAAAAAACACTAAACAACTTATAGGTACCTATCAAGATTTTGGTTCTACCAAATTATATTAGAATTAATATCTTTGACCTTCTCCATGATGATAATCAAAAGGGTAGCTTCCTTGAACTCTTCTTCCCTAATTGTATGGTAGGACTTAAGCTATAGTCTCCATCCTTAGAATCCATGCCTCTTATGATGCCCTTATTCTTCTTGTGTGTCTACAAATTGTTAGAACTCTATATGAAATCATTAGCACTAGAGGTAGGATAATTACCTATCAATAAGAGGTGAACCACTTCTTCTTGTTCATTTAGTTTCCTTAACACATTGCTAGTATCTAACAATAAATTTTTAGTAATGTTGACAACCTTATTCAAAACTTTCTAGACCTCAAAATTCCCATGTGCCAAGTTATGAGTACTGTCCAAAATGTATTCTAAATTTTGTGTGTTTAGGTAATGCTGCCAAATTTTCCTTAGTTGTAAGAATACCCAATCAAGTAAATCCATAGAAAAAAGGAAAATTGCTTAAGAGATTGTCAACAAAAAGCCTCAATTTTACAAGTTGGGCCATTTTTAATGGGGGTCTACTTCTCATTCTCCAAATGACTGTCAGGATGAATTTCTTTATCATTATCAACTAAATATATTTTTGAGCATTGAATTTTTTACCAAACGAGGGGAGTTTTTCTTCTTCAGTAAGGAATTGACGCTAAAAAAAGGGAACCTGTAAACTTTAATACCCAATTTGTATTTAATCCTACTATTGGGGCCCTTCCTTTTAGAATCTTACTATTAAATGCTTTGTTGAATTGAGAACATGACCCTTTGAGGGGGAATAATCTGATTCCTTTTTCTTAGAAGAAACCAACTTTTTTCTATGAGAGGAAAAGGGAAGCATAGTTGCAAAGAACAAGGGCTTTTATTTCTTCTAATAAATGTGATAGGAATCGTCACTATCTAAGACAATTTAATATCATGGTCTAAACCATCCTCATCATAATGCAAAACAATATTTTTCTTAAATTCTACTTTATATTTCACAAATGGATTTGTAAAACATTAAAGGATTTTGTTCATTCTACTATCAATAAAAGTTATCCCTCGTGCAAAATAGGAGTCAATCATTTCTTTTTATGGGCCTGTACACTATGATTTAAAGTAGCAAAAAAATAATAAGCAATCAAAATACACTTGTCATATTTGAAGTGATTTAAAATGATGATATGGTAGCTGAAAATAGTCCCAAATATTCATCTAAGGTAACATACCTCATGATATAATCTTAAACTACAAGCCACGTCTTAGCTAGAAAAGCGTGTTCATACTTCCAATTATAGTTATAGTAGCTCTCTTCCTTTCATCATGTAGGAAGATGTCTATCACCTCTGCTATCCATTTATAATAATGAGCTCCTCATTAATAACCATGTCTAATCTAGCTCTTACAACTTCATTGTTGCAATCATTAACAAACTATTTCATCCAACTATGCTAAGAGTTTGGATGAAACTTTAATTTTTTTAATAGAAAATAGGCTTGATGTAATGCATACAGTGCGTTTGATTTCTAGATTTATGGAAATTCCAATGGACACCCATTGGCAAGAGGGTAAAGTAACCCTGAGGTATGTGAATTGAACCAAAGGATATAGTATTTTATATTCTATTGAAAATAATTCTAGGCCAATTTCTTATACAGATACTGATTCGGAAAGAAGTCTAGATGATAAAAATAGTACTTCTGGTTATATTTTTTATATGGGTTCTTGAGTAATTTCTTGGGCTTCTAAGAATCAACCCATAGTTTCCCAATTGCAAACTGAAGTTGAATACATAGCAACAAATACAAAAACACATCAAGTTGTTTGCTGAAGGAGGATCTTGGCTGATATAAAGGAAGAACAAGTGGAAGAAACTGCCATATTCTATGATAATATTTAATACATAGCTTTACCTAAGAATCTTTTATATCATTAAAGAAGTAAGAATATAGAAATTACATATCATTTTATCCAAGATCATGTTGAAAATGGTGGAATAAGTATGGAGTATTGCAAGTATGAGAAGTGACTAGAAGACATATTCACCAAACTACTGAGTGTTGCTCCTTTTGTACACCTAAGGAAAGATCTAGGCATTATTGATTTGGATCAAGCATTATCCTTTATTTTTATGTCAACTCAAAACAAAGGGAGAATGTTGGAAGTTATAACATAAATTGGATTGCTTGAACTTCTACAAATCTTCTCTTTAATTTTAAAGTTTTTCTCACAGTCGTCAGCAACTAAACTTTAATAGTGCCTCAATAAATTCATTCTTATCTTATCCTTTAAGTAACTTAGAAGTTAATTTTTTTGAAGCTCCTCCCTTTTCTTAGTGATTAAGTTTTCAAGCTAGTCCAATAACTTAGCAATTATGTTTCTAGCATTATAAATAGAGGAGAATGTTATTCAATTTGAAAAGTAAGTGAATGCAACCAAGTTTAGTTAAAATAGAGCTCAAAATAGAGGGTGTGACAGAAGACAAGAATAGTTGTATTTACAGTAGCAAATAGTTTATTTTTTCAACTCTGTTTAGCAGAGAAGTTTCAGCATTTAATTCCTTGAATGTATTTCTTTGTGAAGCAATGATTTCTCTAGGAAAATATAGTTTATTTGCAGCCATGTAGTGTTGCATATTTTATTTTGTAACAGTAGTAGATTTTCTAGTTGTTGAAGCTCTTTTTTTTAACAAATATATTAGCTTGTTTCATAATTAAATAAAAAGAAAGAAGATATCTTGCATACTCTGACTCTTTTATTTTTGTCTCCATTTGAGTTTATTTTCACTACATGGTTGGATAATAGAGAAGCAATATCTATGTATCCATCGCTCTATTCTTTATGAAGCATAACTCGTGGTTTGTTTGGATTGGGTTATTGCTTCTAAAATATTTTAAAAAGGATACATACGGCTCAACAATAGAATACAAGCAGAAAAAATAGCATATATAAAGAAGAACAGATTGATCCAAATAACTAGAAAAACTAATAGCATAAGGTATATTGATTTGACATTGAAAAGAATTGGGATCCCTTTTATGTGTAATAATTTGGTATAGCTCTAATAACATGTGAGAATTTTCCTAAGGCAGTAATTCAACACCAAGATCAAGAAGCTCAATAGATAGCACAAGAGAGACTAATGATGATCAAATGAGAATCTCAATAAATATCAAAATGATAATGGATATCAGATAATTAGATATGAGATAAATACACGCTAGAAGTGACTGTATATAAAGGCAACTAGAATGACTAGGAATTAGCAAAGAGATAAGGATTATAACTTAGCACATGTCCACCAAAGGTGGATTATCCTCCATTGAGCACAAGAGTTTGTGTGATGATGAGAGGATAAGTTTACATAGGTGTATCTCATAAAGAGATGTTATAGACACCATGTGCTCAAATAAGTTGCTAACTCCTATGTTGTCAACAAGACAACTCATATGACTATGCATATTCCTAAGTGTCTACATGAAAACTAATATAAAAAAGCATTATCCTAAGTAAACTTAAGTAAAGTGTAATAATAATTAATTATTTACACTAACACTACCCCTTAAGTGCAACTTAGGGGAATGCACTTAAGCTCACAAAGCTAAATGCAAGATGCAATGTGGGTCCTGGCTATTAGGCCATATTAGGCACCCATGTACAAATGAAATGCTCTATATACAATGCTATGCAATGCAATCTCTCTAAAAATGGAGAAAGAGGGAAAACCTCATGGGAAAAACCTCCTCCAAAAAGAGAGATGAAGAAATACAAGATGTATACAAGGATGGAGTAATCAAGACCCCCCTAGTATAATGCATGTACAAGAAAATATCCCCCATAAGAAAAAATACATGATGGTATCCCCCCATATTGAATAAGCTTCTGCAAGGATGTCATGAAGATAAAAAAAAGTATGCAATGCCTACAAATGACATTTATCCCTTTAGGAAGAAGATACACTAAGTATAGGTACAAGTATACTTTCAATTGTGGATAGGAAGATGGATGAGGAATTCATATGTAGTATGCTATGGATGTTGCCTCTAAATTCTACTCATATGTTGACAAGTACTTGATGAATGTAGATGCCACGAGCCAATCTGGTGGATGCCAAAAGAAGGTGGCAAACAAGGTAACATGTATATGTATGAAAGTGAATCAAAATCCAAAGAAAAGGAATCATCCTTATAGGAAGATATGGGAAGAGAAGAAATGTAGCCTCCCCTCAATGATGAATGCACACCCATGAAAGAAGCTCCTTGATGACTGAAGAAGCTGCAGCATGAAAACTGAATGATGTTTCTCCTTGTAGGAAGAAGTGGTGCCATAGGTGTAGTAGAGAATGCTCCCCAACTAGTAGGAAGAATCCTCAAAAGATATGATGTCTGAGGAAACTATAATACAATCTCTAAAGACTAATATGTCTCCTTTGAAGTAAAAGAGTCCTCCTCCAACTACTAAAAAGAAGTGTCCACAATCATGTCAGCCTCAAAAGAAAGATCAAGTGGTTGAGGGCTAGAGTGTTCCCTCGCAAAAAGTGAAGAAGAATTCTCCTCAACAAAGAGAACATGGATTTCATCAATAATGTCTCCCACATCTTCAATGTAAGACTCCACAAACAACACTGCAATGCCTAGAAGAAAGTCATCCCATGAAGCTGAAATAAGAAGACACGGTGTTTCCTATTACACTAAATTAGGAGCATCTATGGTTGGAATTGGATCAATAGAAGCAATAGGAGCATTAGGAGGTATGATCTCAACTAGAGTTGCAGGTACCACAACTGGAGTGACTGGAGGTAGAATGTTCTCTGGTAACGGAGGGACTCCTGGATCTCCATATGCTTCCCAAAGACACATCCAAACTCCATGATGGCTACTTCCCTTACTAAGAGGAGCAATAGATTCCTTACTCATATAATTATACATAAAGTGAAGAAGAAGAGAAAGATGTCCCCAATTAGTATTAGGTGGAAATATCTTTGGATATAGATAAAGAAACACTTCCTTATGTTCTCTTAGATGATCAATCATCAAAGCACTCCATTTCTGATAGTTCCTTTTTGTCAATTTGAATCTTAAACCAAAGTGACACTTTGACATGACTCCATGAGATCAAATAATGTATGCACCCCCAAAATGCAAAAAAAAATCAAAGAAATGCCCCCCAATGCATAATTTGGCATTTTATATTTAGTGCGATTACAATGGGCAACTTGCCAATTTAGGGCATAAGTGGACTTTTGATTTTGATGGTTACAACAAAAAATATGAAGTTATATTAAACTCAACAAGATAAGACACAAGACCTCTCAATGATCTAATTAATTACATGTGCCAATAGGCCAAAATGAGACCAAAATTTGAAAGTATCGTGTCTACTCACGATTACTCCAAACCAATACCAGATCTAGAAAGTAGACAAAAAATCATGAACTCTCAAAAAAATAACACCTAAATATGTGTCCAGATGAGCCCAAACTAAACCTTTGAAGTTGCAAAAAATACGATTTGCAATTTGCAAAAAAAATCAAGAACATAGATCACAAACAACCTACACCAATGTGTTGATCACAAAATTCTACCCCATAAAAAATCAAAAATTACTCAAAGAAAGGAGTTTGTATGAGGGAGATATCGCTATTTGAAAATTGCCTCTATAATTATTTCTCTTGAATCACCATCATCACACCTCCAAAAATCAATTAACTCTAGATTTCACCTCAAACGCCCAATTTTAATGAAACAAAAGTCAATTTGGGGGTTTTTACCTTTTGAATGTGATACTAATATCTAATTTACACCAGCAAGCTCCAATCTTGACCTGCAAACAAAAATCTCTCCAATGGTTATGCAATGAAGCTCCCGTGGCTCTTGTACCATGTAAGAATTTGGTATAGCTCTGATACCATGTAAGAATTTGGTATAGCTCTAATAATTCAACACCAAGATCAAGAAGCTCAATAGATAGAACAAGAGAGACTAATAATGATCAAATGAGAATTTCAATAATGATCAAAATGATAATGGATATCAGATGATTGGATATTAGATAATTGGATATGAGATAAATACACACTAGAAATGCCTATATATAAAGGCAACTAGAATGACTAAGAGTCAGCAAAGAGATAAGGATTACAACTTAGCACATGTCCACCAAAGGTGGATTATCCTCCGTTGAGCATAGGAGTTTGTGTGATGATGAGAGGATAAGTTTACATAGGTGTATCTCATAAAGAGATGTTGTAGACACCATGTGCTCAAATAAGTTGCTAGCTCTTATGTTGTCAACAAGACAACTCATATGACTATGCATATTCCAAAGTGTCTACATGACGACTAATATAAAAATGAATTATCCTAAGTAAAATTAAGTAAAGTGTAATAATAATTAACTATTTACACTAACATTATGAGTAGATCTACCATTGAAACAATGGTATTGACACTTATTCTCACATTTTTATCATCTGGGTCAAAGGGGTCATTTTGAAATGTGTTAAATTCTACAGCAATAATTTGATTGGAAGAGTTGTCATTAGTGGTGTGGTTAAAGAGACTAAGTTATTGGCCTATACAGTTTAGTGGCAGCTCAAAGTTGATAGGATTAAGGAAGAAGGAAAGCACATCACCATAGTTGAATGCCACATAATCACTTGTATAAACTTGAAAGCTAAAATGAGAAGAAAATTTATCCTAAGATCTTGCAAGTAGAGAAAAAATGGTTGGAAATAGATAGAAACATGAGGAAAATGAGGCCTAAGAAGTATTTTCTCTTATAAATCAATTTAAATTAAATATTAGGATAAATATTTTTGGTAAGATTGGAATTTTATTTCCTTCTACACTCACTTGAGAAATTTCAAATACCTTTGTACATACCTCCTTTAAACGCTTTTTTTTAGCTTAATTATTTACTTGAACATTGAGCTTAAAATTAGACAACCTTCTTATTCACTTTTTCTTATTAGACATAGCTTAGAGTTGAAATGAGTGAGAAAGAAGGTAATACCATCACTGTAAGGGGATGGACAAGAATCTCTTTTTGAAATGTAAAATTTAAAATAAGAAGTAAAATTTGCAATAAAAGAAGAGTTATCACATAGATAAAGTGGTTTATTGTATATTTTCTTGAAAAGAGACACCTCGAATTTGGCTTTAGTTGAGAGTCACCCACAACTGACATTGGTTAAGGGAAGAAATTAACAATGATAGTTTTCAACATCTTTCAAAAATGAGAAATAAAAATAATATCGTATATCAAATTTATAACAATCAATACTTTAGGATAATTAACAATACCAAATAATAGAAGAAACTACACATGAAATCAATAAAAAATGACACAAATATAATTGGGAAACATCATTGACAAAAAAACTTGCAAAGACACCTACTTTTTCTTCAGGTGCAAGAATTCATACAATAGATTACTAGGGCCACCCTTAAACATCACACACTAAGAAGAAAATTAAGCTTGGGAAAAATAAGTCAACTTTGACTATTTAACACTTTTAGTCTTGGAATCAAGCTTAGTGTGTGATGTTTAAGCCGTCCCAATTAGTAGATTTTCACAACCACTAAAAATAATAATTTTAGTCTCACAATACTTTAGTATAATTAACAATACTAATAGTTGCCCACAACTCGAATTTATAACATTTTTCTAGTTTCATGGAATTGGTATTTTACCAAACATTGGAAATGGGGGTAGTTCAAAAGGACCTACGGTACCACCATACAAGGTTATTGGATAAGTGAGTGGAACTTGGGGTACCTCTACTTCTAATCTTACAATATTCACCACTTTTTTCATGTTCAGTCTTGCTATCAGATGTGGATGAGAACACAACAATCCCAAAATGAGAGCCCTCTCAATCTTATTCACATCAAAATCCCCTTTCAACCTCTCATCTTCTGTTGTCAAAAGCTTTCCCTATGAATGAAGATGCCAAACCCATTCCACTAGTCTCCATCTATGGTCTTCTACATCAGAGTCCACCACTCGCCTCCCACAAGCAATTTCCAAACACACTACTCCAAAGCTGAACACATCCTAGTCAATGCTAGGCTTGTGCAACACCACACATTCAAGTGCAATATATCCAACCATCCCAACTATAACAGTTGATGCACCATTTCCAAAATTACCTACAATTAGTTTTGCTAGCCCAAAATCTCCAATCTTTGCTCTGTAATCAGAATCCAACATTATATTGCTAGACTTAAGATTAAATTTAAACAACTATGTAAACCATTTTTTAGATGAATTAAGATTAAATTTTGATATTTTGAAGATAAGGATGAATATCTATTTGAATTACCTTTGAAATTACATGTAGCCAATCAGAAAATGGGAAGGATTAAGCAAAAAAGTTGACAAATCTTAGTCATAGATACATACCTAACCCTAAGTCACCTACATCTTCTTAAGGAGGACAAAAACCCTAAACTATCTATCGAATGTGTAAGGAATTGAAGGTACAAAAAGGATAGTTTTCATGAGAAAATAGAGAATTCAAGGTGACTTAGAAGTTATGAAGAAAGAGTGAATTGTAGAATCAGTTAGAGAAGAACAGAGGATAGAGAAAAAGATGCAATATTGAGACATCTGATCGTGAAGGATCAAGAAGATATTGTTTAGAGGTGATCTGTTATCAAGAAAGCAAGTGCTAATCATAGGATCTATGTTTTAGACATTTTAACAGGTGATTTCAGTCAAATCTCTTACCAGAGCAATCTTAATAGACCATATGAAATCCTTTAACAAGGTGCTTACTTAGTTGTAAGTTGAAGTTCTCTAACAAGGCACACTTCTAACAGGGTGTTGAAATCCTCTAACAAGGTGAGACCTAATAGTATTTGTAAACCTTTCATAGGGTAGGTCATGTTTCATGGTCAAAACATTGTAACCTTCATTGGATACACTTTATTACTGCAGTAGTGAAGATGTGTCGGTATCATCCCCACCCCAATTTTACCTTCTTACTTGGAGCGTTTCTGGGTAATCATATCTGGTGTTATGTGTGTGAATGCTTACGTGGTTATATGATTTAGATGCATATGATTTACATGTTATTTCAGTCTACTTATTGAATGCATGTGATGAATGTATGGTGAAAGTTTTATGGGTCCAAGATTAAACTACTGATTCACCCCCCCCCCGCCCAAGAAGTTTACCTTTCCTCTTGTATTTCCAATAGGGTAGCTTCCTTGAACTTGTATTCCTCAATCGTATCATAGGACCTAAGCTATAGTCTTGATCCTTACAATCCAAGCCTCTGGTGATGCCCTTATTCTTCTAGTATGCTTGCAAGTTTTTCATACTCTATAGGAAATCCTTGGTACTAGAGGTAGGATAATTACCCATCAAGAAGAGGTGTTCCACTTCTTCTTGTTCATTTAGTCTCCTTCACACATCGCTAACTTATCTAACAATAAATTTTTACTAATGTTAACAGCCTTATTCAAGACATTCTTGACCACAAAAATTCCATGTGCCAAGTTATGAGTACTATCCAAAATGTCTTCTAATTTTGTGTGTTTAGGCAATGGTTCCTAGTTTCCCTTAGTTCTAATTATACCCAATCAAGAAAATCCTCAATAGAAAAAAAAAAAAAAAAAAATTGCTTAAGAGATTGTCAACTAAAGCCTCAAATTTACAAGTTGGGTCATTTTAAATGGGGGTCTACTTCCCATTCTACAAATGAATGTCAACATGAATTTCTTTATCATTATCAACTAAAATTATTTCTGAGCATTGAATCTTTGACCAATGAAGGGAGGTTTTCTTCTTCTATAGGGATTTGACGATGAGCTTTAACACCCAATTTTTATTAATCCCTACTATGGGGGCCCTTCCTTTTAGAATCTTAATATTATGCTTTTTTGAATTTGACCACATGACCTTATGAGGGGGTATAATCTAATTCCTTTTCCTTAGAAGAAACTAACTTTTTTCTATGAGAGAAAGAGGGAAGCATAGTTGCACAAAACAAGGTTTTGTATTTCTTCTAGTGAACCTGATCAATAGGAATCATCCCTATTTGAGACAATTTAATATCATGGTCTCAATCATCCTCATCATAATGCACTACAATATTTTTCTTTAATTCTATACTAGGTTTCACAAATGGATTTACAAAACATTATAGGATTTTTCTCATTCCATTATCAATAAAATTAGTTCCCCATACAAAATAGGAGTCAAACATTTTTTTTTATGGGCCCCTACACTATGATTTAAAGAAGAAAAAAATAACAAGGAATCAAAATACACTTGCCATATAAAATGATTTGAAATGATGATATGGTAGTAGTATGAACCAAGTTCTCAGTATTCGTTGAGTTCTCAGTATGAACCAAGCATCTAGTTCAAGAAAGGCATCTAGTGTTATCTGAGTGCCAGAGTATCACTTGAGTTCACATAATTTCCTAGGCATCAAAATAACACCTAAGTGCACAGTGTGACCCGAGCATCAATATTCAGCTGACCTAAAGATGTAATTTGATTATTGTAAAGACATCTCTTGTTTGAGCTAACTTAGAATGAAAATATTGTTTGATGGTTATATAAGAAAGCTAGATTGATTTATCGAAGTATGTGAATGAGTACAAGAAATGTAATAGAGATGAATGTAAGAGATGTAAGCAAGTGAAGCAAGCAAATATAGAACACAAGAAGATAGAGAAGATTGAGTAAGAAGGCTACCAAGTAGTATAAAGAGCACAGGAGAGTCATATCTATCACAGTCAAGTGATTACAATATTCAAAGGATCTGTATTAGCAAATCAGTTGTAAACAAGGATCATCCTACTTATTGCACCCTAACAGTTGCATCAAATAAATCCTCTTACAAAGTGGACCTAATAGTCCTTTGTAAGATCTCTTAATAGAGTGCATAAATCATCATATTGTAAAATCCTTTCACAAGGTGGACCTAACAGTCCTACATACTCCTAATAAACTAGATCACCAAAAGTGATCAATTGTAAGCCTTAAGAGGCAATTTTATTACAGCAGTAGTGAAGCATTGTGGTTGTCATCCCCACCCCAGTTTTACCTTCTCCTTGGAGGGTTTCTAGGTTACCAAATATTGTGTCAAAGATTTATGGTGTTGATATCTTTATTGCTTTATGTCCATGCATGATAGTAGATTAGATACTCTAATAAAGTAAAGCAAAAGTATTCTAAGTGAAAAGTATCGCTTGTATAAACTTGAAAGCTAAAATGAGAAGAAAAGTTATCCTAAGATCTTGGGAGTAGAAAATAAATGGTTGGAAATAGATAGAAACATGAGGAAAATGAGGCCTAAGAAGTATTTGATATTACAAATCAATTTAAATTAAATAGTAAGATACATACTTTTTGTAAGATTGAAATTTGATTTCCTTCTACACTCATTTGAGAAATTTCAAATGCCTTTGTACATACCTCCTTTAACACACTTCTATTTGAGCTTAGCATTAGACAATCTTCTTGTTCACTTTTTCTTGGAATAATTTCCATTTATGGCCTAGTTAAAGAGATCAAGTCACCGACTTATACATTTTAGACATAGCTTAGAGTTGAAATGGGTGAGAAAGAAGGTGAGACCATCACTGTAAGGGGGTGGATGGGAGTCTCTTTTAGAAACATAAAAATTTTAATAAGAAGTAAAATTTTCAATAAAGGAAGAGTTATCCTAGAGATAAATTGGTTGATTGTAAGTTATCTTTGAAAGAGACACTTTGGATTTGTCTATAGTTGAGCGTCACCCACAACTCACATTGGTTAAGGGAAGAAATTAACAATAATGTTTTTCAACATCTTTCAAAAATGAGAAATAAAAATAATATCATATATCTAATTTATAGCAATCAATACTTTAGGATAATTAACAATACCAAACAATAAAAGAAACTACACATGAAATCAGTAACAAATAACCCAAATATATTTGGAAACATCATTGTGAGAAAAACTTACAAAGACACATTTGTTTACTTCAAGAGCAAGAATTCATACAATAGATTGCTAGATTATAAAAGAAACTACACATGAAATCAGTAACAAATAACCCAAATATATTTGGAAACATCATTGTGAGAAAAACTTACAAAGACACATGTGTTTACTTCAAGAGCAAGAATTCATACAATAGATTGCTAGATTTTCACAACCACTGAAAATAATTATTCCACTTTTTGGATAATTACCAATACTGAACAATACTAAGAGTCACCCAGAACTCCGATTTATAACATTTTTCTAGTTTCATGGAATTGGTATTTTACCATACATTGGATAAGTCAGCGGAATTTGGGGTACCTCTGCTTCTAATCTCAAAATATTCAACACTTTTCTCATGTTCGGTCTTGCTATCGGATGTGGATGAGAACACAGCAATTCCAACATGAGCACCCGCTCCATCTCATTTGCATCTCCAGTAACACAACCCCGCTAAGAGCGCAAGTCCAATAAGGGAGGCGACGACCCATACCAAAACATGATTGTTCTTCGTGGGAATCGGCAAATGGTGAGAATTGAAATCCCAATAGTAAACATTATGCTGGTCCGCTGAATGTGCAGTGGAGGCCGAAATGCCGACCATGATTTTCTGGGGAAGAAACTTTGTGAGGTCAATGTCGTACGATAAAGCTGGGGTTTCTGGTTTTTGCAGCCTGGTCGTAAGAAACACGTGAAGCCTCTTTGCTATGCCTTCACCGTGCTTCCGCCACGAATACCTATTCCCAAATTACTCAGCACGGATACGTTTGCCTGAAGAACAAGATCATTATAGCTAAATCAAATGCATTAGAAAGAAAAGATCTTCGGAAAGGAAACAACTAAATCCCTTAGAGTAATTAATATACGTTTGAAACAATGCCGTTCACATCGATTCCTATGTGGTTGTCATCTGGGTCGAACGGATCATTTTTTAAAGTGTCGAATTCCACGGCAACAATTTGTGGTGTGGTTAAAGAGACCGAGCCATTGCCCTGTGCAGTTTAGTGGCGGCCCAGAGTCGAAAGGGGCGAGGAAGAAGGCGAGCCCATCGCCGTAATGGTGCGACTCGTAATCGCTTGTAAGAACTTGAAATTTAAAATGAGAACAAAACTTAGCAAGAAAGGAAGAGTTGTCGTGCCAGAGATAAATTGGCTGGTTGTATGTCATCCTGGAAAAAGTGGCCCGTGTTTCGTCTCCAGTTAAGAGTCGCACATAACTCTCGTTGGTATTGGCGGGAAGGAAATTCTTTAGAGGAGGAAATCTGAAGAGAGGGATCCCTTGGCTGTCTGCTTGCTCTTCACCAAAGACGAAACCAGCAAATACAAAACAAGAGCACACCATGAACAGTTTGCCATGTGGACAATCTATTCATTTTCTTCTGTTATTGCAGTACATCGTCTGTCTTAATTATACAGCCTCTCGCTTCTATAACTGATCCCATTTGATACAAATGACATAAAACTCAATTAAGTTTCTTGAACAAGTCTCGTCCCCTCAATCCGTAATTGCTTAGTTATGTCCCAAATTTCTGTATTATGTTACGCGACGTCAAATACCTCTTCCCAATCAAGTCCAACTTGGTGTTTGTCTTTGAAGTTTTGTAAGCTTCCCGAGCATCTTTTTCTTAATTTTTATGAAGAGAAGGGCCAAAGGATTGTATTAAAGTAATATTAATATATTCTATATTTTGTCACGGTGTTTTAAAAGGTGCCAGCTATGTTCTAGACATAATGCATTCAAAGTATATAGGAAAATATTTTTTTCTTAAAAATTTTGTTGTTTTTTTAACTAAACATTTAAATCATGAAGAACAAATGTTGAAAATTTCTATTGTATTTTCAATCTTTCCAAATTTTGATCAAAGGTACATTTTGTTTAGAACAGAGCTAGTCGATTTTAAAATAATTATAGGAAAAACTACAAATTAGTCATTCATCTCATTATACTTATATAGTTATAACTAGAGCTTGCACTTATTAAGGGGTGCAAGGGTTGAACTATAGTCATTTGATATAATATTTTCATTTTATTGTTCTTATAGCCAAAATAATTACATTTTGTTTGAAATGTTAAATGATATATGTAAGATTCCCTTTTTACATAGAATTGTATATGGATTATTTTTCATTTTGGAGTATCTATCAAAATCAAAAGTGAGTCGAATATAGAGTCCACCTTATGAATTCACTCTAGATATTGCTATAAAAAAAATTCATTGTCTCTATTACATTCATATTCACCATTGCTTTATGTAGTGCAAATCCTTTCTGTAAGAAGCCACCAATAATGTTGCATTGGGTTTGCATCTGGTATGTTATGCAATAGTTGGCAAAATTTTGCTTGAAAGCTACTCTCCCCTTTTAATCCAAACATCGTTTGTAATGTAACAATGTTTTAAATTGTTCCCACATTACCTTGGCATTTGATCAAGTTTTGAATTCCCCCAAAGTTGGTCCCATTCAAATTCAATAAGAGTGGAGTGGAGATATATAAAATTAAAAATAAAATTGTTATTACATAATATAATTGATAATTAAATTCATAATCTTGAATAATAATGGAAGCAATCTTTTCTTCATTAGAAATAGGAGCAGAGCACTCTAATAAATTAAAGAAACACTAAATGAGTAGTTGGAAAACTTGTATAAAAAATTTCTTTATCAACTAAATAAAATATTGAAGATGTGTAATATCAATATCTAATTTATATATTTTTTGTATATGATTAAAAGAGAACTATTTACTTTTAGTAAATATATTACTAATTTTATGTATATAACTTTATTTTAAACACTTCAAGAACCTATATTTACAAAAAATAATCATAGATATGAAAATATTTTTAATAGAAATATTTATTTTGTAGAAATAATCATAAAAATTAATAAATATTCTTCATTTGTTATAAATATTTCTCATACTTTTGAAAAAATAAATTTATATTTATATATCTCATATTATGATCTACATATATTCGAACTGCACTAAAATCTAAATGGATTGGATAGTTTAAATAGACATCTAAGTCCTCGGTTTCATTTGATTGTGAGCAATCATACTTAATTATCAATTATGAGTTTCTACTAATCAATATCAAATCTGAACACATTAGTTTCACATGAAAAAAATTAATCTAAAGAATTTTTTTTTTAATAAAAAAATGTGTTCATAGTCGAACAAAACACATTTTCATTGCAAACACCCATTCCAAAGTTCTAATGGTGGAAATGCAAAATTTTCATAGAAACTTGTGTTTTTAAATTACCATCTTGAATGGCTATTGAATATTCAGTTGAAGCATACCCTGTTGTTTGTTGTGAGGAGGAAAATCTATGCCAAAACATTACCACCAACTTTAGTTTTATCGAGTTAATTATATGTTATTAGGAAGACTTCAACTTGAATGATTGTTAAGAATTTTAAATTGACTTTTTTTTCTTTCAAACTATCAAATGTAGGAGAATAGTAGATATTCTTATAGATATCAGACAAATAATTTCACTTGAAGAGGCAATGAATGGAATATGTATACTATAGTGCCTACCCTCGTTCACATCTTTCTAGACACATTGTTTCTATTATTATCAGACTATGCTAGACTAGTTTTATGTTGATGGATTAGTAGTATTGTTTTGAGACTATTAGATGTGATGTTATGGATTCAGTTGATATATGATGAGATCATTTGGACTTTACATTTCATGTATGCATGATGATCATGGTATTGCTTTCAATTATTGATAATGATTAGTTAGATGGTTTATTATCTCATGTGCTTTATTATGGATACTTACCCCATACTTGCATGTGTATGGTGTGCATGTTTGCTCTTATTGTATGGCATTTTTGATGTGGTTAAGGAAGGGAGTCATAGTCACCTGCTAGTCGGGATCTACACGATGCACCACTTCCTGCCATTGCCTGTTTAGTTTAGCATTATATATATTGTATATACATGCATGGTTTTTATGCAGGTTGCAGGTACCGGGTATCGACTTCCCTGAATTGCCAGGATGAACGTACCCTATTATATTATCTCAATGATAAGAGAAGGGAGATAAATTCTCAAGTCCAAATCCCAAACCCTTAAACCATTTGTCCTAGTGAGGTAGGACAAGTATCTGGATATTTTACCCACCAAATGTGTCAGATGACATATTTCGTGATTTTTAACCCTTTAGACTGATTTTGTGTGAATTGTTCTATGATGGGTTTTTATATTTTATCTTGGAGGTCTATGGCAAATTTTCTATTAATTAAAGTCTTAATAAATAGATTTAATAAATAAATGAATTATTTGGAGAAAATTAATATAATATCATGATCTTTGATATTTTGATTATAATTAATTAAATGAGAATTAATTGAGAAAAAGAATTAAATAAAAGAAATTAGAAATTAAAATTAATAATAATTATAAAATAATAATAAAGTAATAAATAAATAATAATAATAAAAGTTATAAAAATTAAAATGAAAACTATAAAAATTAAAATAAGAGTTATAAGCTTGCCTAGGAGTAAATGCACCTTTTTCATTTCTCATATGTCAACAACACGGGGGTTAGTGCACCAATTAAGCACATGGTGTCTACAACCTTATGACTCATCTAGAAGGTTGGAAAAGACACATGCTAGTTGTTTTTAGAGACATTCTAGGCGTTTCCTGAGAGCTCTTTATATTTAGGCATTCCTAGAAGCTTAGACATAGTGTGGAAGAGCATTTTGGAGCATTGGAGGACTCAGGAACTTTGGAGAAGGGAGGAGCTTGCTCTGCGGGTTTTCTGAGGAAGAGCGAATTAGCATCAGAATTCGAGTAGACTCTTGTGATTTTGTTTACGCTATTTCCGCATCTTGCACTTCCTGTCTTCTTCATGTCTTCCATATGCTTTCTGAAGATTTTTCCTATTGTGGTTGTATGCATTTTTTTAATATGGGTAGTTAAATTTATTTGAGAAAACACATTGTATACATAGATCTGAAGAGAACACGGGGCTAGGGTTTAAATTGTAGCCAAATCCATTAAAAGGATTGTTGGGTAAAATTAGAGAGCAAATATTATATAGGAAATTCTTAAAATTATATATATATATATATATATATATATATATATATATATATTCTTGGTGGAAAAACATATAATTTCATATCTGCATAAAAATACATTTATAAAATATATATGTTTATGCTGTATAAACTTTGCGTATATATATATATATATATATATATATATATATATATATATATATATATATATATATATATATATATATATATATATATATATATATATATATATATATATATATATATATATATATATATATATATATATATATATATACCTTTATATATACATATACATACATATGTATATATATATATACATTTACTTATTTGAAAAGCCGAAATCGCATCGCAATTGATCGAATACGTTTTAAAAAATGTTATTCGAAAAACATTTTTAAAAAAACAAATCGCAATCATGTTTGTAACATTTATTAAAAACATTATAAAAAAATTTTAGAAGTTTAAAGAGAGGCGGGAGAGACATATCTCCCCACCCCCCGACGGCAATGTATTGTGGACTGCGGTACCGCAGAGTACCTGCAGTCTGCAGTGTACCTGCGATCCGTAGGATGCACACAACTATGACTGGCGGTTATTAAATAACTCGCCTTTGTTTATAATGTGCAGTTATCATAATATGTTTTGTTAATTCAATTTTTTTTTATTTTGATTATATAAAATATTAATATTATAATATATATGTATTTATGTGTGTGTATATATATATGTGTATATATATACATGTGTATATATATATATATATATATATATATATATATATGTATATATACATGTGTATATAAACATGTGTATATATATATGTATATATACATGTGTGTATATATATATGTGTATGTATGTATGTATGTATGTATGTTGATGATAATAAATAATTATTATATTTTTTTAAAAATGATTTGTATTAAATAAATCATTGTTTTAATAACAAATTAGGTTGTAATATTAAAGTTTGATAATTTAGGTTTAATTAAATTATGTAATTGACTTGTATTATGAAGAAAAGAAGTTAATAAAAAGAATAAATTTGATGGGGGTCTTTTTCAACTAATGTTTTATAATCAATAGATTAATTGGAAAATTGATTCTAAGGGTTTTAGGGAGAAACCTTTATCTATCAAACATATACATGGGGTAGGGAAAAAAAAAACATACAAAAATGTTCCTTCATTCATTATCCAAACTTGAAAACATAAACTAAGACCTCTACATTTAATTCAAGTATGTAATTTTAGCAAATCCAAAACATGTGCTTGCATTGTGTTTTCTATATGCTATTTGTCTTGGGTTTTGGGTTGACTAGTGTTGACCAGTTATAGGACGTCTACCAGAGGCTTGGGGGGGTTATGATTGTGATGTCGTGATGATGTCTTTTTTCTGAACTTTATTAACCCAACCATGGTTATGTGATGGAATGCTTTATGTAATGTTTGTAATTACTGATTGTTATAGTTGAGATTCCTATTTATGAGACACTTGACTTAACCATTTTTGAGTCATCGATCAATTATCCTTGGTTTATTTTCTAGTCGCTATGATGGGACTAAAATGTTGATTTATGATGTCATGTTGTGACATGTTTTGACTCAACCATTTTGGGGTCTTCGATCAGTATGATTTGAGATATATTTTAGTTATTGAGAACCAATGGATACTTTTGATTATCAGTGATGCTTCAATTGCCAATAAAGAGTTTTTGTGGTCATGATTTTCTATGGATGCTTGCTCATGGAGATTTGATGCTTTTATTGTGCATATTTGATGTTCTTATTATGGATTATCTTTTGTGATCTTGAGATTTATGATTCCATGAGCTTAGGGTAGGTTATCTGCATGTAGTGTCGGGAAGTGGCTTGCAATGGGGGTCGGGGCCCTAAGAGGCTACCAGGGTAACTCATTGTAAGTTGGTTAATAAGTGAAAATATTCACACCTAATACTAACTAAATGAACCTAAAAAGATAATTTTTTTGTTCTCGCCCATGCCTCGAGTGCTTGTACAGACTAGGATGGGAGTAGAGAGAACGCATGGTTGCAACCTTGCATTCCATAGTATGCCTTGTGAGTATGAGAGGATACCAGTGGCCGCATGAGGATTAGTAGGGACCCGTGAAGTTTAGCTAACTGCCAGGGTAACTTCTACATGATATATGCGATGACACTTTTCCACTTGCATAGTAGGTTCCTACATGTCTTTGTGTGCCTCTGGGAATTAGATTTTAGGTTTTTTGTGATGGAACCTTTGAGTTAGTATACCTTTAGGATTTCGAGACTTAGAGAGTATTCTTATGCTATGTGATTTTAGATAGCCTGTTTGGGACTTGAGATTACCTCAGCAGCACAGTGGGAGTGGACCACTTAGGTACCACATAGTCGGGTGGTAGTGTTTTTCCACTCTTATCATTTGAGATCCATTGAGACATCGTGGCTGATGCATCCTTCATGATGGTGGATATGTATCCTTTCATTGATGATTAGCATATGTTAGATGGTGTTATCTTATTCTTTTATTTGCATGTTAGATTACTTTCTGCATATGATGTAGTATATGTTAGGAGTGACATTCCTACTATGTTAACAACGATGATCTCCTCAGTGATTTGGAATGTTACGCACGGAGGGATGGCTAGGACCCACGATGGTCTAATGATGCTATTTAGGGTTGGGAAGAACCATGCATTTAGTTTATTATGTTTGATCTTTATGATGGATGTATATATCTTCTATGATGATGTATCATGTGTATCATGTGATTATCTTTATTTGATGTATCATGGACTAGATTAGGATGATGTACCTTATTTCACATATGTATATTTTTTTAAGCTTTTCATACCCTATGACATGTACAGCGGATGATTGAGCATTTAGAAATGTAATGTATAAACATTGGACTTATCATTATTATTTCATGTGGTTGTTGTATTAGATGGATTCAATAATGTTAGTTGATGTAGATGTAATTCAATGTTAAGGGGTCCTTAAAGAATGTAATATGTTATGTATGTTATGTTTACTTTTAGATGGACATTGCTATTGCTTCCGTTATTGTGTATAAGTTATAAGTGGTGTTTACTTTCATGTTTTTAAAAAAAAAAAAAATTCTTCCAAACTTAGTGAAATTCTAGGTTAATTCTTTGGATCCCTTGGCGAAGCATTACATATACAATATAAAGGATTGAAACTATTTTATGTTGTATTTTAATATACGAATTATTTATTTGGATTTTGCTTCTAATCTATTCTACTTACATTAAATTTTTTACTTTTATTTTCTCACTTTAGATTTGGTTTTTAATATCTAAATAATGCAAACTTAATTTTTAACTTTTATTTTCTCACTTTAGATTTGGTTTTTAATATATAAATAATGCAAACTTAGTGTGACTTTGAATATATAAATAATGTAATTCTTGAATTTATATTCTTTCTACACATCATATTTCCTTTAATTCTAAAATATATAACGCAATTTCAATCATAATTAAAATCTTACAAATACAAAACCTCGTGTTTATATATAATAAAATAAAATGATAATTAAAAAGTCACAATTTACAAAATTAGTATAAAACCAAAATATGTACTAAAGATAAAACAAAAGGAAAAATAAATAAAATTCCAGTCTTTTAAAGTTCTTTGATATCTGCTTGACTCTTAAAATTAAAACTTGGAGTACATCACATATTTGAAATATTGAAGCATAAATATGATGTTTTAAAAATGTCCACTATACGTAGAACAAAAGACATAATTTAAATAAAATTAAATTAATAGCCTAAAACCATACACTATGGTGGCCTAAATTTTCACTAAGCCTAAAAAATTTCATTTATTGTGAAAATTAGGAAGAAATGATATCCTCATGTTTAGGGTCTCTTAAAGTGTTTTCATTTCTCATGAAAAAGTCTAAATTGTTGTTCATACCTTAAGGTTTGAACAAGTCATTCATGAGTTGGTATGCAAATAATAAATAGGGATATGATAAAACTTTGGTTTTAAGGTTTAATTTTCCATATCCCTAAGTCCTTTGTCTTATTTTGTATGTTATAAAGTTGTGGCCCTAAGAGCTTTAAGTTGTGGAGCCACTAAAATGTTTTGATCGTTGTAGCTCTCTATTATGTTGTTTCACCATTTTGAGGATTGTGACGTTGCAAAGCAATCAGTTACAAGGTAATCGAAGACAACATAGCTAGCATCAAAGTTAAGGTTGTGAAGTGGAGATAGCTTAGATTTGTGGAGTTGTGGCTTGTGGTTTACTTAGTAATTTTTAAGTTGCAAATTTGCAAATTATAACTATGGTGACCAAAATTTAAGTTATCTTTACATCTCCTATAGTTAAAGATAAGGTGAGGTTAGGGGTGAGAAGTGGAGATAACTAATGATCACAACATCACAGGGTTAATCATGAGTTAAGATTTATGGATGTGAAGCCATGAAAAGGATGATAGTTAGATCTAAAGCAGTGTTCACAGCATCACAAGGTTAAAAGATGTCATGTTGCTGACTATTGTGAAATGGTGAAAGGGTTAAAGATAAAGTTTTTGCAACATCACGAGTATGGAAGGTGTTAAACCACAGAGATTTGACAATGAAGGCAAAAAGATAGGTTTCGCTACTTCGCAAGGTTAAAAGGTATGCTAAGAAAATAAGCTACGATGAGCAGATAAGCATTCTCACGCGTTTGCAGATGTTAAGCCATGGTAAGATTTTAAGTCAAAGAGGTTGTGATAAAGGGTTGACTATGTAATGACCACCTATAGTTTTCTTTTATGTTCTTATTGCCAAATTCTCTTAGGCCAATTTTATGTATTGATTAGTTTTAGAGATACTAGATTTATAGTTTTATGATATTATTTCATGACTTGGATTAGTGATATATCAGTGATGATTTCTTGGTTGACTATATTTCATGTGTTGTTTAATGATTGTGGTTACTAGTGATTAATGATGCTTTAATGATTTGTAGTTAATAAATAAGATTTCTTTCATAGCAATGTGAAATGATGTTGTTAATGATGAATTTTTCATATTCATAATAATGCATTGTTATACCTAAACATTTGATGTTTGACTTGTGATTATTATGATAGTTACCCCATACTTGCATGTGTATGGTGTGCATGTTTATTTTATCTTTCTATTTGACATGTTTGATGTGGTTAAGGGAAGGAGTCGTAGTCACCTGCTAGTCAGGATCTACATGGTGTAACACTCCCTATCATTGCTTGTTTAGTTTAGATATATTTATATACATGTACATGCTCATCTTTTATGCAAAATGTAGGTACTGGACATTGACTTCCCTGAATTGTCAAGATGAGCATGCCCTATCACAATAACTCAATGGTAAGAATGGGGAGATAATATTCAGGTCCAATCTCAGCCATAGCGTAATTACTTGTCCTAAGAAGGAGGACATGTATTTGACTTTCCACCCTTTTTAAACCCATGAGTTTATCTTTGTCTGTGTTGTTTGATTTTGAGCTTTGGTTTGTTTTGGTAATGTTGCTTTTATGTGGATTTTACTATATGATTTATTTGGTAAATGATTTAATTTTAATATTTTGGTTACTCATATAATATTGACAATTATTAAATATCATTTGATTAAAAAAAAATATTAAAGCATGAGAATATTTAATTAGTTAAAAACTAATTAAAATGTGCTTAAATTTAAAAGTCTTAATTTAGAAGTCTAAATTTAGAAAATTGGTTAAAGAGAAATTAGAATATGATGATATTTAATTGATTAAATATGTACTTTAGCTTAAAAGATTTAATTTAAAAGTCTAATTTAAGAAGTTGGACAAAAAAAAGAATTAAAATAATAAAATATTAAAAATTTAATATTTCTTTATTATAATTATTTATTTAATAATAATTAAATTAGAGTTGCATTTAAACAATGAGCTTTGATTATTATTATTAATTTAAATAATAAGCTATGTTTTAATTAGTATTTGCATTAGTTAATTAACTAGAGGAAAAGAAAATATAAGAGAATATTTTAATTAAAAAGTTTTTTAAGTGTGAATGAAAGGATTAGACAATAAAATTTTATTTTAAGGACAGGCCTTTGCATGTTAAAAAACTAGAAACCCTAGGTAGAGTTAAACTCTTTATGAAGAGATTTGAGCTCATTTCTATGCACAAGTTTTTTGGGAGAAAAATTTGAAATTGGATCAAAAGAATTGTTAAAAATTTTAGGGGGTTAAGATTTGTATGCATTCATAGATTGTCTCAAATTTTAGCTATGGTTTTGAGGTAGGGTTTGAACACCCATTGCAAAATTTTATTGAAAAATCTATCTACTTTGTTTCTTCCTGGGTGTTTGCATATTGCTTATTAATTTACTGTATTGATTGTTGAATAAAGAATTATGTTGTAGATTTTGAAAAAGAAAACTTATTAATCAAGAAAATTTGACTAAGGAAAATTATGGAAAAACTGTAAAAAAATTATTAAGATGGTATTCTTTTAAAACCCTTTTAGATAATATAGGGAATATTTGATTATAGAAATTTGGAAGAAAATAATAAATTGAACATTTAGGATTTCAACTTTAAATTTTTCATTAAAACCATGAGATTATCATAAATTTTCTAAATATGAATAAATATTATTCTTATATCTAAAATAATTTAATGGAAAAATTTATTAGAAAAAGAAAAGGATTAATTAAGAGGAAAACATATTTTAACTGAACTTATACATGCATGTGAAAACAAATATACTAAAAATAGAAATTAAGTATAGTATGGTTACATGCATGTGAAAATAATTATGCTAAAAATAAAAGCTTAGTATGGTTACATGCATGTGAAAATAATTATGTTAAAAATAGAAACTAAGTATACTATGGTTACATGTTTGTGAAAATAATTATGCTAAAAATAGAAAACTGAGTATAGTAGGGTTACATGCATGATAAAATAATTATGCTAAAAATAGAAAGCTAAGTATAGTAGGGTTACATCATTGTGAAAACAATTATGCTAAAAATATAAGCTAAGTATAGTATGGTTACATGTGTGTGAAAAAAAAATGTTAAAAATAGAAAACTAAGTATAGTATGGTTTCATGATTTGAGAGATCAAAGACATGTGAAATTACTAATTGCATGGGTAATTTTATTTTATATAGTTTAATTTTCAGATTTATTTATCTAAAATAATAATAATAATCTATTAATTTCTAAAATGAAATAAATATTATCCATTTAGTTATAAAGTGAATGTTAGTGAGTATTTAAGTTTAATTAAACTCTTAGTTGCATATAAAATATTTTATAATTATTAATGTAAGAGGGAACTTTGTAATTTTTTAGTTAAAAATTATTTGACTTTATGAGAGAAATTATAAATAATTAAATTAAATTTATTATTCTATCTCTATTTGTATTATGAATTAAAGGAAAATTAAATGTTAATGTTGGACTAAAATAAAAGTCAAATTAATATTTTAGAAATGAAATTAATATTAGTGTTTAATATAATAATATACATTTATGATATTAATTAAATCATTTATGATTTAAGATTATTTATATTAATAACATAATAATATTGCATGATATTTAATATGTAAAGGGATTTTATATTTAAATACTTATTGATTTAAATAAGTATATTATAATAACAATTTATATTAACATGTATATTCTTAACTTATTTCTAAACACATCCTTATGACCCAAATTAAACAAGAGAAATTGATGGAATTAAATCATGTGGCTAAAACTATGTGTTTTCTAATATTCTATTTATAGTCTTGTGATGTTTATTTTCATGATGGTTTTTCTTTGTGGGTTCTTTAGTTGGCCAAGTTAGGATGTGAACTAGTGGCATTTTTGAGTTTTCCTATATGATTATTTGACAGGATGTCATCGTCAACTTTATGATTTGAATTGAAATTTATGTTTTATGAGCTTTATGCTATTGAGTATTTATGAGAACTTGGGTTTTGAGAACCAATGTTATTTTTGGGTTGCCTATTAAGAAACCAAATTCAATCAATATTAGTCTTGTGGTATGGGATACTACTATGGTTTGTGATTTTTAGGAGGTTGTCTAGGTACATATCCTTGGGAGTGGCTTATAGTAGGGGTCTGGGACACAAAGTGGTCAGTGACTTCATTTTCAAATTCAAAATAATAATACCAATTTTATGTCATTTAAGGTGAACAATTATAGTTTTGTTAGCCTTTTCCTTTACAAAAGGGTGATACAGGTTTGTTTGTGCTTTTACCCCTAAATATTTAACAAAGGATGCATAGGGCTCAACAATAGAATACAAGCAAAAAAAATAGCATAGATAAAGAAGAAAATATTGATCCAAATAACTATAAAAACTAATAGCATAAGGTATATCAATTTGACATTGAAAATAATTGTGAACCCTTTTATCAACTGATCCACCATTGAATCAATGTTATTCACATTCATTCCCACATTGTTACCATCTAGGTCAAAGGGATCATTTTGAAATGTGTCAAATTCTACACCAATAATTTGATTGAAAGAGTTGTCATTAGTGGTGTGGTTAAAGAGACTAAGAAATTGGCCTATACAGTTTAGTGGTAGCTAAGAGTCGATAGGAGAGAGGAAGAAGGCAAGCACATCACCATAGTTGAATGCCACATAATGACTTGTATAAACTTGAAAGCTAAGATGAGAAGAAAAATTATCCTAAGATCTTCGAAGTAGAGGATAAATGGTTGGAAATAGATAGAAGCATAAGGAAAATGATGCCCAAGGAATATTTGATCTTATAAATCAATTTAAATTAAATACTAGGATAAATATTTTTGGTAAGATTGAAATTTTATTTCCTTCTACACTCATTTGAGAAATTTTTAATGTCTTTGTACATACCTCCTTTAACACATATTTATTTATTTTTTGATTAATTATTTACCAAATCATTGAGCTTAATACTAGACAACCTTCTTGTTCACTTTTTCTTGGAATAATTTCCATTTATGGCCTAGTTGAAGAGATCAAGCCATCGACCTATACATTTTAGACGTATAGCTTAGAGTTGAAATGGGTGAGAAAGAAGGTAATACCATCACTGTAAGGGGATGGATAAGAATCTCTTTTTGAAATATAAAATAGAAAATAAGAAGTAAAAATTGCAATAAAGGAAGAGTTGTCCCATAGATAAATTGGTTGATTGTATGTTTTCTTGGAAAGAGACACCTCAAATTTGTCATTAGTTGAGAGTCACCCACAACTCACATTGGTTAAGGGAAAAAATTAATAATGATATTTTTCAACATCTTTCAAAGATGAGAAATAAAAATAATATCCTATATCAAATTTGTAGTAGACAATACTTTAGGATAATTAACAATACCAAATAATAGAAGAAACTACACATGAAATCAAATAACACAAATATAATTGGGAAACATCATTGCCGAAAAAACTTGCAAAGACACCTATTTTTTCTTCAAGTGTAAGAATTCATGGAATACAATAGATTACTAGATTTTCACAACCACTAAAAATAATAATTCCACTCTCACAATACTTTAGGATAATTAACAATACTGAACAATACTAAGAGTCACCCAAAACTGGGATTTATAACATTTTTATAGTTTCATGGAATTAGTAATTTACCATACATTGGAAATGGGGTAGTTCAAAAGGACCTACGGTGCCACCCTACAAGGATATTGGATAAGTGTACGGAACTTGGGGTACCTTTGCTTCTAATCTCAAAATATTCACCACTTTTCTCATGTTCGGTCTTGCTATCGGATGTGGATAAGAACACAAAAATCCCAACATGAGCACCCTCTCCATCTCATTTGCATCTCCAATAACACAATCCCCCTACAATCTTAAGTCCAATAAGGGATGTGATGACCCATACTAAAACATGATTTTTTTTCATGGGAATCGACAAATGGTAAGAATTGAAATCCCAATAGTAAACATTATGTTGGTTTGTTGAATGTGGTGGGAATCAGAAAATGGTGAGAATTGGAATTGCCATCTTCAATGGCTATTGAATATTCAGTTGAAGCATACCCTGTTGTTCTTTTGTGAGAAGGAAAATTTATTCCAAAACATTACCACCAATTTCAATTTTAACCGGGTTAACTATATTTTATTAGGAAGACTTCAACCCGAATGTATTTTTAGATTGTTGAGACTTTTAAATTGATTTCTTTTTCTTTCAAACTATAAAAGATAGGAATATAATAGATATTCTTATAGATATCAAACAAATACTTTCACTTGAAGAACCATTGAATGGAATATGTATACAATATAAAGGATTGAAACTATTTTATGTTGTATTTTTAACGTATGAATTATTTATTTAGCATTTTCTTCTAATCTATTATACTTACGTTAAATTTTCGTCTTTTATTTTCTCACTTTAGATTTGGTTTTTAATATATAAATAATGCAAACTTAGTTTTTTTCTTTAATTTTCTCACTTTAGATTTGGTTTTACAATATAAAAATAATTCAAATTCAATGTGACTTTCAATATATAAATCATGCAATTCTTGAATTTACATTATTTCTATATATCATATTTTATTTATCTCTAAAATACAACACAATGTCAATCATAATTAAAAGCTTACAAATGCGACACCTCTTGTTTGTATATAATAAAATAAAATGGTAATAAAAAAGTTACAATTCACCAAATTAGAATAAAACAAAAATATGTACTAAAGATAAAACAAAAGGAAATAAAGAATAAAATCTTCGTCTTTTAATGTTCTCTAATATGTGTTTGACTCTTAAAATCAAGACATGGCATACATCACATATTTTAAATATTGATACATAAATATGATGTTCTACAAATGTCCACTATACATAGAACAAAAGACATAATTTAAATAAAATAAAATTAATAGCCTAAAAAATATACATTGATCCTCTTACTACTCCCGCCATTCATTTATTTAAATAATTTTATTATTATTTGTGGTATTTCTATCTAATTGTTTGTCATCATTACCTTGGGATATTTGTCTAGCTATCTTAGACCTCTAAAATATTGATCAATGATTTACCACTGGAGCTGATAAAAAATTCTAATGACTGGAAATTCAATCTCTTCTTTATCCAAGTCAAATATGTTTTGTTTGCTACATGGAATAGGAGATACATTATCTAATTATAATGTATTTATAAAAGAATTATTATTTGGTTGTCTTCCTCAGACAACAATCTTTGTAGAATACCTTTATTTTAAAATAAAATTGTGATCTAACTTTAGTAATTCCATGATCAATCCTGCCTTCGATGGTGACAACAATCTTTGTTCGTGGAACACTTTGCAGAAATACTCTTTTCTTTGTCAATAATCTCAGTGATTCATTTATTATCAATGTTGCTATTATAGATGTAACTATGATTTAGCATTGTATGAGATGATGTTTTTTGTTTTCATCGATTGTACCATACTGTCAATTATTACTTTTCAGGCTCTCATTATTATCAACAATGATTCCTTGAATCACATGTGTTTTTGTTGTGTCTTTAGATTCTAATTCTAAGGGTTATCCAATATCTTAAGCAACTAGTGTTTCGTGGAATAGTCATTGTGGGAAAAAAAATTGGCAAAGTTTTCAACAATCATCGGCATTCGACACCACAAGATTAACAGAACAATCTAGTGGGAAGTCTTGCAGGAATGAGCCTATCGGCTCAATGGTAATTATGTATTTTGTTCATCAAAAAAAAATTTTAAAAAATTCAAAGGATTTATCAATAGGTAGTCATTTTAGCTTAGAAATATTTCAGTAATAAATCTTCATATATACCTATTTAGCAAGACATTCATAATAAAATTCTAATGCTTAGGTTTATGAGTAAACTATATAGCCACAATATTAGAAGAGAAATGAAGATTTCAATATAGTATACTATCAATCCTTCAAAAACATACTTGAGAATCCTTAATATTAAAGGGAAACACATCGACTAAAACTCACATTTACACTTGAACTTCTTCCAACTTACCTCACCAACCTTTCAGCAACCCAACTCACCACCCTTCCTCAGAGCCACAACTGTATATAAAAATCTCATCCAATCATCAAAAATAATATCCATTACACAAGATAAAATAAAATATGCATACTAATCATGTGAACAACCAACTGATCCAATTACAAGAATGCTTGAACAATCCCACATATTTGCAAATTGGAGAAGATGTACTTTACACAATGGAACAACAATAGATAGAGAGATGAAAAATAATGAAACTAAATGGAAAGATGAATCAGAATATTTAAAGGTTGTAATATCCAAAAGCCACTATTCTTTTATTCATCTTTGTAAAACACTAAATTTATTTTTCTAATTGATGAGCTCTAAGGTTTCAACTCTAACTTTTATGATTAAGAATCTCTTAAATTAACTCCTCTATGTTATCCTAAGCCCCTAAATTAAATCATACAAATACTACAATGAAACAACGGTCCAAAATATAAATAATTAACTCTTAACTCTACTCCTATGGTGACTACAAGGTTAAAAAAATTAGCTAAGAGTTAGAATTTGAATTTACTTCTATGTAACTTCCCCTTAGCTAACATCCGAAGCTCAATATACATGAAATAACAACTATTGAAGATGATGAGTCTAACACCTAAATTTTTGGATGCAACTATCCTCCCTACAAATTGCACCATTGACTAAATTTCAAAAAAATGAAAACACAATGAAATTTTTTGAAATTTTCACCATTTGATCTTCATGATCTGTATATTTTGTGATTGAAAACAACAAAAATTTTGAGAAGAGTTCACTTTATTTTTGTGAATTTGAAAAAGAATCATGTTTGACTTTTTCTTTTTTCTTTGGTGCATTTTGTATGGAGATTAGTCAATGCCTGAATTTTCTACCAATTAACCTACAATCATTGCAAAATATTCTATGTGTAATTCTTCCATTCTTTTTGAAATTGAGGATCTCCTAGTTCAAATCTTATTTACATAGAAGTAAGCTTCAGACAGTAGTAACCTACGTATTGAAAATTTTGTTTTATTTTTTTGTGATGAGGGATTTCTATTTATCACAAGATGCTACCACATCAAGACATCTAGAAAAGAGTTTTTAGTAAATACTAGAATGACCCATTTGACTTCAAAGACTAGAGCACGATATTCCCTTCCACTAGATCACACATCTTTATTTATGATCACATTTTTTCTTATTTCACTTATGAACACTTGTTAAAATTGAGATCCCTCTTTTCCAATTGGTCTTCTTCCTCATTTTCCATCTACATGTAAGTTTAGCTATTCTCCTCCATTAAAAATTGACATTTTTGTTTTCATCATTTTTATCACATGTACATGTAAATTATTAGAAATGGAAATAAAGCTAATGGAATAAAAATCTTGCACAAGTGCTCTCTCCACTTCAGTGTTATGTCATTGAGATATTCTTTACATATCTGTTAGAATCTGAAAAGATTAATAACCCAGAAAACTAATGCAAAGAGTAAATATCTAAACTATGAATGCAAATGATACAAAATCAAAATAGCATCATAGAGTTAGTCTCCAAGAGAGTAATGCAAATGCTGGAAGCAAAATAGCATTAAGAGGATGCAAAAATAAGAGATACAAATACAAGCCAGGTAGCATGCTTATATAGGCAACGAAGAGAGAGGAGGTGGCAACACCAACCAATGAGGAGCAACCATCTATCGGACTAAAGATAGCAAAGTATCTTCCCAAGATAGCTAATGGATGCTCACATGTAGGAAGGTGACACCTCACAACCATTCACCTAATAAGACATGCTTTATTAACCTAAGCGAGATTATTAAAAGTGTAAGAAAAACCTAGCAAAATAGGAAAAAATAAAAAACTACACTAACACCACCCCATAAGCGAAGCTTAGGTGGATGTAGAAATGGGTCCCGGCAACGAGGCCATGTTAGGTACCCAAGTACAATGCAAGAAGATGCAACCTCTGAAAGCGGGGAAAGAGAGAAAACCACAAGGGAAAAACCCTCCCCCAAAAAGAGGTAAGAACTTAGTGAAGAACTGAAGAAGTCTCCCACTAGGGAAATTGTCCCCTAAAATAGGAACAAGGAGTGATCATGAAGAAGCAGCATCACTGAAGCATGAAGAACCGCAAAACTCTGTCAAAATGCTGATCTGTAGAACCCCCATGGAAATAGAAGGCACGAACCATCAACCAAAGGAACCTCCATGGAAATAGAAGGCATGAACCATCAACCAAAGGAATCTCGATGGAAATAGAAGGCACGAACCATCAACCAAAGGAACCTCCATGGAAATAGAAGGCACGAACCATCAACCAAAGGAACCTCCATGGAAATAGAAGGCACGAACCATCAACCAAAGGAACCTCCATGGAAATAGAAGGCACGAACCATCAACCAAAGAAGCATAGAACAACAATATAACCTCCCCTTAAGGTAGGTGAGGTGACAGGCAGCTGAAAAGATGGGCCAAAAATCTCCTACAACACAGGAGCCAAACTCATCGAGAGTGAGGTACAAACACAAATAAAGGCATGTGTCGTCGATACTGCATGAGGAATTAGAGAAAGAGAGCCTATAAGCGGCAAACAACTATCCCCCCCATGGAACTTTATATAATAGTGCGAGTACAACGAATCACAATGATGAAAAGGATCCCAAAACGCAAGAGTGGCACTTTATCTTAGTGCGCTGCATAAAGATGCTTACAGTGAATATCAACAATGATCAGAAAAAACATAAGGCTGAAACAACAGAAGGTAAAGCCCAAAATGAAGTAACTGAAGCAACAAAATCGATCTCCGGAGTTGAAACAAACAGAATATCCACCAGAATGCTAAAATGCAAAAGACTAAATAGGATGTGTCTAGAATAGAATCTGGAACAACAACTAGTATCACTAGAAAGAGCATAGAAAGAGCTTTCCAACGATATAAAGAAGTCCAAAATCGGAGATCGAAAGCTCAAGATACGCCTCCCGGAGTGCAAAATAGAACATCCAGCTTTGACTGCCATAACAGGCAACCAAACTGAATCAAAACTCAAAAACAACTATACCAACATCTCTGTCTCAAAACTAGCTTTTCGGCGCTTCTTTCAGAACGGAAAAATACCTCCGTATGCAAAAGTTATGGCCAAAAAACCACAAGTAGGTCCAAAACCAAATAGAAGGAGAGTGCAAGCAAGGATGATGACACACCGCTGACGTCAGCATTTAACGGGAAAAAATTTGACGGCCCGTCAGCCGTCGCAGCAAAAAAAAGAGGACACATGGCAGCAACGTGGCAGTGCCACGTGGCAGGTACAGAAGATGATGTGGCAGGGGCCATGTGGCAAAGTGCCACGTGGCACGCCTGCCACGTGTCACGTGCAGACTGGCGCTGACGTAGCACCTGCTGACTGTGCTCGGCGGAGCAACGGACACTGAGTTGTCACGGGCGGAGCTGGAGCTAAGCGGAGGCGATCGCAGGGCAACGGAAGGAGGTTGAACCACCGGCGGAGGTGGCAGTCGGGCGGCGGCCAGGCCGCGGCGGAGACCGGGCGGCGCTGCCTGCTGCAGCCGCTGCGGGCTGCGCGCTGGTGGTGCGGCAGTGGCCCCGCGGTGGCGCGGCGGCGACGCTCCAATTTTGTATTTTTATTTTTATTTTTTCTTCGTCCCTGCGTCTGTACGATCCGTACGGCAGACCCTGGAGGGTTCAAAAAATCCCCAAAATTGCCCTGTGTCCAAAAATGACAAGCTTTATATGAATCCTGACTGCAAACGGCCTTCCGAATCCAATGGTGATGTCCGTTCGGGCCCAATGTGCTCCAAAAATTTGCTGATCCCCTGATTTGAAGAAAAATTGCATTCAAATCTGCGACCGCCAACGGAGAGGGGTATGGACGTAGCTTTGCATGCTCAAAAATATACAGCTTGCATGCAAAATCTAAAAGATATCCAGATGGTTTTTCGGGGCTGCGAACAAAACTGAGAAAGTGTTTTTTGTCAAAACTTTTCTGATTCTCAGGATCATCCAAAGATGCAAGAGAAGAGCATACTTCATTTTTCAAAAAACTACAATAAAATTTATTTGCCCCCCCCAAATCTCTCAAATAAGGAAACTAAAATCTACTCTTGCACATAGAAAAGCTCTGATACCATGTTAGAATCTGAAAAGATTAATAACCCAGAAAACTAGTGCAAAGAGTAAATATCTAAACTATGAATGCAAATGATACAAAATCAAAATAGCATCATAGAGTTAGTCTCCAAGAGAGTAATGCAAATGCTGGAAGCAAAATAGCATTAAGAGGATGCAAAAATAAGAGATACAAATACAAGCCAGGTAGCATGCTTATATAGGCAACGAAGAGAGAGGAGGTGGCAACACCAACCAATGAGGAGCAACCATCTATCGGACTAAAGATAGCAAAGTATCTTCCCAAGATAGCTAATGGATGCTCACATGTAGGAAGGTGACACCTCACAACCATTCACCTAATAAGACATGCTTTATTAACCTAAGCGAGATTATTAAAAGTGTAGGAAAAACCTAGCAAAATAGGAAAAAATAAAAAACTACACTAACAACATCATGTATCTTTTGGGGTGGTCTTCATAAGTGTGATGTTATTCACAAGAAAAATAATTTTTGAGACCTTTCCTTATTCTGTAGTATTACATATATTTACTCTCTCCCTCAAGAATTCATATTTCCTCCTCAAGAAAGTGACGATCCACTCAATTTTCCTCTTTATTGCAGTTTTCAAGAAAATCATCTCCATTCTTTTTGTTCTCTATGAACAATAAATATTCATCACATATCAAGCTCTCAAATATCTTTATCTCCATTGTATCTTCCTCTCCAACATGGACCACTTCCACTTGTAGACAAATATGACACACCTATTTTAGTAGGCTATATTCATTTTCACTACAACCTTCCAACTCTTATTTTTTGCATTCTAATATGCCATGCCTTCCCCTTCTTCTAAGGGTAACATAGCCCAAAAATTTCCTCAAAGTCAACAATCTCTTCCACATAATCCATTCTTTTATTTCTTCTCTTTGTAACTCTTGAACAATATCATCCAATGGTATTATATCCACTAATATTTGATGAGGGACCAATATAAGACAAAATGAACACAATAGGAAAGGAAACTTTCATTATCTATAATAAGATGATATTACATGCACTACAGTAAAAAAAACACTCAACTACATGCCCTATGGGCTTAAAAAATTATCAAATTCTTATGAAAACCCCTTCTCATAGTACCTTCTCCCAAATTCCACCAAAACATGCATTTACATTGCAAGAATGAACCTTAAGTAACTTGTTTTAGGTTTAGGGTTAGGAATACATTTAACATTGTTTCATTTGGAGGCCTCCACTAAAATGGAAGGTTCTAGAAGTCACATTAGAAGTTGGCATAAAAATTAGAAGATTCCATAAATGGTAGTCCAACTTCTAGGAAGCATAACTTTGATCGAGAATTTCAATTGATGAACTATTTACATTTTTGAAAATCTATCTGAGCACTCATATATGCATATAGGCTTCATTTTTCTACCCCTCATTTTTTGGGTATGTACAAGCCCATTTAGTGCCTCAAACTAGGCCTCAAAGCAATCTTAGGAGGTCTCCAAGCAACTTAAAACTGTAATAACTTTCAAATTATGAAACCTTTTCACCTAATTATTTTGACTTGAGTGCCTGAAATATAAGTTACAACCTTCCCTCCAACTTACACCCTATAACACTTCATAATTTTGTGTCTATAGCAATAGAACCCATTTTCTAGATTTTCACATATCTCAAGGTACACAAAAACACTAGACTTGAAAAGTAATAATGAAACTATGAGAATTGGAATCTCTATTTGGACCAAATGGGTATCTAGAAATACAAATGCATTAAATAGAAATTATCACTAATAATATGTTGGGTGATAGATGATCACCCTTACACCACTAGATGCTCCTACATTGGACAACTAGGGTAAATTGAAAAGTGACCCTATCACTTCTCAGCTAGATGAAAAAACCCAAGAGGTCAACCTCCCCCTTAGATAACCAAGTTGAGTCTTCCATAGGTTTTCCTTTCTACTTCACACAATAGTCCTCATAGAGCTTGTTTCCAATAATCCTTCCCACACAACTATCTAGGATTTCTTCAATCTCCTCCTTCATAGAAGTAAGATTTGGATATTGTTCAAGTATTGATTCCTTCACTACACCATCTTCATGATATTTTGTTAAGTCTTCAATATTGAAAAAGGGGAAATATGGATTCAATCTTGCAACTCCATTTCATATGTCTTCCCTAAATCATGTCTCTTCAAATTCTTATAGGGACCAAATTTCTTCATCTTCAACTTGTTGTAGGTGCCCACTAGAAATCGTTCTTTTCTCAGGTATACCATAACCAAATCCCCAATTTAGAAATCCTTAAGTCTTCTATTTTGATCTTTCATAGTCTTATACTATATGTTCATCCTTGTAATATGTTCACACACTTCGTCGTAGAGGTTCTTGGTATGTTTAACAAAGTCCTCTGTCTCAACACTAGCCCTTCCTCCTTTCTCCATCTTCCTCAATTCTAGTACAATCATTGGACTAATCCCATAAATAATTTATAATGGTTACCTTCCAATACTCATGTTCACTAAATTATTGTAAGAAAATTATGACTGTGGTAGAGCCAAATCTGATCCCTTGGGATTATCCCCTACTAAAAACCTCAACAAATTACCCAGACTTCTATTCACCACTTAATTTTTCCCATCAGTTTGAGGGTAATGTGCAAAACTAAAGTTTAACTCTATCTTCAACTTCTTCCACAAAGTCATCTAGAAATACCCAACAAAATGTGTATCTCTATCTAAAACAATTCTCTTTGGAAGACCATGCAACCTCACCACCTCTTTGAAAATTAAGTCTGCAATGTGAACCGCATCATGGGTCTTCTGGTGAGGAATGAAATGAGCAATCTTAAAAAACCTATCAACCACCATAAATATTGAATCATTAACATTTTGTGTCATTGGAAACCCATGAACAAAATCCATACTTATGTCTTCCTAGGGCCTTGATCAAACAAGAAATGGGTAAGAGAGTCTAGTATTCTGACTCACTCCCTTAGTTGTCTAACACACTCAACAATTATGAATAAACATCTTCACATGCTGTAGAAATTGAGGCCAAAAATAATATTTTCTAACAATGGAAATGGTCTTATCTTGAAGTTGAAGTGTCCTATCATTCCTTTGTGATGTTATCTCCTTGATCATGTTCTCCCACACAGAACTCCTGGGAATGCACAGTTGACTTCTTGTGAACAACATATAATCTTGGATCATCTAGTCTAGCCACCTTGTTCTATCTAGAGTGACAAGCTCCTTCCAAGCCTTCCAAGTATCTGTAAAATTAGGATCCTCATGATAAAGAGTCTTGAGTTCATTAAACCCAACCACCTCAATCTAGATATTTGTCACTAAAATTTGCCTCCTTAATACATTTGAAACCATATTAGATCTTTCACTTCTATGTTTCAATGCAAATATATAGCTCTACAAGAAATATACCCATTTCAAGTGCCTCTAATTCCATTTACTTTACCTATTTAGGTACTATAATGTTTGATGACTAATATACAAAAAAAATCTTTTGGCTACAAATATTGCCTCCACTTTAAAGCATGAATTACTTCATATAACTCTTGATCTTAAATAAAATACTTCTTATTTGCATCATTCAATTTCTCACTAAAATATGCAGTAGCCTTACCTTATTGGTTCAATACAACTCTAATGGCACTACCATTGGCATTATAGTTCACTCAAAACACCTTATTTCAATTAGGGAGTGCTAACACAAGTTTCTCTATCACCTTTTTCTTCAACAATTTAAAACTCCTTGCAGCTCGTGTAGTTCACATGAACTCTAACCTATCCCCTCTCATTGTTTTAGTTAGGAGTTCCATATACTGCTAAAATTCTTAATGAACTTCCTATAATACTAGCCTAACCATGGAATTACCTCATCTTAGTGGCAAACCTTGGGGTAGACCATTCTAGGATGACCTTGACCTTCTCTGGTCCATTTTGAGACCATTAGGTGATATAATGAACCCCAAGTAGACTAATTCCCTTTTCACAAAAGCTACACTTCTTCAAATCTATCAACAATTTTTCTTTCCTTAACCTTTCAAGGACACTATGAATGTGCAATAAATGTTTATCTAAAGTCATAGTAAAAATCAAAATATTATCCAAATAAATAATTTTAAAAATTCTAAAATTTCTTTCATACCTCATTCATAAGATGCATTAAGGTATTAGTGTATTGGTTAATCCAAAGGGAATAACTAATCACTCATATAGACCCTCCTTTGTCTTCATATAGTCTTTTATTCATCTTCCTCTCTTATTTGTATCTAGTGGTAGCCATTCTTGAGGTATATCTTTGTAAATTACTAAGCTCTACTCTAGCAATCCATGAGATCACCCATCCTTAGGAGAGGAAACTGGTATTTGATGGTTATCTTTTTAATAGCCCTAGAGTTTGTACATATCTTTCATTCTCCAATTTTTTTTGGTGCTAGTATCATAGGTACTACACATGGACTTGGGATCTCTCAAATCAAAGCTTTCCTCAACAGTTCTTGAACTTGTCCATTTAACTCCCTAATCTGAATAGGAATCATCCTATGAGTTCCTTGTTAGGCACACTAGATCTAGTAACTAAATCTATTTGATGATTGATTTTCCTTATTGGTAGAAACCTTTGAAGGACATTATCAGATATGAAAAGTAAGCAAATGCAACCAAGTTTATTTAAACTAAAGCTCAAAATAGAGCATATAACATAAGGCAACAATAGTTGTATTTATAGTAGAAAATGGTTTTTTTTTCAACTCTATTTTAGTAGAGAAGTTTCAACATTTGATTCCTTGAATGTATTTCTCTATGGAGCAATGATTTCTCAAGGAAAATATGGTTTATTTGCAGCCATGTAGTGTTGTATGTTTTGTTTTGCAACACTATTAGATTTGTTAGTTGTAGAAGTTTATTTTCTAATTTACATATTTATTGGTTTATTTCATAACTAAATAGAAAGCAAGGAGATATCTTGCATACTCCAACTCTTTTGTTATTGTCTCCATTTGTCTTATTTCTGCTACATGGTTGGATAAGAGAGAAGCAATATCTATGTATCCATCACTCTATAGTTTGTTTGGATTGGATTATTGCTTCTAAAATATTTATCAAAGGATACATAGGTCTGAACAATAGAATATATGCAGAAAAAATATATCATATATAAAGAATAAAAGATTGATCCAAAGAACTAGAAAAACTAATAGGATAAGGTATATCAATTTGAAATTGAAAAGAATTGTGAGCCCTTTTATTAGAAGATCTACCTTTGAATCAATGTTATTCACATTGATTCCCACATTGTTATCATTTGGGTCAAAGGGGTCATTTTGGAATGTGTCAATTTCTACGGTGACAATTTGATTGAAAGACTTGCAATTAGTGGTGTGATTAAAGAGACTAAGTCATTGGCCTATAGAGTTTAGTAATGGCTCAAAGTCAAAGGGACTAAGGAAGAAGGCAAACACATATTGTCGTAGTTGAATGCTAGATAATTACTTGTATAAACTTGGAAGCTAAAATGAAGAGAAAGATTATCCTAAGATCTTTGGATTAGAAAATAAATGGTTGGAAGTAGCTAGAAACATGAGGAAAGTGAGGCCTAAGAAGTATTTGAGCTTATAAATCAATTTAAATTAAATAGTAGGGTAAATATTTTTGGTAAGATTGAAATTTTATTTCCTTCTATATTCATTTGAAAAAATTCAAATGCCTTTGTATACACCTCATTTAACACACTTTTGTTTTTGTCTTAATTATTTACTAGAGCATTGAGCTTAACATTAGACAACCTTATTGTTCACCTTTTCTTGGAATAATTTCCATTTATGGCTTAGTTAAAGAGATCGAGTTGTCATCTTATACATTTTAGACATAGCTTAGAGTTGAAATCGGTGAGAAAGAAGGTGAGACCATCGTTGTAAGGGGATGGATGGGAATATCTTTTTGAAACACAAAATCTAAAATATGAAGTAAAATTTGTAATAAAAGGAGAGTTATCCCATAGATAAATTGATTGGTTGTAACTTATCTTGGAAAGAGTCACCTCATATTTTTCTGTAGTTGAGAATCACCAACAATTCACATTGGTTAAGGGAAGAAATTAACAACATTTTTTTTCAACATCTTTCAAAGATAAGAAATAAAAATAATATCACATATCTAATTAATAGCAGTCAATACTTTTGGATAATTAACTAATTTGAATACTAAACTTCGTTATAAATATAAAAACACTCAAGATATAAAAACCTTTCAATCTTATCAAATCGACATTATTTTTTGTATTTTTTCTTACTTAACTAACAATGTTTAAATGTCCACATTTTTCTTATATATGTAAATTTATGTATTTATAATCTTGATGTTGGAATCTTCCTTCCTCTCTTAAAATATGATGGTTTAAAGGAAAGAGCCTACAATACAATGGTAAATTGTGAGCCTCTCATATGGGAGGTCTTAGGTTTGAATCTACTCAAACTTAATACACAAAAATAATTAATATCAACAAATAATAATAAATAATCAAGGTTTTGACTGATTACCTAAAAAAATAATGTATGTATGTATATGTATATGTATGTATCTATGTATGTGTGTGTGTATGGATGTATGTATGTATATAGATATAGATATGTATATATACATACATATATTTATAAACATATACATATATGCACATATATATATATATATATATATATATATATATATATATATATATATATATATATATATATATGTATATATGTATGTACACACACATATATAATGGTTTAAATTTTAATCCTTAATTAATTACCTGAGCTACAAAAGTAAAGAATATAGTGCTCTAGTTTTATAAGCTCAATAGTATTAAAGAAATACATTATGAGGATAATTTCTCTTTCACATATTCAGAAAGGTGTAGATACATAATTATGATAAACATAAAAACCAAGTATATTATTTATTATTTAGAATGAAAGTTTCTCATAACAAAGACTCTACAAGTTGATTGCTTTTGGTTAATAACTATAGTTGTGGACTCATTGTGAGTTTTTTTAATATACTCATACATTTTTAGAAATAAGATTTAAAAATGAATATTGAATAAATAAATATATTGTTAATTTTTTTATTAAAGTATTAAACATTTATTTATCATAGATTTAAAATCATGGAGTAAGAAATAGGGGACTTTATCCTCAATATGAATATCTAACAATAACAGTCAAAAAGAGATCATAAACTAAAATATATTTCTTAAGTGGAGCTAAATATGTTTGATAATTTTTATACATTGTCCTCTTTCTATCTAGAAAAGAGTTGTTATCATGCTTTTGATGAATTACAATTTGACGAGTCAATTATTAACTCATTATTACTTATATCTAATTGTTTTTTTTGTTTTTTTTCTGAATTGTAAGTTTGTTAATTTTCTAGCTTCTTTCCTAAGGTTTACATTGCCTAGGTTATTGAAAATGAAGGATAATGAATAAAACAATTGAAATGTGAACTCACTGTAGTAAACTAGTTAGAAATCTATGGAAATATCTAGTCAAATCTCTTTACTCATTTAGATTAACCCAAATGACTCATGTCTATGTAAATAACGTGATCCGATTAGAGATTTGGTATTTTGTAGAGAGAAGCCAATTACGCATCTCACACAAAACTCTAAATAAAAATACAATTAAACATGAGTATGCATTTTGTGATACTTAGTTCAAAAAAGATTACAAACTTTTAAAATGAAATAAAAATTTGCAACCTTAAAACTTACATGGCCATTGATGGTCCTTATTACCCATCTCTCTCTTTTTTAAGAACATCTTTCTAGTTTCATGGAATTGGTATTTTACCATACATTGGAAATGATGGTAGTTCAAGAGGACCCACAGTGCCACCGTACATGGTTACTGGATAAATAAGTGGAACATGAGATACCTCTGCTTCTAATCTCAAAATGTGCATCACTTTTCTCATGCTCGGTCTCGCTTTCGGATGCGGATGAGAACACAACAATCCCAATAGAAGCACCCTCTCGATTTCATTTGCATCAAAATTCCCATTCAATCTCTTATCTGCAGCTGTCAAAAGTTTTCTCTGAGAATGAAGATCCCAAACCCATTCCACCAGTCTCCATCCATGGTCTTCTAAGTCGGAGTCAACCACTCGCCTCCCACAAGCAATTTCCAAACACACTGCTCCAAAGCTGAACACATCCCATTCAATGCTGGGCTTGCGCGACACCACACATTCAGGTGCGATATATCCAACCGTCCCAGCTATAACAGTCGATGCACCATTCCCAAAATTACCTGCAATCAGTCTTGCCAGCCCAAAATCTCCAATCTTTGCTCTGTAGTCAGAATCCAACATTATATTGCTGGACTTGACGTCCCTGTGCACAACACGCTCTTTGCACTCCTCGTGAAGATAAACCAGCGCTGCAGCTATGTCGCAAACAATAACATACCTTCGACTCCAATCCAAACAACTACCGGAGAAAATGTACTTGTCCAGACTTCCGTTTGGCAGGAATTCGTAGATGAGAAACAACTCACCCTTTCGATGGCAGTGGGACCAACCCAAGAGCTGCACAAGATTACGGTGTCTCAGCTTACTGATAATGGTGACCTCTGAGATGTATTCCTTTTTGCCTTGTTTGGAGCGTTGGGAGATCCTCTTCACGGCCACAGCCTCTTTTGAGCCAGGCAACACTCCTCTGTAAACATCGCCGAAGCCTCCCCCTCCGAGCTTGAGCTCATGGCTGAAATTATGAGTTGCAGCGCTGAGCTCAGCATGAGAGAACTTGCGCGGTCCTTCAGCAAACCGTTTGTCCATCTCAACGTCCTCCTCCTTCACGTGACACCTTTTATATCTCCAATAACACAACCCCGCTAAGAGCGCAAGTCCAATAAGGGAGGCGACGACCCATACCAAAACATGATTGTTCTTCGTGGGAATCGGCAAATGGTGAGAATTGAAATCCCAATTGTAAACATTATGCTGCTCCGCTGAATGTGCAGTGGAGGCCGAAATGCCGACCATGATTTTCTGGGGAAGAAACTTTGTGAGATCAATGTCATACGATAAAATTGGGGTTTCTGGTTTTTGTCTGTTGGTCGTAAGAAACACGTGAAGCCTCTTTGCTATGCCGTCGTAATGCACCCATGCCTCCAGAATGCGTCTGCTACGAATATCTATTCCCCATCCAGCTACGGATACGTTTGCCTGAGTAATAAGATAATTACAGCGGAAACACATACGTTAGAATGAAATGATCATCGAAAAGGAAACTAAAAAACGTAATATCACAAGGCAAAAGCGATTTGGAATGAAAACAAACTGAATTGAGTAAATGTACCTTTGAAACAATGCTGTTTACATTAATTCCCACGTGGTTGTCATCTGGGTCGAACGGATCATTTTGGAAAGTGTCGAACTCCACGGCAACAATTTGATTGGAAGAGTTACCATCTGTGATGTGATTAAAGAGACCGAGCCATTGCCCTGTACAGTTTACTGGCGGCTCAGAGTCGAAAGGGGCGAGGAAGAAGGCGAGCCCATCGCCGTATTGGTGTGACAAATAATCGCTTTTAAGAACTTGAAATTTAAAATAAGAAGTAAAATTGGCAAGAAAAGAAGAGTTGTCCCAGAGATGAATTGGTTGGTTGTATGTCATCCTGGAAAAAGTGGCCCGTGATTCGTTTCCAGTTGAGAATTGCACGAAACTCCCGTTGGCGATGGGAAGGGGGAATGGTACGAAGCTGGCGACACCTTGCAGGCTGAAATCCGTTTCAGGACTCAGAAATGTGAAGGTGAGGTTTTGTGCTTCTGCTTGAATGACAACACCAACAAACGCAAAACAAGTGAATACCAAGAGCAGAGATGAGATGTTCGCCATGTGGGCAATCTAATCATTTTCTTCTGTTATTGCAGTACATCGTCTGTCTTAAGTTATATAGACTCTCGCTTGTATCCGTGAACTGATTCCATTGACATGCAAATGACACAAAACCTCAATTATCGACGGTTTAATTAAGGCTCGTTTAAAATTAAAGTTTCTTGAACAAATCGAGCGGTTGAATACTCCGTCCGCTCAATCCGTAATTGCTTAGTTATGTCCCAAATTTCTGTATTATGTTACACGACGTCAAATTCCTCTTCCTACTCAAGTCCGCCTTGCTGTTTGTCTCTGAAGTTTTGCGACCTCCCCAAGCATCTTTTTATTACGAGAGGGGCCAACTGATTGAATTAAAGAAATATTAATATATTGTATGTTATGTCACGGTGTTTTAAAAGGTACCAGCTATGTACATCAAAAATCAAAAAAAAATTCTTCAAATCTCGGAAAACACGGTATTTTTTTTTCTATTTTTTTACTATTTTCTATTACAAAACATTCTAATCATGAAGAACAATGCTGAAAATTTCAGTGAAATATATAAATAATACAAACTTAGTGTGACTTTCAATTTATAAATAATGTAATTCTTAAATTTACATTCTTTTCACACATCATATTTCCTTTATCTCTAAAATATAACACAATTTAAATCATAATTAAAAGCTTACAAATACAAAATCTTTTGTTCATATATAATAAAATAAAATGATAATTAAAAGGTTACAATTTACAAAATTAGAATAAAACCAAAATATGTACTAAAGATAAAACAAAAGGAAAAATAACTAAAATTCCAATCTTTTAATGTTCTTTGATATGTGCTTGACTCTTAAAATTAAGACTTGGTGTATATCACATATTTGAAATATCGATGCATAAATATGATGTTTTACAAATGTCCACTATACATAGAAAATGTTGGTCATGTTTTCACTTTGTGCCTATCTGAATATATATAAAAGTGAATGTTCTAGTTTTCTTTGCAAAATTAGGGTTTGGTGTTCTTAATTTTCTTAACCCTACAAATACCCTAATTTTGTTTCATCAGAAATGTGTTGCCCTAGAAAAACTTTTGGGTTAGGTTCCTCTTCATTTTATTTTTGAGCTGGAAAAATCTTTTTAAAATATTCCTTTCTATTTCCAAGAACCTTTTAAATGGTTATTCACATTGTCTCCTAAAGTTCCTGAAATGATCTTTAACCATCAGATCTCCCTAAGATCAATGGCGGTTGCTATGTCAGCATAAGAAACAACTTGCCTTTTACCGCTAACGACATGGCAACCAAAGAACAGTTACAAGCAGGACCCAGTTGGTAAGTAAACATGGTTTCAAGATGAGTTAACTGCACCATCAAATCTCCCCGAGATCGGCGATGGTTGCTTTGTTGTTATGGAAATTTGCATGAACTTTACTGCTAGCGACATGGAAACTGCCCTCAAAAAGAAAATATGGTGGGACCAAACTTAAAGGCGATGCTGAGAATTTACATGCCATTAATAGCTTCACCAACATGTCAACTTGTCAAAAAATTTAGTTGCCACTAAGGATGCGCACTAACAGAAAGGTATTGTTGATCCGCGCCATCAAATCTCTCCAAGATTGATGGTGATCGCATTGTCACTATGAAAACTTGCCTGAAATTTACTGCTTGCAATATGGCGACTAAAGGAAAGTTATGTGGGCCCACCACAGTTACAATGAAATAATCATAAATTTTTAACTGTCCAATCAAGGCATCATCAACAATGGTCACTATGTCACCATGAGAAGTTGCTCGATGTTTACCCTTAGCGACATAGTGAGAATGTGACATGTGTCCAAAGGCACAAGTGGGTTTGGTGTAACTTGCCAGTAGTGAAACGAAAGACTTGTGTGGAAAGATTTAAGTGGTTTGACTGTCAACTTGGAGGGTTGATGTTGAGTCATCAAAGATTTTGTTCCTCAATCATCAGATTTTTCAAAAATCGATAGCTTGTTTTTAAAACTAGAAGGTGGTGCCACTCTATTTTTCTGTACGATCCTCGTGCAAAGTAAAAACCAGGGATATATTGTAGAACTCAAATATTTTCTTTGTGCAAACATATTTCTGATTTTCCAAGAGCAAGAACCTATTGAAGAAGCTTTTCCTGCCTGATAGAATTGTGAAAGAAATTTTTGTATCAGCGACTTACTGCAAGTTTCAAAGAAGAAATAGAAGAAGCAAGTAAGTATCTTAGCCCATATATCACTCAGAGAATTCTAGTTTTTTTGCATTACTATCATCAAATATGCCTCCAAAGAAGGATTTTTCTGGAAAAGTAGAATATGCCAGTAGGAATATACATGATGACTTTCTAGAACAATTAACTAAGTCTAAGTGAGTCAACTCAGATAAAAAGTTAATTCTTGTGAATCCTAGGCTCAAGATTGCAGATGGTTTATATGATAAAGGGAATTGGATTAGGGATGTTACTACTTCTAAAACAAGGCTCCAACTTTTTAAGAAATGGTTTCCAAAAAGGAAGTTGTTTTCCCCTATGGAAATATTTGGAATTTTGATTTGGGTAAATTAGTGGTCCTTGGCATTTTCATGGATTGAGACCTTCTTACAGCCATAGCCCAAAATTATGAACCAGTAGCTAGGGTGGTGAGGAGAGTAGACGGGGAATGTCTGATAAGAATTAATGCTAAAGAAATTTGAGAGGTTTTTGGGTTGAAGCCACTCATAGATTACCATAAGATCATTGACTTTCAAGGTTTGGAAAAGGAGTATCTATCTGAAAAGCATCAAGTTAGGCAAGATGCATTAAGAGGGCACCTGACCACAATTGGAAATTTGACCTTTGTTATAGCATCAACCAAGGAGCCTTTCAAGAAGCAATTTTTCAATACTAGGGCCATAGACATTTACATGACTTTATGTAGGGTTTTTGGTGAGGATGAACAAAATTCTATGCCCATAATGTTCATGTACATAACGACACACATTTCTTCTTTTGGTGTGGATATCATCTTTAATTTTGCATCTTATTTAGCAAAGGAAATTCATGTAGGATTGGGTGGGATTGCAAAGAGCAAAGTTGAGAAAATATTTGGCCATTATTTATTGTTAATGCATATGTTCTTATTTAAAGGGGTTAGTTACTTTGAAAAAGAGATGGTTATAAACAAAGAAAATGAGGGAGAAGCTCTACCAGTCCAGTTTTGAAGTGTAGATATGACCTGGGATGTAGAGGAGGCTAGCTTTGTTAGATTTGATAGATACTTCACATCCAGGTTGAGAAACCTCATATTAAGGGACAATCCTAGAATTCCCAAGGCACTGCTAGATTTTATCAGGCCTATGGACAACCCTTCTAGTTTGAAGGTATCCCACATTTGGAAAGATATTATACCCCACCCTTTATCTACAATTTTTAGAGTATATGGTTTCCAAGGGATTCCCCATATACTTTCTTACGAAGTGCCTCTAAAGGTAGGGATAGCTGAAATGCTATGGCAGATAGGTGGATTGGAGGAAGCACAATTGACTGGTAGGTCTAGGGGCTCAATTTTCCCATCTTGTATTGTTTTTGACCAATTCATAATCACTAAGGGTGGTTGGTTGTTCCTATATAAATTTTTGAACTAGTATAAAATGGCTGTCTCCCATGCCTGTTTTAATGATAGTGAGGGATTTTTTGATATTTTCAGATGGAGGAATAAGACTGGTGCTGAGGATCATCAACCCTACTTCCATAAGGACATAATAAGGAATGAATTCTCTCTCCAAGAGCAAGAGATTAAAAAGGAGAAGTGGAGAGTTTACTCTAGGGTTTTAGAATTCATTAATTATTTTGATAAGGATTATAAGCCTCTAGAAGATGCCAAGATAGAGGCAGATAAATTAAATAAATTGATGATCACTTTTCCAAAGATCATGGAGGCTATGAATGAGAAGAAATTTTTTTTATTAATTCTTATCTTGATAAGGCTTGAGAGGTCAATAGAAGGTTTTCTTTCACCCCTGCAGTTGGATTAGGGAAATTAGTTATTCAAAGAAGACTTGGCTACAATATAATTCATAGTAGAAGGCCTACAGTCCATAAAGGAGAACAAATAATTGGCTCAACTAGTGCTATTCTAGAGGAGAGGCCTAATGAGCTCATGCCCAAGAGGTAGAAGGTAGAAGAAAAACAAGTGCCTCAAATAGAGGAGTATTCACGCACTCAGTCCCCATTACACATAGGAGATGAACAACTCACTAAGGAGCAGATGGAATAGTTGGGGTCCCAAGGGGGAGTTTTCATTACTGCATCAGAGTTGGAAGAGGGAAATCCTCAAGAACCTCCTATGCCAAGCCTTGAGTTGACTATTGTTGATTACAAAGGAAGGGAGTTGGACCCTATTGTAGAATAGGCTAGCCATTAATTTATTTCTGATGATAATTTTGTTAAGACTAGAGCCTTTTATTAGTTTTCCTGGAGGAAAAATATTGGACTTTTTGAAGAGAGATGTAATAAAATGAAAACAGGGAATCCTGAGATGGAGGAGGTAGATCTACAGAACCAAATAAAGGATGAAATGATGCAAGAGTTTAAAAGCTTGAGCCCTGAAGAAGGAAGGAAAATGATAAAATCATCTAGGGTTCTGTTGCTACCGAATTGGGATATTGCTAATGCAATGGTTTTTAATTATGTCACCAAAAAATTAAATGCAGATGAGAAGGTGAAGAAAGAGATGAAAGGTGCCAAGTTCAGTGAGGATCATGTTGCATTGGTAATCTGGTCAATGAGAAAAGGATCCAGAACTAGCTCTCTTCCTAGCCTGATGATACCAGCCTGATAGGAAATTTAATTGTAACATAGAGACTTGAAGAAACTACAAGTGAAGAAGCCACAGAGCTAGGTGTTGGATTAGCCAATTTCACCCAAGCCAAAACTCAAAGGGATAAAAGAGAAAGATAGAATTACAGGATAAGTATGAAAAAAAATTAGCTACCTATAATAGAGAGGTTCAAAAGAGAACTGAACTTGAAAATAAGTTGATGCAACACCAAGGGAAATATAATAGGCCTAGGATCACTTATCCTTATCTACTAGTGGAGCCTCTTAAATCCACTCCTCTTATTGAAATTTTGGATACACCAAAGAGACCTCAGTATTACACTATAGAGGAATTTGAGAAGAAAAGAGTAAACTGTGGGCGTTGCATGTAGAGTTAGATATCCAATATGAGGATAGGTTAAGGAAAGCCAACATGTATTTAGTTAATAAGATTTATTGGCCAACATTTTACGAGCAATTAGAAAAGGTAATAAATATATGGGAGGATCTGAAAGCAAGTGATGATGCTCTAAACCCAATTATCAATAAGTGGAACAAGAGGGACAAGGATGTCACTCTTTTGTGATTTTCAGTTATTACTATGTCTTGTGAACATATAGAAGAGACTTATGAATTGACTAATGATATCTCCAATTTTGATGATAAGAGAACTGTATTGCAGAGGAGAATCATTAATTATCTTGAAAAATATAAGAGTAAAAGTTTTAGACTCTTCCCCCATGCCCTAGATAAAAAGAATAAGTTGAAGAATAAAGAGGAATGGGCCTAGGAACTAAATGACCTATTATGTATTTAGATGAATAGAGTCATAAATGAAAAGGGAAATGCATGGTGGGCAGCTACAACTAAAGAAGTTGTAAAAGTGTGATTATTTTATGATTCTTTGAGGGAAGATTATTTTGAAATTGACATAATTGGAGAATACGTAATCAAAAAACAACATGATATTCTAAATTTTAATTGGCTAGATGACACATGTTTTGACAAGTGGATGGAAGATTTTGTTTATGCAAAACAATTGGAATATGGTGAAATTGATGATGAAGATATGGAACAAGATGAAGTGCAAACAATTGACACATCAATAAAAGCAGAAGAGGACAGAGGTAAGAAACAAATTGCAATTACAAGCATAGAGGCCCAAATAGATGACTTCACAAAAGGACAACCAATGGTGACTATCAATCTGTTAGTGCAATATGACATGAATGGAGAACCTCAGGTTTAGCTCAGTTTTCAAGTACCAAGACAAGGCCCATCACATGCAGGACCAATGATCACACATTTTGAGGAAGAACAACAATAAAAAAGCTAATCATAAAATCCTTAGCAATGAAAGGTGCAAAAGAAGTGGTCCCACAAGAGAATATTCATGATGAAAGACATTCTGTTGTGCCAATTTTTTTCTTTTGTGATAGTAACATTGTAATTATCTTTATGTCTTTAGGACAGCTGTCAATATTCTCTATGCATGAAGTTTTTTGTATCTCACACTATATAAGTGAGATTCCAAGGCTAGAGAAGGGGTCCAATTTACTGTATAACTTTTAGTTCTGCTAGTCTATTTTGGTCCAGTGTCCTTGATGTCAACTCTTTAATGTATTTTCTTTGCAATTCTAAGAATACATTAATTTTTCAATATCATGGTGTCTTATTTTGAGTTGTTTTGAGTATTATCCAATGTTACATAATTTTCAAAGAAAATTAATACAAAGATGAACTATCCCCATATCTTTTCTCTCTGAATCTTGTCTCCATTTTTATGGTCTTTTTATTTTTAGATTGTATGAGCAAACCTTGTTTAGTTTAATACAACTAGGATAAGTTGTATGTTAATTCGTTATTGCTTTTGATTCAATGAATTGAGTAAGTGTTTCAATGAATGTGATCGGATTTCCAGGCAATAACAAGGATTTATGTAAGAATGAGTTTTAGGAAGAATTTCTGATGATATTGATTGTAATACAATCAATTAGGTCAAGAAATTAGATAGAATCTGAATCCCAATGGATGAGGCAATGATCAATTATTTCATTTAGCATATGAAAAGATCATAGATAGATGTCAAGCACACATCTAAAAAAATCAATATTAATTTTACTTTAAATGTATGAAGAATGCCATAGCCAGTCAGTACTTGTTTACATTTAACCTTTGAGACTTAGCTGCTATTTCCCAAAATTATTTGTAGATCTGAGAAGAATTGTGACCAATCTACTGTAAGGGATGAATATTATTATAAAATTTCATGGAAAGAATGAAATGTGAATGTAGTATCAAATTGTGAATCTTTTTTCCCTTGGGTGCACCCGCCTTGGTTTTGCAGAGCCAAAAGAGTACAAAATCTTTTATAATTTTTGTTAAAGTTGGGTCTAGATCTGAAGATTATCTAGCTGTTTATGGGAAGTAGCTAATCCTTAGGTTATTTTGATCTTAATTATCTTGGTATCAGGTATCCTTATTACTTTGTAGTGTAAAAACACCAACAGAACAAAAGACATAATTTAAATGAAATAAAATTAATAGCCTAAAAACATACACTATGATGGCCTGAATTTTCACTAAGCTTAAAAATTTTGAATTATTATAAAAATCAGGAAGAAAACATATCCTCATGTTTTGGGTTTCTTAAAGTTCTATCATTTCTCATGAAAAAATCCTAAATTGTTTTTCATACCTTATAGTTTTAACAACTCATTCATGAGTTGGTATGCAAATAATAAATAGGGATACGATAAAAATTTGGTTATAAGGTTTAATTTTCCATATCCCTAAGTTCTTTGTTTTATTTTGTATGTTATAAAGTTGTGGTCCTAAGTTCTTTAAGTTGCGAAGTCGTGAAAATGTTTTGATTGTTTTATCTCTCTATTATGTTGTTTAATTGTTTTGAGGATCATGGATTTGTGAAGCAGTCAGTGACAAGGTTATCGCGACATCATGGACAACATAGCTAATCAAAGTTAAGGTTGAAAAGTGGAGATAAGCTTAGATTTTTGGGGTCGCGGCTTGTGGTTTGCTTAGTACTTTTTAAGTTGTGAAGCTACGAATTATAACTATGGTTACCAAAACTTAAGTTATCACTACATCTTTTATGGTTAAAAATAACATGAGGTTAGGGTGGAGAAGTGGAGATAACTGATGATCACAACATCACAAGGTTAAATCATGAGTTAATTTGTATGGATGCAAAGTTGTGAAAAGGATGACAGTTAGATCTGAAGTAGTGTCCATAGCATCACGAGGTTAAAAGATGTCATGTTGCTAACCTTTGTGAAATGGTGAAATGGTTAAAGATAAAGTTTTTGCAGCATCGCGAGTATGGAGGTTGTTAAGTCATAAACCATGAAGATTTAGCAATGAGGGCCAAAAGATAGGTGTTGCTACTTTGCAAGGTTAAAAGGTATGTTAAGAAAATAAGCTACGATGAGGAGATATAAGAATTCTCACGGTCATGGTAAGATTTTAAGGTAGAGATGTTGCGATAAAGGGTTGAGTAACTGCATGATATAGATCATTGCATCATTGGGGTTAGTGAGACAAATAGTTTAACTGCTGCAAGATACTTTAATGGAGCAATAATACTTGTTTTAATAGTTAATGCTACGTCTTTGCTATGTTAAATGATAAGCTCTTAACTGTTGTGATGTTGTGGAGAAGGTTAAGGGAAGGTTTTGTTGCTTCATGGGTCTATATGGTGAACAAGAAGACATCATGGCAACATAGAGATTAGTGCATACTGCAACATTGCAAGGTTAAGTTGGTAGTTAAAAAAATTGAGTGGTGAAGCTATGAAATGGTTACAATAACCATTTTTGCACAGTCATTTCCAAAAGCGAAAAGAGTCATGAAGCCACCAAGAAGTGGAGAAAAGAAGTTAATTTCTACATCTCCAGTTTAAATTTTAAAGGTAAAAAACAAAGATTAAAGTGCATATCCAAGCTAGAAATAGATGATGAGTTGGAAGTACAAACAACGTAAATTTTGAAGACATGGCAACTTTTGAAGTACTAGAAAGATTTCATGCATGTCATTTTAATCCCATTAATGTCATGCTTTGATTTGCAGAAAAGGATACAAAGTAAAAAGAGCCTGAATTTTGTTACTAGTTGCATAGTGTTTAAAATTTCATAGCAAAGTTGAAGTTGCAGAGTGAATTCTAGTAGACAGAGTTCAGTAGTGTTGTGATAATTTGAAGCAATGGTGCAATAGGAGGGAGAGTTAATTGCACAAGCTCAAGTTGAAGAAGCTTCAATGAGTTCTTCAAAAGGGAAAAGCCCTAGCCCTTTTGCTGAAGAATGGCTGCATTTCTTACTAGGATCATCAAACCTTCAAATTGCAAATGATCATGCTTTCAGGGATCCATACAATTTATGCAGAGATGCAAAGGTGCTGAATAGAAATGGGCATGAATTATTTTGGTACTTTTACAAGAACAAGCTAGAAAAGGTTCCTATATCTAACCCTTGGAATAGGAATCTAGGCAAATTGATAGTGCCTAAGGTCTTTATTGATATTGATTTGATGAAGGAATTGATTAAATCATACAATCCTATCAACAAATCATTCCATAAGAAGGACAAAAGTATACTCTACTCGTTGGATAAGGAATCTTTTATTGAAACTTTCAACTTAGGGGAACCTATATCATTGCCAATTGACTTGAAGAAATTGGATGAGAATTTCAATAACCATAAGAATTTCTACACTAGTAGGACCATGCTAAGACACATTCCAAAGTCGAGAAAGGAACAAGCAGATATACCAAAGAAACTAGGAGATTATGTGCCTCTAGGACATTTCCAAAGATATCTTTAGAGCACATTTTTAGGTTTGAATAAGGTCTTAGGTTCATATGGGACTATGAATGCTACTAGTGAACTCTATATCATGGCATTGAATATTAAGGACCCACACACCAATGTTGGGTATGACTTTGTCCCATACATAATCAATTGCATTCATGCTAAGATTATTGCAACCTAGGAGGGAAGATTGGAGAATTTCAAATTTCATTATTACTCCCTATTGATGCATTTGATTTTGTACAAGAATGTTGGATACATTGATCAAAGCTTCATTGAAAGCATAGAAGAATTCGGAGAAAATCTGCCTGTGTAGCAATGGACAAGGGTATGGCAACGATTCTACCCTTATTCAAATGCTATTTCATTTTATAATGATTTTTTCTACCCTATTTTAAATATGTTGGGAGCTATAGTAGAAAGGGTTTCTAGAAATGTTAGGAAATTGATAAAGCCTCTAGATGCTTTGATGAAGGAAAATAGTTAGGGAATGATTGTGGAAGCATCTTTCTATTTGAAGATTACACAATCATTAGGGTTTTTAGGTGCCCTCAAACACCACATCTTCTCCCTAAGTTTTTCCCAAAGAGGTTAGGAGTTGTAGAATTCTTCTGGCAACTAATTTCAACAAATAGGGAATATTTGGGTTGAATTGTCAGAAAGGGGACATTCTTATGTAGATGCTCTAAGATTTGGTATTTCAACATTGGTAAAAATGCAATTGAAGAAACTAATGCATTTCTTATAGATTACAAATTGACTACTTCCCCTATATGAATATATGATCCATGCAATGTTGTTAGGAATGTTTTAAAGGAAATGAGGGGTTACAACTTGCCTGCAACCAAATATTTATGGAAAGAGGATGTAATTGCAAATTACCTAGATGACAATATATGTAGAGAAGGGATGATAAATTGGAGAGATATAATGAGTTTTGAAGAAGAAATGAAGAAAATTGACCCATATTTTAAGGGATTTTTATCATGAAGAGGGCTGTTGGCAAAGGTTTAATAAGTATATTAATAATTTTGATCAGATTTTAGCTCAAGTTCCAAAAGAGATAAAAAAATAGAGTCAATCTTGAATCTCCTAAATGAGATATGGTAGTAGAGGTGAGTGATGATGAAGAACAACCAGAATGCTTAGCATGGGCTCAACATAGCAAGAAGAAACAAAAATTGGTAGAGATTCCTCAAAAGGAAAGAGAGAAAGCCTTGTAAATTATGTCAAAGGAGCAACCAATATTTTGATGATGTGAGGCAAAGCTTCCTAATGGCTCAAGCTAATGAAGATGATCAAAGGGCAAAGAATTTGGATCTTCAAGCCAGGATGGTAGATGATAGAATTGTTGAGGCCAAAGAATTTATGAATGATGAAAGCTTCATAAAAAGAGAAGATTTTAAAAGCTTCTTGTTCAAGTTAAAATAAAATGAATTGCCCTTGCAATTGAAACCAGATGACTCTAATGGAAAAGTAGTAGAGATAGTCAAGAGGCTATAGAAGTATGATCCTGAGAGTGAGAAGTTGACTATTGATTATGCAAGAGAACTGATACAAAGAAGTTATATGATTGTCTTCCCAAGATGGGAAATTAGTTCCTCATTCATGTTGGATCAAATGAGGAGACAAGAAAAAAATATTTTATTTTTTAAGATTTTAATCAACAAGGTGAATTGAGAGGGTCCAATTATAGCATTGATGCTCAAACCATGGAAATATGGAGCTTGGCTCTAGAGAATGAAAAACTGACTCTCATTGAAATCAAAAAGCCCCCTAGTGGGAATGTGATCTTTTGGAATGTTCATTCCAAATTAAGCAGCGAGATTTAAGGATTGATGACTTCATCATCTTTGCTAGGTAAGAATAGAATCGATGTATTGGACAAATAATTGTATACAACATATGATAGGTATGTCAATACGAAGAGACATTTTGTAGAGGAGATGAAAAAGGCATATGTCCTAGAACAGAGGAATCTCTGGTTGGAAAAAAAAATAGGAGCATAAGAAAACATTGCTAGACATGCCACTAAATTTGAAGAAAAAGTTATGCAAACAAAGGGCTATACACTAGATACAGGCAATATACTAGGCCAATCTATGGTTACTAATGAGGAAGAATTAGAATCAAGAAAAGAAATAGAAATCTAAACTATAAAAAAATTGTTGATTCATAAGATAAATTCTTTAAAATATGCTTCACAAAATGTACGTAGTAGCTATATTGTTTTGCAGGGGGCATAATATCAATCTTCTGAGGAAACCTCATTATTATCTTCCTTATTCACAACATGGGGCCCATATACATAGTTTTTTGAAAACCTTTTACCCATGCTAACACAGAAAAATATTTTCCAAAGGGAGTAATTATCTCTGTACGAAAATTGATTCGTAGGGTAAAGGAATCAAATGATTTATTCTTAGAGAAATTATAGTTAATTTAGAATAAAATGAAAGCAATTACCACAGGGACTCCTAATTTTGTTCCCAGTATTGCTAATGAAAATGGGAATGTAAGAGACTGGTAGGAATGGTCATCTTCCTTTGATGACATTCTAAAATATGCTAGATTTATGGCATATTGTAACAATGAGGTAGATGTCATGGTAGTATATGGCATGATTGATGTTTTGTATAAGTTGGAATTAGATATGGGAAAGCTAACTCTAGAGGTTAAAGCCATCATAGATGCCAAATGGAATAAATGTCGTCAAGAATTAAGCATGATTAGAGATGCCACTTGGCCAAATGTTGAAACTATTATTGCAATTTGGGATTTCATAGCTAGCATAAAAACCTTACCATCCGGGGATAATGATTAAATAGTTGAAATCAGAAATAAAAGGTAGAAAGGACAAAATAGAGAAAATACAATGATAGTGATAGGTTGTTGAAGTTCACACATGTTCATCTTGGAGATACTTGAAGAAAAGTTGCCACCTGTCAATTCTAGAACTATTTCCCTACTTTTGTCCAAGTTCAAAGAATGATTGTAAAAAGGAAATATCAAGAATGTCTTTGTACTTTATTTTTTAATCAAATTTTGACAAGTGTCCTCCCATCTGAAGCTTGTTGCAATCCTTGTCTATAAAAGGATTTCCAAGATGGGAGTTGAGGGTCCAAGTTTTGTTTTATTTTAGTGCGTATGCTATTTAAAGTCAGTCTAGATTTTATGTCAATTATGTGTTGTCTCAATTTTTGTACTCTAAGAATATACTAGATATTGAATGACAAATTTTTCAAGTTCTGAGCTTTATTTTGAGTTTTTTATCATAAATGTATTCTTCTCAAGAAGATTAATACAAGAGGAAGTGTTGAATATATGTGTCTTTAAATTTTGTCTCCATTTTCATATGTTTGTTACTTGAGATTGAGTGAACAAAGTTCATTTCAATGTAATGCAGCTAGGATAGACCTTGTATGTCAATTCATTATTTCTTTTAATTCAAGCAATTAAGTAAAAGTTTCTATGAATTGATAGGGTTTCATAATATATGGGAGGGATATAATAAGAATGGGATTTAGGGTTAATAGCTAATAAATTTAATTGTGAGTCAATTAAGTAGATCAAGATTTATTGATATGATTTTGTGTAACAATGGATAAGACACTGGTTGAGATAAAAATTGAATTATTCCTTTAGTTGCATAATTCACACTTAAAATAAAAAACCCATATAAAAAGATAGAAACATGAGGAAAATAAGGCCTAAGAAGTATTTTCTCTTATAAATCAATTTAAATTAAATAGTAGGATAAATATTTTTGGTAAGATTGGAATTTTATTTCCTTCTACACTCATTTGAGAAATTTCAAACGCCTATATACATACCTCCTTTAACACGCTTTTTTTTTTGGCTTAATTATTTACCTAAGCATTGAGCTTAATATTAGACAACCTTCTTGTTCACGTTTTTCTTGTTAGACATAGCTTAGAGTTGAAATGGGTGAGAAATAAGGTAATACCATCATTGTAAGGGGATGGATAGGAATCTTTTTTTGAAATGTAAAAGCTAAAAGAAGTAAAATTTGCAATAAAGGAAGAGTTATCCCATAGATAAATTGGTTGATTGTATATTTTCTTGGAAAGAGACACCTTGGATTTGTCTTTAGTTGAGAGTTACCCACAACTCACATTGGTTAAGGGAAGAAATTAACAATGATGTTTTTCGACATCTTTCAAAGATGAGAAATAAAAATAATATCATATATCAAATTTGTAGCAATCAATACTTTAGGATAATTAACAATACCAAATAATAGAAGAAACTACACATGAAATCAATAACAAATAACACAAATATAATTGGAAAACATCATTGTGAGAAAAACTTGCAAAGACACCTATTTTTTCTTCAGCACAAGAATTCATACAATAGATTACTAGGGCCACCCTTAAACTTCACACACTAAGAAAAAAGTAAGCTTGGGAAAAATAAGTCAACTTTGACTATTTAACACTTTTAGTCTTAGAATGAAGCCAACCACCAAACATAATAATTCCAGCTTCACAATACTTTAGAATAATTAACAATACTGAACAATACTAAGAGTCGCCCAACCGAACATAATAATTCCAGCTTCACAATACTTTAGAATAATTAACAATACTGAACAATACTAAGAGTCGCCCAATTTATAACATTTTTCTAGTTTCATGGAATTGGTATTTTACCATACATTGGAAATGGGGTAGTTCAAAAGGACCTACGATGCCACCGTACCAGGTTATTGGATAAGTGAGCGGAACTTGGGGTACCTCTGCTTCTAATCTCAAAATATTCACCACTTTTCTCATGTTTGGTCTTGCTATCGGATGGGGATGAGAACACAACAATCCCAACATGAGCACCCTCTCCATCTCATTCGCTTCAAAATCCCCATTCAACCTCTCATCTGTTGCAGTAAAAAGCTTTCCTTGTGAATGAAGATGCCAAACTCATTCCACCACTCTCCATCCGTGGTCTTCTAAATCAGAGTCCACCACTCGCCTCCCACAAGCAATTTCCAAACACACTGCTCCAAAGCTGAACACATCCCATTCAATGTTGGGCTTGCGCGATACAACACATTTAGGTGCAATATATCTAACCGTCCTAGCTATAACAGTCGATGCACCATTTCCAAAATTACCTACAATCAGTCTTGCCAGTCCAAAATCACCAAGCTTTGCTCTGTAACCAGAATCCAACATTATATTGTTGGACTTGACGTCCCTGTGCACAACACGCTCTTTGCACTCCTCGTGAAGATAAACCAGCGCTGCAGCTATGTCGCAAACAATAACATACCTTTGACCCCAATCCAAACAAGTTCTGAAGAAAATGTACTTGTCTAAACTTTCGTTTGACAGGAATTCGTAGACAAGAAGCAATTCGCCCTTTTGATGGCAGTGGGACCAACCCAAAAGCTGCACAAGGTTACGGTGTCTCAGCTTACTGATAATGGTGACCTCTGAGATGTATTCCTTTTTTCCTTGTTTGGAGCGTTGGGAGATCCTCTTGATGGTCATAGTCTCTTTTGAGCTAGGCAACACGCCTCTGTAAACATCGCCGAAACCTCCCCTTCCGAGCTTTGCTCATGCCTGAAATTATGAGTTGTAGTGTGGAGCTCAGCATGAGAGAACTTGCGTGGTCCTTCAGCAAACTGTTTTTCCATCTCAAAGTCCTCCTCCTTAAATGTGACACCTTTTATATCTCCAATAACACAACCCCGCTAAGAGCGCAAGTCCGGCCACCGTAGAGACGCAGGCGACGGCCGGTACTAAAACATGATTGTTTTTCGTGGGAATCAGCAAATGCTGAGAATTGAAATCCCAATAGTAAATATCATGCTGGTCCATTGAATGTGCACTTATGGAGGTTGAAATGTCAACCATGATTTTCTTGGAAGAAATTTTTTGAGATCAATGTCATATGATAAAACTGGGGTTTCTGGTTTTTGTTGGCTGGTCATAAGAAATACATGAAGCATCTTTGTTGTGCCGTCGTAATGCACCCATGCCTCCACCATGTTTCTGCTACGAATATCTCTTACCAAATTACTCAACACATATACGTTTGCCTGAAGAATAAGATCATTATAGCTGAAAAAAATACGTTAGAAAGAAAAGATCTTCTGAAAGGAAACTAGAAAAAGTTATAATATAACCAGCCAAAACCAGCAAATGCAAAACAAGAGCACACCATCAATAGCAGAGATGAGATGTTTGCCATTTTGGGCAATGAACTCCTTTCTTTTCTTCTCTTATTGTAGTAACTCATCCGCTTAAGTTATATAACCTCTCTCTTGTGTCTGTGGACTAATTCCATTTACAGAAATGACATAAAACCTCAATTATCGGTGGTCTAATTAAGGCTCGTTAAATATTAAAGTTCTTCGAGCAAATCAAGCAGTGGAGTGGTCCGCCCGCTCCATATGTAATCGCTTTTAGTTATGTCCCCACCTTCTGTATCATAGTTCTCGACTTCAGATTCCTCTTTTCAACCAACTCAGACTTGTTGTATTATCTTTCGAGGTTTTGTTACCTCCCAAGCATCTTTTTATTAAGAGAGGAGCCAAAGAATTGTGTTAAAGAAATATTAATATATTATATGCTCTGTTAGGAACAATTTGAAGGCAAAGAGACACAAATACACAAATACATATATGCTGTCCACTTTATGAACTTTTGATTGACTTTTTGTATATTATTCTTTTTGCATTATTCAATAAAAATAAAAATAAAGAGACACAAATACATAAAAATAAAACTGATTTTATTGTTTTACTGCCTTGCTGAAATACATTACATAAGGCCTCTATTTATAGAGGTTTGAGAACTCTCTCTAGAATACACCAAATATTTTACACATGCTATAATATTAAATATGGAATTAAATATGAGCGGCTTAAGTTACGGCTGGAGTGGTTGATTGTCTCCTATTTATTATGGATGGCTAAGAGTGTGGGTTGGACGGTGGACTGTCTGTTGTGCAATTACTTTGGACAGTGGGTGGTTGCAAAAATTAATACCACCAACACTCCCCCTTAATTTCTATCATTAACAAATTTTCTACTAGTAATACCCAATTTCTCCCGCAGATATTCAAAGTTATTCTTTGGCAATGCCTTAGTGAAAATATCTACCAATTGATCTTTAGATTTGCAGAACTTGAGGTAGATTTCTCCATTGTTGACCAGTTCTCTAATGAAGTGGTACCTTGTATCAATATGTTTGCTCCTCTTATGAATACATGATTTTTAGATAATGCTATTGCTGATTTGTTATCACAAAGAATTGATGTTGATTCCTTCTGATGATGGTGAAGATCAAACAAAATTCGATGCATCCATACTACTTGACATGTTGTGGAAGTGGCAGCTACATATTCTGCTTCAGCTGATGAGATCATCACTATAGGTTGCTTCTTTGATACCCATGACATGGCTCCTAATCCAAAGTGAAAGATATATTCGGAAGTGCTCTTCCTATCATCAATGCTACCTAGAAAATCATTGTCAATATAACCAATCAAACCAAAAATGTTAGCTTTGGAATATAGGATTCCATATGTTGTTGTTCGTACAATATATCTCAATATCCTTTTTCCAACTTGCCAGTGGGAATTTTGGGATGACTCCATGAACCTTGAGATCAAATTGACACTATACATGATGTTTGGCCTTGTAGCTGTCATATACATTAAACTTCCAACAAGTCTTTTAAACATAGTTGGATCAACATTTGAGCCCTTCTCTTCCTTGCTAATTTTTGTTCCTATTGCAATTAGGGTTGACGTTGGATTGCAATTCATCATTTTAAATCTCTTCAAAACATCCTTTATATACTTGGATTGAAAAATGAAGATACCTTTGTCACATTGAATAACTTCAATACCTAAGAAATATCTCATCAACCCCAAATCTGTCATTTCAAATTCTTTCATCATTTCTGACTTGAACATGTCTATTGATAGATTTTCAGTGAATATCAGGTCATCAACATACAAACATACAATCAAAATTTGACCTTCCTTATTAGTCTTAACATACAACATGGGCTCATTGTTACTTCTATTGAATTGATTACTTATCATGTATGAATCAATCCTCTTATACTAAGCCCTAGGAGCTTGTTTCAAACCATAAAGTGCCTTGTTTAGTTTATATACCTTATTTTCATGCCCACAAACCTCATAACTAGGTGGTTTTTTAACATATACCTCTTCATCAAGAAAACCATTCAAAAAAGCTGATTTTACATCCATTTGATACACTTTTCAATCATTTTGTGTAGCTATTGCTAAAATAGTTCGAACTGTGTCAAGTCTAGCAACTAGAGCAAATGTTTCATTATAATCAACTCCATATTGTTGTGAAAACCCTTTAGCAACTAGTCTTGCTTTATGCTTATCAATTTCACCTTTTGCATCAAATTTAGTTTTGTAGACCCATTTGACTCCTATACATTCTTTTCCTTTAGGTAAATCCATTAATTCCCATGTGTTATTTCTTTCAATAGAGTCAATTTCTTCATCTATTGCCTTGACCCATTTATATTCTTTAATTGCTTCATCAAAATACAATGGATCACAAGAAAATAAAGCAAAATTTGAGTAAATATCTACATTCTCTTCTTCTTGATCATATATCTCTTTTAAGCTTCTTGTCTTCTTACCTTTGTAACTTGGTGTTGAGAATGTAGAATCAGATTTATCACTTACATTTGAACTTGGAGGTGAGCTCCTTGTACAAATTTCCTTGGTGGAGTATTGGGTGGAGATTGAGTCCCTTGTTCCCTAAATTCATCATCACTTTGTAATATCGGTGCTCCTCTTGTGACTTGTTTATCATTTTCATGCCATGAATCTTCTTCTTCAAATTTAACATCCTTGTTAATAATCAATTTCTTTGAAATAGGATTATACAATCTATAAGCCTTTGATTCTTCACTATAACCAATAAAGATGCATTTTTCACTTTTATCATCCAATTTCTTTCTCAATTCAAATGGCACTAATGAATAAGCAACACATCCAAAAACTCTAAAATGAGATACATTGTGCTTCTTATCATTCCATGCTTCTTGTGGAATTGTGTTCTTAACACTTTCTATAGGACTCCTGTTCAAAATGTATACAGCACATGCTACTGCTTCTACCCAAAACTCATTGGATAGATTTTTGGCCTTCAACATACTCCTTGCCATTTCCATTATGGTTTTTTTCTTCCTCTCTGCTACACCATTTTTTTGTGGTGTGTACCTTGTGGTAAACTGCTTCTTAATTCCATGAAACTTGCAAAATTCTAGAAACTCGTTAGAACTGAACTCACCACCTCTATTGGATTGCAATACTTTGATGTAGAGACCACTTTGTTTTTCAACTAAAGTTTTAAACTCCTTGAACTTTTCAAAAGCTTCACTCTTTTGTTTGAGAAAGTATCCAAGTCTTCCTGCTAAAATCATCAATAACTGTTAGGAAATATATACTTCCTCCTAAAGATGGAGTTTGCATAGGTCCACATATATCAGTGTGAACTAATTCCAATGGTGCTCTTTCTCTATATGATTCTCCTACTGGGAAGCTTTCTCTATATTGTTTTGTCAAAATACAACATTCACATGAACTTGGTGGTTTCAATATCTGAGGTAATCCTTTCACCATATTCTTCTTTTGTAACAAGCTCAAAGCATCAAAATGAAGATGACCATACCTTAAATGCCATAGCCACGACTGATCTGAGTATATTGTCTTGAAACTAACTTCTTTTCCTCCTTGAATGCAATGAATCTAGAGGGGGAACATTCGATTTTGTGTCATGTTGACCCTTGCAATTGACTTGCCACTAGGATTTCTATCCAATATTGTGCAAACATCATTATCAAAAAAAACTTTGTAACCCTTTTGTACTAGTTGACCAACACTCATGAGATTGTATTTTAATTCATGCACAAAATGCACACCAGGAATATATCTTTTTCCTCCATTTTTTGTCAAGACATTTATAACACCTTTTCCCTTTACAGAGACTTTACTATCATTTCCTAGCTTTACTTCAAATTTTATAGAATCATCCAAGCTAGCAAACAAATCTTTATTTTTAGTCATATGGTTACTACATCCACTATCTAGGCACCATATATCACTAGAACTTTCTTGAGCAACATTACAAATTATAAATAAACTTCCTGAATTGTTATCAAATACATCTGAGTAATTAGCACCATTCTTTTCAATCTTGTCTTGTTTCTTTCTACATTCACTTGCAATATGACCGAATCTCTTACAATAATGACACTGAATTCGAGATTTATCAAACCTTGATGATGGGTGTTGGAATGAACTTCTGCCACATCCTCTATTCGAACTTTGAATGGATTGATTTGTTCTTTCTTCTTGATTTGCACTTCCATGTCCATCTATGCTTCTACCTCTTCCTCTTCCTCTATAGTTTGATCTTCCTCTTCCTCTGCCAAAAGATACATGTGATCTAAAAGCATTCTCCAAAGAAGAATTTTTATTTCTATTCATTCTTGATTCATGAGATAAAAGTGAACCCATCAACTCATCAATAGAGAGTATTTTCAAATCCTTAGATTCTTCAATGGCATCAAATTTTCTAGGCAAACAACGAAGTATCTTTTCAACAACTTTTTGATCTGTCAAATCATCACCATATGATATAATCTGATTAGCCACATTCATTACTTGATTTAGAAATTGATCAACTAAGTCTGAATCCTTCATACACAAATTTTCAAAATCACGCCTTAAAGTTTACAATTTAGCAATCTTAAATTTTGATGTCCCTTGATATGTTGTTTCTAAAATATCCCATGCAATTTTAGACTTTTTAGCTGCACATACCTTAGGGAAAATTGACTCATCTAAAGATTGTTGAATTAGAAACAACGCTTTAGCATCCTTTTTCCTATTATCTTGTAATTTATCCTTTTCATCTTGTGTTAATGTAGAATCATCTTGTGGTTCAATAAAATCCTTTTCAATAAGATCCCATATGCCTTGAGAACAAAATAATGTTTTCATTTTTATAGCCCAAAATTCATAATTTTTACCAGAAAATATTGGAATTTGTGGTTGAGCTATACTACTTCCTAAAGCCATATTAATACTCACAGTTACAACTGCACCTTACAATTTTAAACTTTGCTTTACAAATCAAATCCACCAAACAAGTCTAAACCAATGACATATACCTTAAACAAACAATAATAAAATATTATTTTTTCCTTTTAACAATTTTTGCTCATTAGACTTCACTCCATGAAATCAGCTCATACCTTCATTCAAACATTAAACTGGCATCTTTTCTTCTCTCAATCTTCCTAGCCACTAATCTCCAACTTTAGAAGTTGATGATGATCTACAATAAAGAAAACATTAGAAGCTCCATTCACTGCTACATCAGTTATACATATCAACAAATAATTTTTTTCTTCCTAGGCCCAGCTCTTCATGCTCTGATACCAATTTGAAGGCAAAGAGAGACAAATACACAGAAATACCTTGTTGAAATACATTACATAAGGCCTCTATTCATAGAGGTTTGAGAACTCTCTCTACAATACACCAAACATTGTACACATGCTATAATATTAAATATGGAATTAAATATGGGCAGCTTAAGTTACGGCTGGAGCGGTTGATTGTCTCCTATTTATTATGGACGGCTAAGAGTGTGGGTTGGACGGTGGACTATCTATTGTGCAATTACTTTGGATGGTGGGTGGTTGCAGAAACTAATACCACCAACACAATTAAAATGGCAATACAGTGTCTTAAAGTAATTATAGGAAAAATTATAAATTATTTATTCATCTCCTTATACATATGTAACTATAATAATAATTATACATTTTGGCTAATTTCATGTAATGCTTTTGTAATGCCCCTCAGTACTAGAAGATTATATGCATGACCCGGCTTTATAAATGGTGCGCCTTTAAAAAAAAATGTTTTTATATTTTGTGTTTGCATATTGTGTACACTTAATTTAGTTTTTTGATTTATTGGTTTGAGTTTTTTAAATTTATGGAGCTTCTTTTTTTTAATTGACTTGAGGTTTTGAAAATGTGTCAAAATAATTTTAAGAACTAATAAGAGTTGTAGGAGAGCTTGATTCCCTACCTTATGCAATGAGTAAGTGAAGCCTTAAATGAATAAATATGAGTATTTAATGGATGATTTGAATGATAAACTATATTTGTGCAAAGATGTTTTATGTAAGAAGTATCAAAACATACATCTTGAAATGTAAAATCTTGATGATTATATTTCATTTCATCATGTATAAGGAGAATTCATATCTAAAAATGATTCTATATTTGAAAGATGATCTCAAAAGAATGAATTTGTAACTGTCATGTTGATCGTACACACATACCATCACTTTGGAAGAAAAGATCATTTCCATAAGAAATGGTGTTATGGGAATGGAGGTATCTATGCTCATCCTTCAAAGATTTATCACAAAGAAGATGCATGGACTCATCACTATCACAACTTAAATGAATATTGTTCATAAGTTAGTTAGCATGAATGACTAGTAGTCAATTCTATGAAGGATGGAAAAATGAGGAATGATAAAAATAAATCTTTCAGATATAACACATTCTTATCAATCTCTCATGTGTTTTGAGAATAGAAATAATAGATAAATGTCATCTAATAAATTATAAGAATCTAACAACATTTGAAATGTCAAACCCTCATAAGTTTACTAGCATGTAAGGGAAAATTAAAAAATTCTAACCTTTGTCCAAAACAATATAATAAAATATATATGCATAAGCACAATTAACTTAAATTAATTAATGATTCTAGTTAGGCGTGATTTATGATAAGCTATAAGATTTTTTTAATGTGAGAATGTAAGTAGAAAATTAAATAATTGGTTCAATAATTGAAACACATACCAAAAGAGAAACACATACAGTGGATCTCATGTACCTTATAATCTAGAAAAAATAATGAGAATTTGGCTTACAAGTAAGAATATCCCATTTTGATTATGTAGGGTGAGTTTGTGGATTATAAATACATAAAGAAACTACAAATCTATCTTCTAGTATGAAATTGATTCACTTTTATTTGTCATTAAACATGAAAGAGTGCTAGATCTTAGTGAATAATATGTTAATGCAAAGGGATGTGGATATATGTATAAGATACAAGAGTAATTGTATAGGAATGTTCATAAAATATAGATAAATAACATATGAATTTAATTAAACTTAGAAATTTAAATATTAGTGGGAAGTGTTTATGATTAACATTTGAAAGAAAGCTAAAACCTAATAAATAAAATGTATGGAAATAAATATCAAGTTAGATTTTTTAAAACTAAGCATATATAAATAAAATTCAATAGGGCCTCTCTATTTTTTTTTAAACATCAAAAAACAATTATTACAAAATTTACATTGTAGAGAATGTAGGATTTGAGCAAATAAGCCAATCAAATCCACAAAGCCTTTGAATCCCTGCATGCAAAAACCTATCACAGAAGAAAAAGACGAGAAGAGGCAAGGGTTTTGCTAAACAATGGAGATAGAAGAAAAGTTGCTCTCAAATGAAAAATGCATAAGAGATAATGAAAAAAGTACAATGCTTAACCTTATAAAGGTGAGATAGAAACCCTAAACTAAAAAATTAGGTTGCACATTATTAATTAATAATTAATTAATAATGCACCTAAATGAAGCTTAAGTAACTAGAGTACTAGAAACTTATATAATTAAATCAATATGATTTAATTAATAAGTATAAATGAAAAAATACTCTAATACCCCCCCTTAAGCTAAAAGCAAGGAGTAAGCTTACCTAGCAAAGAAAAGCTATCAAAGCAAAAAACAAGTGGGTCCCGGCAACAAGGCCTAATCAGGTACCCAGTACAAGGAAATCTCTATAAACTGGAGTAAAGGAGAAAACCCAGTGGGAAAAACCCCTCTCCAAAAAGAGATATAATGACTTCAAGAGACTCTCTCAAAGCCATAAGTACAATGCGTGACTTTAACCCCCCCCCCCCCCGTGAGAGAGGGTCGAGGCTCCAAAGCCCCCCCAGAATGAAAGAACCCCTGGATCAATGAACAAACCACTGTGACTCCAGTGCAGAGGAGTGAAAGGTAGTGGACACTGTAGAGGGAACCTCGAAAGCTGAGGTGTCACTGGAAGGCCGAGTTGATGCTCAAAGGAGTAGACACGAGGATCCTGAAAGGGAATCCCCAATGTAAGTGGTATGACAGGTGTGCTGACACTGTCATCAAAGAGGAGATGAATATCCTCTATAGAATCCTCAACAACTGTACCTGGTGGCTCGATGAACGGAGCTGGAGGATCAAGCAGTGCTGAAGAAGAACTCTGCTGAACAGAAAAGAGCTCAAGAGGAGATGGCAAGGCAATCAAAACAGTAGTCTCAGGAACCACATAGAGGTTCAAGAAACTTGACTGTACCACATGGTGCTCTCTTAAAGGAGGAGAGTCGTGCTCTGGAAAAGGTGGACAAAAGTGTGAAAAGGAGTAGAGACGGGTGGAAAGATCAACTTTCCGTACAGCAACAATACCTCCTATCATACTATCTCGGATGAAAACTGAATTTGGAGTGAACTCAACTGTCTTTCTGGACCCACTGTGAGAAATCTGATAAACCGAGAGAAGGTTTGCAGACAGAGATGGAACATACAATACATCATTGAATGTGCCATCCTGAATGCATACAGTGCCTTTCCCGCAGACTGTCATAACAGTGTTATTCCCAATGATAATATGGGGAATAGGAGAAGCCCCAAAAGAAGAGAAGATCTGTCGAGAAGAGGCCATATGGTGAGAAGCACCTGAATCTAGTATCCAAGGAACCTGTGAAGGGAATGTGAAAGAAGCCCGCAATGCATGACCCTTTCCAAGATCCTGTTTAGCTGTAGGATTGATAGAAGAAGACTGAAAAGCAGACCCCTGTGAGCCAGAAGAGGATGGAGAGGAAAGATTGCTCTTCTGAAGAAGAGCTTGCAAATCTGCTATCTGTTTCTCATAACCATCAAACTTCTTCTGATAACAAAGTGACTCATCATGTGTTCCCTTCTGACAATAGGAACATGTAGGTCTCTCAATCTTCTGTTTCTCCTTCTTAGAAGAAGATGGTGGGCCAATAGAGTGCTGAGAAGAGGAATCTGATAACTGCTTTGGCTTCTGTGTGCTCTGAGGTGGCTTGGCAATCAATGCCTGTGACTGTGAATTTGTAAGAGAATCCATACTAGTGAGCTTTGATTGCTCACGAGTCAACCGGTCACAAAAAATCTCGAAAGAGGGCATAACATGTCGTGCACCTAGAGCATCCATAGTGGAGTAGAAGGTAGAAGTGAAAATTTGATAAGGTCCTCGAAGCTTGGACAGTATCAGAAAGATACACTCATTATCAGATTTTGTCTTTCCTACAACCTGTAACATAGATCGAAGAGACTTGAATTTCATCAAGAAATCCTCAATGCTAGAGAATGATTCAGGAATCAAGGAGGTAATCTTTGCATCTATCTGTAGAATCCTGAATTGATTCATTGTGCCAAATAAGGTTGAAAACTTGTCCCACATAGCCCTGGGTGTGTTCAAACCATCTAGGTGAAACAGTAACCCCTCTGAAATATTCATTGCAATGAGGCCCATTGCCTCATCCATTTTATTGCGCTACATAAGAAGCTCATAAGGCCTCTATAGAACTAGCTGAGCCGCATCGAGACATGACCATAACCCCTTTGCCATAAGCAATCTAGTCATCTGTCCTTTCCAAGTATGGTAGTTGTGTGGTGTAAGGCAGGCGACATAGGAGTCCGCCATTGAGAGAAGAAGACAGAAGTAGAAGGGTCTTATTCTGAATTAAAGTACAGATAAGAAAGTGCCCCCCCCCACAATATATAATGATATCCCTCAAATACCAAAGAAAAAAACTATAGAAAGTATAAAAATTGAGAAAAGAACCTGGATTTCGAATGAAGAGAAGAGGGAAATAGAAGTCTCTACTTCAACATTAAAATTGGAAGCCCAAATGAACTCAAAATGAAACGAAACTAGTACCATTGTCTCCGTCTCTGAACCAGCTTTTTGGTGCTTCTTTTGGATTGGAAAAAGACCTCCATATGCCCAAGTTAAGGCCAAAAAACAAACTGCAGGTCCAAGAAGGGAGCTCTCTGAAAAAATACAGGCATGCAAAAAAACTTGACGGCCGTATGGCCGTCAACAGCTAGTCACCGGGAAAAAACCGGCCGTCAGATTGATGACATCATCAATCGGTTAGATGATGTCACACCGGGACTGCTGCAGGTGGCGACGCCGCTGGAGGAGGTTGTGCTCGGGCGGTAAACGGCGGTGGCACTGCTTGCAGTGGTGGCGATGGGGCGGAGGCTGCGCCGCGGGTGGTCTACCGGCTGCGACTGAGCTCCGGCCGGGCACGGGTGGCGCTCCGGTGGCTGCGGGGTGGAGCGGCCCTAAACTCTATTTTTTTTTATAAAAAAATTTTAAAAACACCTCGATCTACTGAAGGAGGTCGTACGGCCCTGCTGGGCTAAAAAATTTTGCCTCCTGGAGCAACGTTGTCCAAATCAGACAAATTTTATATGGAAATAAGGGTTTTGACGCCTTCTGAATCCATCCGTGACGTCCGTTTGGCCTCAACCTACTCCAAAAAATAGTGACCCCCCTATTTTCTCAAAAAATACCTGAAAAATTCCAGATCTGTTCTGCCAAACCCTCGTTCTCCTTTTTCTCCAAATTAGGAACAAGCTACAGTAGATTTGGCTCTGATACCATGTAGGATTTGAGCAAATAAGCCAATCAAATCCACAAAGCCTTCGAATCCCTGCATGCAAAAACCTGTCATAGAAGAAAAAGACGAAAAGAGGCAAGGGTTTTGCTAAACAATGGAGATAGAAGAAAAGTTGCTCTCAAATGAAAAATGCATAAGAGATAATGAAAAAAGTACAATGCTCAACCTTATAAAGGTGAGATAGAAACCCTAAACTAAAAAACTAGGTTGCACATTATTAATTAATAATTAATTAATAATGCACCTAAATGAAGCTTAAGTAACTAGAGTAATAGAAACTTATATAATTAAATCAATATGATTTAATTAATAAGTATAAATGAAAAAATACTCTAATAGAGAAAGCACTACACAAATAACATTTTCAACATGTTGCCATAAAAGTTAAATCTAATGGCAAGGTCCACAATGATTCCACATAAGCTTTTTTTTTAATCAAGAAATAAGAAAGAATGATCCAGAAAGCTACTTGTCATCCTATTGACCAAAGAAAAGAGAACAAACATTTATTACATCCTTATCCTCCCTTTTTCTACTTTTTTTTATTCGTAAAAATAGGATATATTCCTAGGAAATTGGCCACAGGCCAATCAAAAATAAAAATTTGAAGTGTAGTAAATGAATTTAAATATTTTGTTTCAAACCTTAGCTTTGAATCAATTTTTTCTACTATGAAGAATAGCTCGAGGAAACTGGGAACATTAGTTACCCGCCTTATATAAGGCATGGACTAACAATTCTAACTTTTACTATTTACAATTCTACCTTACTTTTAGTTTTCAATTGATTTTGAGAATATTAATATAAATTCAATTTTGTATTTTTTGAGCTCTTTTGAGTTTATATTTTAAAACAATTTAGATAAAAGTTGTTATTAATATTTGTTGCATGTCAAATTAAATATTACAAATAAAATAATTTTTTGTTGGAGATTAATATTATGCTAAATCATGAATATAAACTTGCCTGTCTATTCTTCTCTCATGACGGAATTCACATAGCAGGGAAGATCGATTGCTTCAAGACTTCTGACTTTGCCAAATGTTAGGTTATGAAGTCCAATGATCACATGACTGTTCGCTCTCCCTCAACTCCTCATATTTGTGGAGCTCTATATAATGGCTATGTGTAGTCCATGTAATGTATCAATTGATTAATACAAGTAGTTCTCTATTGGAGTGCGGATGCAGGCAAGTTTTTCCGAACCACAATAAATCTTGTGTTCATGTATTTGTCTTCTTTGTTCTATTTCTTTACTCAATTGGCACTAGAGCCAACGTAAGGCTAGAGAAGAGATTGAAGATGGTGAAGTTGATTTTATCATCAACGAATTTCTTGAGAATTTAGACGCAATAGAAAAATGAGGTTGTACCTACTAAGAGCAAAAGAATCTGCCATGTGCACTAGTGGGATGGCTGGGAAAATAAGCCTGAAGATGAACCAGAATATTTTAAGACTCTTAAATTTGAGCTTAATGCAATCCTTGAGCGTACGGGTAATGGTGATATGTGAAATAAGAAAGTTGTCATGAAAAAATTGCGGAAGCGAACAAGAGATGATAAGATTGGCAAGTCTGTAAAATGCATGGTATTCAAGTTTTGTCGAACCACAATAAATCTTGTGTTTATGTATTTGTCTTCTTTGTTCTATTTCTTTGCTCAATTGGCATCAAAGCCAACGTAAGGCTAGAGAAGAGATGGAAGATGGTGAAGTTGATTTTATCATCAACAAATTTCTTAGAAATTTAGACTCGGTAGAAAATGAGCTTGTGCCTGCTAAGAGCAAAAGAATCTGCCATGTGCACTAGTGGGATGGCTGGGAAAATAAGCTTGAAGATGACCCAAAATATTTTAAGGCTCTTAAATTTGAGCTTAATGCAATCTTTGAGTGCACGGGTAATGGTGATGCACGAAATAAGAAAGTTGTCGTGGAAGAATTGCGGAAGCGAACAAGAGAAGATAAGATTTGTGAGTCTGTAAAATACATGCTATCGGCATATTATAAAATTATTTCTCTTCTCTTTGGTTCAAACCTCAAAGATACAAATAATTTTGCATCCAAAGTTTATAGTATGCTGTAACTAGAATACTTTGAAGAGCATAAGAAGTTTCCGATAGAAGAAGATGAATACTTTAAAGAGCATGGAAAGTTTCCGGTAGAAGAAGATGAAGGGACAGAAGACATGACTGACAAGATGGAAGATACAATTGAGAAAAGAGGCTTATATATAGCAGATAAGAGGCTTATATATAGGCCAAGCAGAAAGTAACAGACAAAGGAGAAAGTAACTCGTTGAAGGGGGAGACAAGCAATTTGTGAAGCGTTTGAGATTTAATCTCTTGTAATGGACCATGGTTCACACCAAGCACAGTTAGTGACAATGGTTTACTCAACGCACTTCCTGCCACACAGTAACAAATTGTGGCGGATAAAGCCATCGATCCTAGGCGCGACTTGGTATCCTCAAATGTGGATAGTCTGCCTAATAGTCCCAAATTTGGGGGTAGCAAAGATTTCTCTTTGCACATTTTCCATCATTTGGCGTCATACCACAAACTGATTCTTCCAATGGCACAGGGGAAGGCTTTTCTAAGTCACACGGTGATCTGGACTCTGGTAATGCAAGTTACGATGGTCAAGGATTCATTGACTGTCAGTGCACCCCTAATTTTACACCAACATATATTGGTTTTGTTCTGCAACAGCCCATTAGGGGCACAAACTTGACTCCGACCACGTGCTAATGGCCAGGAGTCCCCATTTAATGTTGCCAATAAAGTGGCATGCGACATGGACAGGATAGAAACACCTGTGCAAAAGTCTTTATTAGAGGATAAATTTGCAGGAAAAAAAAACTCAGATGATAGAAGGCTTGGTACTTATAGGAAAACCTTCTATGACGCCATTGTAGACCTGACACTAGGGAACTGGGAGCTAGTGAAGTTTCCCGAGAGTGCGAATGTTGCAAAGGATGTTGCTTCTATCCGAGATTGCATGGAATATGGTATACTGGTTTGGAAGAAGCACCCATCAAAGAACAGAATAGTCCTAAGCCAACAGGATTAATGAAGAGAAGATTCGTCTTGAGCCAGAATGAAGAGCTCGACATGTATGGCGATATGACTATAGACAGAGCAAAACACTTCGGGGTTTCCAACGATTGACAGAGAACACCCATGTGTTTGCTGAAATTTTCAAACTATGCAAAGTCAGAAGAAACTCCAACAGTTGCAGCCAAGCATACGCTACCATTCTCATGTATTTTCGATGAAAATCTTGGTAAACACCGAGAGACCAGGGCTTTTGTTGACGTGAAAGGAGTTCGCGATGTTTTGGTAGAAGGCAAGATCAATAGGGTCATTAATAACATTACTACCACCAATAATATGTGCTGTCTGAGCATAAAGGAGACGGAGCCCAGAATCCAATTAAATCGACATTTGAATTGGCCTTATCAGTAGAAAGAAATTGTCAATATTTATTTCAATCACAGATTTGGGGATTCAATTCCCACGTTGTTGAAGTTTCTGCTTTTCATTAGGTTTCAATCGGATGGATTTTGGATAGAAATTACATGGTCAACATGTGGAGGAAATGGCTTATTTGCTGAGTATGGTTCCAGTAAAAGTAACCATCACACAAAAAGAAAATTGGAAATGGATGATCATAAAATTTGGTGGGAAGATTTAAAAATTAGAGAACACATAGGGCAAGGTTTTTCTTGGATTGTCAACCACGGTTCTTGGAATAGTTAAAATATGGTATTAAAATATTTTTATGGAAAAGAAATAATAGGAGAAGATATTTTTAATTCCGGTCTAACATGGAGGAGACTAATCAGGAGTGTGCTAGAGTAGAATTTAGCAATCTTGAGATTGTCTCAAGACATTGTTATTTTCTGACATTCAAAATAGGAAGCAGGGGATGCTACTGTGAATGGCTGTGCTAGTTGGATTACTCGGGGGAGATTGTTGGGTTATGAAGTCTAATGGTCACATAATTGTTCACTCTCCTTCAACTCTTCATATTCGTAGAGCTCTATATAATGGTTGTGTGCAGTCCATGTAATGTATTGAATGATAAATACAAGTAATTTTCTGTTGGAGTGTGGACATAGGCAAGTTTTGCCGAACCACGATAAATCTTGTGTTCGTATATTCGTCTTCTTTGTTTTGTTTCTTTGCTTGATTTAATATTTACACCGGGAGGAGAAGAATGAGTGGAGGGTTTGTCTGTGAGGAGCTCCAGAAAGAGGATTTTGAAGCTCCACACGTCTACCTTGGGGGATGGTGTAAATGATGTAATTTTAAGGCTCTCAGGGGCTTGGTAGGCCACCATTTTGTGGACTGAGGGAGAGATGATGAGTGGTTGGGGGGCGTAATTGCTGAGTCGCAGCTCATTGTCTGCGTCCATGAGAATGTTGGAGGATTTCAGATGGTCGTTACTGATCGGTATCCCCTTTGCACTGCATTATTTTTCTAAGTCAAAGCTGAGGAGATTCGCAAAGGGTTTGTAAGAGTCGTGTGTCACTAGTAGCGCTGAAGGAACAATGATGTCTCTCAAGAATAATGTCAAATTAGGTTGGATGAATGTTGATCTATACTAATCGGATGAACAATGTTGCATATTGGAAATCACTTTAGATATCGACGGTGTTTGACGTGAAAATGTTTTCCCACCATTGATCACATAAAATATCAATATCCAAACCAAAAAATATCACAAATCACTAAAACAATTTCGCGGAGAGTTGAAGCGACAAAACCAGATAACCAATTCTGAAGTAGCTTAGTCAAACATTTTTGAGTCATCAGTTCTAGGGAAAAAAATCATAAGTATCTAATACCTTCTATTTGTTGGATTATGGATATCTTATTACATTGATCCAAATGAAAAGATGGAGCAAGCTCGACTGCAAAATTCAGAAAGCATTCGCAAACATCAGAATGGTAAATCACATGTGTCACTGGAAAGTCATCGACAAATGCATAGGCAGCTAGCATTTTAGTATCACAGGCAGAAGAATTGGTACATGCAGGGGAAATGAATGGTCTCTACCCAGTCTTAGATTATTACAGGTGTTAATAAGTCTTCTCTGAATCATAGGTCGCGTGGATTTCAGGGTACCCATCAGGAGTTCCCCATTATGCGAAATGATAAATCTGTAATTTCAGGCCCTAGATCTTGAGTTTTTGATACACATTGTGCTCAATTTCTCTGGCAAAAGTTTAATAATAAGAGTTTTGTGGATGGATTTCAAGGGCACCGAAATAAGAATTGACATCATCTTCACCCTATTTTTGATATCTATACTGACCTTATTCATCTAATTCCTATTCGATCAGCAGATGGGAAAGATATTGGCGGTTCAAACCCAACTTCCCATCTTTTGTTACTTGGAACAATTTCATTCTGATCTAGAACCCTTCTTTTTGTCCTCTTCAAACAATGTGCCATTCTCGGAATTACATGCTAGTTCTTTTCCAAGAGTTCCAAAAGTTTAGCAAAATAAATTTAATGCAAATGCTCCATCGATATTGGCTAGTTCTCAAAATCCTCATCGACGATCGGATGGGACGTGCAATTTCCAAATGGCCTGCTTCAACCTTAAGCATCATATATGAAGGCATTGTCATTAATCTATAAGATTTGGGCTTTCATTCCTGCTTTAGAGTTATATTATTATGGGTGAAGCGACATTGGTATGGGGTTCCTGACCTGTTCTTTATTGATTATGATTCTATGTTTTTTGTTGCCATTTTTAAATTTTCGTTTGGTTGCTGGAATATGATTTTAGAATTGGCATCCGGAATTCTTGATTTGGGATTCTAGAACTTGAAATCCAGTTTTCGATTTTGGGGATTCAATTTGGGCCCGTTTGGTTCACCAAGAATTCAATATGAGAATACACATTTCCTCCGTTTGGTTGCACATTTAGGAATTGGAATTGGCAACATGTATTCAGCAAAAAGGCAAACACAAGTTTCTTTCAGTTTCAAACAGTCTTAAAGCTTCTATAACCATCAAACAGAATGCGAATTAAAGAGGCCCAGGATATCTCTGCCCATTGGTTAACAGAAAAGGCCTCACTCAACAGAAGACACGGATGCTCCCTGCACAAATATCAATATTATCATTCTTAAAATGACAATAATGCATTTTGAAGACATTTCATGATCTTTGCTCTTGATAGAATTCTAGTTGCCATAAAAAGGTACTTAATTGAAATTCTTAATTTAAAAAGTTGAGATAAAACTGTTCCTTGCATACATTACATCAATCATGTTTGAAACTCAAATCTCCAATGGCAATGAGTGCTTTTACTTATTAGCAAAGTGCATTAAAACATCCTTCAAATGAAACAAGTGGTTCAAAAAAAGTCTATAATTATGAAAATCTAAAGAAAAATCAAGGATTAACTTTGAAAAGAAAAACAATAATTAGTACCCAAGCACATTCTCGAATGCTAAGTGCACTCGCCCACTATTGGTTCACTGTAAGAAACCCAGTGCCAAACAAGGCATGCCACAAGTGGAGACGTACCCCCAACAGGGTTTATAGAAACACTCTTCATGAATTTAGTATTCATAAAATACAAAAGTTTTACACTGTTATAGGTGCTTCCTGTCCTCGTATCCTATTTCTCATTATTAACATCCCCACCAGCGTTCATCTCCCATATTCTCCCATATCTCCATCACTGTAACACATGCAATCCCAACATCCCATGCACCCAAATAATGCAAACTTCTGAAGTGGTGAGGGAAGGAACATGGTACTGGTGAATATAAAATACCTGAAAAAAACCTCTGCAACCTGCAAAAAATGAAACCCATATGAATGGAGTAGAACCCTCGTCCAAAGCAAAAAAGCACACAATCGAGACGTACCTGGTTGAGCGAGGAAATCGAGCACATTGCAACGGATACATTTGAGCAGGAGAAATGAAACAGCTGCTCGCGGATGTGAATAAAATATTGCTTTCAACAAATATCATATGCCCATTTTAATAAAAATTGGAATTAAAACAGGTTTATGACCAATTCCAGGTATTTCGATGGAAGACAAAATCTACGAAATGGGCTATAAATGAGGATACAGAATCCTATTTTTATCAAATTCTAATTCGTGTTTGGCACACCCAAACAGTGGATTGAAAAGTTATTAGAATATAGAATTCTAATTCCACCTCAAATCCACGATCCAAACGGGCCCTAATTGCTAGGGATAATGTCTATCGCACTAAGATCTGGTTTTGCAATGCTTTGGGTATTTACATCTTATTCTAGGTTCCAAATTTTAAACCAAATCAATATGTTTATTGTTTTATGCCCTTTTGGTTACAACTTCCAGGTTTGCCACTTGAATACAGGGGATTGGAATTAGTGGAATCTGTGGCTAGTAAAATTGGTGTTTTTCTTCGGCACAATTTATTTCCTTTTGAGAAGCCTCATTTACCAGTTAGGATTTGTGTCCTTCTAGATCTTTTGAAACCTTTTCCATCTACAATTACCTTTAACTCTAGATGGGGTTCATGGAAGCAGGATATTATTATTCAAGATGCTAAATCAATGGTCAGTAGAGCACATTTCTTAGGTCATTATACTAATCAATATGTTGATCCTAGTTGTTCTCAACTAGTTGCATGCAAAGACCATACTTTCTACCCCCAAAAATGTGTTTTTGTTATTCAAAATAGATCTCATGCATATGTTCTATGTTCCAATGTTACTTGTGTTAGAAGTAATAGTTCACCAATATAACTTGGGGGTGGGGTGGGAGTGATCAGTTATATAAAAATCTCAATTCAATTCTTACTTTATCAACCAAAGTAAATAGCAAACATAAATGCACACACACAAATACACTAGATATGTTGACTAGGGAAACCCTTGATCAGAGGGAAAACCCTGGTGGGAATGATGCCCATAGAATAATGTACTAATCTGAATTTTCCTTGTTAGAGGAAAGAGACTATTAGGAGTCTGTTACAATGCTTAGTACAAAGAGTCCCTATTAGGAGACTTTGAATCCCTATTAGGAGTTGAGGAAGGTAGCTAAAACCACTATCCAAATAGCTTCAGGATTAGACCAATGAACCCACTGTCCAATTGATCTTGGTGCTATTCAGTCAGAATAAACAATCTCTTTCCCTTTTCTCTATCCAATACGTTGGACCTCTTCTCCTTCAGATCATTCAAATAGATTTGGAACTCATCAATAACCCTTAAGGTCACTTACACACATAGCAGATTACTCTTCTTTCCTCCTTAGCAATTCACAAATTTTCTCTGCTTCTTGATCATCCTTGATTTTTTTTTAGAACTTGGAAAACACTTTTCCTTTATACCATACTGAATTATTAACCCTTTGAGTCAACTCCACATACTTAACATTATTTGAGTCAGCTCTGCATACTTAACATTATTTTGAGTCGGCTCCATATTTAATTAAATAAAATACACATTTAATTAACGTTGTTGGCTCTTAGTTGCTCACAAAATTTCACACATGCGGCTTCTTTACCTACACAATTGCTAATGTCATCAGTTGTTAGTATTCTTCCTCAACTTAACTATGCAACCCTTCATTCCAAACATATAGTAGTATATTGATCATACAATAGAAACTATTTCCCTAATGCTCTATTTCCTGCAGTTATCTATAAATCACTGATATCTTATGTATGATGTTGATTCACATTTTGCGTACTTGACCACATGTCAAATACATGTTGTAGTACCTCCTGTTAACTACACATAGGCAGATATGCAATGTGGTGTCCTTAATTCACAAATCTCAGTTTGTTGCTTTGTCAGTTTTACTATATTGTCATCAATGACAAACACAGTCATAATACTATCCTGCACTGCTCCCCCATAGCATCAACATTCATGCTAAAAATCTCTCGCTTTGGCATTGATGGCAACATAGATGAAAAAAATCTAGTTCCAAGAAATTCAATCAATCAAATCTTGCTTACTGCTCCCCCATAATGCAAGTTCACTTTAATGTAATCACTCTATTCTAATGTTTAGTCTCTCTCCCATTTTAATATTTTTCTTATCACTCACTCTCCCCCATTGACATCAATGTCAAAGGTAGTACAAAAATCAACCTATTAGCATGACCACAAGTCGGTCTATTTCTCTACAATTCCTTTATAAACACTACAAGTATCTAAAGATATTGTTGTATACCAATTACCTATTCCAAGAGTCCTTGACTGATTTTGATCATCATAGATACTCCCCCATTAAAGAAGCATCAGCATTCAGTCCAGTATAACAATGGTGTTATGTAGCCTAGATTGATGCACTTCTGCATCTCCTACTATGAGCTAGGTAGGGGCATAACCCCAAGCATACCTCTCAGGTATTCAAATGTATCTATCCTTTGGTAAGGCCTTTATGAAAATGTCTGCAATCTGTTCCTTGGTGCTGATGTATTCCAATCTGATTTCTTTCTCTGCAACTTTCTCTTTTAGTACATGATACTTTATTGCTATGTGCTTAGTTTTAGAGTGCAAAAAGGGTTCTTAGACATGTTGACTATACTTGTGTTATCACAATAAATGATAACAGGTTCTGTGAATGTTATCCCAATATCCTTCAACATTTGCTTCATTCATATGACTTGATTACAGTTATTTGCTGCTCCAACATACTCTGCTTCTGTAGTACTTTGAGAGGTACAATCTTGCTTCTTGTTGAGCCAAGAAACTAATCTTCCTCCAAGGAAAAATGCTCCTCCACTAGTGCTTCTGCTACCATCTCTATCTCTTGCCCAATCAGCATCTGTATAAGTGCAAAGAGTAAAGTCACTATTTCTGTCATACCAAATACCATAATCTGATGTTCATTTCAATTATCTGAATATTCTTTTTACTGTTGCATAGTGATACTCCTTAGGATCAACTGGAAATCTTGCCACAATTCCAACTACATTAGCTATGTCTGGTCTGCTATGAGTTAGATACTATAATCCACCAACCATAGATCTGTACTTCTTTTGTTCAATAGTAGGCATCTCATCTTTGCTTGATAACTTATGACCAGCTACCATAGGAGTTCTAACAAGCTTGCAATTTTCTAAACCAAATCTTTTCAATAAATCATTTAAGTACTTGGTTTGAGAAATAAAGATACCTTCTTTGTTCTGAACAATTTGTAGTCCCAAGAAAAATTTCATTTCACCTATCATGCTCATTTCAAACTCATTCTTCATGTCTTCTGAGAATTTGTTACTGGCTTCATCATTTTCACAAAAAATAATGTCATCAACAAGTACAATGATTATTAGCAAACCATCTTCTATTTCCTTCAAGTATAGGTTACTATCTGTTGTTCCTTTAGCAAATCCAAGCTTTGCTAGATATTTGTCTAACCTTGCATACCATGTTCTTGGTGCTTTCTTTAATCCATACAATGCTTTCTTTAATTTACAAACCATGCCCTTTTCTTCTATTAAAGGAAAACCCTCTAGTTGTTCAATGTAAACCTCTTCTTCAAGTTCTCCATTCAAGAATGTTGATTTGACATCCATCTAATATACCTTAAAATTCTTGTTTGCTACACATGCTAGGAACATTCTGACTGCTTCCATCCTTGCTATAGGTGCATATGTCTCTTCATAATCAATTCCTTCTTGTTGAGAGTATCCTTTGCATACAAGTCTTGCCTTGTTTCTTATTACTTCTCCCTATTCATTCATTTTATTTTTGAATACCCATTTAGTGCCAATCACATTTTTGTCCTTTAGTCTAGGAACCAATTCCCATGTGTCATTCTTGATTATCTGCTAGAGTTCTTCCTCCATTGCTTTTATCCAATGATAATCCTTGATTGCTTCATCTGCACTTCTTGGTTCTACTTGAGATATCAGGCATAGTTCTTCATTAATTCTGCTCCTTGTCATTACACCTTTTTCTTTACTTCCTATTATTTGATCAATAGGATGATTTCTTGTCAAGTTTCTATTTGGGGTAGGATTTGTTGCTTCAACTCTTATCTCAAGTACTACATTCTATTCTTCTCTCACATCTTCAATTTGCACATTATTTTGCATGTCATTGTTTGTCTTGAAAAATAACTCATTACCTCTATTAGCCATTCCAGAGTAATCATCTCCATCAAAGTTATAGTCCATTATCTTTTCCTTGGTACCAAACTTTTTGTCAGTTTTAACATTTGCACACTCTACTATGGTTTTTTTTCTATAGTTGAAACATCTGTAAGCTTTACTTTTCAATGAATAACCAAGAAACATGCCTTCATTGCTTCTTGGATCAAATTTACCAATATCAGCATCTCTTCTGATGTAACATTGGCTTCCAAATATCGTAAAGTATTTGACTAATGGTGAATAACCAAACCATAATTCATAGGGTGTTTTGTCCATACCTTTTATAATCTGAACCCTATTCAGTGTGTATACTATTGTATTGACTACTTCTCTCCAAAAGGTCTTTGGTACATCATTTTCAAATAGCATGGCTCTTGCTACTTCAGCAATTGATTTATTTCTCCTTTCAGCAATCCCATTCTGCTCAGGTGTATGGGGTGAGGATAATTGTCTCCTAATGCCATGTTCTTCACAATAGATATTGAATTCTCGAGAGGTGAATTCTCATCCTTTGTCTAATCTTGAGTCCAAATTCATTCTCAACTTTGTTCTTAAATATCTTGAATTTCTCAAATGCTTATGATTTCTCTTTAAGAAAAGCTACCCACATCATCCTAGTGAAATCATCAACAAAAATCATAAAGTACCTTTCTCCATAGAATCCTCTTCTTCTTGTAGGACCACTTAGATCTGTATGTACTAATTCCAGCTTTTGTGTAGTGTAAAACTACTTGCTAGGGAATGAGACCCTTTTCTTCTTGGCCAAAATGCATTCCTTGCAAATAGTGTTAGTGGGTTTAGAGATCTTGGGAAAATCTCTTACAACAAGTGTGTTATTGGCCTTTACAATGTTATCAAAATTAATGTGACAGAATCTTCTATGCCACAACCAACTGTTGTCAATTTTTGCAACTAAACATGTTATTTCAATGGAATTTAACTTAAATGCATTACCTCTGGTTTTTGTGCCAGTACCAATTAGTTTCCCTTCCTTGTTCTTGACAATGCATGTATCATTACCAAATTGCAGTTGATAGCCTTTGTTGTCCAACACTCAACAAGTCATGCTTCAGTCCATCAACAAAATAAACATCATCAATATATGGTTTACCATCAAGTGTTATAGATCCAGTTCCTGTAATATGATAAGCTGCATTATTCCCTACTTTGACAATTCCTCCATCATGGTTTCTGAATTTGACAAATTTTCTCATATCACTAGTCATGTGATGTGAACAACCACTATCAATGATCTAGTCTTTCTTTTCAACTTGTAAAATCAGCACACTTTCTTCCCTCATTTCTCTATCAAGATCATCCTCTTTTATGGCCACAAATCCTAATTCATCTTCACTTCTTCTTTGATTAGATTCTTCTTCATCTTCTTCTTTATTAACATATAGACAATTTCTAGGTCTTTTAGATTTGAATATACCCTTAAACTTCCTTTCTCTTTTAGTACATTTAGATGCATAATGACCATATTCATTACAAGTCCAACATTTAAAGATATTCTTACCACCTTTTCCTCTTTCCACAAGAAGAGCCACTCCTTCTTGGAAATTTTCTTCAATGGATATGTTGCTACTAGCAATGTCTCCTTGTGTTTTAGTGTTCTTTTCCAAACCAGGCTTGATGTTCAATGCACTAAATGTTGTCTCAACTTTTGCCAATTCTCCAGACTGTTTTAGATCAAATTCTATAGCTTCCAATCTACCAAGCAATGTTTCTTTGGTGAAATTAGTAGTGCAAGGTATCATCAGTTGAATCATTTGTGCTACTATCTTGATGGGTTGTGTCAAACTTTTCAAGATCTTCCATATCACTTCATCATCAGACTTCTTTCCATCATGAGATGTGATTCCTACAACAATCTCAGATATTCTCCCGACATAGCTTCTTACAGATTCATCTTCCATCATTCTAGCATCTTGAAATGTGCAATATAAATTTTGCAATCTAACTCTTTTTGCATGAGTATCTCCTTCATAATTGGCTTCTACAGTTTTCCAAATTTCATGAGATGTTTTAAGTAGTTTTACCTAACTGTACTCACTTTTAGGTAATGTTGACAATATTGCTTCTCTTTCCCTTATATTGCACATAAATACTTCTCTCTATTCTTTGATGTAGGTTTCAAGTTGATCTTCTTATGTAGGTTTTGGATGTCTTGGTCACAAGACAATACCCTAGTCCCATGCACAAGAGATGAGTCTTTATTTTATTCTTCCTATTGTCGTAGTTAGTGCCATTGAATCTAGGGCTTTCTTTTCTAAACATATTCGCCATGGATCTCCCAAAGTTGTTAAAATTTCCTTCAAGGACCTGTGGATCTGATACCAATTGTTAGAAGTAATAGTCCACCAATATAACTAAGAGGGGGGTTGAATCAGTTATATAACAATCTCAATTAAATTCTTTCTTTATCAACCAAAGTAAATAGCAAAAATAAATGCACACACACACATATACACCAAATATGTTGACTAGGGAAACCTTTGATCAGAGGGAAAACCCAGGTTGGAATGATGCCCACATAATAATGTACTAATCTAAATATTCCTTGTTAGAGGAAAGACCCTATTAGGAGTCTATTGCAATGCTTAGTGCAAAGAGTTCCTATTAGGAGACTTTGAATCCCTGTTAGGAGATTCCAACCCTATTAGGAGTTGAGGAAGGTAGCTGAAACCACTATCCAAATAGCTTTAGGATCAAACCAACGAACCCATTGTCCAATTGATCTTGGTGCTATTCAGTTAGAATAAACAATCTCTTTCCCTTTTCTTTGTCCAATATGTCGAACCTCTTCTCCTTCAGATCATTCCAATAGATATGGAACACATCAGTAACCCTTAAGGTCACTTACACACATAGCAGATTACTCTGCTTTCCTCCTTAGCAATTCATAAGTTTGCACTGCTTCTTGATCATCCTTGATTTTTTTTTAGAACTTGGAAAACACTTTTCCTTTATACCATACTGAATTATTAACCCTTTGAGTTGGCTCCACATACTTAATATTATTTGAGTCAGCACCACATACTTAACATTATTTTGAGTTGGCTCCATATTTAATTAAATGAAATACACATTTAATTAATGTTTTCGGCTATCAGTTGTTCACAAACTTTCACACATGCAACTTCCATACCTGCACACTTGCTGACATCATCAGTTGTTAGTATTCTTCCTCCAGTTAACTGCGCAACTCTTCATTCCAAACATATAGTATTATATTGATCATACAACAGAAATTGTTTCCCTAATGCTATGTTTCCTGTGGTTCTCTGTAAATCACTGATATGTTCTGTATGATGTTGATTCAAGTTTTGTGTAATTGATCACATGTCAAATACATGTTGTAGTACTTTTTGTTAACTACGCATAGGCAGATATGCAATGTGGTGTCCTTAATTCACAAATCTTAGTATGTTGCTCTGTCAATTTTGCTATGTTGTCATCAATGACAAACACAGTCATAACACTATTCTGTGCTACTCCCCCATAGCATCAGCAGTCATGCTAACAACTTGTGATCTAGATAAAGTGATATCTCATGCCCTTTTTCATTTATCCTATATTAATCTCTCTCTTCTTCATAAAAACTTTGACTACAAGCATAGCCCTCAATCTAGAGTATCTACCCCAAGATCTAATAGTTTAGTGCACACAGATTCTTCATTGTAGTTGGTTGTTCCTATGTCCAATTATAAATTGAATCTCCATAGCATTGGTTTTATTTCACTTGATTTCATTTTTCAATTTGGCACCTTCTTGAAGAAGATTATGCATTTTTTCTTGCCTCACTTTCTCATATCCAACACGAAGGTTCCTATCCAAGAGGTCCACAATATATAGGAATTTCATATCATCAGGAGATTTATGCAAATGCTAATGACTCTTTGATAGTAGAACATTCTACTCATCCTTTTCAATTGGATTCTATTGCAAATGAGCTTATTTTTAATGATCAATTGCTCTCCTTCTTGTCTAGACTAGGAGTTGTTTAAGATTCTCAAGGTCATTCCTTATCTACTAAATATGCCCAAATATTAGTGGAAGAGTGTAGTGTACCACTCCCCCCTCAATTCTTTGATGGAGATAGTATGCCTTATGATCTACCTGAGGATATTGCATTTTCTAATCTAGGTCCCCCTTTGCCTAGACTAGAGGGTTTTAAAGATGCTTCAGATTTTGTTGTGGCAGTTACAAAGTTACCTACTTCAAAATATGGTTTTGGTCAAACTAGGACCAATTTTGTAGATCCACCTTCTACCAATGCTAGTTTTAATTTCTCCTATAAACTATTTGTGTTGCAAACTCCTCTTTCACCGATCATGAGTAAAAAATATTCTAAACCTAGGGGTAGGCCATCAAAAGCTTCAAAAGCTAAACAAGAGGTTGATGCAAGAATCCAATCAACATTGTATAGTAATTTTCCTACTTCTAAACGATTGACAAAGAGAGTCAAGATATCTCCTTGTAAAGTATGAAAATCCTTTCATGGAATGTCAAGGTCATTAATGCCCCTAACAAGTTAATGCAAGTAAGAGGTGTAAACTTCAAGGATGTCCTACTATACTTTCCTAATACCAACTCAAGACTAGGGTAGAGGTGAAATTGTCTTTTCCACACACCAACTTCACCCTCTCAAACTCATTCTATCTTCCGAGTAGTCTAAAACCTTCCACAAGGCACAAATCCTCACCCACACCTCACTTCCCCTACATCCTGCAGGATCTTAAGCTTCCATGCACCCTAATACATCCTTCTCTACTATTTACCAAGATTTTTGACCAACTGACAAGTTTAGGGCTTCTTCATACACCAAACACACAAGTTACACTAGGAGGCCTAATAGGGGCTCAATCCTGGTAGCCCTATTTCTCCCACACTAGAACAAAACTTCATAAACTTACAAAAAACTTCCCAAAAAAAATTTAGAATCCATTATATCACCAAATACCATATCTAAATCCTTAAGATGGGTTATGGGTCTCAACTCTTAATCCATTTTCTCTCGAGCCCTAGTTTCTAGGCTTTAAGGCTTAAATACATAGTTTAGCATTTGATGCTTCCAATATCAAAACATGTGATGGATTTTATCCTTCCATCTGCATTTACATCATTCCCCATGGCTATCCACCGAAACTCCAATCTCCAAACCCATTTCTCTATCTTTTGTGATGTATTCTCAGCCCATCAGCACGTGAATTCGCAATACTGCCATACTCAAATAGTGTTAAGGTATCACAGTCTAATGAAGGAAGACAAAGAACACACCATGAATGTTTTCCATGACCTAAGACCTTTATATTCATCAAACACTGTAGAACAAGATTTTAGTATGCAAAGAACATTAACAATAAGAGAAACATTCACAAACTAAAACTAAATTCACATATATGCTTAGACAAAGAAAGCAAACAAGAAATACAAACCTCAAAAGAGAAAACACTCCATGCTTCCTTGATTTTGTAGATGTGTCCTTTGATGTGGATGTATACTCAATTTCTTGCCCAATTGCTTCAATGGTGGAGATGGGAAATGGCAAATTGGTAGCCTTGTGAGCTCTCAATTTGGCATTATAAGGTTAAGATTAATGGCTTTGGTTCTCAAAATAGCATGGTAACTTTAGCTCAAGGATTTTTTTTGAAATGGCTTGGGATGGGATTCAATTTATAGGCCAAGAGGTAGAGGGATGAAGGGCTTAGATGCAAGGATGGGGAGATGGTTAAGGAGGGCTAAGATGCACTCAAAGGGGAGCACATGGATTGTTCTTGTTTAGCACCAATGGGAAGGTGACACTTGTCACAAGGAGGATGAGTGTGAGAGGGTAGGGTAAAGGGTTGGTTAAAGGCATGATGAGTGGGGTTGATTATGTAAGAGAGATGTAAGAGGAATGAGTGTGGAAGAGGGAAGAGTGTGGAAGATGGATGTAAGAGTCATGAGTGGGCTTGTAAGAGTCTTTTATGGTTTGTAAGAGCACTCATGACTTGGTGGTTGGGATTTTTGAGGGGAGACTTTGGTTTGGTTTAGGAAAGTCTTAAACTTGTTTAGGGAATGTGACAACATTAGGGGGTGGATTAGGCTTGGGTTTAGGATTAGATTAGGGATGTTAGAGATGTGCAAGTGGATGGCATTAATGAGAGTGGGTGAGTTAGTGGCTAAGCTTGGTTAGTATGGGTGGATGGGGTGGATTAGGCTAAATGGAGGATTAGGGATAGGTTAGGGGTTTTTGGATTTGAGGATTTTATTTATCAAAATGATTTATTTAATAAATGGGGATTTTTGGAATTAGATAGAAGAATAGGATTTAATTGATAAATAATAGGTTTATTTGATTTATCAATTAGGACTATAGATGATTAATTAAATTAATCAGCTAGGGATGGCAAAGGATTAATTAAATAAGAATTTAATTAATGATGCCTTTAGAGATGGCTAAATTAGATTACCAAAGCGGTGTAATCAAATTTAGGTGTCTACAAACACTAGATGTTTTCACCATGGAGATCAAAGGAAATACATTATTTTCATACAAACCCTTAACACAGTCTAGGGTAAACAACAAATCAAAAAAAAATTGAAACTAACAATACTTTTCTTTTATTCGAATGAGTAAGTTATTTCCTTCATAAAAACACCAAGTTACAACTTTCTAAATATGAAACTAAACACTTACTATCACCATGCAACCAAATTTAGAAAGATGCTTGCTAACTGTGCATATTTTTCTTTCAACAAATGTGTATATTTTCATTCCAAATCCGTACATAGCATACCAACCTCTTCTAGGTGAAAGATAAACAATTTATCTATCCTCCCCTTTGACCTAACAACTTTATCTACTCATGTTCATTCCAAATGGAGCTCTAACTATTGGACTTCTAGATTTTCACAAGAAAAGTTACCAAAAAATTGCATGACAACTTTTATTGAATTTTTTGTAATTTTACAATATTTACATAATCTTAACACAAAAACTTCACAATACCTACCAACCTACACTAAAACATTTCAAAGGATTACGAAACTTGGAAATGATGATTTTTGGTCAACTCCCAATGTTTGACCAATCATTGACCACCCTTTGACTTTTCTTATAACCCTATTACACATGAAACTAGGTTGCCTAAATGCATAATAAGAATGCCTAAACTATCTTGTGTCATCTTGGGCACTTATTTACTTTCAATATTCTCCTCCTTGGTGTTTGACCACCTTATTTAGGACCTAGGGCCCCTACACCACAAGTGTAATAAGATCAAGCAGTGTCTTGATTCTATTCAAAGTAATGTAGTCTTGTTTCAAGAAACTAAGTTTTCAATAGATAATTTCTAGAAATCTAATGGTTATTGAGCATCATGGAATTCCTCACATGCCCCTAGCTTGGGTGCTTCTGGTGAAATTGCTATATTATGGAATCCTAAGACTGTAAAGGCTCAACATCTTCAACAGTGAACTAATTGGAAAATACTATCTATCTAACATTTCGAACTTTCATTCCTATTTATTAATGTTTATGGCCCTACCTGTATAATAGATAGATAACAAATTTGGATCACACTTACAGGTTTAATTCAACATTTAATAGGTGCAAAGTTTATTATCGTTGGTGAATTTAATGTCATTCTGCATCCCAAAAATAATATTGGAGGTATTATTCCCCCTCCTAGAGCTACCCATGACTTTAATGAGTTCATTGATAATAATGCTATATTTGATGTTCATCCATAAGCTCGATCTTTCACTTGGACCAATAGAAGAGTTGGGTTCCACCGGATTGTGATTAGATTGGATAGATTTCTATGTTCACAATGATCAAAATTGGAGAATTATACTATCCTATTAGATATACAACCATATTCTCAATTTCTTCATTTTCCTATTCAACTTTTAGTTCTTCCATCAAATTCCCCTCTCACTAGTTTTTTGAGGCCATTCTTCAATTTTGAAAGTGTCTGGTATCATCATCCCCATTTTGATGACCTTTTCAAATAATGGTGGAAGGATGCCCCATTAGAACCTAAAACTAAAATTTTTAAGTTTCATTAGAAAATGCAGTACGTCAAAGGGATTATTAAAATCTAGAATAAACATGTTTTTAATAACATTTTTGAGGAAAACAACGTAGTAGAAGGAAAGCTAACTGAGATTAATCTACATATTTTACTCTGTGGTTTAAATTTTGATACACATGCAAGGCAACATACATTACAAGAGGAGTGGTCTAAATTATGTAAGTGAGAAGAAGAGTATTAGATATAGAAGTCCAGAGAGATATAGCTTCAATAAAAGGATCAGAATACTATATTTTTCCACTCATTTTCCAAACAGAAAAAGGTTAACAACACTATTTTTACAACTTATGACCATTTAGGAAATTTATTTTTTGATGCTAAGGGTACCTAAGATGAGAGTGTGTAGTTTTTCTCTAATCTCATTTCCCCTCTACATCAAGAGCCTCCCCCTTCTCACCTTGTGCATGAGTTGTTGGATTCCATCCCCCCAATGATTACACAACATGACAACTTGATTCTAATGGCCCCTTCAACTATTTTTGAGATACACCTTGTGGTTTTTTTCTATGCCTCTAGATAAGGCGCCAGGTCCCGACGGGTTCATAACACTATTTTTCAAAAAAATTAGGGATGTCATCTATTTTGAGTTACTTGAGGTGCTTGAGGAATCTAAAAAAAATGTTTCCATTCTGAAGAACTTTAATACCGCAAACATTTCCCTCATCCCAAAGGCCAATGACCCTTATTCTTATGCTAACTTTCAACCTATTTATTTGTGTAATACCATCTATAAAATTATTACAAAGGCTATTTATTTGTGAATTAAGTCCATTATCCCAAAGATTATTTTAGTGGAACAAGGGGGTTTTGTTCCTGGTCGAGAAACTATTGAGGGAGCCATAATAGCCCATGAAACTCTTCACACATCAAAGAACATAATGTTGTTGCCTTTGTTGTTGAATTAGATATGATGAAGGAATATGATAAACTTAATTGCTCTTTCCTCATCTTAGTCCTTTGTCAATTTGGTTTCTCCCTTAGGTGGTGTAAATAGATTAAAGCTTTCAACTCAGGTGCAGACTTTTCTGCTCTCATTAATTTTCCCAAGGAATTCATCAAGGTGATCCTCTTTCTCCAATCATTTTTATCATTATGGCGGAAGCCTTTAGAAAACTTATTAATTTTTTTAATAAAAAGGGTATATTGAAAGGTATTAACATAGTTGGTACATCCTTATCCATAACTCACCTCTTTTTGGTGATGATAGCTTACTCTTTTGTTCATCTTCATATCAAAAAGCACAAAATGTGAAGAAAACCATTGATTTATATATGCAAGTTTAAGGAAATTTATTAATGTAGATCAATGAAAAATTATGTCTTTAATACTTCTCAGTTGGTTTCTCAAATGATAGTCCAATTGCTTGGTTTCCCCCTTGACCGGTTGCCTTCTACTTATCTTGGTGTTCCCTTTTTCATGGGTTCAAATAAATCTTCTTATTGAAAATATGTTATTGATCATATCAAAAATAGAATTAGTGCATGGAAGGTTTGTTGGTTATCTCTCTTGGGTAGAATTTCTCTTATTAAAATTGTTCTCTTAGCCATTCCTAATTATTATTTCTCTATTTTTCAATCTCCTAAAGACATCATTTCTCAAATTGAAACTTTAATCTGCTCATTTCTTTGGTCAAAAAATTTAAATGAATAGAAGAAAATACCCCTTATTTCTATTTTTTTTCATGTCAGCATCTTTGAAAATTAGAGGTTCAGACTTCACAACATTATTAATAGAGATAGTGTTTTTGGTGCTAAATTAGTTTGGTAGATACATGACAAACCCTTTCCAAATAGTGTCAAATTTTACAAGAGAAATATTTGGATAACATGGAATCCTCTAGGATTTGTATTTCCTTGGCTCTGCCAAAGGACTCTTCCATTTAGAATTTCATGATGGCCTCTAGGGAAGTTATTACTTCATTCATATCCTTCGAAGTGCATAATGGGGAAAGTGTCAACTTTTGGTTCAATTCTTGGAATGGATTCTCCCCCCCTCCCCCCTTTCATTTGTTGACTCTTTAAAAGACTTTTCAAATATAGTGATGCAAGCTTTGGGAATGTCTTTCTCTAATTATATCTCAGCTATACATAGATTTATAGGATTGGTTATTTGGAAAGATCCATCAACTCTCCCTTTATCTCATAATTAGGTTGATTCTTTGAAACAAAAATTAGTTTTAAAAAAAAGTATTTATGTCTAATGAACTAGATTGCCTCTTTTAGGCTCTAGCCAAAGATGGTAAATGCTTTGTTAAGAAAGGATACTTATCCCTTCAAAAAAATTTACATAACCAAACCACATATATTGTGATCATCTACACATATTAAAATCTCTATAAATCCCTTTAATGATGTACTTTTTTGCCAAGATGTAGAAACAATAGATCACCTCCTCTTCAATTTCCCTTTTGCCCAAGATTGTTGGCATTTTGTTCTTTGTAAGCTTAAGTTTTTTATGCCACTACCTAATTCCTTGTGGTATCTCTTTTAGGCATGGCCAATTCTACACACCAAATCAATTTTTTCATTTCTTTGGAAGTGTATCCCTGCCTCTATAGTCTAGGCCATTTGGTGGGTGAAAAATAAGAGAATTTTTAGAAAATTTTCATTTTCAATCTCCCAAGTTTTGAAAGGATTGGAAAGATCAATTATCGAGCTTGTTAATGCTAAAATATGTAAGTACAAGGGTAATCATGTTTTTTCTTCCTAGGATAACTATGTTGTTCAACATTGGAAAGGCTTTGTATTTCCTCATCTACCAGCTCCATTATGCCCATCCAAGGTACCTTTGGTCCAAGCACAATTTAAGTGGATTTCCCCAAGTAAGGGTTATTATAAACTCAATTTTGATGAGCCTTCTAGGGGGAATCCAAGTAAATCTAGCTATGGTATATTCATTAGAGATTTTAAAGGTCAAGTGATTACAACTAAATCTTCTCCTCTCACTCTAGGTACCAATAACATAGTTGAAGCCTTGGCCTTTCTCTTTGGTTTGGAACTTGCAAAATCACTATCTATATCTAGGTTGTTTATGGAAGGGGACTCGACCATTATTATTAATGTGTGTATTAAACTTCATGTGTATAATTGGTCCATTTAGTATATAATGCATCAAGTCTGGTACCTTCTTGATTCAATCTTTGAATGTTACATTATGCGTACTTATAAAGAGGGAAATCTTTTAGCTAACTGTCTGGCCAATCTGGGTAATAATGGGGTTATTATTAATCCTTAATGGTCTCTAATCAATCCTCTTGGCTTCCCTGATCTAGTTAATATTATCACAAAAGAACATCTTTAGAAAATTTCAAGCTTCGGACTTCATTTTGGCTCCTCATTATGCTTATTTTAGCGATTGCTAGCATCAAAGGATTTCATAGAAAAATTGTTTAGATTTATCTCTGGTTTTTTTTTTTTTTTTAATGGACCTCACTTGTTCTTTTGAGATTTCATATACATTTCAAGGATGTGGTGGGTGTATACCTACATTACATGGCCTTCTCTCTATCATCATGATCCTATTATTATATTGCAAATGAAGAACACTGATGGTGATTTTTGGGCTCCACTTTTTGGCCTTTACTCTCTCACCAATTCCTGACTAATTTTACTTTTGTCTTCATCTGAGCTCTGGAATTTTGAGCAATCATTATGTACTCTGTTTTAATCTTTCATTTTTCTATGGGTTGGGTTATAGGCATGGTTTTGGGATCTTTTTATCAGCTCTCTCCTCTTGGAGCATTGATGTAAGGGTTTTTGGGATTTAGATTTTGGGCTCAAAATGTTTAATACACTCTCAAAATCTAGTATTTCTTCTTCTGTATTCTTTTTTTGTATTACGCAATGACCAAAATTTTTCTTCACTGGTTCTTTTCTCTGGGAGCCATTTTTGAACAAATTTTTATTATTAATATATATATATATATATATAAAGATTCACCAAGAATCTTCTTTATGCTAAATCATACTACAAACAAGTTAAGTTAGAGAAAATTCATGAGTTGGGATTTTTTATTTTTTATTAGAGAAAAATGGTTTTATAGGGATCCAAAATCCAAGTTTTACAACCTAAAATAAGAGTAAACCATATGTAAACTAGATAAGATTTGAACACTTAACAAAATCCCAAAAATAGGGGAGAATTAAAACTCCCAAAAAACCTACAGGCCCATGGCCAAGTTTGTGAAGCTTACAACAAAAAATCCTAAACAATTTTTAAGCACTTGGCAAGATATTGATTCTACCTAATTTTATGAGAATTAATATCTTTGACCTTTACAATGGGATATGTGCAAGGTCATGGTCAACTAAAATATGCCCTTAAGTGGCAATTAAAAATTAAAAAATCAAGGTTATGTCAACTTTGTTGAAAATATTATTATAGGCTAAGTTACTAGAAGGGGAGGGGTGAATCAATAACATATAAAACTTGATCTTAATTAATTAATCCTTTATATGAATTCTAATCTAACTATTGGAATTCTTTAGAATAACTGAGAGGGGGGGTGAATCAATTATTCACGATCCAATAATGTCCAATCAAACTTTCTAATAAAACAGAGGTAAATCAGAAGTGCTATCCTTTTTACTTTCTTATCATGCATGCAATTAAACATTAAACAATCATGAAAAGTAATCATGCATCACCAAATAACACAAAGGATTTTGGTAACCTAGAAACCCTCCAAGAATAAGAAGGTAAAACTGGGGTGGGGATGACACCTACAAAATAACTACGCAATTGATTTTAACCACTTCTGATGGTTTTCCCTATTAAAGGCTTTACAGACTATCAGATGTGACCCTATTAGGAGTGTGCCCGGTTAGAGGACTTAAGAACATTCAACTTAGAATGCCACCCTGTTAAAGGATTTACATAGAGTTGTTAGGCTCACCCAAGTCCATGGGATTTACAGTTACCTTCTCAAAAGAATCTTTTATCCCTCTCTAAGGATCTCCTATCCTCCTCCTAAGGATCTCCTATCCTTCTCCTGAGGATCTCTTTATCCTTCTCCTGAGGATCTTCTATCCTTTTCTTGAGGCTTATCCACCTAGCTATTAAGCTAACCTAGCAATGTAGGATTTCAATGTCTAATACAATGGTAAGAGAGTATTAGAAAGGTTTTGACCTAATAAAGATTGCAACCCTAACCTTGCAAATTTTAGATCACTCTTTAGTTCATTTCTTTGCTTGGCTTTTATCCCTTGCAGTGTTGACAGCTTCTTCACCCTTCAAGATATGTCTCCTTGAGTTCTTTCACTCGTAATGCCAATGCACTCTTATGGTCACTTGATCAACTCAGAGTCTTGATGCTCTATTCTTACTTTTCATTGTATCCTCTTCTTAACACTTGATACTAGCCTTCTCTTGGCTTCTTTGCATGACCACACTTATGACCAACTCCCTCTCACGCTCTTGATCTCTGACCTATAACTCCTTATATAGAAGTTCTATTCTTTATTTCCCGCTCAAATCTTTATTTGATCTAAGAAAACGATATTGTTTTCCCTCCAAGTTGTTTCTTCTAGAAACTTCATGATAAATCCATTAGCACTCACCTTGAATTGGTTTGCATGGTTCACATGAAATTCTGTGACATCTACTCATCATCCTTATCATCCAACTAATTCACAAATTTCAATATAACAAACTTATCATTACTGATATGGCGAATCTTTGACTTAACAAATAATGCAGGAACTTGGCATCATTGGTTTACTGATGCTTGGCACCTTCTATGTTACTCGGCTCCTACTCTATTTACTAATGTTTGACACCTGAAGAAATTTGCTCGACATCCATTACCCTATTTTTTTTTTATACTCAGCACCTGAAGGATTCTATGTTACTCAGCACCTGACTAATCACTCAACTCACACTAAGTTGAACTTGCTCGGCTTCAACTAAGAATTTGCTCGGCTCTAACTAGCTTGCTCGACTCTCTCCAATGAACTTAGTTAGGCTTTACAAATGACTTAGTTAAACCTTACATCTTTGATGTGTACCAATGTGTCCATCCTCTTAGAGTATTTCATCAATACACTATTTCATCAATGGTTTAGTTTATCCTTATACTTCATTACAACATCATAACTTCAACCTTTCTCTAGGTGCTCTAGTTACATCTTATTGATTGCCTCCTCTTTGTCAATCAACCAATTGATAGTATTTAGATCACTTAGGTAATTGTCATTCTTGCAAGTATCAAGTTTGACATCAATGACAAAACAATGATTGAAAACATTCTTTACCAGTTCCATTATTCTTCATTCATGATCCTTTCAATCATTTCCAACAATCTACCTCTTTGGAATTGATGGCAAACCAAACTAATCAATTGATTGAGTTGATCAACTTAGTTACCACCAAAATTAGATACCAAATAGAAAACTTATTGTCATTATATCTCTTCCTCTTTGTATCATGTCTCCCTCTTGACTGTTGCATCCTTACTACTAATCTCATACATCTCCATATACATCATTACATCTCTTCCTCTTTGTATCATGTCTCCCTCTTAACTGTTGCATCCTTACTACTGATCTCATACATCTCCATATCTTTACCTTTCATTGATCAATTTCTCATAAATCTCCCTCTTTGACATAAATGCCAAAGATATAGCATCTTCAACATGCTGAATATAAGCTTTGCATCTTCATGTTTTCTCCCTCTGTCACCATGCTTGTGATTGATCTGGAATTTTTGTTCCTATTGTCATCCTCTGCATCATTCTTCTGATATTTCAATGATCTACTCCTATTGATGCAAGGCAGCTTCTTTATTGCTTTAAACTGCTTGAGTTAGGGGCATTACCCCCAACTTGCCTCTAAGATATTCATAAGTATCCTTGGGCAATGGTTTGGTGAAGATATCTATAGTTTGTTCATTTGTGTGAATGTACTCCATCTTCACTTGTTTGTCTTCCACCAATTCTCTTACATAGTGATACTTGATTGCAATATGCTTGGTTTTTGCATGCATTACTGGATTCTTGGATATGTTTATAGCACTTGTATTATCACAATACAGTATCACAGGTTTGGTTACCTCTTCTTTCATTCCTTTCAATAGATGTTTAAGCCATACAATGTTTATGCAATTGACTGTTGCTGCCACATATTTTGCTTCTGCAGTGGACTGAGATGTGCATGTTTGTTTCTTGCTAGTCCAAGTAACTAGCCTTTTACCTAGGAATAATGCTCCTCCACTTGTGTTTTTCCTGTCATCAATATTGCCTCCCCAATCTGCGTCTGTGTATGCATTGAGCTCAAAATTTTCATTCTTTTTGTAATAGAGGCCAAAATCATCAGTTACTTTGAGATACCTCATTATCCTTTTTACTACCATGAGATGATTTTCTTTAGGATTAGCAAAGAATCTAGCCACTGTTCCAAATGTTAGTGCTATGTCTGGTCTGCTATGTACAACATATTGTAGTTTTCCAATCATGGATCTATACATTGTTTGATTGACTTCAGCTAATTTACCATTTTTAGATAGCTTATGTCCTATTGCCATTGGTGTGTTGACTGGTTTGGAGTCTTCCAATCCAAACGTCCGGAGTATCTCTTTGATGTACTTTGATTGTGTCACAAATATACCATGTTTTAGTTGATGTACTTGCAATCCAACAAAAAAACTTTATTTCTCCAAACATAGACCATTCAAACTCGTGTTTCATTTTGTCAGCAAAACTTTTGCAAAGTGCTTCCTTTCCTCCAAAAACTATGTCATTCACAAAGATTTCATATACAAGGATATCCTTACCTTCTTCTGATTTGATGTACATGTTGTTGTTATCATCAGTTCTTTCAAATCCTATTTGCACTAGATACTTGTGAAGTCTCTCATACCAAGCTCTAGGGGCTTGCTTTAATCCATATAGAGCCTTATGTAATTTTCATACCTTGTTTTTTTTCTTTTCATCAACAAAACCTTCTGGTTTCTCTATGTAGACTTCCTCTTCAAGTATACCATTTAGAAATGGGGATTTTACATCCACTTGATAGACTTTAAATCCTTTGAAGGTTGCATATGCCAGTAAGGTCCTTACTCCTTCCATTCTGGCAACTAGAGCAAAAGTTTCTCCATAGTCTAGTCCTTTTTCTTGTGCATACCCTTTACAGACTAGTCTTGTATTCTTCCTTGTGATTTCACCATTCTCATCTAACTTGTTTCTAAACACCCACTTGGTTCCAATTACATTCTTGTCAACTGGTCTTGAGACTAAGGTCCATGTCTTATTCCTTTCAATTTGTTCTATTTCTTCTTTCATAGCATTGCTCCAGTCATCATCTTTTATAGCTTCACTTACTATTTTTGGTTCCATTTTGCTAAGCAGACATGTCTCACTTCTGAGTCTGTTCCTTGTCATTAGTCTTGCCTCTTTGTTTCTAATAATTTGTTCTACAGGATGATTTATTCTTACATACTTTGCCAATACTGGTTCTTTCCTTGTTTGCATGTTGTCTCTTTCAGAATTTGAATCCTCATGCATATTTTCATCAGGTATTTTTTCATTTCCTTCATGTTGGTTGTTCTCAGAATCTGAATGAACATTCTCTATATTCTACAGCTCAACTTTTGAATGTGTCTGTTGCTCGGCATTCACTATCTATGATTCGGTAGATGTTGGATTTTGTTGTTGATTGTCATTCTGAGTTGCAACTTTGCCATTATTAGGTATACCTTCATAAAAGTATACAAAAGTCTTGTATTCTTCTGCTTTCTTGGTGTTCTCAACACTTTGAACTGCTGCAAGCTCATCAAATTTCACATTTGTTCTTTCTACTACTTTGTTAGTATTAACATTCAAGCACTTATAAGCTTTGCTTCTAGTAGAATAACCAAGAAACGTTCCTGCCTCACTCTTTGTGTCAAACTTTCCATTACTATACTTTATATATATAGCATTTGCATCCAAATATTTTGTAATGTTTTACATTAGGAGAATGCCCATACCATAATTCAAAAGGTGTTGCATTTGTACCTTTCTTGACTTGAACTCTATTGAGTGTGTAGACTGCAGTACTTACAGCTTCTCTCTAGTACTTGAGTGCAATATTTTTCTCCATCATTAAGGTCCTAGCACAGTCAATGATTGATCTATTCCTTCTTTTTGCTATACCATTATGAGGTGGAGTCCTAGGTGTTGATGTTTGTCTTTTGATTCATCTTTCATTGTAGAATTCTTCAAATTCTCTTGATGTAAATTCACCTCCTCTTTCAAATCTAAGACATTTTAGACTCTTCTCAGTCTCTTTCTCAACTCTGGCCAAGTACCATTTGAACATTTGGAATGCATCTGATTTTTGTTTTAGGAACATGACTGTCATCATCCTTGAATAGTCATCTGCAAATAGCATTATGTATCTGTCACCTTTGTAGCTTTGTACTTCAATAGGACCACACAAGTTAGTATTAACTAGCTCTAATACTTCATTAGAAGTATAAGCTTTGCTTTTGAAGGTTGACTTGGTCATCTTCCCTAGTTGGCATTGTTTGCAGATGGTGTTATCAAGCTTTTTCAACTTTGGTAGACCTCTGACTTTCTTCATTTTGCTAATGTTTATTCGATTGTCAAAATTTACATGACATAGCCTCTTGTACCATAACCATACATCATCAATTTGAACACTGAGACAAGAAGCATCTTCCATGTCTAGGTAGAACAAATTACTTCTAGTCTGGTCACCTTTTCCTATTAGACTTCCTTGAGAATCATAAATCTTAGCAACTCATTTTTCAAATTCAACCTTGCATCCTATGTTGCCTAACTATGAGACACTTAGCAAGTTATAATTTAGGCCTTCAACATAGTATGCATTATCACATGATATCTTTTCAATAAGCTTGATACTACCTTTCCCTTTTATCTGACATGGTGCATTGTTACCAAATCTAACACTGTTTTCTTCATATTGAGTAAAGGAAATGAACTTACTTTTATCTTCAGTCATGTGATGTGAGCATCCGCTGCCTATGATCCATTTGTTATTCTTGTTCATGTAGGTTACCAGGGCAGTTGCTTCATCTTCATCTGATTCATCTTTCATAGCCACATAGACTACTTCATCATCATTCTCGTCAGAGTCTTCTTCAACAATGTAGCATCTTTTTCCTTTTCCTTTGTAGTCCTTATTGTCCTCTTTCTTGTTCTTGAAGTTGCCTCCATCCTTGTAATTTTTCTTTTGTGTGCATCTGGCTACAATCTGACCAACTTCATTACAATTGAAACAAATGATTGGCAACTTACCTTTGAATTTTCCTCTTCCTCTGTGAAATCTTCTTGCTAGTAATGCCTCCAATTGATCTACATCATCTTCATCAGTGTTTCTGTCACTAGATACATACTTTCCTTTTCCACTCTTTTTCTTTGTTTGCACCTCCCTTTTGTCTTTTATTGTCATCTTGGCTTTGAATGCAGATTCAAAGTTTTCTGGTTTGTAGTTGTCAAATTTGGATAGCTCAAAGGCAGTGAGTCTTCTGATTATTCCTTCAAATGAAAATGTGTTGCTTGGTACACACCTTAGCTCTTGGATGGCTGATACTCTTATAGCATAGATAGGAAGCAAAGTTCTCAAGTATTTGTTACATATTGTTTCTTCTGCTAACTCTCCTCCTCTACTTCTTATGGCACTTACCACTTCCTTCATCATTGCACCATATTGAGTAGCATTCTCTCCTTCTTCCATTTTCATGTCATCAAACTTTCCTCTTAGGCTCTCTCTTTTGGCTTTCTTGACATTATTGTCACCTCCATAGATTCTTGATAATGTTTCCAACATCTGATGTACCGTACCACATTCTTTGATGTCATCATACTTGGCATAACTTAGTGCTGAAGCAATATCTAACATCACTTGATTGTGCTCCTTCTTCTTGCTCATGTCCTCTGTAGTGAGGGGTCCTGCAGGGTCTACATGATCAACTATGATTGAGGTCTGTGCATAGTCACCTATTGATCCAAGGTGTAGCTTCATCAAACTTTACCATGCAACAAAGTTGTCTTTGTTTAGCTTGGGAACTTCTCTCTTGGACATCTTGATCTTCCTACTGCTAGTACCTTCAAACAAATTAGTAGTGAGCTCTGATACCAATTGTTAGAATTATTTAGAATAACTGAGAGGGGGGGTGAATCAATTATTCACGGTCCAATAATGTCCAATCAAACTTTCTAATAAAACAGAGGTAAATCAGAAGTGTTATCCTTTTTACTTTCTTATCATGCATGCAATTAAACATTAAACAATCATGAAAAGTAATCATGAGTCGCCACATAACACAAAGGATTTTGGTAACCCAGAAACCCTCCAAGAATAAAAAGGTAAAACTGGGGTGGGGATGACACCCACAAAATAACTGCGCAATTGATTTCAACCACTTCTGATGGTTTTCCCTGTTAAAGGCCTACCCTATTAAAGGCTTTACACACTGTCAGATGTGACCCTATTAAAGGATTTCTACACCCTATTAGGAGTGTGCCTGGTTAGAGGACTTAAGAACATTCAACTTAGAATGCCACCCTATTAAAGGATTTACATAGAGTTGTTAGGCTCACCCAAGTCCATGGGATTTACAGTTACCTTCTCAAAAGAATCTTTTATCCCTCTCTAAGGATCTCTTATCCTCCTCCTCCTAAGGATCTCTGTATCCTTCTCCTGAGGATCTCTTTATCCTTCTCCTAGGGATCTTCTATCCTTTTCCTAAGGCTTATCCACCTAGTTGTTAAGCTAACCTAGCAATGTAGGATTTCAATGTCTAATACAATGGTAAGAGAGTATTAGAAAGGTTTTGACCTGATAAAGATTGCAACCCTAACCTTGCAGATTTTAGATCACTCTTCAGTTCCTTTCTTTGCTTGGCTTTTCTCCTTTGCAGTGCTGACAGCTTGTTCACCCTTCAAGATCTATCTCCTTGAGTTCTTCCACTCATAATGCCAATGCACTCTTATGGTCACTTGATCAACTCAGAGTCTTGATGCTCTGTTCTTACTCCTCACTGTGTCCTCTTCTTGACACTTCACACTAGCCTTCTCTTGGCTTCTTCGCATGACCACACTTATGACCAACTCCTTCTCACACTCTTGATTTCTAACCTATAACTCCTTATATAGAATTCATGTTCATTATTTCCTGCTCAAATCTTGATTTTATCTGAGAAAACGATATTGTTTTCCCTCCAAGTTGTTTCTTCTAGAAACTTCATGATAAATCCATTAGCATTCACCTTGAATTGGTTTGCATGGTTCACATGAAATTCTGTGACATCTACTCATCATCCTTATCATGCAACTAATTCACAAATTTCAATGTAACAAACTTATCATTACTGTTCTGGTGAATCCTTGACTTAACAAATAATGCAAAAACTCAGCATCATTGGTTTACTGATGCTCGGCACCTTCTGTGTTACTCGACTCCTACTATATTTACTGATGCTCGGCACTTGAAGAAATTTTTTCGGCATCCATTACCCTTTTTTTTTATACTCGGCACCTGAAGGATTCTGTGTTACTCGGCACCTAAATAATCACTCGGCTCACACTGAAGTTGAACTTGCTCAACTTCAACTAAGAATCTGCTCAGCTCTAACTAGCTTGCTCGACTCTCTCCAATGAACTTAGTTAGGCTTTACAAATGACTTAGTTAAACCTTACATCTTTGATGTGTCTTAGTGTGTCCATCCTCTTAGAGTATGTCATCAATACACTATTTCATCAATGGCTTAGCTGATCCTTATACTTCATTACAACATCATAACTTCAACCTTTCTCTAGTTGCTCTAGTTACATCTTATTGATTGCCTCCTCTTTGTCAATCAACCAATTGATAGTATTTAGATCACTTAAGCAATTGTCATTCCTGCAAGTAGCAAGTTTGACATCAATGACAAAACAATGATTGAAAACATTCTTTACCAGTTCCATTATTCTTCATTCATGATCCTTTCAATCATTTCCAATACTAACTACATGCATGAGAAATTGAAAACATGAAAGCATACACAACACTTTAACACATAGATTTGGTGACCCAAAAACCTTACAAATAGAAACTAAAATTGGGGTGGGGATGATACCTACAAGCTTTAGTACTGCAGTATAAAGTTAGCTAGTTAAGGCTTACATTGATCACTTCTAATGATCTACCCTGTTATGAGCAATAAGGACTGCTAGGTCCACCTTGTTAAAGAATTTACAAACATACAATAAAGTATGCACTCGGTAAAGAGATTTACATAAGACTGTTAGGTCTACCTTATTAAAGAATTTGACTGATCCTCTTGTTAGGAGGAAATACTAGCTGATCTTTGATTTGCAACTTGGTTTGTTGAGTGAGATTCCTTTGTGTGTATAAATCACCTTGCTATGATAGATTTATCTTTGCTACTCCTTATACTATTGTAGCCTTTGTAATTTAGTCTACTTTTTTCTCTTGTCTAATTATATTCGATTACATTGCATTCCTTTGATGATTTGGATATGATACAATACATTACATATATATCAATTCAATTACACAATTATAGAGTTGGCCGCAATACCAATTTACACAAATATTACAAAGTTGGCTCAAATGTAGACACTTGAGTTTTGAAGACTGACTCGGTGAGGTTCTGATACTCTAGCATCCACTGTCAATGATTGGCATCATCATGCACTCAATAGACATAGAAGCTCATTCCATAATGATCACTTCCAAGTAGTCTTGAACTCGGTCTAAATTAGTAACTTGGCAAATACTGTGAAACTCAACATATGAACTGAATCACTTGATTCACTTTTCCTGACTCGATCAATGCTTCCACTACAAGCTCGGTATAAACTAAATCACTTGGTTAACACTAAGTAGCTCAGTTAACACTGGACTCGCATCTCATCAACTACAAACTCGATAAGCATTGCACAACTCAGTTTCCACTAGTAAACTTGGCATATAGTGAGATGCTTGATTTACACTGTTGATCTTCAAAATAGTTGTACTTGTTGGGCACACACTGAAATTTGTCCAAAGGACTCGGTAGCAACTATAGAACTAAGTAATAACTGAAATGCTTGGTTAACATTGTTAACTATACAATAAGCTCAGTAGATACTTACAATTTGAATAAGTGTATGTCACTAATAAAAAACTTGACTGTTATGTCAACAATCTCCCCCTTTGGCATTAGTGAAAAAAACACTCATCAGTCAAAACTAAATTCAAAAAGTTCCTAAATACCTTTATTTATCACCTTGTGATTTTAATTCAGTAGAGTATATTGTTTTTGAGATTTCTCAAAATTGGTTTTGTAAGATATATTTATCTACATGATAAGGCTCCTCCATAGTATAATATATAGTATACTATACATCTAAATACATCTCTTTTCTATATACAATAAATACTTGTTGTACACTCCCCCTTTTTAAATCTTTCCTTATTCACATTTTTCTCACATCTTTCTCAACTTTTTACAACTGTCTCCCCCATTTTCTTTATTTTCTTTACAACTTAGAATTTTCTCCCCCATAACTTTTTAACATTTTTATAGTACATTTTCTCCCCTTTTTATCTCCTTATAGCTTCTCATATCTTCTTCCCCCCTTTTTGACATTAATGCCAAAGATTTATGTTATATATTTACATAGTAATGCCAAAATGAGACAAGAAATCTAAATGTACCTTGAGAATAATCGTCAAAGTATTTTCCTAGTTGTCTTGCAAGACCTTATATGTGTGTAATGCAATCTGCACTTCTGCTGACAACTCAATCATGGGGTCTGCAATAGAGAAATTATTGTCATGGATGAGGGTTTTGAAATATACAATATACTTCTATAGTGCATCCATGTTAGGGAGAATTATATTCTGGATATCTACTAATGTAGATCTAATTCTTGCTTCTTCTCTAAGTAATTTTGCCTGCAGATCTGTCAAAAAATTGATCTTTTTGAAATGGGTAGAGCTTGAACTTGGGTCAAGTTGCAACTATTGTGCACTCGTATTGAGATCTTCATCAATATTGGACAATTTGTCCTTTATTTCTTTTGTAAAATTTGAAACATCACATAACTTACCAAAAAGTAATGATACATTTGTACATGAAGCTTCCAGATTACCCAAAATAGTAATAATTCTACTTAGTAAATGGAAATCTTTTGAGCAATGTGTTCTACCACTTTATTTTCAAACTTTTTCTCTACTTTATGTAGTAGCTTGTCTTGTCCATCTACATCTTCATTATACTTCTACACTGCCTCTGCTAATTAATGCAAAATTGGTTGAGAATTGTCAACCTCTATACTTAGGGCTTCTGCAAAAATATTCTTTGCATCCTCAATGATCTTGAACTCCTTATTTTTCTCTTCTCTCAAACTTTGTTGTTTGGCTTTCTTTTGTAGCAGTTCACCGAAGGTTTGCATCTATTCTGGAGTTAGATTAGAGATGTCCCATTTTGGAATGACAACCTCCTCATGAAGATCTATGTCCTCCTCCTTTCATTTTCCTTTGCTAAAAAATTTTTTGCTCGATTGAGGCTTGGTCTCAACTATCCTTGCACTTATTGCATGTGTATTCAGAATAGAAAAAATAGTAGAAATTATAGGACTTGCCACAAAAATTGATACCACACTCATTGAACTAGTGGTACAAATACATGTAGTATAAAAAATTGATTTATCTAAAATTGTTGTGTCTAAAACTAATGTATCCAACATAGTTTAAGAGGGAAGAATCTGTAGCTCAGTAGATGAAGTGGAGGTCACTTTAGTCAAAGTTGTGCTGAGTTGGATTGGTGCAAAGATTGATTGGATGCTTGTGCTTGCAATGATGGTCACAGTCAATCCTATTGAGGCTATCTTCGTGCTTGATGTTGTGAATATTTTTCTTTGAGAGTGAGGAAGTGAGGCTATAACTGTTGCAGCAACCTTTACTGGGTTAGTTTCCTCAACATCTTGTGTATCTTCCTCAGTAGCCTCTTGCTCCTATTCCTCTTTGTCTTCTACATTGTCAAAATGAATTATATCTTCATCATCATTTTCTTCCTGATCATCATCATCATTATCTTTTACATCAATAGCAAAATCACTCAGTTTGTGAAGGAGATGGATTTTTTTCATGTATTTGTAGCATTCCTCACAATATGCTCAATGTCCTTCATCAATACCAGATAGGTGTTGAATTTCAAGGTTAATTTCTCTTCATTTTTCTTCAATAATTCCTTCACCTACTTGTCAGTTAAGCTTGGCATAAGTTGCCTCAGGGTTTTATCATAGATATCTTTAGCAGTTTGTTTAGAAAATTCTCATCTTGGTTTGATCTTATCCATCAAAACACTTGGGATCTGAAGTGCAAGCTGATCTAGTGAGTATTTCCACTTACCCATTTTATCCATCACCAGATCTTCAATCTACTTCTGCTCTTCTTCAGTCCTAATCTCATATTTTAGTGCCTTGAAATTGGTTATGCCGACCCCTACTCAAAATCTTTCAATTTGAAGGTGGGTGGAGTTTTTCTGAATATTATGTCTCCTCCTTCCTTATCTACTTTCTTCCTAGAGGATCTCCTAGTGAACATTGCAGTGGATGAATTAGGAGGCTTGGTAATGATTACCTTGCACTTTTTCTTTAGTGGCTCTTCCTCCTCTAATTTTTCCTCATCCTCTACTTCTTTATCCTCACCTTTCCCCTCAGTTAACAAAAGAGTAGAACTTGTTTTCAACTTGGCAATTATTTCCTTTCCTTTATGTACTGCCTGAGGGAGCTTTATTTCTAGTTCAATCCTAGCGTTGGCTTCATCATATGTGCCAAAATAGATTTCCTTAGGATCAACCAGCTCATTTATTAGTGCCTCAATAATATATTTTCTTTCATCTATATTGACCTCATATCCTAGAGCTTTCACCCATGCAATTCTAGGTCTAACTGCCTAAATGTATACCTTATCACTATCTACCATAACACATATATCATCCTTGTAATCATCAACTAGTTTCTTGGGGATTCAGAATCTATTATTCATTTTCTCCTTGAATGCATCAAAATAATTATCCCTAATACTAGTGTAGTTTTCTCCCATCTCAACAATGTATTCATTTATTTGATAAAGTACTAGCACATCTTTTCTCCCCACAATAGTGCCTTTTAAAGGAAATAATTTCTAAACATAAAAGAATAAACATATCAAAAGTGAGCCCAACTTATATGGGTTGTTCTTTGATGTTCTGATGCTCTCCATATTCTTGTTGAATTGATTCAACAGTAGCTTGGCAAGTTTAAGAGAAAGATTATTCTTGACTACCTTGTATACAAGGTCTACAGCTTCACACAACACACTATTTAACCTACTTGAACTGTAGATTTTGCAAAAAATGATATGGATGCCGAAATCTAATTCCATGTCAATTATATTTCTTATCTTCATACCTCTTCCATCCCACTTGGCTAGGGTTTTCTTCTCCAATTTAGCCTAACCTAGGGTTTTGGTCATTTTGGCTTTTGCCTACATGGGGAGACTAGTGATTCTATGAATCATCTTCTTTATGATCAATATTGGTTACTCCAACCATAACTGTCCATTGTGCACCCGACTAAGAATAAACCTAATCCATTTCACTTGGAATCCATGAGGCATGTGAGGAATATAGGTTAATCATTTAGCCTCGAGATGTTGATGCTCGAGTTTCAAAATTCCATTCACACATAACTTTTCTACGGCTTCATCCATTTCTAGAGTTCCAATATGTTGAATCATGCATTTAAAATAAGAATGAATGTCATTAATCAACAATACCTTTGGAGGGATTTGAGACTACACTCCACTCAGATCTAGGGTTTTTGTGATGGCAAGAGTGAACTTGAAATATGGTGCTTCCCATTCTACACCACGAACCAACATGTCTAATCCTCATTTTATTTTGCTACTATTGGATGCCATCTTCACATAGTAGGGTTTGAGAGAAAATAGTTTGCTCAAATCACTTGAATGCTTTTGAAGATCAATCTATGCAATAGCTCTTGAAAGTTCATGGTGCAAATGACTTCGATTTCATTCCTTTTATCAAATTCCAAAATATATGCCTAGTACGAATGTTAGATCAAGCCGATAGACTATCATCCACTTACTTTATTGAACACTCGGTGAAGTCTTCATGACTTGGTAACCACACATACCTTAGTTACTCCCGACCTTGCTCAGTAGAGTTTGTGACTTGACCTTGCTCGGTAAGATAGTAACCCAATCTTGTTCTGTGATAACTTTCACATGTTACTCAGTGATCCCTTTGCATCTTGAGTGCTAATTTGGATCTTTCATCTTGTTGACTAGAATTGATATCTGATGTTTCATTTAGTATCACAATTCCAGTTCTCCTTTGAGAGATCAACTATAAATGGTGGAGTCACTTAATTCTTGGGTGACTTGTTCAACACAGCTTGAACTTGCATTCTTAGAGGATTTTGGAACCCATTGTTAACTCATCTATTTTTTGATGTTACCAGCTTTTGCCTTCTTTTCATCTTCAATTCTTTTAGTAGTCATGTAGTTCTTGGCAAGATGATTCCCTTTTTCTCATGTGATGCTTTACACAATTCATTCCAATGTGTCCAAATTCTCCACAGTAATGACATCTGCACCAAGTGTTGTAGACCCAACCAAATATAGCTTTTACAATTTTTTCTATTGGATTCAATATCTTGGTTTTACATTATGATGACTTGTGTCCATGCTTGTTACATTTGTGACATTTGTCTTCAAATCTTGGTTTCTCTTTGCATTCATTAGCCTTATAACCATGTTGATTGTAATTGTAGCACTTTCCATTGAATTTTCCTTTTCCATTGCTCCAACATTTGTTTGATGTATGACCTATCTTACCACAATGATTGCAAGTAGGTCTTTGATTCTTTTAAGATCCTTGTTTGGATGATTCACCTTCCTTTGTATATCAATTTCTTGCTTTCCCTTTCTATCTTTGATGACTTTGCTCATTTAACTGATTCATGTCTATTTGGGATTTTATCATTCTTTCATTGATTTGTTTTTCAATTTTTAGATCATTCTATAATATTTCATTTTTTGTTCTTAGGTTCATGATTTCTTCATTTGCATTGGTAAGCTGATTTAAGAAGTCAGTTTGTTCAAGGGATAGAAGTTGAATATCATTGTCTTTTCCTTCTATATCTTCTTTTATCTTGTTTTTCTCTTCCATGACTTCACATAGCCTTACCCACTAAATTTCTTGCTTTCTTCTTAGTTTTATTACTTCTTCTTGCAGTAAACCATTATTTTCTAAGAGTTCTTTGATTGCTTCATTTGCTTCATCTGGGTTGCCTACTGAATGAAGGTCTTCAATTCTTGAACTTCAGTATAGAAATTAGCATTATTTTGAATTTCAAGATCTTTTCTTCTTTTCAAGGATTGAGAGAGTTGCTCCTTTTCTTTCTTGAGCCATAGCCATTTCCAAATCTAGTTTCTCATTGTCAATAGCCTTGTCAAGTCTGGATATCTCCATGGCCTTTGATCTTTTCTCAAGTTGTTAAACTTTTCTCTAAGAACCACAAAATCTTTGATACCAATTGTTGGAAATATTATTATAGGTTAAGAAACTGAGAGGGAAGGGGTGAATCAATAGCATATAAAATTTGAACTTAATTAATTAATCCTTTATATGAATTATAATCTAACTACATGCATGATAAATTAAAAACATGAAAGCATACACAACACTTTAACACATAGATTTGGTAACCCAAAAACCTTCCAAATAGAAACTAAAACTAGGGTGGGGATGATACCCACAAGCTTTAGTACTACAGTATAAAGTTGGTCGATTAAGGATTACATTGATCACTTCTGATGATCTACCCTATTAGGGGCAATAAGGACTGTTAGGTCCACCTTGTTAAAGGATTTAAAAACATACAATAAAGTATGCACTCGGTAAAGATATTTACATAAGACTATCAGGTCTACCTTATTAAAAGATTTGACTAATCCACCTATTAGGATGAAATAGTAGTTGATCTCTAATCTACAACTTGGTTTGATAAGTGAGATTCCTTTGTGTGTATAAATTACCTTGCTATGATAGAATTATCTTTGTGCTCCTTATACTATTGTAGCCTTTGTAATTTTCTCTACTTTTTGCTCTTCTCTGATTATATTCAATTACATTTTATTCCTTCGATGATTTGGATATGATACAATACATTACATATATATCAAACCAATTATACAATTACAAAGTCGGCCACAATACTAGTTCACACAAATATTACAAAGTTGGCTCAAATGTAGACACTCGAGTTTTGAAGACTAACTCAGTGAGATTCTGATACTCGACATCCACTGTCAATGCTTGGCATCGTCATGCACTTGGTAGGTGTAGAAGCTCAATCCATACTGATCACTTCCAAGTAGTCTTGAACTTGGTCTACATTAGTGATTCGATGAATACTATGAAACTTGACATATAAATTGAATCACTTGATTCACTTTACCTAGCTTAGTCAATGCTTCCACTACAAGCTTGGTATAAACTGAATCACTTGGTTAACACTGAGTAGATCAATTAACATTGGACTCGCATCTCATGAACTATGAACTCGTTAAGCACTACACAACTCGATTTGCACTAGTAAACTCGACATATACTGAAATGCTTGGTTTACACTACTAATCTTCACAATAGTTGTAACTGCTTGGTACACACTAAAATTTGTCCAAAGGACTTAGTAGCAACTGTAGAACTTGGTAACAACTGAAATGCTCGGTTAACACTATTAACTATACAATGAGCTCAGTAGATACTTACAATCTAAATAAGTGTATGTCACTAATAACAAACTTAACTATTATGTCAACAAACTTGACATGTAATTTTCAACTTGTTATGAACTTTATATCAAAAAGTTGAGAGAAAATAATCTATAGGAAATTGTATTTAGTTTCTAAACTACTAGGTCTTATCTAAAAAAATAAAAAATGATTGTTCAAAATTTTGAATTTTAATGCAATTGTACAAAACTTTCAAGATAAAAATAAGAAGTAGATGTAAGTCTAACCACCTTAATCAAAATCAAATGACAATATTTTTTATTAAGAATCTAGATATAAGAAGTAGACTCATACCTAGATGTGACACATATTTTGGGTATTTTTATTCTAAATAAATATTTAATTATGAATTTTCTATGATAGTATTTTGGAATTAAAGAACTTTCATGTTTGGCCACCTTAACTAATTCAAAACTCTACAACAATTTTATTTTTATTTATTTTCCCTTATATTACAAGAAGCGTAGAATGTGATGCATCTTTTGGATTTCAAAAATCTTGTATCATTTGAAAGTTATAATTAATTTTCAATCAATGTGTCAATCAAAACTTTATACATGAATCCATTAGGAAATAAGTAATAATTACTTACTAAACTCATAATTTGATAGACAACAAATTTATGGAAATCTAAGAACAGTCTTAAGAAACCCTTTTCATTTCATCAAATTTGGATGAAAAAAAAAGTTGTCAGATACATGTTTGAAGAAGAAAACTCATAAGAATTGCAGGTGAAAAACATGTTTTCGAGACATTTTAAAGTTGACCATTTAGAGTTGGTATCCAAAGATATAAAAGGCTTTTTTTGGTATTAGGATGGGTTGGAAAAAAGTTAGAATAGATTTTGAAATGCTATGAGGCATTTCAAATATATATATTTCATATCACCACTTTTTGGCACACCATGATCCTGCACCTACCCTATGATGTTAATCAAAGTGGTTGCTTCCTTGTTCTCATTCCTCAATCATATGGTAAGATTTTGTCTATAGTCCTAATCCTTACAATTTAGGACTTTAGTGATGCCCTTATTTTTGTTGTATGCCTAAAAGTTATTCGTACTCTATAGGAAATCCTTAGTACTAGAGGTAGGATAATTACCTATCAATAAGAGGTGAACCACTTCTTCTTGTTCATTTAGTCTCCTTAACACATCACTATTATCTCATTACAAAATTTTATCGACATTAGCAACCCTATTCAATAAATTCTAGACCTCAAAAATCCCATGTGCCAAGTTATGGCTATTGTCCACGATGTCCTCTATTTTTTGTGTGTTTAGGCAATGTTGCTTGATTTCCATTAGTTCTGTTAATATAAAATTGAGAAAATCTTCAATAGAAGAAAAAAAAATGGTTAAGAGCTTGTCATTTGAGGCCTCAATTTTGCAAGTTGATCCATTTTTAATGGGGGTTTTCTTCTCATTCTCCAAATGAATGTCAATATGAATTTCTTTATCATTATCAACTAAAATTATTTTTGAGCATTGAACCTTTGACTAGAGGATGGGAAGTATTCTTCTTTAGTAGGGATTTCACAATAAAAGAAGGGGACCTACAATCTTTAACACCCAATTTTTACTTAGCTCTACTACTAGGGCCCTTCCTTTTAGAATCCTAGTATTCTCCTTTGTTGAATCAAGCACATGATCCTGTCAAGGGGTAAAATCAGATTCCTCTTCCTTAGAAGAAACCAACTTTTTTCTACGAGAGAAGGGAAACATAGTTGTATGGAACAAGGGTTTTATTTATTCTAATAAACATGATAGGAATCATCCCTATCTGATAGAAAAATAGCATGGTTTAAACCATCCATATCATTATGCACAACAATATTTGTCTTAAATGTTACACTAGATTTCACAAATGGATTTACAAGACATTAAAGGATTGTATTCATTTTGTTATCAATAAAATCAATCCCTCATGCAAAATAGGATTCAATGGTTTATTTTATGGTCCCCTACACTATGATTAAAGAAGCGACAAAATAACATGGAATCTAAATACATGTATCATATTTGAAGCAATTTAAAATAATGATATTGTATCTCCAAAATACTCCCAAATATTCATCTAAGGCAACATATTTTTTGAATACTTTAGAATAACTGAGATGCGGGGGGGTAAATCAATTAGTCAACGTCAAAATGTTTAGATAAAACTTTTTAGTATTATATATATATATATATATATATATATATATATATATTTGTCCTTATCATATATCTTGCATGCATCCAATACTTAAACTTGTAGGTTACTGTCCTAGGTCAAAATTAATTTGCAAAAATGTAAACATGAAACATAACAAAATCATTCACACATGTGACACAAGGATTTTACATAAGAACCCAATTTGGGAAAAACCACCAGTAACATGCTACTAATTGTGACTACTCTAAAGTGATGCCTTGTAAAAGGCAAACCTTGTTAAAGGTTAGAATACACACTATTAAATGTGACTTGGTTAAAGGATTTTGATCACCCTATTAGGAGTGAGACTTGTTAGAGGAATTTATAACATTCCATTATAATGTCACCTAGTTAAAGGATTTACAATTGACTATTAGGTCAACCTTAATCCAAAGGATTTACCCTAGACTCATACAATGATTAGAAATAAATAGTAAGACTTTGATCTGATAGCAAATCATAACTCACTTGCAGATTATAGATCTCTATTTCAGTCCTCCATTTTGCTTGACTTCATTCACTTCACTTCTGATAGCTCTCACCCTTCAAGAATTCATCCTCTTAAGCCTTTTTCCTTTACATGCCAATTGCAGAATCTTCTATTTGGCCACCATATGAAGCAAAACCCGAGACTCCTTCTCTTCCTTGGGTTCTCGCACATGCCAATAGTTGATTCAAGGCTTGTATTCACTTTTAAAGAGAATTTAGGTCTTTTTTCACTCAACCACAATAATCTATTTTAGGGTTAGGTCAAATTCATTGAATCTTCCCTCTTTTCCATTTTGTTCCCTCTAGAAACTCCTTCTCAATCCTCTTTGGATTCACCTCAAAATTGTTTATCTTGAATTTTGTGCCACTAGCTCATCCAACTTATCTTCCATATGGTTCATAAAATCCAAGAAATCAACTCTATTGACTTAGATTTGATGAATCTTTGATCAAACTCATAATGTTGTCACTTGGTAATAACTAACTTCTAATGCTCGGCACACACTATGTTGTTTGGCATCTACTAACAGTTCACCCAGCACATATTGTCTTTTATCGTCACTCAGCACACACTTGAATGTACTTGGCACATACTAAATTCACTCGACATGCATTAGATCTTCACATTGCTCGGCACTAACTAAATTTCTGCTTGGATTGAACTAACTTTGCTTGACACCAACTAATCATTCGATCAAGCTTAGTAGATAGAATTTTCTTTCTATGTTCTTCCAGACTAGGCTAGTGTACCCATAAACTTCATCTTCAAGTAGATAAACAATACAACATATCATCAATTTCTTACTTGGTCTTAGTACTCCTTTTCTGTACCAAATAACTCAACCTTTCTTCTAGGTGCTCTTTTTATCACATTTGATCAAATCATCTTCATCAATCAAAGAACTAATAGCATTCAGACTAAACAATAAATTGTCTCACCAACAAGTAGCAAGTTTAACATCATTGACAATATAATGATTGTTCCATATTCTATAAAAACAATCTTGCTTTCAACAATCTCCCTCTTTGGCATTGATGGCAAATCAATACCAACAACAATACCAAAAAGAAAATTAATACAATATATTAAAATCTCTCTCTCTATCTGTACGAGACCTTCCTCTATGTAGGGTAATGTATATGTATCAATCTCCTTCTTTCTTTCACATCTCCCTCATTGTGTTTCACTAATATTTTTCTTACTGTCTCCCTCTAAGGTAAATCTTCCTCTTTCAAGGTAAAGTTAGATATTCTATCTCTTAGATATTTCTCTTTCACTTTGTTGGATATACAATTCTATCTTGTCCAAGGCTATGTCTCCCTCTTTGACAACAATGCCAAAGACTTATCATCTCAACATGTAGATGTCAAAAAAATTTAGGTTCTCCCTCGGTCACATTACTTGTGACTGATCTTCTATTCTAGTTCTTTGATTACTTTAGGCAGCTCCTAAAGATCCACTACATCAATGTGTAATATATGTCATTCAACTCAATTAATGCAAGTCACTTCTCATGCTTCTTAATAAGCTTTAGATAGGGGTGTCACCCCTATTTTACCTCTTAGATACTCATGACCATCCTTTGAAAAAGCTTTTGTGAATATATCAGCTATCTATTCTTTGGTATTCACATATTCCATCTTCACTTCTTTGTCTTAAACCAAATCTCTCAAGTAATGATACTTGGTAGCTATATGTTTAGTCTTTGTATGCATTACAGGGTTCTTAGATATGTTTATTACACTTGTGTTATCATACTAAAGTATAGAAAGTTTAGTAATTTCCTCCTTCATTCCTTTGAGTGGTTTCTTGATCCATACAATATCGATACAATTCACTACAGCAACAACATATTCACCTTCAGTAGTAGATTGTGATATGCAATTTTGTTTCTTACTAGTCCATGTAACTAGTCTCTTTCCTAAGAAAAATGCTCCACCACTTGTACTTTTTCTATCATCAACATTTCCAATCCAATCAGCATCTGTATAAGCTCTCAATTCAAACTTATCACTTTTCTTGAAGTATAGACCAAAGTCTTCTATTCCTTTTAGATATCTCATAATTTTTTTTACAGCAATCAAATGATTCTCCTTAGGATTTGTAGAAAATCTTGGAATAATCCCAACAACTACTGCAATGTTAGGTTTTCTATGAACTACATATTGTAATTTTCCAATAATAGACCTATACAAAGTTTGGTTTACTTCAACATAATCATCAGACTGTGATAGTTTATGTCCTATGAGCATAGGTGTGTTGACTGGTCTTGAATCTTCCATGCCAAAAAAATTCAATATTTCATTCACATACTTGGACTGAGTAATGTAAATACCATACTTCATTTGATATACTTGCAAACCAACAAAGAATTTAATCTCTCCAAACATGGACATCTCAGATTCTTGCATCATTTTATCAACAAATATCTTGCACAATATATTGTATCCTCTAAATATGATATCATCAACAAAATTTTCAGCTAGTAAAATACCATTACCACCTTCAGTCTTCAAGTACAAATTACTCTTGTCATTAGTTCTCTTAAAACCAATCTTCACAAGATAATTACCATGCTCTAGGTGCTTGCTTTAAACCATATAAAGCTTTATGTAATTTACATACCATGTTCTTGTTGTTTGCATCAATAAATCCTTCAGGTTGTTCAATTTAAACCTCTTCTTCTAGTACACCATTCAAAAATGAAGATTTCACATCCATCTGATATACTTTGAAACCTTTGTATGCAAAATAAGAAAGTAGAGTTCTTACTCCTTCCAATTTTACAATAGGGGAAAATGTTTCTCCATAGTCTATTCCTTCTTCTTGAGCATACCCTTTACAAACTAATCTTTCTTTATTTCTTATGACCTCACCATGCTCATCCATTGTATTTATGTATACCCACTTGGTTCTAGTAATATTCTTTTTCTCTAGTCTAGGTACAAGTGACCAGATTTTGTTCTTCTCAATTTTCTCAATCTCTTCTCTCATGGCTTGGCTCCTGTCATCATTTTCTAATGCATCTCTAATTGATTTAGGCTCATGCATGCTTAGAAAACATGTATTACTTCTCAACTTATTTCTTATCATAGGTCTAGCCTCTTTATCTCCAGTAATTTATGTAGCAGGATGATGTCTCTTGACATACTTTGACAATCTTGGTTTTGCTGTGTTTTCTTCTATAGGTCTCTCAACTTTAGAATCACTTTGTGTGATGAGCCTCTAAAAGGCCATTATTTTGAGAACCTTTTATCTTTTTTCTAGACAATTATCTTGCAGAAACATTTTATGACTCTATAGTTTTAAGCAAAGGACTTATGTTTTTATGGATATGTTATCTATATGTTAAGACTGTTAGAATTATGATATATTTGTCATTAGTGCAAACACTTATTCAATTCTAAATGCTTACTGAGCTCATCACTTAGTCTATAGTGTAGACCAAGCATTCAGTGGTTACCTTATAAAGTTCAGCAGGTAAACAGTTCTCACTGAGCATTCCAGAGGATACCGAGTGAATGGGCAGTTCAGTAGTATGCAAGGTAAATGAAGAACTCAGTGTTCACCGAGCAAAGCAAGGTAAATGAAGAACTCAATGTTCACTGAGCAAAGCAAGGTAAATGAAGAACTCAGTGTTGACCAAGCAAAGTAAGGTAAATGAAGAACTCAGTGTTCACCGAGCAAAGCAAGGTAAATGAAGAACTCAGTGTTCACCGAGCAAAGCAAGGTAAATGAAGAACTCAGTGATCACCAAGCAAAGCAAGGTAAATGAAGGACTCAGTGTTCACTGAGCACAGCAAGGTAAACGAAGAAGTTAGCTTCTACCGAGTGACACTATATCTATCGAGTCACCAATGGTTATCGAGTTCCAAGCAGTATTGTGTGGCTAGTATGAACCAAGCCTCTACTTCTACTGAGTGCATGACGATGTTGAGTAATGTAGTAGATGCCAAGTATCAGAAGGTCACCAAGTCAGCTTGAGGAACCCAAGTTTTCTACCATCTGGTCGACTAAGTAATATTTTGTTCACTTATGTTTTGGCCAACCTTGTAGTTTTAAATATTGGAATGGTATATATGTAATGTATGATATCATTTGTAAAAAGGCATGATGTGTATAAAAAAAAAAGATTGATGTTCGCATGTACAGAGGATATTAAAAACTAGCAGTAGAATAAAAAAGGAACACAATAAGGTCAACATAGGAGCAGAAAAGGTATATCTATCACATCAGGTGATCAATGCAAAAAGGATCTTATCAGCAAACAAGTTGTAAGAAAATCCATTGCTTCATCCTAACAGGTGAATCAGTTCATAAATCCTTTAATAGGGTGGACCTAACAGTCTTTTTGTAAATCTCCTAACAGAGTGCATACTTCACTGTATGTTTGTAAATCCTCTAACAAGGTGGATCTAGCAATCCTACTTGCTCCTAACAGGGCAGATCACCAGAAGTGATCATTGTAAGCCTTAACCGACCAATTTTATATTGCAATATTGAAGTTTTGTGGGTATCATCCCCACCCCAGTTTTACTTTCTATTTGGAAGGTTTTTGGGTCACCAAATCTCTGTGTACATATGCAATGAATGTTTGTTCCTTCAGTTATGCAATAGTTTAGATGAATGAATGGTGAATGGTTAAAATGTTGAATAAGATAAAAGTTTTATAAGTTACTGATTCAGCCCTCCCCTCTCAGTAACCTACCTTATCCTGAATATTTCCAACAAAGACATGAAGATTGAAGTATAGATAGTAGATATGCTATGTTTTCTTGAATCTATGGACTTCTATGGTATAATGAAGGAATATTACATGTTGATAAATATTTCCTCATCCATGCTATGTTTGGGTAGATTCATTCCTGTAGCCATAGGACTTTCACAGAGTGATAGTTTGAACATTATACCTTTTATAAAATTGATGATGAAATGAACATATGTATGTGGAAGTTGTATGCATTTAATATTTTGTAAGTACTTGTCATAAATATTCAAATTCAGCATTTCAATGCTAAGTCAAAGCTGACCATAATGATGAATCACCACAACAAGCAGATTATTGTGTGATTTATGTTATGGAAACACACGAATATAGCTCCCTCAACCTGATATATTCTTGGAGGAGTTAAATCACAGTTAATGATATTTTTGTTTTAAACTTTATGAATCTGTAATGGATTCTCATTGATGGGGTGATCATAGAATTAGGAAGTTGTTGTAGTTTTCCTTTAAATAATGCCCGTTGTAGCTTTGAAAGAAGTTTTGGCCAAAATAAAAATACAATAGATTGATTTTCATGACAACAGCGTGTGATCTTGTTTTTAATCAGATGTAGTATTTTACTATGAATGAATAGAATACAAAGTTCAAGCTTACATCCCCTATCTTGATTTTTTTTCTATTCATTCATCCAAGGGGGGCCACTTGGTGAGTGAACTTCTTTGTTAGAATAGATTTTATTTTCTTGTTTTTTTCTTTGTAAGGTAGAATTATGTTGTTCCTATAGCCATTGATAAGAGAATCATTGAATTGTTCCTACAACATAGGTGCATAGATAGATTTATTGTTGCAGCATTAATCTAAGCTCTAAGATAAGATGTCATTTCAGTTCCTAGCTTAAGTTTATTCAAAATTTCCTTTTTTTTTAGTTGTAATGACTTAAAGAGGAATCAAAGCATATACTTTGCAGACACCCTCTCAAGTTTACACTCCTGGGTTGACAAAATAAAATGAAGACAGTATGTTATTATTAGGAAAACACATGATTATGTCTAATCATGGAGTCAATGTGAAAGGATGTCCAATCCTTTTTTACTGAGGTATTAAGTTGACCAACTATTTTTGGTGCCATTGTTGGGGAAGGTGTCAATCTAATTCAACCTTGAAGTCATTATGTTAGTTTAGATTTTGCATTATTTTGCATGCATAGAAGAAGAGAACTCCTTGGGAGATTTCTTCTTCGTAATATTCAAGAAGATATTTTTAATCCTAAACCTAAAGAACCTCACAATGAGAATGAAGAAGAACCTTTTGAAAATCCATTCATTGCTACTTAAGAACAAATACCCTCATCCTCTAACGAATCCTTACATTGGAATGATCTCTTTGTTGAAACTAAATACCAAGATAATCCACTTGCCTTTGTCATCTATCAAGCACCACCACTAGTATCTCTTCTAGGAATGGCTCAGCCTCGGCCTCAACCAGCATTTCCTTTTCCTATCCCTCCTCAATAGGGTAACCAAAATTTGAAGAACATACTTGTTGTTGCACTTCCTAAGTTTTATGGCCTAGTCACTTAAAACCCTGAAACCTTTCTCTTTGAGTTTGACATAGTATGTAGAAGTTATGACTATACAACTGATGCCCACAAATTGAAGTTGTTTTCTTGTACCCTCAAAGAAGCTGCTCTGAGATGGTTCATGGGTTGAGTGCCAATATTGTATCAGATTGGCCTACAATGAGCAGCTTGTTTCTCACAAAGTATAAGGAATATTGTAGGGGTTGAGATTTGAAAGGAGATGACATGTTCAAAATGTCCCAAAAGGATAATGAAACCTTGGAAGATTATGTTTCCTAGTTCATGTTCAACTTGCAACATAATACATAGCATCAATTGATTGAGGAATCAAAGAAACATCTTTTTTTGAGAGGTGTAAATGATGGAAGCATTGAAGCTCTAGATCTTATGGCAGGACGAGATATCACTCAAAAGACTTGGACTAATATACAAAGTATATGCTTGAATTATTCCAGAGTTATTGTAAAGAAAGGTAGGGGACTTAGAGATCTACCACATAAGTCCAATGGTAGTTCAGGAGTATCCAAGATGAAACTATCCAATTTGTTGTCAAATTTCAAGCAAGACATCATTAATGATGTAGCCACTCAGCTAGACATCATGCAATCTAGAAGAAAGAAATATGAAGTTGATTCCATGTTGACTGAATACTGTCCACATTGTAGAAAAAAGAAAAGACATTGTAGATGTAATTCTGTTGCACGTGTGGAGACATAACCAATTTTGACTAAGCTCAAAGCATTTGATGAAAATGGAGAGGTGTTTTTTGTCGCTCAAAGAAGGACATGGGCTCAAAGACAAGGTATGTCACAAGACCCTCTTCAAAGTTATAATAATAATAATCAATGGCAAAAAATTTAGAATAGTAGTTTTAGTGGAAATAATGGTTGGTGGCAACCTCAGTAGGGTTGGCAGCAACCTTAGCATTGGAAGAACATACTTGTTGTTGCACTTCCCAAGTTTTATGGCCTAATCACTGAAAACCCTAAAACCTTTCTCTTTGAGTTTGACATAGTATGTAGAAGTTATGACTATACAACTGATGCCCACAAATTGAAGTTGTTTTCTTGTACCCTCAAAGAAGCTGCTCTGAGATGGTTCATGGGTTGAGTGCCAATATTGTATCAGATTCGCCTACAATAAGCAACTTGTTTCTCACAAAGTATAAGGAATATTGTAGGGGTTGAGATTTGAAAGGAGATGACATTTTCAAAATGTCCCAAAAGGATAATGAAACCTTGGAAGATTATGTTTCCTAGTTCATGTTCAACTTGCAATATAATACACAGCATCAATTGATTGAGGAATCAAAGAAACATTGTTTTCTGAGAGGTGTAAATGATGGAAGCATTGAAGCTCTAGATCTTATGGTGAGAGGAGATATCACTCAAAAGACTTGGACTGATATACAAAGTATATGCTTGAATTATTCCAGAGTTATTGTAAAGAAAGGTAGGGGACTTAGAGATCTACCACATAAGTCCAATGGTAGTTTAGGAGTATCCAAGATGAAACTATCCAATTTGTTGTCAAATTTCAAGCAAGACATCATTAATGATGTAGCCATTCAGCTAGACATCATGCAATGTAGAAGAAAGAAATATGAAGTTGATTCCATGTTGACTGAATACTGTCCACATTGCAGAAAAAAGAAAAGACATTGTAGATGTAATTTTGTTGCACGTGTGGAGACATAACCAATTTTGACTGAGTTCAAAGCATTTGATGAAAATGGAGAGGTGTTTTTTGTCGCTCAAAGAAGGACATGGGCTCAAAGACAAGGTATGTCACAAGACCCTCTTCAAAGTTATAATAATAATAATCAATGGAAAAAAATTTAGAATACTAGTTTTAGTGGAAATAATGGTTGGTGGCAACCTCAGTAGGGTTGGCAGCAACCTTAGCATTGGAATACCCAACCTAGTTAGAAAACCCTATTGCCGCCACCTCAACAGCAAGCTCTGATGCCTCCTCCTATAGCCACTAATGCTTCTCCCAAGTAGACTCAACTACTAGTTCAGCCTAATCCTAATCCAAATAATACTAAATAGCAGGCTCAACAACAAAGTTATGCCATCTCATTGAATGATATTCACTTAAGGTCAGGCATCACTCTTCCTACACCCCAAAAGCCTATAATAACTGAAGTTGAAAATCCTCCAATTAAACATACAGATAAGTCAAATTAGCAAACCTCTCCTATAGCCAAAGAACCTCCATTTCCCCATAGGTTGATAGAACAAAACCATCCTGTGGAGAACCATGTAGCCATTGATTTACTTAATCAACTAAAGTAGATGACAGTAAAAATACCATTACTTGATTCTATTAAGGAAGTCCTTGCCTATACTAAAGCTATTAAGGAAGCATGCATTAAGTAGTCAAAAAGGAAGAAGAAAGATCCAAAAACCATTCATGTCCTAGGATAATTGTCTGACTTAATGCTAGAGAAATTAACTTTACCTAAATACTCTAACCCTAGGAGTCATGTAGTTACAGTCACTATTCATGGGATCCAAGTTCAAAATTCTTTAGTTGACCTAGGAGCATCTATTAGTGTCATCACAAAGGAAGTGTTATCTTGACTGCATATCATTGGCCTTAGAGAAACACCCACCATACTCCAGCTTTCTCATAGGTCTACCATTAAGCCAGACGGGATGATAGAAGATGTCATAGTCACCTTAAACTCTTGGGATTATCTAGTTGATTTTATTGTTCTCTCCCCAAAGGCTAATATGGGAGGATATACTTTAATTTTAAGAAGATCATGGTTGGCCATTACAGATGCCTATATAGCTTTTCAATCTGGAAAGATGACAATATCTTATGGAAATCATACTAAGAACCTGACTGTATACTCCCCTACTCAACTATTGTTCCTAGATGACCAAGTAATCTAGCCAGGTTTGGGTGATGATGATCTAGAAGTCAATTCCATCCATCAGTTGATGATGATAGGTAGAGAATCATTTATAGCTATCCGAGAAGAATATGAAATAATTTCATCCATTATTCTCAATGAATATGGAATAGAATCTCAAGTCTATCCTCAAGTTGAATGTATCTTAGAGACCATTTTACCATCCTTGAATTCACCACATCATTCAGAAGCATCATAGTTTATCCACTCATTAGTATCTCATGAGATGGATTCTTCTCCTACTACCCAATTATACATAGCAGATAAGGTTATTAAGATGGAAGTTGGTCCAGGCAAAGAACTGAATGTAAACAATGCCTTATTTCCCTCTCAACAGAAGGTTATGTTGTAGTTACTACAAGAGAATCAAAGAGCATTTGCTTGGGATTACATGGACATGAAAGGATTAGATCCTATACACTGCACTCACAAGATTTACATCAGCCCTGACTTTTAACCTATTCAACAACCTCAGAGGAGATTTAACCCCATCTTAAGAGATATAGTTAAGAATAAATTGTAAAAACTATTAAGTGTTGGTTTTATATACCCCATCTTTGATAGCCAATGTATCTCACCCCTCGTTATAGTACCCAATAAGGGATGAAAAAGGTGAGTTTTGGTAGATTATAGGGAGCTCAATTCAACCACTCAGAAGGACCATTTTCCCTTGCCATTTGTAGACCAAGTCCTTGACAACCTAGCTGGAAAAAAGTATAATTCTTTTCTAGATGGTTTTAGTGGTAACAATTAGATACAAATAGACCCAGGAGACCAAGAAAAAACAAATTTCACCTACCCATGGGGAATGTTTTCCTACTCAGTCTTGCCTTTTGGCTTGTGCAATGCCCCAGCCACATTTCAATGAGTTGTCATTAGTATCTTTTCAGATATCTCTACTGACTATATGGAGATCTACATAGATGATTTTACTATTTATGGTGCTACTTTTAAAGAAGCAAAAGAAAATTTAGAAACAATACTCAAAAGATGTCAAGACTATAAATTTAACTTGAATAGTGAGAAATGTTTTATGATGATGGAGGAAGGGGTAGTGCTAGGACATTTCATTTAATCTAAGGGCATTCAAGTAGATCTAGCCAAGATTAAAGCCATTAGTACCTTGCCTACACCAGAGAAGTAGAAGGATGTACACAATTTTTTGGGACATATTGGATATTATAGAAGATTTATTAAAAACTTCAGTCAAATTGCAGCACCTCTCTTTACAACCTTCTCAAAAAGGATTCTAAATTTTCGTGGGACTTTGATTATGCAACATCCTTCCTATGTCTTAAGGAAGTTCTTACCACAATGCTTATTTTGAGAGGACCCAATTGGGGCTTGCTTTTTCACATTCATACATATGCCTCAAACTATGCTATTGGTGATGTGCTAGGACAAAATGTAGACTCAATTGAACATGTCATTTATTTCATTAGTAAGAATTTGCAAGGTGTAGAATTTAATTACATAGTCACTAAAAAGAAATGACTTGTAGTCATTAATGAGGCCAATTATTGCCTCTATTTTATGTTAATTTTAATACTTTGTTTTTAACACTACCAAGACATTTGTGAACTTATAACTAGTTGAACTTACGATAAAGTCCAAATAGAACTGTTAACCCATGGGTAGATAGTTATGTCATATTTTGTCAATATTATACATATAATGCAGTATTTCGTATAACCATTGGAATGTGTGTTCTAATATTTAGATTTAATTTGATTATGCTTATTTGCCTAAATATTTCTGCATCACAACTAACTTGTTAGGGAAGAAGCTAGAGAATAGTCAATAGCATTCAAGGAGCGTTAAGGCCCAGTTGTGGTGGAAGAACCATAATGGTACCAGGAGACACTCCTGCTAAAAAGGAGGAGCTATTATTCTAGGAATATAGGGATGAAGCATTGCTATATTCCCTTTGTGTTTACTATTGTGCTAAATTGGTTACCCAAATTTTATTGCTTGTACTGCAAGCTATTACATTTCCTTCTTCTTCTCTGGTGGATTTGTAGTGATTTTATTTTCTTTCCTATTTTAGAATAAGTGTTGATCCTCTATTTATAGGGATTGGATTGATGGTTTTGTTATTGGAGAAAAATTTATGGAAAAACATTGTTGACTCTTGTAATGAGTTATTTTGTAGTTTTATGTATTGTTCTTATGTAAGGAGTTTTGAAATATAATGAAGTAATTCTTGGTTTACATTGAGTGTTAGTAGATTAGTAGAAGCCAACCAAGGGGGACCCACTTGGGAGGTGGATTAAATTAGAGCAGTGTAGATTTTCTTCCAGCATTTCCAGTATTTCAGGTGGAAGTTATAAGTTTCTTCCTGCAGCATCATACTTTGTGAATGTTCTTGCAGCATCTACAAGAGTAGTTATAGTGCATGGTCTGAGTTGAAATATAAGTTAGCATATAGTTGTATTTCCAAAATTCATTTTAGTAAAGAGTTGATTGTGTTACTTTCCTATAGCACTAGTGAAGGTTCTTTCTTTGCATTTTACTTTCTTGCAACATAAGCATAATGACTCCTTTAGAAACCTAGTGCACATACTGTGCCAACCATTTCAAGTATACGTCCCTGGGTTGAAAAATTAAATGCACCTCATGGTGGGAGAAGTAATCCTTACATTGAATAAACTATTCCTAAGTAAGGCCTTGGGCATGATTATCATGTACCTATTGTGAGACAGACCATTTTTGGCATCATTTTTGGGGATGGTGTCAAGCTAGGAACATCTTTTGGGTCATAGTTGTTTTAGGTAGTTCTTTTTTTTGAGATTTGCAATCCTAAAAGTTGCTTCATAAGTGTGAAGAATTCAATTGCATGCATAAAAGAGGAAAACAATGAGATGAATATGGAAAATTTCTTCCAAGAGAGTTTGTTAATTTAAATAATGAAATTGAAGAAGTTGAGTTGCCTTTTGAGGATGCAACCCTTGATTTTTAGCAGCATCTTCCTCTAGAGTAGAACCTTTGGATATAAGTGGTCTCCAACCTTTTGTTAAAATCTTGGCCAGCTTTCTTGATAGTTCTAGTCCAAATCCACCTATTGTTAACAATCCCATAGCCAATGCTCGTTTTCAATAGCAACCCCATAATCAAATACCTCAGTAATGGCTTACCCTACTTTTCCATTTCCTCTCTCGAGCCTCATAACCAATGCTAATCTCAAAAATATACCCACAGCTACTCTTTCAAATTTTTATGGCCTCGTAACTGAGGATCATGATACCTTCTTATTTTGGTTTGACATACTCTTCATAGCTTTGACTATAACATGGATTCCCACAAGCTCAAGTTGTTTCCAACAACACTGAAAGAATCATCCTTACTATGGTTCATTAGCTTAGGAGCCAATGCAGTAGGTACCTGGGCTGAAATGCAAACTCTGTTTCCTAAGAAATACAAAGATTACTACAAGGGGAGTGATCCAAGAGGAGATGACATTTTTAGAATATCACAAAAAGAGGATGAAACATTGGAAGACTATGTTTCACATTTTTTGTACAAAGTGCAGAAGAACCCCCAGCATGTAGTAGTAGAAGATTCACAAAAACTAGTCTTCTTGGGAGGGGTAAACAATAATTGTCTGGAAGGACTAGACCTAATGGTTGGTGGTGATGTATACCAATCTTCTTGGGATGACCTCAACAAAATATGTCTTAACTACTCAAGGTTAACTATGAAGAAAGGCAGATGATACCAATCCACAACCACTAAAGGGATTAGTCAAGGTATTTCAAAGCTCGAGATATCTAATTTACTCTTAGATTTCAAGTAGGACATCATAAATGATGTTGCTATGCATCTTGACACAATGATTGGAAAGAAGAAGCATATAAAAGCTAAATCAAAATTGGTGGAGTATTGTCCTCATTGCCGCAAACAAAAGCAATACTACACATGTAAGTTGGTAGCCAACCTGGAGAATCAACATTTGCCAATTGAGTACATGAAGATAGATGAGGACAATGATCAAGTGTTCTTCATTGCTCAACGTCGACCATGGGCTTCAAGACAAGGCATGCCTCAATATCCTTTACAATTTTGAAATCCTTACAATAACTAGTGTTTCAAAACCAAAGTTATCAGAATCCTTTTTAGTACTCCCAACCTCCTTGGCAAAACTAGCAAAATAATCCTTGGCCTAATCAACAAAATAACTAGTGGTAAAATCAACATAATCAATGGCAACCACTGTAAGGATATTGGCAATAAAATAACCAATAGAGGGGGGCTCCACAATGGCCTAACCAAAATCCTAGTAACTCACAACTACTGCCTCCAGTCCAACAACCTTCAATAATGCCACTTCCTGTAGAAAATAATACTAATCCTAAGCCAACCCAATTTCCTACTCAATCTCAGCCAAATCCAAACAATAAGCAACAACCGTAGCAAATATACACTACTAATAATCAATAGTGCCTTACATATTCACTAGAGATATTTGATATCCATTTGAGATTGGGAACAACTTTGCCTACACTAGAATACCCTATTATCACTGAAGTTGTAGACACTCCTGCAGCATCACTTCCAAAAGCTACATTGTCAAATACATACCTGCCAACTAATCTACCCAGTAGGACTACTGACCATACCTCCATGAATCCTCCCTTTCCACATAGACTAAATAAAGAGAAATCTATATCCCAAGAGGAAGAGACATTTGATATTGTTGAGCAGCTAAAAAACATGCACATCCAAATTCCTCTATTCCAAGCTATCAAGGATGTCCCTCTTTATGGAAAGGCTATTAAGAAAGCATGCCTTAAGAAGCTAGAGTGGAAGAAGAAAGATCCTCAAGTAGTCCATGTTGTTGGGCAATTAGCAGATATCATGTTAGGAAAGGTAGTGATACCAAAGTATTCAGATCCTGGTAGTCCAGTAGTTAATTTGATCATAAATGGACAGGTTGTAGAAAATGCTTTAGTTGATCTAAGAGTAGTAATAAATGTGATGAGTAAAGATACAATGCATAGGTTAGTATGGAAGGCTTAAGAAAAACTCCTATAGTGTTACAACTTGTTGATAGTTCAACTGTCACTCTAGATGGTGTCATAGGAGATGTGATAGTGACTTTTGATTCATGGGATTACCCTATTGATTGTCTTATCCTATCACCCAAAGTAAAACTTGCTGGCTATCTTGTCATATTAGGGAGACCCTAGTTAGCCACCACCGATGCTAAAATTAGTTGCAGATCAAGCAGTATGACAATTTCAAATGGTCAAACCATAAGGAAGCTAGAGCTATATCCACCTACCCACCCTCAACCAAACTTGGGAGAACCTATTTGGCCAAACTTAGGAGATGAAGAGGAAGAACTAAATTTTGTAGCTCATCTCATGATGTTTCATAGGCAATATTTTCTAAATATGTAGGAGGAAGATGATGTAGTACAAAGCATTCTTACCAATGAGTGTATAGTGGCCAAAGATATTGCTTAAAGTTCTATCTTAAAGCTATGTATCTATGAAGATTGTGTCTACCCAACAAGCCTTGAGATAATTGACCAATTACTACCAAGTAAAGTAGCTACAAGTCCAATATCAGAAGTGTCAATGGTAGAATTAACTACTACTATGGAACTTTCTTCTGGTCATAATCTCCATGTAAACAAGAAGTTGTCCCTATCACAATTGGAATTGATAACCAAGCTCCTTAATCAACATGAAAAATCCTTTTCTAGGGATTATAAGGATATGGTAAGATTGAGCCCTAAACTCTACACCCATAGGATATACATCAATGATGGAAGCTTGCCACTCTGTTAGTCTTAGAGGAGAATAAATCCAACATTGTGTGAAATAGTTAAGACTGAGTTACAAAAGTTGTTGGATGTTGGATTCATCTATCCAATCTCTGATAGAAAATGGGTATCACCATGGGTTATTGTACCTAATAAAGGAGGAAAGTGGTGGATATGTTTAGACTATAGAGAATTAAATAATGCCACAAAGAAGGATGACATTCCTTTACCCTTTATTGATCAAGTTTTGGATACTTTGGCTGGAAAGAAATACTTCTAATTTCTGAACAGATACAGTGGATACAATCAGATAAGTATTACACTAGAAGATCAAGAGAAGACCACATTTACATGTCCTTGGGGTACCTATGCCTATTTTGTATTACCATTTGGCCTATGCAATGCACCTACTACTTTCCATAGAGTTGTAATCAGCACCTTTACTAACATATCACATGATTGCATGGAGATATACATGGACGACTTGACTAAATTTGGTGTCACATTTGAGGAAACCTTGCAGAACATGGAGAAAGTACTAATCTGATGTGAAGAACACAACATGTCTATTAATAGTGAGAAATGCTTTCTGATGATGCAGGAAGGGGTGGTATTAAGACATTTTATCTTTGAAGTTGGAATCCAGGTAGACCCTACAAAATTAGAGGTAATTCTCATAGTCCCTACTCCCACAAAGCAAAAAGAAGTCATGCCTTTCCTAGGACATGTTGGCTATCATAGGAGGTTTATCAAAAAAATTAGTCAGATAGCTAGTCCTCTATATACTTTTCTTACCAAAGAGGCTAAATTTTCTTGGACAAAGGAATGTGATGACTCCTTCCAACAACTCAAGTCACTATTGACAATTGCACCAATACTTAGGGGTCTTGATTAGACTTTTCCCTTTGAAATACATACAAATGCTTCTGACTATGTCATAGGTGCAATCCTAGGAAAAAAATCTCAACATCTTGAAAATGCAATCTACTATATCAGTATGAGCCTTCATAGACCAGAATTGAACTATACAATGACTGAAAAAGAATTGTTAGTAGTAGTTTATGCTTTGAACAAATTCTTGCATTATATAACTAGTTATCCCATATTTTTTCATACTGACCATGTAGCAATTAAGTATCACATGAACAAACCTACCATGACAGGTAGGTTAGCAAGATGGCTACTTCCTTTACAAGAATTTGATATCACAATCATTGAAAAACTTGGGAAAGAAAATGTGGTAGCTGATTATCTATCCAAAATCCACTATGATGAAGAAGATACTACTTTGATAGATGATACATTTCTAGATGAGCATTTATTTCATATTGTTGTCCAAACCCCATGGTATGCAGATATAGCTAATTACATTGTAGCTAATAAAATGCCAACACATTTCTCTTACAAGGATAAGAAGTTGCTTGTAGAGAAAAGCTTCCATTTCTCTTGGATTGATAACACGTTGTTTTACACTGAACCTGATCAAGTTATGAGGAGATGTGTACAAGAAGACGAGACATATGACATTCTACATGCATGTCATAATGAACCATATGGGGGGCACTTTGTAGCAAAAAGAACATTGTTAAAGATTTTAACAATTGATTACTATTGGCCTACACTTCATAAAGATGCAACCAACTATACATGGAAGTGTGATAAATGTTAGAGGATGGGCCAACCAACAGAAATAGATGAAATGCCTCTTAATCCACAAATAGTGTTAACACCATTTGAAAAATGGAGCATGGACTTCATTGGTCCAATAGATCCTCCATCCAATGGGAAATCATATATCCTTGTATGAATGGACTACCTGAAAAAATGGGTCAAAGTCAATGCCATGAAGCATGCCCATGACTATAAAGTTGTTGAATTTTTGTATGAAGAAATCTTTACTCGATATGGCCTCCCCAAAGAACTTGTTACTAACCAAAGTACCCAATTCACTTCCAATCTAATCATAGAACTCATGAAAGAATATAATATCAGACATGGAAAATCAATCCCCTATCACCCTCAAACTAATGGACAAGCAAAAGTTACAAATTGGGAGATAGAAGCTATCTTGACAAAGACAATTCATTTGCACTGAAGAGATTGGAGCAACAGACTACCAAAAGTTGTCTGGGCATATCGAACAATATGGAAGACTACCATAGGGTTCACACCGTTTGAATTGTTGTATGGAAAAGCAGCAATTCTACCCATTGAATTTGAACACAAGACTTTAAGAATAGCATTAGAGTTAAACATTGATCTTCCTACAATACAGAGAGAGTGCTTACTAGATCTTAATTCTTTGGATGAAATGTGCAAGTCTACCTTGGAACACATAGGAATCATACAAAAGAAAAGGAAATAATAACACAACTCCCACATTAAGAGTAATTAATTTCAAATTGGTGACTAGGAATTGCTTTATGATTTTAGGTTTTAAGAAATACTAGGCAAGCTGCATACATGATGGCTGGGTCCCTATGAAATAAGCCATGTATTTGCAAATCAAGTCATCCAGTTAACCATAATTGATCCATTATACTTCAAGTTATTAGTCAATGCACATCAACCAGAGTTGTATAAATAGCCCCAAATGAAAGATGACTTCCTACAGCAATTTCAGCAGCTAGTTTCAAATGTACAACAAGTAACACTTCCTACAGCAGAAGGTTCCAACCTTCTGCTTGTAGCTCTTCAATAAGAATTCATTCAAGCATGCCCATAATAAAAACTTTATGTCTACATAAAGTTCAAATTCTCCATTCACTTTCTAAATTCTTCTTTTACAACTCATCTCATTTCTTTCTCTACCACCCACCCATCTTCCACATCATCATTTTAAAATGCTTTCAATAATATGATGAGTTCACTGACGTATGCTATCACTTCCATTCTTTGACTCTCGCCACCTTTATCTCACATGTGTAATGATCAAATTTCTACGTATAAGCTTTTCAAATTTTATTCATTTTTGGCACATAGATTTAGTTGGTTATATCTATTATTGCATTAAATATATCCTTGCAATGTTATGCCAATTTTGTACCTCATGCCAAGTATGACAAGTGAGGACACTTGTCCATGTTACATAGGGGGCAGGGAAGGTTACTAATTCCTAACGACATTTCTATTTATTCATTAAAGATCCTCAAGTATGTACTCTCTCTTTCTTTGATTAAAAGCTAGTTGCCATAGTATGCAAGTGTCAAGTGTCGTACCTTTATTCCCGAATAATTCCTCATTGTTAGACTAAGATGTGACCCATATTAAATTTTGAGGTGATTCTTATATATCTATGATTTATTCCCATTAAAACTACATTATTATTTCTCATGACGTATTGTTCATGATAGAAATTCACATAAAAGAATGTGAAAAGGGTCTATGGTTTTCAAAAAAAAAAGAGTTAGAAATTCATAGAAGGGAAGAAGGTAATTGTCGCAAAGGTTGAGATTAGTAAGCACAAATGGGAGGACAGTTGCAATGTCATGAACTAGTAGAACATAGTGTTTTACTTTCTGATGTAGAAGCAGTAAGAAGATTTAATGCATGTGGTTGGCTAGGATATTTCTTGAAACTAACAGAGTTTGATGATGAAGCAGCTACTGAATTTATACATACATTTGAGGAAGGTGAAGCAATAGTATGGGGATTGACACTTGTTGCCACAAAGGAATGAATAGTGGAAGCAACTAGGTTGCCAGCAGTAGGAGAACACTACGACCCTCCATTGGATATTGCTAAGTAGGGATACAAAAGAATGTTTCTTATGTCGTCGTGCAATGAGTTGGCCATGCACATTATCAGGTATTTTACTTGTAAAGGAAGATTGTCTTATTTACATGCACATCATTTTAAGTTACTCAGTTATGTAAGGCATAATTTTCCAGTAAATGTCCCAAATTTCTTGTACAATATGTTATGCATTAGTGTTGAGGAAACCCAAAAAAGAAAGGATAATTATGTTACTCACCATGCTCTAATTAAATTTCTCATAAAAAGATCTCTTAGGGATGTCTCCCCTATGTCATGGGGAAAAATTGTCTAGCATAAAACCCTATAGACTCTAATTGCCCCTAATGTGCAACCTAGCCAAGATAATGCAATCCCCATTGACACAACTTCTGAGCAAGGCACCCAAGGTGTGAAAACTAAAAATGTGCAAGAAAATGTGCATTTACCTACTCAAGCAAGCAATGTACCTACTTCTGCTTGACTAAAGAGAAAGTGGAAGTTACAAGAAGAAACCTCAACTCTAGCAGCAAAAAAAATGAAACCCTATAGTGTCAAAACAAAACAAAATAAAGTCGGTTCCTACAACAGTTACTCCTATAACAGAGACACCAAAAAGAATTAGCAGGAAAAAGGTTGTGGTGCTTGAAGAAACCCCTATGTCAAGAAGCCCTAGAATGAGAGGGAAAATTCCTAAAGTGTCTGCAAAAACGCAATCCACTTCACCCAAACAATCTAATGAAGAATCTCTAGTACAAGTTATCCCAAATGATTTCCCTTGTCAACCTGAACTTCTGGACATTCCTCAAAACCCTAATGAGGAATGTAAGGGTGAGATGAATGAAAGCCAAAATAATTCTCCAGTAAGCCAATAGGATACCCTAGGCTGCAAAGAAGAAAAAGCCCCAATAACGCACTAGTTAGCCTACTCAAAAAATGCCCTAGTTCCCTATAAGAAAACATGGTTTACAAGCTTCTTGGAATGTTCGTGGAGGGAATAGAGGAAGAAAAATAATTGAGAAGAGGAAAGTGGCTCGATTACCTTACAAATGCTTCTTTTTCAATTATATAATAAACATGTGCTAACAACCCTATGGGAAGAAGAGAAAAAGGAAATGAAGAATGTAATAATAGATCAAGGTGAAGAAATTATAGACTTAAAAGAGCAATTGGCAAGATAGAAGCAAAAGATGGATCATGCCCTTAAATAGGCTAACCAAATAATTACTTGTAATCCACCACTTAGGATCTATGACATTTGTTTAAAAGAACAATTCCTTTTATTCCAGCTAATGATGACCCTCAAAGATATAAATATAGAATTTTGGTCAGCTCAGGAATTCTATGGTTCCATCATGGTAGAAAAATTTACTCTATGAATTGTATGTGTATAATTTCATTATCGCTATAGAAACTCAATGGAACCCTTTTCTTTACATAGGGGATATACACCTTAGGGCTCTAATGTTCTGGATGCATAATGAGGCTAGTTATGATAGACAACTAAACAATTACACAAATGAGGAGAGAATAGAACCCTTGTCATTAAGAGTAGAGAGCAATAAACTAGAAGAAATCCTTAGGGATTGGTTCAAGCTAACCTATGGAAATGTTCGCAAGGAAATAAGAAAACAAATCTTTGAGGCTAGAACAAAAGTGTATGTAGAGTATGAGAACATGCCTTACTTTTTCTTTCAAAGAGACATGGCCGGTGTCAAAAGTAGATGGGGTAGACTGCCCAAGGGAGTTAGAAGGTTAGAGCCACATGCCCCTATCAACCTAGATGCAACCCTTCATCGAGAACCAAAATACATGCAGCTGGGAAGGCAAACTAGACTAAAACTTTGGTGTCCATTAACAATGCAACCACCTATGTTCCTTTGGCCCATGTATGACATAAACTCTGAATAACTTGACAGGTTGTAGGAGGATTATAGAAGGGAAGTCTAGGAAAGAACAAGAGGGTTCTACCACACTTTTAGGAGTAACAGGCGAGGGAGAATTGAGGTTGGAGACTTTTGGTCAATGGCCAGAAGATGCAATGCTTGAGGACAAGCATTAAACTTACTGGGGGTAGATAATGAGGCCAATTATTGCCTCTATTTAATGTTAATTTTAATACTCTATTTTTAATACTACTAAGACATTTGTGAACTTATAACTAGCTAAACTTATGATAAAGTCCAGATAGAACCATTAACTCATGGGTAGATAGTTATGTCATATTTTTCCAATATTATACATATAATGTAGTATCTCATATAACCATCGAAATTTATGTTCTAATATTTGGATTTAATTTTATTATGCTTATTTGCGTAAATATTTTTGCATCACAACTAACTTATTAGGGAAAAAGCTGGAGAATGGTCAATAGCATTCAAGGAGGAGTGTTAAGGCCCAGTTGTGGTGGAAGAACCATAATGGTACTAGGAGACATGGTTGCTATAAAGGAGGAGCTATTATTCCAGGAATGCATGGATTAAGTGTTGTTATATTCCCTCTATGTTTACTATTGTGTTAAATTGGTTACCCAAACTTTATTGCTTGTACCGCAAGTTGTTATATTTCCTTTTTCTCTGGAAAATTTGTAATTAGTTTGTTTTCTTTCCTATTTAGAATAAGTTTTGATCCTCTATTTATAGGGATTGGATCGATAGTTTTTTTGTTGGAGAAAAATTTATGGAAAAACATTGTTGACTCTTGTAGTGAGTTTTTTTTGTAGTTTTATGTATTGTTCTTATGTAAGGAGTTTTGAAATATAATGAAGTAATTCTTGGTTTACATTTTGTGTTAGTAGATTAGTAGAAGCCAACCAAGGGGGCCCACTTGGGAGGTGGATTAAATTAGAGTAGTGTAGATTTACTAACATTTCTAGTATTTCAAGTAGAAGTTATAAGTCCCTTCCTACAGCATTTGCAAGAGTAGTTATAGTGGATAGTCTAAGTTGAAATATAAATTAGCATATAGTTGTATTTCTAGCATTCATTTTAGTAAAGAGTTAAGTGTGTTACTTTCCTGCAACACTAGTGTAAGTTCTTTCTTTGCATTTTATTTTCCTGCAACATAAGCATAATGACTCCTTAAGAAACCTAGTGCACATACCATGACAACCATTTCAAGTATACATCCCTGGGTTGACAAATTAAATGCACCTCATGGTGGGAGAAGTAATCCTTAGATTGAATAAACTATTCCTAAGTAAGGCCTTGGGCATGATTATCACATACTTATTGTGAGGCAGACCAATAATCTATGCCCTTGATAATTTCAAGTATTACATTACTGGATATGAAATATTTGTTCACACTGACCATTCTACTATAAAATATTTGGTGAACAAGCCTATAATATCAGGAAGATTGGCTCACTAGTTGTTACTCATGCAAGAATTTGATATCACCATAGTTGATAAACCTAGTAAGGCCAATGTGCTAGCCAATTTTCTCTCTTGGTTACATGTCCCTAGTGATCCTGTAGCCATTGATGATAGTTTTCTAGATAAGCACCTTTTTATGTTGTCCACATAGAACCCATGGTATGCAGATATTGCTAACTACCTCACCACAGGTAAAATGCCAATTCACTTCTCTACCCAAGCAAGAAAGTTACTAGTAGAGAAGAGCTTTAGCTATTCATAGATTTTTAGATTTATGTTCTATACTAGACCTAATAAAGTCATGCATTGGTGTCTAAGAGAGGATGAAATATATAATGTCTTGAAGGCATGTCATGATGATCCCTATGGAGGTCACTTTGTAGTGAAAAGAATAGCCTTCAAAATCTTGACAACTAAGTATTATTGGCCAAGCTTGCACAAGAATGCAGCCAGATATACAAAGAAATGTGACAAGTGTTAATGCATGGGAAGACCCACCAAATTAGATGAAATGCCCCTATAGCCTCAAGTAGTTGTCACACCCTTTGACAAATGGGGAATTGACTTTTTAGGACCTATTGAACCTAATTCACAAGGCAAATCCTACATTCTAGTGTGCACTAACTATGTAACCAAATGGGCAGAGGCTAAAGCCATGAAACACCCAAGGGATATCAACGTGGTGTTTTTTAGTGTGGAGCTGGATTAGTCCCCAAGTGGGAGATTGTTAGATTGTGGTGACTAATTAGATAAGTATTTTACATACTCCATAATTCCTCATTGGGGTTCGAGGTTAGGCCAGGCCCCAAATGGGGGTTTGGGGGCAGCCCCTAATACAACCAGGGTCAATAGGTCACGACTGTTTGGGGGTTCGGGGGTAGAGCCCCCAAAAAAAATATTTTGGGTCTTATTTTATCAAGATTTTGGGCCAACATTTAATTAGTAATTGTAACCCTAAAGCGGTAAAAATACTTGTATAAAAGGGCTTAGGGTTAGGGATTGTTTCATAGTTGTGATGTGAAAAAGATTACACATTGAGCTGTATTGAGCTGTAAAAGATTACACATTGTAATCAGGTTGTAATTACTAGATCATAATAATATCAGACTTGTTGTTTGGTGGACGTAGCCTAGGGATTGGGTGAACCACGTTAAATATTGGTGTCTTGTGTTCTTTTCTATGTGATTTATTATTTTCTGATATTGGTTATATTTGCATGTAATTGTTATTTATGTCTATGGTTTAATCCTAACATGTGGAAAATTTTTTGTATGAATCCATCTTTACACAGTTTGGAGTTCCTAGGTAATTGACATCTGATCAAGGGGCTCAGTTAACATCAAATTTGATAACTGCTCTTATGAAGGAGTATACTATCAAGCATGGTAAATCATCACCTTATCATCCCCAGGCTAATGGTCAAGTAGAAGTTACTAATAGGGAGCTAGAATCCATCCTCACCAAGACTATAGCACTCCATGGGAAGGATTGGGCCACATACCTTCCTAAAGCTCTTTAGGCTTATAGAACCACTTGGAAGTCTACAACTAGTTTTACACCCTTCGAGTTTGTGTATGATAAGTTAGCAATAATGCCTATAGAATTTTGAATATAAAACATTGAGGACCACCTTAGAGCTCAAGATGGAATTCACTATTGCATAACAAGATCGGATCCTGAGTCTAAACAGTCTTGATGAATGGAGGAAATTTGCATTGAACAATACTGAGCTCATTCAACACTAGAGAAAACAGTGGCATGGTAGGTTTATCAAACAGAAAATGTTTTCTATAAGAGATTGAGCACTCCTTTATGACTCAAAGTACTAGCATAATCCAAGAAAGTTCCAAACACGTTAGTTAGGACCGTATGAGATTGTTGTTGTATTTCCAAATAGTGCAGTTTAGCTATCTACCATTGATCCTATCAGCTTCAAGTTACTTGTCAATGGGCATCACCACAAGTTTTAGAATAAACTAATTATCTGTGAAGAATTCTTGTAGCAATTCTAGCACAATGAGGATATTCTCATTCCCATAGCTAAAGAGTTTGGGTCTCCTACCCTGACTCCTGATACTTCTTGGCTTCGTTCAAGGCATACATAATAAACACTTTCTTCTTGAAAGTACTTTCTTCTCTATCCACTCCACTTCACCTTCTCTCTCTTCCATCTTACCATTCCATCCCATCACTCTGTCAATTTTGATCATCTTTTCTAGAACATCTTTCCTACATCAATTGCCAGGTACCTACCGCATAACTTTGCATGCATTTTATTTTATTTTATTCATGCTTTGTTAAGATTTGGTATTGTTTATAATTATTCACTCTTGTGTATCCTGACCTAGTGGGACCCATGTCTTTTCTTAGTTGGGGGGAGGGAAATATTTAATATTTTCTTTCAAATTAATTTCATATTGCATGTAACTTCAATAGTTCATTGAGATGACTAGAAGTAATTGCATGCTTAACGTCACGTGTTGATGACTTGTCCTTCTGTGATTGTGTCATTATGAAATTAAGGACATTAAAAGAAGTTATTTAACTTTTAATGATAATTTGAAATGTTTTTGGGTGACGAACCTGTAACGAGAAAAAATTATGAAATTTGATGCAAGAAGGATATTATGAGATATTGTGCATTAAACTCTCCAAGTACACATCATTTTTTTGAATTAACCAGTGCCAATGTTGTAATATTGAAAACTTTGATTCTCCAAGCTCTAAAACATCATGTTTTTTACCACAATTCAGCTGGAATCAACAATGGGTGGAGGTCTCTAGAGGAACGAGCCAGTTGATCACCAAGTTCTTTTGGGTGATGTAGTCAGTTGTGAAATGTTTAGAAGAAGGGAATGGTTGGATTATTGTCTTAGTTTAAAAGGATTTGATGAAGATGTTTCTCTTCAATTCATGAGCACCTTAAAGGATGGCATTGTAGTAGTTAAAGGCCTGATAATTGAGTTCACAAAGGAGGTGGTAGCTGAAGTCACTAGGTTGCCCCAAGAAGGTAAAAATTATGGTTACTTTAATTATGTGAAGAATGAGCTAGGAGAAAGGACACTTAGTGATTGGAGAGTGCAGGCCCAAATTAGGAATTTCATGATTATTGGAGACCAGCAATAGATCAGTTGGGGGGAATGATGAGCCTCTAAAAGGCCATTATTTTGAGAACCTTTTATCTTGTTTTTAGAAAAAAATTATCTTGCAAAAACATTTAATGACTCTATAGTTTTAAGCAAATGAATTATGTTTTTATGGATATGTTATCTATATGTTAAGACATGAAGATTGAAGTACAGATAGTTCAAATATCTTTTGTTTTCTTGAATCCATGGACTTCTATGGTATAATAAAGGAATGTTACATGTTGATAAATGTTTCTTCATCCATGTTGTGTTTGGATAAATTCCTTCTTGTAGCCATTAGATTTATATAGAGAGATAGTTTTAACATTATACCTTTTCTAACATTCATGATGGAATGAATATATGTATGTGGAAGTTGTATGCATTCAATGTTTTTTAGGTACTTGATGCGCATATTCAAAATCAACATTTCAATGCTAAGTCAAAGCTAACCACATTGATGAATCACTGCAACAAGAAGATTATTGTGTGATTTCTATTATGGTGGCACACAAATATAGCTCCCTTAACCTACTATATTCTTAGAGGAGTTAAATCCCAGTTAATGATATTTCTGTTATAGACTTTATGAATCTGTAATTAATCCTCGTTGATGGAGTGATCGTAGAAGTAGGAAGTTGTTGTAGCTTTCCTTTAAATAATGTTTGTTGTAGCTTTGAAAGAAGTGTTTGGCTAGAAGAAAGATAGAATAGATTGATTTTCATAACAGTAGCGTGTGATCTTATTTTTAATCAGATGCAAAATTTTACTAGGAATGAATTAAATATAAAGTTCAAGCCTACATCTCTTGTCTTGCTTGTCTTTTCTGTTCACTCATCCAAGGGGGACCCACTTGGTGAGTGAACTACTTTCTTAGAATAGATTTCATTTCCTTGTTTGTTTCTTTGCAAGGTAGAATTTTGATGTTCCTACAGCCATTGATAACAGAATCATTGAATTGTTCCTGCAACATAGGTGCATAGATAGATTTACTGTTGCAGCATGATGTCATTTTAGTTCCTAGCTTAAGTCTCCTTCAACATTTCCTTTTGTTTTAGTTGTAATGACTTAAAGAAGAATCAAAGTATATACTTTGCAGCCACCCTCTCAAGCTTGCGCTCTTGGGTTGACAAAATAAATAAGTCAAAATGTTATTCTTAGGAAAATACATGATTATGTCTAATCATGGAGTCAATGTGAAAGGATGTTCAATCCTTTGTTACTAAGGTATTAAGTTGACTAGACAATGTGTTTCTCTATCAGGTAATTCAAAATTTCTTTCATGTGCACTGATCTCATTATCAGAATGTACCTTAGCTTCTATTTGCAACTCAGCACCTGAATGTAGCTCGATTCCTCAATGTAGCCTGACATTCATTATATGTGACTCGGCAGTCACTAAAACTTGATGTTGTTGATTTGCAACTTGGTTTATAGATTCATTGGCGATCATGTCATCATAGAAATACACAAAAGATTTATAAACATCAAGTTCTTTTGGAGGTTTAGCTTCATGTACCTCTATATATTCATCAAACTTCACATTTTCACTTTCCACAACTTTGTTAGTGTTAGTATTTAAACACTTAAATAAGCTTTACTTCTTGTGGAATAGCCTTGGAATATACCTTCTTCATTTTTAGCATCAAATTTTCCTTTCCTATTATCCCTAGAATGTAGCACTTGCTTCCAAATACCTTAAAATATTTTGCATTGGGTGAGTATCCATACCATAATTCAAAAGGTGTAGAATTTTTACCTTTCTTGACTTGTACTCGGTTTAGGGTATAGACAACTATACTACGGATTCTCTCTAGTATTTCAAAGCTACATTCTTCTCCATCATGAATCTCTTAGCACAATGCATCACAGATCTATTCCTTCTTTCAACAATCCCATTTTGTGGAGGGGTTCTAGGTGCAGAAGTTTCTCTTTTGATTCCTCTATCATTTCAGAATATCTCAAACTCATTTGGTGTAAATTCTCCACCTCTATCAAATCTCAAACATTTCAAGCTCTTGCTAGTTTCCTTTTCAATTCTAGCCAAATACCACTTAAACATTTGAAATGCATCATATTTTTCTTCAAAAACATAACTATCATCATCCTAGAATAATCATCAAAAAATAGGATAATGTACTTCTCACATTTGTAGCTTTGCACATTAATTGGTCCACATAAATCAGTATGAACTAATTTAGGAATTTCTTTTGAAGAGTGAGTCTTTCTTTTAAAACTTGATTTAGCCATCTTTCTTAATTGACATTGTTTACATATTATCTAGTTTCTTTAGATTTGTCAAACCTCTTACTCTCTTCATCTTACTAATACTAAACAAATTATCAAGATTTACATGACATAGTCTTTTGTGCCATAGCCACACATCATCAAATTGTACAACTAGACAAGTAGCATCATTCATGTCAAGGTAGAACAAATTACCTCTAGTTTGATCACCATTGCCAATTAGCTCTTCATTAGCATCATAGATCTTGGCTTTTCTATTTCCAAATTCAACCTTACATCCAACACTATTCAGTTGTGACACACTTAGCAAATTATAGTTCAATCCTTCTACATAATAAGCATTGTCACATTTGATCTTATATGTCAACTTAATTGATCATTTTCTTTTGATAAGACATGGTGCATTATTTCCAAATCTAACACTATTTCCATCATAATGCACAAGGGAATTGAACTCACTTTTATCTCTAGTCATGTGCTTGGAATAACCACTATCAATAATCCATCTATCACTCTTGTTCACATAAAACACCAGTGCATTTGTCTCATCTTCATCAAAATCATCCTTCATTGCAACATAGACAACTTCATCCTCATGACCATCAGATTCTTCATTGGATTCCTCTTTAGCAATGTAGTAGGATTTCTTTCCCTTGTCTTTGTAATCTTTATTGTTCTCGTCTCTTTTTCTTCTAAATTTGTCTCCACTCCTATTGTTCTTCTTCTCAGGATACCTTGCAGCAATATGACCAACTTCATTACAATTGAAACATATAATAGGCATCTTACCTTTGGATTTTCCTTTGCCTCTGTGAAATCTCCTAGCCAGCAATGTTTCAAGCTCTTCAACATTATCTTCATCTGTATCACTATTACTAGAAACATGTTTACTCTTTTTCTTTTTCTTTTCTTTAGGTTCTTTCAATGACAACTTAGCTTTGAAATCAAATTCAACATTTTCAGTTCAAAGGCAGACAGCCTGCCTATCAATCCTTCAAGGGTTAGATCATTACCATGTGTGCATCTCAACTCTTGTATGGTAGAGACTCTAATAGCATAGATAGGCAGCAATGTTCTTAGTACTTTTCTTATCACAGTCTCATCTTCAATCTTACCAATTTCTCCTCTTGTATTATTTACAACTTTTACTGTGGCATAGTATTGAACAATATTCTCACCTTCTTGCATTCTCATATCATCAAACTTACCTCTAAGACTTTCAGATTTGGCTCTCAGCACATTTTTGTCTCCTCCATAGATCTTTTCTATGGCATCCCACATCTTCTTAGCAGTATCATATTCCTTGATGTCATCGACCTCAGTGTAGCTTAGGGCAGATACAATCTCTAACATTGCCTAATTGTGTTCTTTCTTCTTTTTTAGATTCTCAACATTGAGGGCTCCAACAGGGTCATTATTGTCAACAAAAATGGTAGTTTATGTATGGTCTCCAAGTCATCCTAGATGTAGCTTCATCAAAAAAATTCATGTAAGAAAGTTCTCCTTGTTAAGCTTGGGTACCTCTCTCTTAGGCATTTTGATCTTTAGCTTATAGCACCTTCAAACTATCTCTCACAAGCAACTAATGCTTTGATACCAATTGTTGGAATACTTTAGAATAATTGAGAGGGGTAGTGAATTAGTTATCCAAGGTCCAAATAACTAGATAAAACTTTTTAGCATTTAACAAGATCCATATATATGTATGTATGTATGTATGTATGTATGTCCTTATCATATAACTTGCATGCATCCAATAGATCATCTAATACTTAAACTTGTAAGCTACTGTCCTAGGTCATAGTTACTTTGCAAAAATGTAAACATGAAACATAATAGAATCATTCACACATTTGACACAAGGATTTTACATGGAAACCCGATAACCTACTACTAATTCTCACTCTTCTGAAGTGATGACCTGTAAAAGGCCAACCCTGTTAAAGGTTACAATACACACTATTAAATGTGACCTGGTTAAAGGATTTTGATCACCCTGTTAGGAGAGAGCCTTGTTAGAGGATTTTAGAACATTCCATTAGAATTTCACCCAGTTAAAGGATCTACAAATGACTGTTAGGTAAACCTTAATCCAAAGGATTTACCCTAGACTGATACAATGATTAGAAAGTAACAATAAAGTTTTGATCTGATAATAAATTACAACTCACTTGCAGATTAAATATCTCTATTTCAATCCTCCATTCTACTTGGCTTCATTTACTTCAGTTTTGATAGCTTGTTCACCCTTCAAGAATTCATCCTCTTAAGCCTTCTTGCTTTGCATGCCAACTGCAAATTCTTCTATTTTGCCACCATATCAACAATGCCCTAGACTCCTTATCTTCTTTGGGTTCTCGCACATGCCAATAGTTGCTTCAAGCCTTGTATCCCCTTTTAAAGAGAAATTAGGTCTTTTGTCACTCAACCACAATTGTCCATTTTAGGGTTAGGTTGGATTCATTGAATCTTCCCTCTTTTCCATTTTTCTCCCTCTAGAAACTTCATTCTCAATCCTCTTTGGATTCGCCTTAAAATAGTTTATCTTGAATTCTATGCCACCAGCTCATCAAGCTTATCTTCCACATGGTTCACACAATCCAAGAAATCAACTTTGTCAACTCAGATCCGATGAATCTTCAATCTAACTCATAAAGTTGTCACTCGGCAATAACTAACTTTTGATGCCTAGTGCACACTATGTTTCTCAGCATCCACTAACAGTTCACTCAGCACATATTGTCTTTTATTGTCACTCGACACACACTTGAACTCACTCAGCACATACTAAATTCACTCGGCATGTGCTAGATCTTCACATTGCTTGGCACAAACTAAATTTTTGCTCGGCTTGAACTAACTTTTCTTGGCACCAACTAATCACTTGGTCAAGCTTAGCAGATAGAATGTACTTTCTATGTTCTTCCAGACTTAGCTAGTGTATCCATCAACTTCATCTTCAAGTAGATAAACAATACAACATATCATCCATGTCTTACTTGGTCTTAGTACTCCTTTTCTGTACCAAATAACTCAACCTTTCCTCTAGGTGCTCTCGTTATCACATTTGATCAAATCCTCTTCATCAATCAAAAAAATGATAGCATTCAAACCAAACAAGAAATTTTCTCACCAACAAGTAATAGGTTTGACATCATTGACAATATAATGATTGTTCTAGATTCTATACAAACAATCTTATTTTCAATAATCTTGTGATAGAATGTACAATAACTAGCCATATCTTAGCTAGAGAAGTTGCTCATACTCACATCCATAGTTATAGCATCTCTCTTCCTTTCATCACGTAGGAAGATGTCCATTGCCTCTACTATCCATTAATAACAATGAGCCCCTCATTAATAACCATGTCTAATCTAGCTCTTACAACTTCATTATTCCAATCATTAACAAACACTTTTATAACAGAAGCATCTTCTCAATGGAGGGTTTTCCATATAAGGAGTAAAGGCACCCACTAAGAAAGGGCTACATATAGTCTCCAAGTTGTGCCATTTTTCATACAAAATCAATTCCAACCAATTTCTACCACCTCCCATCTCTAAACCCATGCTAAGGTATAGAGTAACACCAAAGAAACACAAACAAACCTACCCAAATAATCCCTTTTCAATAATTAAAAGAGCTTTCATATCATCAAGCTCTTGCATGAGTGAGACATATAAATGAAAGGTAAATAAGATCAAGCCACTTTAAGGCATCATTTTGTCTAAGTCAAGTCATCTCACTGAGAATTCCATTCATCAAATCTCACACCAAGCATTAATTATCCTTGACTCTCAAATTCATGAGGTAATCAGCAATTTGATTACCTTGTCTAAACTTGTTGGAAATTTAAACTTCTAGAAAGTATTTAAAAATATTCATACAATGCTTAAAGTGTTGCCTACTATGATCCAACTAGAAGGGGATATTCCTTTAAGGAAATTAATCACTGTCCAACTATACCTTAGATAAACCCCTCTCCTTAACCCTAATAAAACCTATGTAATTAGCTCTAGCCTTAGCACAATGATTTTTTTGGGTCCATAGTGGAAGTGACATTGCTAAAACTAGATTACATTATGTGATCTTGAATTAGTCCTCCACACTCTATAAGTTAAGGTTTATTGATTCAATTATTAGAATTAGAAACTGTTAGAGCCCATTTGGCTACTAAAATTAGCAAATGCAACATTTCTCTAAAATTAAAATTTGTTAGATGTTGGATTTATTAATCCAGAATTCAGTTTTGGGAATATGATTGGAGCCATTTGCCTCACCTAGAATTTGATGGGGAAGATGTTTTTCTTGCATATGGTTGTACAAAGCTAAAATTGGAATGAAGTTTTTTTGTTTGTTTTAATTTATTATTTTTATAAAATTTGAAGCTTTTTAGTTTGTTATAATTTAGAAACCATATATGGTTCATAAAAAAATTGATTTCCCAATGTTGATACACCACACAATACAATCAAACATTAGATAATTTAGTACTGGGCATAATTTTGCATGGAAGGCATCTCATTCTCACATGTCACATCTTTATCAAGGAAACTTGGGAAACCATTTCTAAGAGCTTTCCCTTACATCAAACACAAGGATCTCCATGCTATCATTATCTCTTAAACAGATCACAGAAGTACAGAGCATAAGGGCTTCAAACCCTTGAATCCATCTCTGGCAAATGGCTTATGATCAGGGGGTGAAGAATGTTCCTGCCAAGCATCATATAACAAACAAAGCAACTAGAGGAAACAATCCATTAGGGTGCAAATAGGAATTGGAATTGCCAATTCCAATTCCACCTCCTAAGGTGGAATCGACAAATCCTCCTTTTGGGCCAAAATGGTAATACGTAACCCAAATTTCAATTCCAATTTGGTGCATCCAAACTGTGGATTACAAATTTTAGGAATTAGCAAATACGGATTCCAGTTCGATTTCAACAAACAAATAGGCCCTTATTGGAATGAGAATTAAAGATAACTTTTATATTTAGGGTTAAATTATAGTTGGTGTCAGGAGTATAATTTAGGTTATCTTATTAATTTACATTTCTTATTTTGATTAATATGTGATAATTTTTATTTTTACAAATTTCCTATAATAATATTCAATGTAAATAATTGAATCAATATAAATGATTATAGTTAATTTTTGTATATTCAAATAATATTTTTAATTTTATATATTCATTTAAAAATTAATAATTGCTTCTTCACAAAAAAGTATTTTCACTTTGACATAAAATAAATCAATCAAATTATTAATCATGTAAAAATTATTATATCTCATGTATTTTATGTTTGTATAATAGATGTAAATTTGTTAAGTTGATATTATAAGTACAATTAAATATCTTTAGTTTGATATTTCACAGCTTTTTTACATTGATTTTATTTTAAAATATAAGTCTACTAATTAAATTAAATTGTAAACTAATACTGATATCTATCTATCTATCTATCATCTACCTATCTATCTTTTTCAAAGAAATAGGAAAAAAAAATTATGAGATTCAAAATGTAGTCGTCGACGACTAATTTTAAAACTGAAGCAAACAACTGTGCCACCCCTGCAAGCTGTGGATCATTCGTTTTAAGCTCATTACATTATATATATAGTTATTGATTGTGGAATTAGCTCCACGATCCATCATTTTTCAAACTGAAAAATGGACAACCTTTAAATATATATTCATGCTCTCTCGTCTCACGGGACGAATACAACATCAAAATTGCTCTGTGATATTGATCTACAAGAATATTTGGTTATCTGGAAATGATCAAAGAATAGCAATTTTAAACTTCTGCAAGTCCTATAAACAGGGCAAATTGTTAACACAGTTTCCATTGTTTAAATTAGTGTGTACTGACAACATCAGACTTTCTAGAACATATTCCATGTAAACACATGAACTGGAATTACAACTTAGAAAAGTGGATTTTACTGGAAAGAAGATGGAAGAGAATGAAACATAAAGGATAAAAAAATCTTAATTGAAGTCATAAATATCTAAGCTGTAGAACTTGCAGTATCGGCTGCCAATTTTTCAGTGGGATTGGTTTTGTCCAGAAGTTCTGATATAGAAGTTCTTAAATATTTGGAATCAGGTACTGTGCTACCTTTCATCAAAGATGTCTTCAGGCCGTCAAGCATTTTGGCTACATCTCTCATGGAAGGTCGATCTATTGGCAATTCACTGCTACAAAGCAAACCAACATGAATGAAAGAAACAAGACATTTATTGTCCTCCATCCTTTCATTAAAATCTCTCAACAACTCGCTATCAGCAATTTCTACCAGCCTTTCTGGAAAAGCTGATCTTACCCACTTTTGCAAGCTCATGTCTCGCACAAACATGTCATCACTTGGCCTCTTCCTTGTAACCATCTCTAATATCAGAATCCCAAAACTGTAAACATCTCCTTTAGTAGACACATTCCCTCCCAATCCATACTCTGCAATCAATTTTGTTCAATACATTCTTTAGAAAAAGGCTAATAAAGAAAATGACAATACCAAAAGAAAGAAAACTCAAAGAAACTACCTGGAGCAATGTATCCAATAGATCCTTTGAGTGCAATTGTTGTAGTACTCAGTGAATCTATGGTATTTGTACCAGTCAAACCGGATATACCAAAATCAGTGACAATGGCTGTCATGTCCGCATCCAAGAGAACATTGCTGGGTTTTAAATCACAGTGCACAATTTGTAAAGGACAATCATGATGCAAGTACTCCATTCCATGAGCCACATCTACAGCAACGCTCAAACACTCCCTCAATCCCAATTTGCAAAAGCCTTCACCATCCCTAACAGGGTGCAATTGTTTTTCCAAGCTCCCATTACATGCAAATTTAAGAACCAAACCTTTGAAGTCAGGGTAGTAAAATGCAATTATGATTTTGATGAGATTGCGATGTCGAATCTTCTTTGAGAACTCACACTCCCTCTTGAAACTCTTAAGAGCTTCTTCATTTTGCAAATTAAGAGTTTTGATGGCAATTACCACACTCCCTCTTGAAACTCTTAAGAGCTTCTTCATTTTGCAAATTAAGAGTTTTGATGGCAATTACCTCACCATTCTTCAAGATGCCTTTGTAGACAGATCCAAAGTTACCCACTCCAAGCAAAATTGACTCATCAAATCCAGCTGTTGCAATGACAAGATCCTGATAAGAAAATTCTTGATAGCTGAGAAAATTCTTGATTAGTTGGCTTGAAAGTTTAGGCCTCCATACAAATCCTATAATGAAGCAGCATGATACCAATACAATGGTTCCAACAACTGATAAGACTATTTTTATTAGCAGGGAATGTTTTCCCCTGTTCTGATTTGGACATGGAGGCAATGAATAATTTTTCGGGCCACATAAGTTTGGGTTCCCAATAAAAAATGCTACAGCAGTTTTATTTGGAAACAGCCCTGCTTCTGGAATCTGCCCTGACAGATTATTGAAAGATAGATCTAATTCTTGGAGATTTTTTAATTTAGAGAGTGAGACTGGTATTGGACCTACGAAGGCATTATGGGACAGATTCAGATTCTCTAATGCTGTGCATTCTCCTAGAGAATAAGGAATAACCCCAGTAAGTCGATTTCCAGACACATCAATCGCTTGAACCATAACAATCTTACTCGTCTCCTGTGGCAGCGACCCTTCCAGAGAATTCCATGAAAGATTAAGGTATAATTGCAGGTCTTTAAGGCTTGCTATTACTTCACGAGGTATCCTTCCCCCTAGTTTATTGTAAGACAAATCAAGGAGCTCCAACTTCTGGCATCCTTCCAAACTAACCGGGATAGTATCTGATAAATTGTTGTGGTGAAGATAAAGATATCTTAGCTGCTGCGAGCTACAAAGAGAATCTGGTATATTTCGAGAGAACTGGTTGTGGCTTAGATCTAAGAGTCCAAGATGTTGCATTTGACCTATCTTACTTGTAATTCTTCCCTCTAACTTGTTTCCATTCAAATACAATCTTTCCAACTCATGTAATCCTTTAATTCCAGAGGGAATATTGCCCCAGAAAAGATTTTTGGCTAAATCAAAATAATTCAAGTTTGTCAGATTGGCAATCTGCTGTGGTATGGTTCCAGTTACCATGTTGCCTTGTAACGCCAAGACACTGAGATTGGAAGACAATTGGCCAACGGATGGGGGCCATACACCAATGAAATGATTGTTTCCCATTTCTAGAGTTTGCAAATGGGAGCAATTTGTGAGAGCAATGAGAAAGGCCAATGTGTTTCTGCTGTCACTAACAAGTTGATTATTGTTTACGAATAGTCTCATGAGAAGATTTAACTTACCCAGCTCCATTGGAACCGTTCCACTGAGTCGATTTCTAGCCAAAAGAAGTAGTCTGAGACGGGAACAATTTCCCAAGGAGTTTGGTAGGTTTCCACTGAGATGATTTCCAAATAAGCTAAGCACCTCTAAGTCAGTAAGCGTTCCTAATTCAGGAGGAACAGGGCCATGGAGCTCATTTTGGGCCAAATTTATTTTAACTAAGGCTGATACATTTTTCAAAGAGGGCGGAATGGTACCCGTGAGAATGTTAAAGCCCAAAACGAGAGACCTTAAACGTGTAAGAAGAGTGAGCTCTGGCGGAATGCTGCCATGCAGTCGGTTCCATGAGAGATCCAGTGCATGCAAACTGCGGCAGGCAGAGAGAGAGGGAGGAATGATTCCTTGCAATTGATTGTCGTGCAGGGAGAGTATCAATAAATTTCGGAGTTGGCCGAGTTGAGGTGGAATTGTACCAGTGAGGGTATTGAGTGAGAGGTCTAGAATTCGAAGAGAGGAGATATTGTCATGCCCAAAACTAGAAGGCAAAAACACACACACACATTTTTTTTGAATTAATGATTAAACATGCTCTAGGTTTGAAATGATTGATAATAGTTTTAGTACAGGTTAATTACTTTACGTCTTAAGGTTATAAACATGAGGGCGATTACATCATTAAGATTTTGAAATTTTTGATATTAGATTGATATCGTTCATAGTCACGTTATTATATTAACTTCACAACAACATCCTAAAATTATTTAAATAACAATCTAAATGAGTACGGTTAAAATAAATTGAAATATCTACACACGGACTTATTAAAAGGAATATTGTGTCTACCTATACATATATGTATATACTTTAATGAACTTCACTCAAATCTCAATTTTATTTAAACCCATATTGCTATTAAGAATTAAACATTTCTAAAGATATTAACAATATAATTTACACTTAAATAAGACTAGTTGATAAAGAAAAATGATTTATCATTTTCTCTTTGTCTAACATATACTAACGTAATAAAGCAAGATAATAGATCACAATAAGTTTCTTAAAACTTTAAATGTATAAAATTACTACTAGAATTATATTAAATTTTAAAACAAATAACTTAAAACAATTAACAATTAAACAAACATAATTGATAAGTAACTTAAACATATATTAATCTTATCCTACACTAACACGAATTTAAAACTACTAATAATACTGTTAACGAATAACAAAAAGTACTAATCATAACATACTTACTAACCTATACTAAACTTAAATTATCCTAACACTAAACCCATCATAAAAAAAAATCTAAACAAAATAACTTAATTAAACCCTTACTAATCTATCCTATCCTCTCTCAAAACCCCTGCGCGCTTTCCAAGCGCTTCCCATGGTTCCCTGCCCCCAAAACATGCGCTGGCCCATGTGGAAGAATGCTGCCACAGATCTGCCAAGAGATAAAACGCCTAGGGAAGCAAGGTGTAAAGGAGGTTGAGCATTAAATGATTTAAACTTTCAAACTACAAACAAGGATGGAATGAGCGCTCCTTTCTTGAGAGGTAAGTCACTGCGCAAGACAAGATGGGGAGGGTACGGTGACATCACCCTATGGCAGTTTAACTTGACTTTACAACATGAAGTAAGATTACTAACTTAAAAACTGCACTATTCTAAGCCAGCGCCTAGGGTTATAGAGGACGCACTTTCCTTAGCTCGAGGTGGGGAAACGTGGGAACATGGGAGTTGACAACATATTAAATGTGTCCCCTCTCTTGTCATGGCGCCAAGTTTTGAGGTGAGGGGTTGGATTTAATAATACATACATATTTGTATGTTCATAGCAACTATTAAATGGTTGGTGGAAAAAGTCTTGTTCTATAAACTATCTCATTAATATTTCAAACACCCATTTAAGTCTACTCCTTGAATAAAATATTGATCTGTAATCTAGAACAGATTAATTTCTTTACTTCATACATTTTACAGAGAATAAATGAACACCTACAGCAAGAGATTTTATACTTTTATACATTCTATATTATTAATTGGATTTTCTTCTTTTGTAATCTAGGATACTCATGAAATCATTGTAAGGATAATTTGGAGCTTTTCTAAATTGAGTATAGCTGGAAAAATTATGATTCATTGACATTCAAACATTAAACCTAAGACAATAGTTATACATTTCCTGCCAAGATTTTATATGGAACTCTCTGATCTGTTCCCATCTATGTATGGCGAAGTTTTAGAAACCTTTTTTCTCAAGGATGAACATTATATTATGGTGCAATGCAAATTTGAATGTACACTCATACTTATAACACAATAAAACTAAGATGATAATAACAAGCTATAAGAATAATCCTTTCCTGTGAATACTAACTCCTCTATGATATCAAAATTTGACTGGAAAAATCTTTTTGTATATCACTCATAACATCAAGTATTCTAAATTCTAGAGAGATATTTCTATCCAAGACAATGAGACAACCAAATTATAGCAATGGACTTTTCTCCCTTGATGTTCTTATATTACACAAAGGTGGTGGCCACAATAACACATAGTAGATTTGACCTCCTAAATAACTTGCATTGCAATAAATCAACCATAGCCATTGTATTCGTTCCTTAATCATAATTTTCATTTTGAACATAAAAGGAACTAGAAAATTTTTGCTTGATTAACCCATTATCATAACTCCATACTATTTAGATATGCATCCATCCAAAATTAGAATTTACGATTTACTCACAGGACAAGCAATTATACCCAACACCAATTTTATTGGCCAAACTGATTCAAAGGCTCAGCCGGGAAAGAATCAGGAAGAAAACTCGGCTTCTTTGCCTATTTACAATAAGGTTTTCAAAAAAAAAAAAAATACAATTTCATAGGATATCAATCCTAATTACAACAATTTTCTTCATGATCATAATCAAGGAGTTTGTAATATTTTCTGCATCTCATTTCAACAACCATGGAGGGAACCAATAGCTGATCGGGTGACAACCAAGCAGAACCAAAAGAAAAGCAAACATGCATAATCATACATGGTTTACACAATAAGATTCACGTTGAATCAAGACTAGGGAGAGGTGGATTCTTCCAACTGGAGAAGTCAAGCACAACACCAATTCAGATGCCCAATCGGGGCCAATAACCAAGAACTTCCGTTCTTCCATTTAAACTTGCCATACTCATACCAGGTTTGTGCTGACGGGTAGGGGCCCATAACACCCTACCCTTTATCCCTCTTCTCATCCTGAGAAGAGACTCTACACAGGTTGGAGTCCAACTAAACAGACCTCTCCCAAAATTGGTCACTTCTGCTCTCCCCTAGAGTGAGTAATACCAAAAAACCCATGCAAGGAAACTCAAATTTTCAAACATAAACAAGAAAGGAAAACAACCAAAATAACAAGGTTTACAAATCTTCCCAACATACCCACAACTATACAACAGTAAAACAATAACAAGGTAACAAGAACATGAAACAAATCATAAAAATTGAATAAGGGAGATGGGAGTTTCCTACCTTCACAAAAAGGTAATGGCAATGAACCAATTTGAGTAGAGTATCCCTCCTTCCTTCAAGCTTCAAGAAAAACCTCTCTAAATGTAGAGATTGGGTAACCCCCCTCCCCCCACTAGACCAAGGAAGACCTCTAAATAAGCCTCCAACTCAACCACCCAAAAGGAGCAATAAATATTTCCACCCACTAGCCACTCTAGAAACTCCTAACTCAACCTACACCATGGTTAAACCCTAAGAGGAGGTGGGGTAAGACAACTCATGACAACCACTTGCAATTTTCGCACAAAGGCAAAAAGGGGCTTTTTGAGTGCCCTCAAAAGTCAAAGCTAGGGGCTTAGGGGTTGGAAAAGACCCCTAACCCATACCCACACCCAAAGGTTAGAAAAAAAACATGTTTTAAAACCTTAGGGAAGAGGTTAGAGTCAAAATAAAATCTAGGAATAAAATAGGTCCATCTAACAACTCTAACTAGCAAATTAAGCACATGAACATTTTACGAGTGTCTAGCGACACTGAAAGAGCATAATTACGAACAATAGGGTTTCCAAATTTTAGCACATGGAGATCAATTTTGTTCCTCCGTAAGGTTTCTCGGCTACATATCTGCACACTCATTGCACACATCAGTAGTCCCGAAAATCACATGTACATATATACATATCAGAAATTTACATAATTTGAAACATACATAAATCAGGGTTTTCTTGCATCCTACTTATATCCTTAATCATAAAGATTCCAATTCAATGTGTTAATCCCACATTTTACTGATTTCATCAACATACATATACATGAGCATTAAATGACAATCATCAAATATATTTAGAAATAACATCACACAATATGAAATAATAAAATATGTTTTAAGCATCAGATAATGTCTCGACACCTCGAGTCGTGAATAACAAAAAATAAGGGTAATGTATCACTATGCTACGATGGGTCGGGGCGAGGCCTCACAGATATTTCCCACCACAGGAGAAATTGTGCCATCTAAACCCTTTTGTGTTATATTGATGGCACGGACAGAGTGAGAAGAGGAGTGACAAATAATACCAGACCAGTTGCAGAAGTGGTGATTGGAATTCCAGTCAACCAAAGAAGCGCCATTCTTGGCAACTGAAGCTTTGAATCCTAAGAGCAATTCTTCTTGACGTTGTTGGTGGTGATGACGAGAGAGATTATTGGGAGAATGAGAAAGAGCGGAGACTAAGAATATAAAAAGGTTTGAAACTAATAACAAAAGGGTAGCCATTGCAAACTGCAGAAACACGAGAGTTGAATGGAATGGAAATTAGTGCCTACAAATTACTGTGAGGCCTGCTATGTTATACACCTCCACGTCGATTGATTCAAAACTAGACGAATTCAATAACCTTCACCCACCCCACTACACATTGGTAGAGAGACTTTATCTAGAAGTCCAATAATTGCATGAAAGTCAATAATGCAAGCAAGCATAAGTCAGCTGAAGCATTACATGTTGCTGCAGTTCTAGAGTTTAGAGGAAGAAACACTAGCGTACCAGATCATCTGGTATAGGATTCTTTATCTTCTGGACACCGGTGATTGAGACATAATGACTGATGACAGGATGTGGGGTGTGGCTGGTACTATATAGCATTTATCAGATCGAATCAACCCGCTGCACATATAATGGTTGGTATTTGTACAAATTGAAAGTCAAAAAGTAGGGCAGGAGAAGTCCATGTTGATCTAGACTTCTTTCCTCTAGACTTGTTTCAATGGTATGGAGCAGGTGAAGACACTGATGCCCATCAAGTCAAAATATCTACGAGATCTAAGTCTATGGGAGCTATATATTGAACTCTTCTTCATTCATTCCTGTGTGGAGAGAGTAAGTTGAGCACGGTGACATCTATGTAGGGATGAGAATGCATTGTTAATGATATATTTTATTAAACAATAATGGTGTCATTCTAATTTTTTTTTTTTTAAATAGGTTCTATGTAAGGTTAGTGGTGCATTCTGATTTCTATTTCTATATAGACAATTTAATAATAAATTTTACTATTAGAGAACTCTTTCTTTACTGTCAAATATATCTATATATTTTCTTAATAATTGATTAAAGTTTTTTTTTTAAATTCTAAATACATTTTGAAAATATCATATTTTTAAAATAGATATAACTATTCCATGATGGTGAATAGATTATTCAAAATCATATTTAGAAAGTAAATTTAATTTATAAATACTTTAAAATAAATGTGAAAAAGGATAACATCTAAATACAAATCAAAAGATCATGAATTGTATGCAATTATACTAGCAATCATACCTATATGTGCAATGGGTATGTCGATAAGGTGTGGAAGTTAGATAAGGGAAGATTTTGGTCTTTTTTTTAATGTTTTAATAAGTGTAAACCCTTACGTTTTGTATTTTTTGTCAATGCCCATGTCATTTGTAGTGTGTTTCTTTATGGTTTCAACAACTCATTGAAGTTATGGAGACATCTTGGGGGTTAATGTGGTCCCACGTTGGACCTATATAGATTGTAAACTAAACAAAAACAAATAGGGGAAGTTGAGGTGGTTTGTCATCATCATTGTATACAATTATCTTACATATCCAAGTACACCAATTATTCCTATTTCTACCCAAATATTTACATACACAAATTATTGGCCAATACATAAGAGGATCTAAGATTGAAGTTGTTATTCATTTGGATTTAAGCATGGTAATTCCTTAAGCTATTTTGCAATGGATAGAACAACTAGGATTTATAAAGAGGTTAAATGCATTTATTATGCAGAGATGTCATCTCATTTGTTGCAAAAAGGTGTGTGGATGTTTGAACAATAGATTGTTCTTCAGATGTAAGTGCAAAATCTGATCATAACATTAGAAGTTGCCAATTTGAAATTGTAGGTTTTGTATGTTGTAAATTGAGAGGACTGTATGGAATTCTATTCAAGCAAGTTCATCCCCACGTTGGCAATATTTTGTGTTTAGTATTATAATTGTGTGAGGTTTTGCCATAATTTTTCTTTGTCCTATTAGGAGTATCATTTCTTTGATTGGTATTCAAGGGGAATAATAAATTGGTAATGCTTGTATCTTGAAAGTTGTGATGTTTTTTGGTACAAGAAGAAATGTGATTATGGCCCTTTTGGTGATGACACCATTAGTGTGGAATTGATCTTGATGACACTTTATTGTGCCTGCAATTCCCTAAACAATTTTTTTTAGTGCTTGTTGCAAAGTAGTGTCCAAGAAAGATGTGAGACAAATATATCATGTACCTTATATTGTTGGGTAGATAAGTTATTTTGGGTGCATTAATTTAGAACATGAGGTCAATTGGTTGACATTATGTTGTTTTTGTAGTAGAAGTATATGGGATTCACATAACTGAACCAATGCCTTTTGACCAAGATTATAATTAGATTTTTTTACAACTTGTCATGTTTGTAATAGGTAGAGAGAGGGAAAGAGAGGGGCAGTTGGTAAGGATAGAAAGAGTGAGAGATACAAGTGGTTAGAAAGAGATGGGTACAAAGGAGGGGAAGTTGGAGATTGGGGGAGAGATAATGAGGAACTTAGACAGGGATAGATAGATATAAAAGACATAAATATAGAGAGATGAAGAGGGAGAAAGAGGGAGAAAAATAAAAATAAAAGATATAGATAGGAAGTCATATTTAAATAGGTAGAGAGAGATTTATTTTTTAAAGATACATTGGGAGGTGTGAGAAGAAATCAAGCACATTTTAATTTATTCATAGAGGAGCATGATTCTTTTAGGATAGTTGTGGTAGCCAATGGCATTAAGGGGCTCTTGATGCTTTTATTTGTATCTCCACAAGAGAATCTATAAGTACAAAGATAGGAAAGATTAATGGTGGGTGAAAATATAGTTGTCTTGCTACTTGAGTTCTAGGTGCTCGTTATGAGAAACAATTATAACTTATTCAAGTCACAACTTAGAATCCACCATTTACAATGAGATGAGTATGACCAATGGAAGACCAAGAGTCACAACTTAGAATTCCACAAAGATTTCCCTTTAGAGATTTGAACTAGGGTGTCCACAATGAGAACTCATTGCTTCAACCAACTAAGCTAAACCCCTCGGATAACATAAGATATTTTACTTTAGAATACCAAGAAATAAATAAAACCTCATGAAATGACCTTGTCAAGTGTAATTCTAGCTTAGATGTTATTTAATGGACATTGGTTGACACAAAAAATGTAATTATCCTAGACCATAAATAACCAAATTATTTCAAGGTTGCAAAGATTTAAACAACCTCATTCTTTTGAATGTGTGTGTGTATTAACATAGTTAATGCAGACATAAATTTTACTATTGTTCAATTGGCATTCCCCAATTTCTTCCTATGTATCGCGTGCCTCCTTATTCAAATTGCTAATTAAAAGTCATGCAAGATGATTGATTCATGTCATTCATTCACTTTTTTCATATATTTTTAGCATAAATAATATTTTTTAAATTACATTTAGAGAACATTCATAAGGTATTTCTAACAAAACCAACATTAAAAGGACAAATGATTTGTTACTATTTATTAAAAAGTATAGTACTATACAAAATTAGGCAATTTTTAATAAATTTATGTTTAGTGATACTAACATATACTATGGGTTTGCCTAATTCATACTTCGTATAGTAACACACAAGACCTTTGCATTTTTCTTGACAATGTCACACTATAAATTATATTCTAAATGTTAAGAAAAAGAGACATTTTTTCCCTTCACAAAATTTATGAGAATTAACATTTATAACAAATAATAAATTAATAAATTAATAAAAATTAGATGCAAAAGGTATAATAACTTTTTTAATTTATGATTAGTAAAACATAAGTAAGTTCTTTTTTTTAATTAAATATCAAAAATAATATTGAAATTAATAAATAGATAAGCAAAAATTTGGTGTACTTTGAAACATAAAAATTATTAAGAATTTAAACTATATTTATAATAAAATATTTAAAATAAAAAATAATGTTGTCAAACAATAAAGATAAAATTTATAATAAAATGACAACTGAAGACTATTTCAAAAATTAAAAGTAATTATTAACAACTTATCATTACTTATCTATATATATTCCTTATTTTGTCAAAAAAAATCTTCTACCCTTCTTCTTTTATTCTAAACGAGAGAAAGAGAAGTTACTAGAAATAATTAAAATTAAAATGGATAGTAACTTTTTTTTATTAATTATAGAGAGTTCAAAAAGAGGAATTTACAATGAAAATGGGAGGCTAAGCCTCACACGGAAAGAGTATGAGTAAACAGATACATTAAGAGTAACAAAATAAAATAGCCAAAAAAGATACTATGAACAGCTAATGCAAGAGGTCAATGTATGACTAAAAGCCCAAGTTGTCCATCCTTGAGGGTCATCCATCCAAACAATGCTCATCTTGTTCTGGATCTAATCAAGCAAGAGAATTTTCTCATCAGAAGCATTCTTCTTCTTCTTCTTTATTTCTTTGTTCATCTTTTTTATGGTGTCTTCAAAAACAACATAGTTATACATAGTCCTGTGCTAGTCATAGCCATCCTTCATCTTGAAAATGAACATGGTATTGTGCCCCACTTTCAGAATTCTCTTCAACTTCTTGCAATCTATCATCATGGTAATCATAAACTATGAAAACAATTATAATATATGAGTCTTCTAAAAGACTTAGTAAGGAACCTGTGATTGTGTTGATACATGTCTTCATTTCTGATTTTCCAAATCTATCATAAAATGATAGATGAAAGAATACTCCATAAAATATTAGAATCCTTCTTTAAACCATCAATATGACCCATAATAATTTCAAAAACAGTAACATTATGAGGGTAAGTAATGCCAAACATTAACCAAATCTCTTTAGCAATAGAGCAGTCGAGAAAGATGTCTGCTAGTATCAAGAAGCTTGCAAAATTTACATATTTCAATGCAAGTAGGATCTTTTCTCAAGGGAAGTTTGTCTAACATCAGCAACCATCTAAAACATTTAATTTTAGGATCAATAGGAGTTTTGCAATGGAGATTAAAATACTTTTTCCAAGCAACCTCATTTAAATTGGAATACCACAAATATTGACATGTTTAATAATGTTGTTATAGGCGAGAAAATTATAAATGTTTTTGGCCTTGATTTTAGTAACAATATATCCATCTGGCCATTTCATGTCAAGAAATCTGTGGGAATCCACATTACAAGAAGAGGGCAAATTTTTACAAGCTTTGACTATCATATTATAAGTCTTCTTTTGAAATTGAGGAAGGCTGAAAGTGGAGCTGACAGTCTTAGATAGTAACTTTCCAATATATTATAATATAATTATCTCAATGGATAAGGTTATGTGAACTAGTAGTTAAAAAAATAGATTAGATTATTTTAAATTGTAAAAATATAATACAAAACAATATCTTTGCAAATATATTTTTTGAAAAATAAAATTAATATAATTTTTTTGAAAAAATAAGAATAAATTTACCAAACAATAAATTCTTTAATTTTGTTTCTTAATTAAAAAAGAAATAAAGAATACATATATAGTTATATTTCATATATTTTATAATCAAAGTGTAATAATTTAAAATTTTTACTTAAATGTTCTATGAAATATTTGTGACAATTATTTTACCTTATAGCAAAAAGCTTCAATTATTTTACTAAAACAATGACTTTGACATAATTGAATGTGATGTTCTAATAGAAATATCATGAGAAAGCATGTATTGAACTTAGATATTTAAAATGCAAGATATAACAAATATAATAATGTGAAAAATATTAAAATTATATATAATTTTAAATAATGTAGAAATTAAAGATAAAACTATAAATTAGTTAATTTTACTAATGACACGTAATTTTTTTAATAATCAATTCTTACTATCTATGAAATTAGATAATATAATTTAATATAAAATTAAATATTAAATAGATAAAAGAGAATGTATTGAACTTGAAGATGTAAAACTTATAATATAAGAAATATAATCAAAATGAAAAAAAAAAAAAATTAAATATCAATTATAAATCATGTAGAAATTAAATTTAAAATAAATTAAATCTTATTAATCAAATATAAAAATTTAATAGTCAATTATTATATTTGGGTGTGTGCAGGATCATGGTCAACAAACTATGGCCTTAAGTGGCAGTGAAAAACCAACAAAGTTATGTCAACTTGACACATAACTTTAAAGTGGTTCTGCACTATATATCAAAAAGTTGAAAGAAAATAATCTATAGGAAATTGAATGTAGTTTCTAAACTACTAGGCCTTATCTGGAAAAAAAAAAATTGATTGGTCAAAAGTTTGGATTTTAATGCAGTACTACGAAAATTTTAGGGCAAAAATTAAAAGTAGGTATATGTCTAACCACCTTAATCAAAATCAAATGATAATATTTTTAATATAATTATAGATATAAAAATTAGACTCATGCCCGGATGTGACACATATTTTTGGGTATTTTTATTCCAAATAGATAATTAAATATGAATTTTCTACTATAACTTTTCCAAAATAAAAAAACTCCCATGTCTAACCACCTTAACTAATTGAAAACTTTACCAAATTAATTTATTTTATTTTTCCTTATACTAGGCAAAGTATAGAATGTGATGCAACTTTTGGATTTGAAAAATGTTATAAGGTTTGAAAGTTATAGCTATTTTTAATCAATATGTCAATCAACACTTTACAATCATCTTCATTGAAAATTAACTAATAACCCCTCTCGACACATTTGAACCAACCAAATGTGTCATAAAATGCATTGAGAGGGGTCATAGGTTAACCTATGACCCCACTCAACACATTCGAACCAACCAAATCAATCCTTAAGGGCCCTAGGGCCCCTAGGGACATACGTTGTCATGAAATACATTAATAGGGGTCATAGGTTAACCTATGACCCTATGACCCCTCTCAATGGATTCAAACCAACCAAATCAGTCCTTAAGGGCCCTAGGGCCCCTCGGGACATACGTTGTCATAAAATACGTCAAGAGGGGTCATAGGTTAACCTATGACCCCTCTCGATAACCTATGACTCCTCTCGACACATTCGAACCAACCAAATGCATCCCTAGGGCCCTAGGGCCCCTAGTGACATATGTTGTCATGAAATGTGTCGAGAGGGGTCATAGGTTAAACTATGACCCCTTTCGACGCATTGGAACCAACCAAATCGGTCCCTAGGGGCCTTAGGGACATATGTTGTCATGAAATACGTCGAGAGGGGTCATAAGAAACCAACCAAATGGGTCCCTAGGGGTCCCTAGGGACATATGTTGTCATGAAATGTGTTGAGAGGGGTCATAAGTAAATCTATGACCCCTCTCAATTTATTTGAACCAACCAAATGTGTCCCTAGGGGTCTTAGGGCCCCTAGGGACATACGTTGTCATTAAATGCATCGAGAGGGGTCATAGGTTAACCTATGACCCCTTTCAACACATTTAAACCAACCAAATGGGCCCTAGGGGCCCTAGGGACATACATTTTCATGAAATGCATCAAGAGGGGTCATAGGTTAACCTATGACCCCTCTCAATGCATTTGAACCAACCAAATGCATCTCTAAGGGCCCTAGGACCCATTGGGACATATGTTGTCATGAAATGCGTCGAGATCACATTCAAATCAACCAAATGGGTCTCTAGGGCCCTAGAGACATACATTGTCATGAATGCGTCGCCTTTCGCCGCATTGGAACCAACCAAATTGGTCCCTAGGAGAAATGTGTCGAGAGGGTTCATAGGTTAACTCGATGCATTTGAACCAACCAATGGGTCCCTAGGGCCCTTAGGGCCCCTAAGGACATATGTTGTCATGAAATGTGTCGAGAGGGGTCATAGGTTAACCTATGACCCCTCTCGACGCATTCAAGCTAACCAAATGCATCCCTAGGGGCTTTAGGGCCCCTAGAGACATATGTTGTCATAAAATGCATCAAGAGGGGTCATAGGTTAACCTATGACCCCTTTTGACATATTGGAACCAACCAAATCAGTCCTTAGGGGCCCTAGGGCCCATGACCGCTCTCGACACATTCAAACCAACCAAATGGGTCCCTAGGGGACCTAGGGCCCCTAGGGACATACATTGTCATGAAATGCATCGAGATGGGTCATAGGTTAATCTATGACCCCTCTCGATGCATTCGAACCAATCAAATGCATTCCTAAGGGTCCTAGGGCCCCTACAGACATACATTGTCATGAAATGCGTCGAGAACCTATGACCAATTTTGATTCATTCAAACTAACCAAATGGGTCCCTAAGGGCCCTAGGGCCCCTAAGGACATATGTTGTCATGAAATTCATTGAGAGGGGTCATAGATTAGCCTAGGACCCCTTTTGACACATTGGAACCAACCAAATCGATCCCTAGGGGTCCTAGGGACCCTAGGCACATATATTGTCATGAAATGCATCTAGAGCCTATGACCCCTCTCGATGCATTCGAACCAACCAAATGGGTCTCTAGGGGCCCTAAGGGCCCCTAGGGACATACATTATCATCAAATGCATTGAGAGGGGTCATAGGTTAATCTATGACCCCTCTCAATGCATCCAAACCAACAAATGCATCCCTAGGGATCCTAGGGCCCCTAGAGATATACGTTGTCATGAAATGCATCGAGAGGGGTCATAGGTTAACCTATGACCTCTCTCGACACATTCGAACCAACCAAATGGGTCCCTAAGGGCCCTAGTGCCCCTAGGGACATACGTTGTCATGAAATGCGCCAAGAGGGGTCATAGGTTAACCTATGACCCCTTTCGATGCATTCAAACCAACCAAATGGTTCATAGGTCATAATAATAATAATAACAATAATAATATATATTACTATACTATATTTAATAATTATAGTAAAAATCATAATAATATAATATAATAATCATATATATATAAATATATTATATTTATAGGTCATAATAATAATAATAACAACAATAACATATATTACATTATTATATTTAATTATAATAGTAAAAATCATAATAATCTTATATATATTATATTTATAGGTCATAACAATAATAATATATATTACTATATTATATTTAATAATAATATAATATAATAATCATAATAATATAATATAATAATCATATATAATATTAATCATATATAATAATCAAATTTGTTTACATTGCCCATAAAATTTGCTCACTTCTCTCTAAAATTTGGGAATCAATTTCGGGTACCCAATCTCATATCGGGTATCCGATTTGATATTGGATACTCGATATGAGATCAAGTACCCGATATACTAGCATGATTTTCCCAACATATTCCCTATCACTGTAGACCCAACAATCACAATTTTTGTGGGCTATTTTTATGGATTTGGAAAAAACTGACTTTTTGGAGCCCATACAATCAAAAAAGGTTCGATAATATAGGATTAGGTGTCCAATATTATTTTCGCAATGGGGAGTAGTAGTCATTGAAAGGCTAAATGCAAAAGGAAGGTATTGAATAAAGACATTGCAACATATAGGGAAAGGAACAAGCTAAATCATGGAAGGAAGAGACAAGGTATGTTAAATGTGAGTCAAATTGACGATGTATTGATTGAAGGTGAAATCATAGAGTTAGCTATGAATATGTGTAGTTGGGGAATGAAAATGTACCAATTGATAACGATAATGATGGGATTGAAAATTTAGAGAATGAAATGCTACCAAGTCATAATGTAAATTGGATGATTGACCATGTTGAAAATGACAATGCACAGGAACCTTGCATATCTCCTAATTATAATTGACATGAAGGTTCTAGAACACCAAAATGGATAATTGAAATTGATAAAATGATTATTACCAATTTGAAAGGGAAAAAATCAGAAAGAACCATTTAGTTATGGGCTTCAAGACTATATAAGATGCTTTTCGACAACAAGACAGTGGTGGAGCAATGTCAATTTTTTATGCACTTATTAAATATGCAAAAGATGAGACCTATGCTTTTCGAATTGAAAATTTTTGTCAATTAAAAATTGGAAGAATGCAATTATTGTGAAGAATCTTTTCAGTGCTCTCAATAGCATTGGGAAAAATAGCAAGGAGAATGATAAGAGAGTTGCTTGAAGGGTTATTACAACCTCTTTGGTAAGTCATCATTTGAGAAAGGGTAGATATATGAGAAAAACTTGTATTGACTTAAACCTAAATCATACTACTTTGAGAAGAGCACCTAGTAGACAAGAGAGAATTGATGATCCTCTTCAAAATGAAACATGGGCTTTTGGTGGGAGACTTCCATGTTTTGATAAGAAGCTGTCCAATGATGTGAAGAAAGAAATTACACAATTTTGGCACTCTAGCTCAAGAGTATCACCCAATGCTAAAGACGTGTTAAAGTTGAGAATTGGTATCAGAGACCACACGCCACATCCTAAACATTATTTTGGAGGTAAGTCAAACTATGTTGTTCAAACAATTTAGAGAGAGTCATCCAAGTATTCATATATCATAAAGGGATTTTGAATCTTTAAGCCATTTTATTGTGTGCCACTTAAAATTCAAAATACATTTTGTTGCAAATATCATGTCGAGTTTTCTATGCACTATGAACTATTACGCTCCATCCATTCTACTTTGCATAGTAAAGAAATGTTGGAGAATTGTGGTGCTAGTGGTCTTCCAAAATCATCAAGAGACTTGCTAGATCAATTTTTATGTCGTAGAGTTTATGGTTGTTTCTTTTATAGAAATGCTTGCTTAAATGATAAGTGTTCAGAATGTGGTGGCTTAACATGTTTCCATGAGGGGTGCAAACAAGATCTTGGGAAGGCAATAGTAAAAAAAAGGGTATATGAAATGGTGAAATACACTTTGAAGAGTGGGGATGAGGGCTCTAGATGTGAATTGGTTGCAAAAGAAATTAGTGTGGCTAGTTTTATTTTAGATTTCAAGACAAATATTTTCAACAAGTATGTAAGACATAGTCACAGGTCTCAGTGATTGGATCAACAATTTAGAATGTGTAAGGAGACTTTTTCCATTGGAAATATTATATCAGTTGTTGACTTTGCTAAGAACTACACATTGTATTACAACTCCATTCATATTGCTATTTTCATCCACATAACATATAGACATGCCCCTGATACTGCAGAAGATAATCGAAAGATTATTAGAGTACCATTTTTATATGAGTGATGATAGATCTCACTCTCACAAGTTTGTGCAACATTTTTTTGAGAATTATTTTGATTTCTTATAGGAGCATGCAATTTCTATGGATAGACATATAATTTGGTCTAATAATTGTACAGGTCAATTCAAGAATGCTCACATGTTTTATTGGTTGTGTAGGATGCACGTAGAGAGGGGGTGCCTCATATTTGGAGTTTTTTTGAGTTTGGCCATGAGAAAGGGGAACATGATGGAGCATGTGTGAAGAGAGCTCTAGTTAAGGAGCAATTGAAGGTTTTAGGAGTAGAGCTTCTTGATGCTCATAGCATTGTTGATTGGTGTAGTTCAGCATTATCACAAGGGGGACTCTTGATTCAGTAGTATGCAGGTTCTTTTGGTTGGTTGAGGAAGGGTCCATAGGTGATAAATCAGATTGTGCTATAGTGAGAGACTCGTCAAAAATGCATTTATTTCGGAGCTCTGATTCTAGTACATGGGTCATTTGGACACGATAGCTAGCTTTCTTTTGTCCTAGTTGTTTTCAGTGTGATTGGGATCACAGTGAGTTGAGTGAGTGGGTGGGCGCATGGGCTCCACATTATCTTACTCCATTGCCTATCATACCCTCTATTATAAATGATGACATATAAAGTTCACTTGAGCATACCATCTATCAGATCCTCTTCAACTAGGACATGTCTTTGCATTGGTTGCACCATAGGGGAATGATGAGAAATCAGATTATTGGTTAGCATGTTGTGTAAGAGGGAAACAAAAGCTTGCACAACCGATCACAGATGATGATGGATTCCCATATCCTATTGGTTCAGTGGTTGTCGATAGAACATGGTTGTAGACATATATGCCTAGAAGGAATGGAATTTCTGCATTCAAAGACTATCAAAAGCACAAAACAACATATATTCTCATCTTATTATAGTAACAAACGTAAAGTTGTTGAAGCATCAAGGAAGACCAAAAATAAAAGAACTTTTTACTATTACTAATGTTGATCATGAAGCCCTATTGGAGACCCTAAAACAAAGAGAGGACCCTACTAAAACACTCAACTAGGTATATTTACTTCTTATGTTATTTTGTTCATAACGATTCGGTGAACCAATTATTTTCTTGTTTAATACAATAAGTTACCCTTATTTTTTATGATATTGGAATGTAGGTACATCATGAAGAGTAGCCATGCATGAAGATAAAAAACTAAATAAGGAGCAGAATGAAGAAAAATCTATTATGTTTTTGACAGTACAATTTTTGGTAGTTGTGTATTGATGTAATAATGATGAAACACTTAAGATATTATAAATGTAAACTTGTTGATCTAATATAAGAAACAAAGATGATTTTACTTAATGCAATTTATGTGAAGGGACCTAAAAATGATGATTTTAATGCATACTAACACCAAACTTGCACTGTTCCCAATGCCAAAAACTTGAGAGAGGTAAAAAATAATGATTTTGCTTAATGCTAACTCTAGTGACACCCTTGTTCTAGCCGTGAAGAGCCCCCATCATCCACAACCACCCCATACCAAAGAGTCTCCAAGGTTCTCTAAGTGCGTGTTGAGGTTGATCTTCCAAAGGTCTTAACTCAGAGCTCTTAGGGTGATCTGATTAGGATCTAGGACTATTACAGAGGAATGCTAATTGATTATATAGAATTAATTTAAAACTTTAATGAATCAAATTAACGTAATTGAAATAAGAGAACAAAAATATTAAGCTATCAAAAGAGAAATTGGGAGAAAGAAGACACAAACAATTTGATCTCGGAGTTCATCCGTATGGACTACTTCTCTGGGTCCTGCTCCAATAGGGGGACCGATCTGATTATCTCCAAGATTAGGTACAATTGTTTACAAAATCACTCCTTTGAAGTACAATAGCATTACGTTGTTTCAAAGTGTAGGAATGAGCACTTCAAAAATCTCCCTTATACTCAGCACTTGGACGTTCTCTCCTTTTTCTAAATGAATATAAGAGCCTCCTAACCCCCTTTTTATACATGAAATTAGCCAAAATAAGGCTATAACAAAATTTTACAAAAATAACCCTTTAATTAATTTCCCTCTTGGAATAACCTTTTAGCCATTTTTGACAGATTTGTCTACATGTCAATTTTGGGGTCAAAAATAAATAATAACCTTATTTTACTAAGGTTAGGCAGAATACTACTAAGTTTAAATATGATATTGTGCTAATAGATTATCAGGCGCCCAAATGGCGCAATGGCCAACTGAATTTTATGGTGTGCCGCTGGTCGACGGTTCCAACCCTGCCGATGGCACGGCCTTCCTTATTCAAAATTGGCATTAGATAGCATTTAAATATAAATTCTTGCCTATATAAGCTATGCTTGGTGTAGCGGTTGAAGTATGTGTTTTGGAGGTAAATGGTCATGAGTTCAAATCTGACCATGAACTATTTTTTTTTAAATCTTTTTTTCACTCTGCTGACGTCATGATGACATAATCCATATTCATCTCTTACTCCAAATTTTAAAATGTCATAACTTCCACGTACGAGCTCTTTTTTTAATGAAACAAACACCGTCAAAAAGCTCTCAACGAGCTCTTTGTTTTGAAATCCATTGTTGACCACTTTGGAGATGATTATTTTTCACCATTTTGATGACCTCCGTTCTTGATTTGACCAACCTTTGGCTGACCATAACTTTTGTGTATGGACTCCTTTCTCGCCCGTTCAAATTGCGTTGGGTCCAAAATTTTAAGGAGTTTAATCTGATGCTGATTGTTGGAGTTTTGGAGATACTTCAATTTTGACAAAAATATCCCCCTGGATCATAGGGACTATTGATGAAATGTCAAATGCTACAGGACAGTCATGGCGAGGCCTAAAATGACCTATCTCATTTCAAGAGATCACATTCCATTTGGATTTCGCATAGCAATCTCACTCGATGCCAAAACTCGCAGTGTGCCTCACTTCATAGGTGCATCACAATGTAACTTTAAAAATGCTAATCTTTGCATCAAATCATCAATGCCATTAGCTCCATATGGATAGGTGAACCCTAGTGACACCCTTTTTTTGGCTACGGAGAGCCTCCATCATCCACGACTACCTCATAACAAAGAGTCTCTAAGGTGCTCTAAGTGTGTGTTGAGGCTTATCTTCTAAGGGTCGTAACTCAGAGCTCGTGAGGGCTATCGATGAAATGTCAAATATTACATGACGATCATGTTGAGGCATAAAATAACCTATCTCATTTTTGAGAGATCACATTCTGGTTGGATTCAGCACAGCGATCTCGCTTGATGCCAAAACTCGTAGCATGCCTTAGTTCATAAGTGCATCACAGTGTAACTTTAAACTGCTAATCGCATCAAATCATCAGTTTCATTAGCTTTGAATGGGTAGGTGAACCCTAGTGACACCCTTTTTCTATTCTCAAAGAGCCTCTATCATCTGTGGCTACCCCATACCGAAGAGTCTCCAAGGTGATCTAAGTGTGTGTTGAGGTCGATCTTTTGAGGGTCATAACTCAGAGCTCGTGAAGGCTATCAATGAAAGGTCAAATTCTAATTGACGATCATATCGAGGCCTAAAATAACCTATCTCATTTTTGAGAGATCACATTCCATTTGGATTTGGCATAGCAATCTCACTCGATGCCAAAACTCACAGTGTGCCTTAGTTCATAGGTGCATCACAACGTAACTTTGAAACCACTGATCTTGGCATCAAATCATCAGCACCATTAGCTCTAAATAGGTGAGTGAATTCTAGTGACATCCTTGTTATGGCTGTGGAGAGCATCCATCATCTGCGGCCACCCCATACCAAAGAGTCTCTAAGGTGCTTTAAGTGCGTAACAAGGTCAATCTTCCAAGGGTCATAACTCGAAGCTCATGAGGGCTATTGATGAAATGTCAAATGCTACATGATGGTGATGCTGAGGCCTAAAATAACCTATCTCATTTTTTAGAGATCACATTTTGTTCGGATATGGCACAGTGATCTCGCTTAATGCCAAAACTCGCAGTGTGCCTCAATTCATAGGTGCATCACAGCGTAACTTTGAAATTACTATTCTTCGCATCAAATTGTCACAACCATTAGCTCAAGATGGGTAGGTGAACCTTGGTGACACCCTTTTTCTAGCCGCGGAGATCCTCCATCATCTATGGCTACCCTGTACCAAAGACTCTCCAAGGTGCTCTAAGTGTGTGTCAAGGCCGATCTTCTAAGGGTCGTAACTCAGAGCTCGTGAGGGATATTGATGAAATATTGAATGCTACATGATTTTCATGTTGAGGCCTAAAATAACCTATCTCATTTTTGAGAGATCACATTCCATTTGGATTCGGCACAACGATCTCGCTCAATTCCAAAACTCGTAGTGTGCCTCAGTTCATAGGTGCATCACAGCATAACTTTGAAACCGCTGATCTTGGCATCAAATCATCACTGCCATTAGCTTTGGATGGGAAAGTGAACCTTAGTGACATCCTTTTTCTAGCCATGGAGAGCCTTCATCGTCTGCGGCCATCCCGTACTGAAGAGTCTCCAAGGTGCTCTAAGTGCATATCTAGGTCGATCTTTCGAGGGTCATAACTCAGAGCTCGTGAGGGCTATCGATGAAATTTCAAATGCTACATGATGATCATGCTAAGGCCTAAAATAAATCATCTTATTTTTTAGATATCACATTCCATTTGGATTCGGCACATTGATCTCGTTCGATGCTAAAACTCACAGTGTGCCTCAGTTCACAAGTGCATCACAGGGTAACTTTGAAATTTTTGATCTTGAAATCGAATCATCAGCACCGTTAGCTCCATATGGGTAGGTGAACCCTACTAGCACCCTTGTTCTGGTCATAGAGAGCCTCCATCGTCCGCGGCCACCCTAGTGCAGGAGCACCTAGGTAGTCTAGTTTGTACCTAGTGCTTCTTTCTTGTCATTTTGGCTTGTAGTTATGCTAGCCATGTCACCAACTTGGTTTAATAAAACCTATTCAATCCTTAGGTAAGGTTAACTTAGTTGCTAAGTGGGTTTTTTCCCCTAGGTTGTTGTTATGCCTATAAGTTGCTCAATAGGGGTTAGGTTGACCAAAGTGGTAGAAAAGTTGACCAAGGGTCAAAAACCATCTTGGAATGTCCAAATCAACCTAATAGGACCCCTTACCAAGTTTGGTGAACTCGTCTAATTAAAAATTTTAAGTTATATCAAAAATTGCTCAAATTTGCAATTTTGCAACTTTTACAACTTTTTCTTGTAAAGTTGAAAATGAGTGCAAAAAGTTAGTTATGGGTTTGAGCATGACCATACAAGGTTGGAAACACGTATATAAGGTGTGAAATGACCTTCTTGTGATTGTGATTTTAATGTGCTAACAACAACATCTAGTTAAAATTTGTTTGAGATGTTGATTTTTAGTTATTGTAGAGTTGTTGGTTGATCCAAACTCGTTCATGTCAATGTCATGATGCTAATGGAAGCCTTGAATCTTTCTTGAATTACCAAAATTTCATGTGGGCTTGGTAAGCTGAATGTGTAGTAAAGTCTCATAATAGCACTTGTTCTCATTTTTCTTTGTAAATTTGATGTACCAAGGTGAAGGAGGTGGATTGCAGAGATTATTTCAAATTAAACATTGCATCAAAATTTGATAATAAAGGTCGTTAAAATGTTATTCACAAATTATTGCATTTGAATCAAATATAGCAAACATGATCAAAATGAATGATATTCCATAAACATGAACAATACACATGATCCATGATAAATTGAATAATACAATACTAAATTAATATGTATATCATTGTGCACATAAATGACAAAAATATATATCAAAATACATGTATCCATAGACAAATTACACAAATATATATATATATATATATATCAAAGTTCATGTATCCATAGACAAATTACACAAATATATATTAAAATGCATAGATCCATATACAAAATGTGGCTGATCATACCATCGGAATGTGTATAATATCAATGTTTCTGTAAACAATGTGGCATATGCCATCTCAAAATCTCTCATGATGCATCCTATGACAACTATACTATCCTTGGCTACTGGTGGATGATCAAAATGCAACCTTTTCGCTACACTAGGTGGATCGGATGCCTCCTACATAAACAAAAAAGGAAAACCCAAAGTTAGACTACTAAATTTATATGATTCTTTGTATCTAACATTGAATTACTCAAATGCATAATGATCTTTTTTTAATGAATATTTATAGTATTAAAATTTCATCATAAATACCTCTCTCATCGACCTCCTGCGTCGGTCAGGAGTCCTCTCATATGTCCTCGAAAATGCGTGTACCTCATTGATTGTGGCATGTTTATGTTCAAATATGTTTGTCAAATAAATCTACAACTTAAGCTATAACATTATAATTCATAGCATGCTAAATTTATAACATATAATCAAGAATTCAAACTACAACTTACCTATGTCAACTCCTCCTCAGGATATAATGGTTGTGTTAGCAAAGATACAAAACTCTACTATCCAACCTCTTGTGCACTAAGTGTTTCCTATGAGATACAAAATACTAGTTGTTAATATCATGAAAATCGGTTTTGAATTTATTTATAAAAATAAGGAAAATAAGAAATAAATGATACTTATACATACAATGGGGCTCTCAGTACAAATGGAAATGCTAGAGCATCTATGATGTGGAATCTGCATGGGCTCATCACCAATAGCCACACCCTATACAATAAAGAATGTAATTAAATTTCATTACCACAAACATTTTACAAGAATGCATCAATATTAATCAAATAGAAAGCACCTAATTATCTTTCCCTTGTCAATGGGTCCTACCTCATCCCCCACACTCTGTCCCCCATTGACAAGTGATACCTGCAAGAAAAAAGAAAGATTAGAAACCATATATGCTACAATATCAAATAGAAAAAATAATGAGAACACAACATAATGTACCGTAGATGTCTCAAGGCCAAATAAAATAGCCAAGAGCATGACATCATCAACCTGTCTAAGCTCCTCTTTAGTCATCAACTAAACATGAATGAAGATCACATACATGTATAAGTTAGTATGGGTTAAAAATTAAAATTTCTCTATTATAAAGATTAAATTTAAATCACATATTCCGTAACAAAAAAATGTATGCACATACCGACATAGAAGGAGTCCATGCCTCTACATGCCCCTTCTCTCTCACGTCAAGGTCTGTAGCCTCTGTACGCACGTCTGGTGTATCCTCATCAAGTACAAACTAATACTCAAAAAGATCACCTATGGGACCCAGACAAATATTCTTGCACGTTATGCAAGTATGGGGCACATAAACATGTGATGAGCTCGCCAATGATGAACTCACGCCAACATCATCAACACAGGGAGGTAGCACTAACCTAGCCTGGGATATCAATAGGCTACTCAATCTATGGATGGCTCTAAAAGTCTAAGAGCTAGCCTCTACAATGATATTAGGATGTTACACTAGAGGGGGGGGAGACATCAATAGAGGGGACAAAAGTGCCAGCTTTCTTCCACTAGGCAAAGGGTCTATCTTGAGGAGCTCCTCCTCCTACACCCATGTTGGGCTTCATGCTCCAATAGTTCACGTTGAGGCCCAACACAAATTCTACATACAATTTTCTAAGGAAATAAAATGGCACCTCTAAATTTTTGTGTGGAGGGATGTCAAAAACCATCCACCAATGATCCCAAAAGTTTGCACGCATAGCCTCATTTGTGCACCATTTAATTGATAGTTTGGGCTTTTTTTGGTCGACTTGTTTACTGGTTTTTGGGTTCCCAAAAAGGGCATCCAAATCATCTTTACTTATATTGAGGGTCGCAACCTCATCATAGTCCAACCCATCATCAAATGTGGCATGCATTTCCTCATGCCAACAAAGAGCAACATTTTGTTCATTGGTAACTGTTTCAATATTATCCACTATGGTGTTTAACATGGATAACATAGGAGCCAATGTGGGTATTGTATTATATGTGGTTGGAAAAGCCCTCAATTTATATCAAATCTTTGATTTGAAGAGGGTTTTGAGGGGGTGGAAGATCCTTTGGTGGATGGTTTTGAGGGGGCACTGGATGTTTGGTGGAGGGTTACGAGGAATATTATTTCTTGCCTCAGTATCATCATTTTGGTCAATCATACCTAATAATTCACAAAACATAATTTCTATTAAAAACAACCTAAATTTCAATAATTTCTATTAAAAAAAAACTAATTTTTAACAAATTCAATTAAAAATAACTAATTTATAATAAAATTCATTTAAAATATTTTTAAAAAAACAAAAAATACTTACTGATATTGTATACCCGTTCTAAGATCAGATACCGAAAAGAGGAGCTTCAAACCAAAAAAAATACAATGTAAAATAGTGCTCGAGTTTTTTTTTTTTAATCAAAGTTATAGGTATTGGGTATCCGATTTCATATCAGATACACAATATTATCGAGTATCCAATATGAAATCAGATACCCAATTAGGCTTGGTCCTAACTTTTTAGCTTTGGTATCAGGATGGGTGGAAAAACATTAAAGCAAATTTTGAAATGCTTTTAGACGTTTTCAAACTCTATTTTTTCACATCACTACTTTTTGGCACACCATGATCATGCACATACCCATTTTAAGATTAGATGGTATAAAAAATATTAAATTTTAAACTATGATCTACCCACAATTATTTAAATAAGTTATATTATCAAGTCATAATAAAATTGTTTTAAAAAAAAAAACTAAAATAATAATGAAATGGAAAAGTGACTGGAAAAGCTAACAACCAACCAACCTTCAATGGTCGTTCATGCTTTTGCGATGTTAGGAACCACTTATCTATAAAATTAGCATGTCCATCTTATATAGGGAATGACTTTGGCATTAAAATATAATAAGTCGTAAAAGAAGCATATGTTTAACCAATCATAGCTAGCCATGCCATCTTTTTTATGTGAAACTTTATTAAATATGCATACATAAAATTTATTGCTCTATTAAGATTACATAAAAATATTTTTCCTATATGAATATTCAAGATTTAAAACATGAATTTACAAATAATGCTTGTCTTTTTTTTTTCTTTTTTTTTTAAGGAAGTTTAGTTTGTAATCTTATATTACAATTGGATCAATATGATGTCATGGTAGTTCATGATAATTTTATATTTGATGATCTAGATTTACATACATACATACATACATACATGCATACATACATACATACATACATACATGCATACATACATACATACATACATACATATATATATATATATAGTCGTCATCCTTTTATAAATATTAATAGACTAGGGTACCTAAATTACTTATACAGTGTCACTTCTTTTCATGTACCACATAGAAGAATGGAATGCACGTGTCTACTTATCTAATCAAATAGTCTCATTTATGCCTTTACATGAGGATAATAAAGCATTGAACATGATACCAAAGAAGATCAAATAATTTTTTTGTACTCATTTATGTTCATATTATGCTTATCTAATATGTGATTTTTTTCCTAACAAGACTATGCGACAAATGGAAACAATAACATAAATAAGTTTAATAATTGCTAAAAATAAAATTGCTTTTGATATGCAAATATAATTTTCTAAGCAAACAAGCTTTTCTTTCAAGTTAGTTGTACACTAAAGATAAGAATTTGAATAATGTGGTAATAGTTATTACTTTTTTATGGATAGTAGGGCATATGCACCGAGTTGTGGTGCCAAAAAGGTGACAAGTAGTTTTTTTTTTCCTATTTTAAATAGCGCGTACGCGCTATTTAAAAACATAAAAAGTATATATGATGGGCTAAAGACCCACAGCCCATCATTTTCATCAGTATTTTCTTCTACTCCTACAGCAAGCAGCGCGTACGTGAGTTGAAGACTTAACATTTTCACCACCATTTGCCAAAATGCCTCCTCATCGACGAAATCCAAGACCACAAGCACACCCATGACGACGCCGTAAGTGATATAAACCTAACTTTGCATTGTTTGATATATTTTTCATATTGTTTTGTAAGTTTTTTATATAGTTCTATAAGGTTTTTACAAATTCCATTTAGATTTGTTTATTTATTTGGATTTCAATTGATTTTTTATCAGGAAATGTTCATAATCAACCAGAAAATGCACAAGAATGTCAAAACCCTCAAGAACCTCAAAACCAAAACCCTCCTCAAGAAGAACAACAAATTCCACAACCCGAACCAATTGCAATACCTCCACCAAGCACACAAGAAAATATAATAAATGAAATAGTGAGAGGCAAAATTGAATTAGAAAGACTCATTGCTCGGTTGAAAGAATCCAGACAAACCAATCCAATGAGGGCTCAATTGGCATCATCCCTCAAATCCATTAACACCTAGATAGCCTCAGTTAGTGGTCAATTAGATATTTTTCGGGTTAAGAGGGATGAACAAAAGAGATTTTATGCAAATTAATTGTCATATGAAGATGTTAAAAAAAAAGAAATACCAAAAGGTAGTATATGTGCATTATTTAGAAAACTCTGTGAGCAAAATATTGTTAGAGATGGTACTAAACGATTCCCCATCCATTGGTGCATACACGATGCTATTAGAAATAATTTTTGGGACAGATGGTGGATGGTTTTTGATGCCCCTCCTTGCAACAATCACAAGGTCCCCATGTATTTTTTGAAGAAATTATATTATGAGTTTGTCCTTGGGGAGATCCCCAATTATTTTGATATATTAGACTCCCAGGTTAGAGGTGGGGGGTCATCATTTGAGAGGATGGGAGCACGTCGTGACCCTAATATAGTTAGGGCACCTGTGGTCAAGCCATAGTGCGAGCATGTGACTATTCCTTTAGTTGTGAAGGAAAATGTAGAGGCCAGCACTCTAGGGACCATTAATGCTTTGACACAGACACTCATCCATTCCATGAGCCCATTAGTTGAGGGGGAGACTTCTGTGTATCGTGGTCACATGTGCACTTCATGCGGATCCCTATGCACATTTGGTACTCATGCTGGAGATGGTGCAAATGATGGGCTTGTCACCGATCAGTTCCTGAATGACACATTTGGTATTGACACACAGGTAAATTACAATTATAATTTACTAATTTGATCACATTTCATATGTATAGTGAATGATTAATTAATTATCATCTATTGACATTGTTCAAAATTCAGGGTTAGAGTGTTGCTGGGCCTAGCAGCGATCCTCCAGGCCCATTTTTTATCCCTTCCACGAGTCCTGAGGTATGTATCGATTTAATCATTTTTCTTAATACATATATTTATTACGTAATCATATTAAGGATTGACAAAAAAAAAGTATGCATGTGCATCAGTTCTCCATAGGACCCTCAACCTTTACCACAGACTCGGAGCATAGACATCATACGAGCTTCACACAGGTACAGTTGTTTCATGTTAATTTAATTCATTTGATTATATTTAGTTTATGTTTCATGTTAGATGTAATGTGTATTGTATGACATGCAGCTCATGATGTCGAACACACCTCCTCATCTGCAATAGTCTGTTGATAGTGGAGTGGCTGCAGCTATGGCTAGCTCACAGCCACTGACAGAGGTATGAAAGAATTTTCTTCATTTTAGTTGTTGTTTATAATAGTTAATCTCAAAGTTTCTAATGTTAACCTTTGTTTATATATTACTATAGCTTTTATGGTTTTTACACAAGCAGTATGTATGTTAGGCCTACTGATACTCTTTTAATTATGGATCGAAACCTTGTTTTTGTTTTACTAAGTGGTAAGGGGTAGTTTTTTTTAATGGTTATCTACTAATAGTAGGTTAGTTTTTTGTTAAAGGGTTAGCCCCCTAGTTTTGGCTACTTTTAATTCAAAAGCTAGGAGTGAAGGTAGAAGTGATAGTGAAAGAATTAGATAAAGAAGAACTAGGAGCACATATTGAAGTTAGAAGTAGAGAAGAAGTAGGAAAATCAAATAAAGGTATGAGGACTAAGAGTAGGAGATAATTAAATTAAAAGTAAAGATAGGAATAGAAGATTAGTTGTATTCCAAGTTGATTGCAACTAGGAGTAGGACCTACAAGATGGAAGTTATATGTTTTCTATAAATAATAGTCAAGTTTAAAGATATAATTGGTGATTAGATATACTCACCTTGGTCTAGTAGAGTCATAAGTGCAGGAGAATTTGTGTTTTAAATTAATATTATTCATAGGCCAAAGTCAAATTTTGAACTTGATAATAGAACTAGGCATATCCTTAGGATTCAAAGAAAATATAGTTTTTGGAATCAACATCATCAACTCTCCTTCACTATTTCTTTGGGATGAATGGAACTAGCATAACAAAATTCTACATTCTTTCATTCTCGTCCTCCTCCTCTTCTCATACAAAATAAACTTGGATAAGATAACTTACTAGACTTTTGGATTCATGGCCCTTCTCTCTTCTTTTCATACTCTTATAGCTATGCTAGTGGGATAAATCATTGATTATTTTCTTATCTTTTATTTTTGCTATTTCTTTTCTCAAGTGACCACTTGAGCTTTTGCTATAGCTTTTACAACACGATGCTTGAGATTGAGACATTTTCTTGAGTGAGGTCTCTTCAACTAGTTGACTTGGAATCTTAGTAAGCTTTAGGATTTTGTTGTTCTTTTATGTATCCTTGAAAATGAATGTAATAGTTAATATTCTTGGTTTGGGAGCTTTTGTCCTTCAGCTTGGTGATATTTAATCTCCTTGTAGTTTTCCCAAAATCTTTACCTCTTTCTCTTTTTTTCTTCTACTTTATTGTGTGCATGAGGTGGACACATGCTTCCAATAAAGTGGGGACTAAATGTATCATTTGAAAAAGTAAGAACACTTATTTGGTATTATGTTTAGCCCCATTTTAATATACATTATGGGTTCCTACATTGATTTCACACTATCCTTTAAACACTCATTGGACCTTCAAATTATTATTTAAGTCCTATATTGATTCATTTTCTTTAAAAACTCAAGGTTACCCTTATCTATCAGTGTGCTTCTCTATTTCAACTTCAATCAAATAATTCCTTTCATTTATTGGACCTTATCTTACCATTTATGACATGTATTTTCTCTCTAAACCCAAAAATAAGTTGTTAGATCAAATTTCACACGCTCTAAATATCTTGGACCCACAATGAAAACTCCGGTTGGAATTGGTGGGTATAAGATGACTTTGGTGATATTTACTTGGGTACAATATTTTTTTTGTTGATATGTGTATTTATAAGTGATTATATTTATTGAATTGTTGTAGGGTCTCGTCACGCCTGACCGTCCACGAGCATTTGAGGTGAGCTTACAGAGTGACTATTTGTTGGCGGTAAGAAAATAATTGATTTTGTGTGTACATATATTTGATTTCAAAATATAATAAATATTGATTCATATCTACTTTCTTTGTATCAGTTGGAGCTAGAGAAGAGCCTCAACAAGAGGTCGAGTGAGCATGTTTGGAGGGCCCCATCATCTCCACTATCTCCCTCCACACGACGGCAAAGGACGTCGAGAGATTTGTTTCCTTCCCCTCATGGGAAGGAAAAGATGTAGTTGATCTAGACATGTATATATATAGGCATCAGTGGACATATTCGATACACATTTGATGTATATGACATTCTATATTTGATGTATGACATTTATTCGATGTATGACATTATTCGACTTATGACATTATTGGTTAATATATGATATGTTTGTTCATATACGACATATGATATGATATGTTTGTTCATGTATGACATTAAATTAGATATGTTCATGTATGACATTAAATTAGATATGTTCATGTATGACATTAAATTAGATATGTGCATGTATGAAATTAAATTCAATACCTAATCTATTCAAAAATTTGATAGAATATTGATTAACAATAAACTTTATCATTGTTTAAGCATAAGTTAAGCATTTGCAATATGTCATCGTCATATGATTTATGATCTTGTTCATGTTTAAATTTTTCCTTCTCTATCATTTGTTTATCAAGTTTAATTCAATACCTAATTAGTTTGAATTTTTGATACAATATTGATTGGCAATAGACTTTATTAGGCAATATTCGTGGACCTCCTAGCAATTGGTCACCTAAATGAGAATCTTGAGATTTATTAGGAACTCCATTAAAGAAATCAGTAGTTTGAAATTACTCTATCCAAAAAAATAGTGGTCTACAAATATTAGAGAGATAGACTTAATATTTACCAAGTGGCCATCCAATGCCAAGTGTTGTGGATGTATCTCCATTCAAAGTTCAATCACATGTTAAATAATAGACATTTTAGGAGTAAGAATAAGTTATCTAACCTTATTAACATTCTTTTGTATGAGTTCCAAGTAAGGTATCAAGAGTGCTTGAAATTCAAGACTTTGTCTTCTCATCTTGTCCATGTCTTTACTTAAATCAACCTCGATTAACTAAGGTACCTCAATTAACTTAAAAACACTATTATTTAAATCCTCATCAATATTTTTCAACTTTCTTTAAAATATATTGTGTCAAATGTAGTACATCACATAACTATTGGAGTAGGTGGATTATCTCCTTAAGAATATTTTCTAGCTCGGTTGTAATACCACCAAGTTCAACTTGTTGAGCAGTAATGGACTCATTTAGTTTCTCCATAATCTTCTTCTCTATTCTTTTCTCTTCTAATTGTATCAAATTTTCATTAACATCAACATCAAGTGAATTTACCTATTTTACAAGTAAACTTAATTGATCAATCATTGGAGGTTTGTCATTGGCTGGTGCATCTAGAACAATTTGTAATAAGATGTCCTTCACATCTTATAATACTTGTTTGTACTTCACTTGCTATCTTTCTCTTTTGCATCTTTCCCCTTCACAATTCTCCATAATGTATCATAGCATCATAATCCAATTTTGTATGATCATAGATTGAAAGTATGATAGCTTCATCTAATATTACCTTATCTCTTCTACTCTTTTTCATCTTTTTCTTGTCTTGTAATGTGATTGATCTTGTTCTTGGTGATATAATTGGTTGCACTAAAGCCATCTCCTCCTTAGATTTCTTATTTTTCTCATCAATTAAAGGTTTGTCTTACTTTACCCACTTTTTGTTGTGCAAATATTAGGCTATTTAGCTAGTGTCCCTATAACAACATTTGAAACAACAATTTTCTTTAGTTTTGGCTATGTGTATACAATAGCGTTCATTATTATTTAAGGGAATAGTGATAGTTACTAATCCATGTAACCCCAATAATGTTTCCTTTTATTCATTACAGTCCTATAATAGTTGATAATTTCTATAAGGATTTAACTAATTCTGACTTGGTTGTACATAAGGTACCTATTAGTAAGTCATATTTTGCGAATAAGGACTCTAAGAAGAATTTTGATCCTTTGCAAAGCTATTCTCCACATCAAACTCCCATGCCTGATTCAGTTCAAGTGTCTACTTGTAAGAGACAACAAAGAAAACCTAATGCTTAAAAGATTAAAGAAAAAATTGACCTTGGTATTCAAGCTACTCTGGAAAAAAATTTGATAGATAGCAAAAGGAAAAGGAGTGCAAAAGGCACTCCTTAGAAGAATGAGGGACCTTTCATGAAGTGTTAGACAAAAGATGTGCTCTCTAATCTAACTTGATGCGGGTGGTGCTAATGTAATTTTGCTTCAAAAAACAAAATTGTCTCAATAATCATATTCTTCTATAATTGCAAAGTTGACTAAGTGGAACTCATTTCATGTTCATGTTGCAGGTGCTTTAGGTGGTTCATGTATTCTTTGGAACCATAAATCTTGCACTGCTATATATTCAGTCTTTTCCTAACTAGTGGCAAGTAGTTGTTATTAATTTTGGTATGTCATTCATAGTGCTCAATATATATGGCCCTACTTCTACATGTGATGATAAGACAGAACTTTTGGATTCCTATTCTTAGGCTATTTCCAGCATTCAAGATGATAAATTTATTGTGCCTGGGGATTTCAATGGCATTCTATCTCAGGATGAGAAAATTGAAGGTATATTCCCCTTCTTCATAAAATGATAATTTTTTTGATTTTGTGAATAATAACACCCTCATTGATATCCCTCCTTCTAAAGGGGCATTTACATGGACCAATAAGGGACAAGAATTTCACCAAATTACTAGAGACTTGATAGGTTTCTTATTTCTCATGATTGATTCCTTTCAAATATTAATATTAATTCAAAAATCCTCACTTTGGTTGCTTCAGATCATTTTTCCATTTCTCTATATATTGAATCTAAGGGGAGTCCCAGTGGTAGTAAACCATTTTTTAAGTTTAAGCATATGTGGTTTAGGCACTTGGATTTCTTGTCACTACTCAACCAATGTTGTCTGCTCCTTTTGTCAAGGAATCTAGAATGTATCAGCTTCACATGAAGCTTATATAGGGTTTACCAAGCTACCTGGAGCTAACAAAGTATATAGTTTGATCCCATGACGAAAGGTGAGAGAGATTTGGCAGTTGGCAACTTTGTACTAGCCAACACTGCAAGTTTTAGCATCACCCGAGATGGCATTGTAAAATGAAAATGGAATGTGATCTCCAAAAAGTGAGAGAGGTTATTGTAGGTCTCTACAATACGGTCCTATAGGAACTATAATCACATACATACCTCGCATGAGCTCCGAGATATGCCCTGTCAAAGATCGCAGCCCTATGGGATTCAGTGACCCTTGGAGACATTTTGGTTCGGCGTGCCCGAGAATGTTTGAGTGCTAAAGGGGATAGGACGAGGTTGAGGATAGGGTTTACTCGACCACCCAAAGCTAACAGAGCAGACAGTTCAATCCCACGATGAAAGGTGAGAGAGATTTGGCAATTGGCAACTTTGTACTAGCCAACACTACAAGTTTCAGCATCACCCAAGATGGCATTGTAAAATGAAAATGGAATGTGATCTTCAAAAAGAGAGAGAGGCTATTGTAGGTCTCTGCAACATGGTCCTGTAGGAACTAGAATCGCATCCATACCTCACACGAGCTCCGAGATATACCCCATCAAATATTGCAGCCCTATGGGATTTAGTGACCCTTGGGGACATTTTGGTTCGGCTTTCTCGAGAATGTTTGAGTGCTGAAGGGGGTAGGATGAGGTTGAGAATAGGGTTTACCCAGCCACCTAGAGCTAATGGAGCAGACAGTTTGATCCCATGACGAAAGGTGAGAGAGATTTGGCAATTGGCAACTTTGTACTAGCCAACACTGCAAGTTTCAGCATCACCCGAGATGGCATTGTAAAATTAAAAAAAAATGTGATCTGCAAAAAATGAGAGAGGTTATTGTAGGTCTCTACAACACGGTCTTGTAGGAACTAGAATTGTATCCATACCTCACACGAGCTCCGAGATATGCCCCGTCAAAGATTGTAGCCCTATGGGATTTAGTGACCCTTGGGGACATTTTGGTTCGGCATGCCCGAGAATGTTTGAGCGTTGAAGGGGGCAGGATGAGGTTGAGAATAGGGTTTACTCAGCCACCCAGAGCTAATGGAGTAGACAATTTGATCCCACAACGAAAGGTAAGAGAGATTTGGCAGTTGGCAACTTTGTACTAGCTAACACTGCAAGTTTCAGCATCACCTAAGATGGCATTGTAAAATGAAAATGAAATGTGATCTCCAAAAAGAGAGAGAGGTTATTGTAGGTCTTTGCAACACGGTCCTGTAGGAACTAGAATCACATCCATACCTCACACGAGCTCCGAGATATGCCCCATCAAAGATCGCAGCCCTATGGGATTTAGTGACCCTTGGGGACATTTTGGTTCCGCATGCCCGAGAATGTTCGAGCGCTGAAGGGGGCAGGACGAGGTTGAGGATAGGGTTTACTTGGCCACCCAGAGCTAATGGAGTAGATAGTTTGATCCCATAATGAAAGGTGAGAGAGATTTGGCAGTTGGCAACTTTGTACTAGCCAACACTGCAAGTTTCAGCATCACCCGAGATGGTGTTGTAAAATGAAAATGGAATGTGATCTCCAAAAAGTGAGAGAGAGTTTATTGTAGGTCTCTACAATATAGTCTTGTAGGAACTATAATTGCATCCATACCTTGCACGAGCTCTGAGATATGCCTCGTCAAAGATCGCAGCCCTATGGGATTTAGTGACCCTTGGGGACATTTTGGTTCGGCGTGCCCAAGAATGTTCTAGCAGTGAAGGGGGTGGGATGAGGTTGAGGATAGGGTTTACCCGACCACCTAGAGCTAACGGAGTAGATAGTTTGATCCCACGACGAAAGGTGAGAGAGATTTGGCAGTTGGCAACTTTGTACTAGCCAACACTGCAAGTTTCAACATCACCCGAGATGGCATTGTAAAATGAAAACGGAATGTGATCTCCAAAAAGTGAGAGAGGTTATTGTAGGTCTCTGCAACATGGTCCTGTAGGAACTATAATCACATTCATACCTTACACGAGCTTTGAGATATGCCCCATCAAAGATCGCAGCCCTATGGGATTTAGTGACCCTTGGGGATATTTTGGTTCAGCATGCCCAAGAATGTTCGAGCACTGAAGGGGGTAGGACGAGGTTGAGGATAGGGTTTAACCAGCCACCTGGAGCTAACAAAGTAGATAGTTCGATCCCACGACAAAAGGTGAGAGAGATTTGGCAGTTGGTAACTTTGTACTAGCTAACACTGCAAGTTTCAGCATCACCCGAGATGGCATTGTAAAATGAAAACAAAATGTGATCTCCAAAAAGTGAGAGAGGTTATTGTAGGTCTTTGTAACACGGTCCTGTAGGAACTAGAATCACATCCATACCTTGCATGAGCTCCGAGATATGCCCCGTCAAAGATTGCGGCCCTATGGGATTTAGTGACCCTTGGGGACATTTTGGTTTGACGTGCCCAAGAATGTTCGAGCACTGAAGGGGGTAGGAGGAGGTTGAGGATAGGGTTTATCCGGCCACTCGGAGCTAACAGAGTAGATAGTTTGATCCCACAACGAAAGGTGAGAGAGATTTAGCAGTTGGCAACTTTGTACTAGCTAACACTACAAGTTTCAGCATCACCCAAGATGGCATTGTAAAATGAAAATGGAATGTGATCTCCAAAAAGAAAGAGAGGTTATTGTAGGTCTTTGAAAAATGGTCCTGTTGGAACTAGAAATGCATCCATACCTTGCACGAGCTCCAAGATATGCCCCGTCAAAGATCGCAGCCCTCTAGCATTTAGTGACCCTTGGGGACATTTTGGTTTGGCGTGCCCCAGAACGTTTGAGCGCTGAAGCAGATAGGACAAGGTTGAGGATAGGGTTTACCTAGCCACCTGAAGCTAACAGAGTAGACAGTTCGATCCCACGACCTTTTTTCCACTAAGTTGCAAATTTGAGCAACTTTTACAACTTTCAACAATGCAACTTTGCACAAAAAGTGCAATTTTTAAATTTTTCACTTGATCCCAATTCTATGACTCAGAAAAGGTTCAGCAATAGTAAAACCTCAAAGAAATATAGGAATATAGATAGTTTTATGGTTATTTCCTCCAAGTTGCTAAATTGTTGCAAAAGTTGCTAATGCAACTTTGCAATTTTTGCATTGACAACATTTGGGTGAATTATGCATTTTGGCTTGGAGGGTATGGAAACTAAAAGGTGTTGATGGGAACATGCTAGATAGCGTAGAAAAAACCTATTAAAGCCTAAAAACATCTTAGAGTTGACTGTTTGTAGGATTTGCCCATCAGGAACTAGAAGGGTCACTTGGCACATTGTTACAAGTTTGCTCATTTTGGGTTGTTACTTGGGTCCATCACCCTATCCTCTACATTAGGATTGATCCTAGGTTAAGGGTGGATAGAAAAGACCTATAAAGGTATTAAATAATGTAATAAGGCTATCAAAGCCTCTAAGAGATGTAAAAGGCACTAAAAGTGCAATATTTTGTAAGCCAAAATGGGCTTAATCAAGTCATGTAAAGGATCCAAAGGGAGGTTTCATTTGTTTTTGAGAGTCTAAATGAGTTTAAAACCTCATTCCCATGTGTGGGAGACAAGTTTGGGTAGTCAAAATTGATTGCTCCAAAGGTGGATTTAGTGTTTTCTCTAAACAAGAGTTTCATTTTACATTGGAAGTCATCTAATATAACCAAAGTGAAGGTGTTTGAACCATTTTGGGATTCTAGAGACATTTCCAAGTAAGATTTCTAGAAAGCCCTAGGGTAAAGGGGCTAGAAAGGAGGGTATGCAAACTCGCCTAGGGCTAGATTTCTATGCTCCTTTCAAACACTTATTTGTTGATTTCATTGCCTAGCTGAGTATGCAAACTCGCCTAGGGCCTCTTGGGAAAAAAAAAAACCTCTGCAAAAAAAGACCAAAATACATATTTACATTTTTTATACAGTCTATTACTTGATTCCAAAAGGCCATCATTTTTCCACCATTGGAATTCAAGTTATAGAGGTTTCTTTGTTGATTGCTTTGTACAAACCAGCGAACTGGCAACTTTAAAAAGATTTTTCAAAATAGTAAAGGAACTGATCAAAAAAAAATCCTAATCTTTACCAAAGAATCTACATTCCATACGCTATCAAGCGACATGAAAACAGAAACCCTATCAATCCATTAAAGGTGTGGATGAAGGGTAAAATCATAAAATTGTCATCAAAATGCTTAGTTTGCTCTTCATTCCAATGCCAAACTTCGTACAAAAGCATGTTCCAACCCTCAAACTAACTTGGATTAGTCTTAAATACCTCTTACCCACATGAATAAATAGATCTCATATGTTTCCAACTGATTCCTCAAGCCCTTATTAAGTTTTAGCACTTTTTGTTAATGTTGTCAAGCAACTTTGCAAACTTGCAAAGTTGCTAAGTGCAACTTTTGCACTATTGTGCATTTAATGGCTCCATGACCTCAAACATGGTTAAATGAACCTATTTCCATGTAATTAAAACTTTTAACATTTTTTCCATCTTTCCCATCCTCCTGGGGTCTTGGTCAATGTTTGACCATTCTAGGCTCTAACAAGCAATTTAAGCAATTTTGCCAACATAGAAGCAACTTGGGAACTCAAACACAACAAAAACCTATTTAAAAACACAACTCACACACTTAGGACTTTATCACATAACCCTTATTCATGTGGTTTGGACAAGACCACTACAAGCCAAAAATGATTTAGGAAACTTGGCATATTTCCTAGGTGCTCCTACACCAACAAAGCTCAAAGCCAATGGGTAGAACTCAATAGTAGGAAGAAGAAGTTGTCGACTACTAGCCCCTTTTTTAACATGGTTACTAAGAGAAAGTACAAACCTAATGTGGAAGGTAAGAATTATTGTTTGGGTAGGAAGAATAATAAAGAAATAAGAGAATTGGCAAGTAAAGTTGATATAGTAAATGGGAGACAGTTCACCATCTATGAGAGTTGTAACAAAAGTTATAAAGGAATATCATATCATAGAATATTAGAGGATTGAATGCTCCTCATAAGGAGGATATTTTGTGGAATGTGGTTTGGTAACCCAATTTGAACATTTGGAGGGACCCTTGTGGAGAAGGGTAGGTATTTAGTTTAATGGTTTGAATCTATTCTTGAAACAGGTCATTTGCTGAATGTTTATTACTTCTTGGGGATCTAGTTTGACTCCTCAAATCATTGGTATCAAATCTAGTAGATCTATTGAGGGGTGCAAAATTAGTTACTTGTGTTGTAGATTGTTATATTGAGAAGATGCCTCCAAAAAAAATATATAGAAGGAGATACAAGAGCTGATATAAGCTACTAAAATAACAGATAGAGAGTTGAGGAAACAAAGAGACTAAAATGCAATAAGGTAAAGAGAAGTGGGACAAGTAAGCAAGAAAAATGAAACCATCTTGAAAATCTTGGAAGCTTTGGAAAGGATTCCTACGAGGGATGTGCATGAAGAACAAGAAAATGATGCTTAAGCACTTGAGAATCCTCATGGAGAGGATGGAGGGGACTTAGATCTTGAAGAAAGAAGGATGATAAGGTTGTTGAAGATATTTCAATGTGGTAGAAGAAAGACAATAACTGATTTCCATATCTATCATGGCAAGATAGATAGTGAAGAGGTTTTGCGGTTGATAGATTCCCAAGAGAATTATTATAATTATGGAGATATAAGTGAAGTAAAATAAGGTAAAGCTATACAAAACATAGCTAAGAGGGACAACATTGACATGGTGGAGTAGTGTAATAGAAAAGAGGTTTTGTAAGGGTGGAAAAAACATGACCAAATGGTGAAGGATGTGCATCTTCCATCAAATAATACAATCCAAAAATAGAGGATAAGGAATAACTTGAAAGAAAAGGAGATGGGTTTGATGACCTACATAGAGGAATTTCACAAGTTGAGCATAAGAGGTGGATTAGAGCATAAAGATGAAAATGTTGCAAGGTATCTTAATGGGCTCATATAAAACTTGCAAAATGGGATTACCTTGATTTTTCCTAAGATGCTTAGAGATAGTTTTCAATTGGCTATAAGTGCATAAGATATGGTCAATAGGAAGAAAGAGAGACAAGAAGGTGGTAGAAAAAATGCAAGTAGAGGAAGGGGAAGAAAAACCAATAATATGGGAAGAAATGATAGTTTAGTTTCATATGAAATGGTGAACAATTTATATTTGGAATGGTCACCACACAATAGGCCGTATAGAGCATCACATGTAAGTAGTGATGATTTTCTTAAAAGATAGATGACTATGAGCATCACATGTATAGAGCATCTCCATTAAAATATGTTTGCTGGTGTAAACCTATGAGGAATAGTTGGTCCCAATTTAGTTGTGTGTCAATATTAGGAATGTGACCAATTAATGCGACAACCTCATCATATGTCACTTGAACAAACTTGTGCGTCAACTTTATTAGCCCTCTTCTTTGCTGACCTACAAATGAAGAATTAGCACAGTAAAAAATCTAAGATAAGATTTTAAAAATTGGTCCTATTAAAGAATCTAATATAAATTCAAATAATGTATCTAGATTCTAAACAAATAAAAACTAAATCTCATCACTTACACATCATAACAATGCGGTCCACCTTAGTCATGTGATAGTTTTGGGGAAGAGGTTGTAACATTTTATTTGGATCCAATTGATCACTTTTTATCTCTCTCCCTCTCTCCCTATTCAATCTAATGAGCCAACTAGATCTGCTCGACATTTTAATGTCTCAAGTATTGCCTCATGGTCTGACTCACGAACTTTCCAAAGAATCTTATTATGTGGTTTTCCACCATATTTTATCAAGTGGAAATTTGATGCAACAACAAGGTTTGAATAATGAAGAATCTTCCTCTCTATTTGCCAATCCTCAAATAACCACAAGTTAGGATTCTTCATAGGATATCATCTAAGCCATGTGCCTGTTACAACCACCACACCGACATGGTACTCTAAACCTTCACCATCTATAAACAAGTGATCCAATTTTTGTTTGGCTTCAACACAACAACACAAATAATAATCTATCCCTTCTTCATTGTCTTCAGGTGCAATAACAGCAAAAACATGGCCTGCAGTGACAAATGTACAAAATGCGGTCATTAATTCAAAAAATAATTAGGTAAAAGTTATAAAGTTACATATTGAAATTAAAAAGATATATACCAGGTTGCACTAGATCTGACAAGTGGTTAAAGTCAATAAATGAATCCATCTCTACCATTTCCAGTGCTTGTGGGGGACGATAGGTGTCAATTGGGTCCAACACTCATATATCCCATTTGTCCACCCATTCAGTTGACTCACAGTCATCCCAATTTTCTTCTGCACATAATGGACAATAGCATGCCATTTTTTCATGTGTGGATACTCCATGAACCTGCATCAGAGCTTCTAAAAGAGTGTAACTCACTAGATCCTATTAGTGTGCAACAATCTTGATATAGTGCAATGTTAGTATTATCTATCAACCAAAAAAATCTACAAACTGTAGAATCACCTTCCTTACTTGGACCCATTATAGTGTTACACCATTGGACGATGGATTTTGCATCTATGAATATTGCTCCATCTTTGTACTTTAGTTCTTCACGATCCAAGGCTCTTTTAATGCATGCACCTGCACCATCGTGCTCTCCCTTACCATGACCAGCCTCTGTGAAATTCCACATATATTGAATTCTACACAACCTGTGCATCCTGCTCAACCAATAGAACATCCATGCATTCTTGAATTGAGATGCACAATTGTCTGACCAAATAATGTGCTGATGATATGATGTGCCCCTATTAGCCAAATCTTTGTAAAATAGTTGAAAACAACCATGTACAAACTCTGTAGATTGTGATCAATCATCGCTAATGTAAAAATGGTACTCCCTCAAAATCTTCCTATCATCCTCTATACTTGTAGGTGAATGCATGAATGTTATGTGAACAAATATGGAAACCTGTTGAGATGTATAATACTTTGCTTGCACCTCATTTTGTGGTTGTAGTGTGTAGTTCTTTGCAAAATCTACAACCGAAACAATGGTATCCAATGGAAACATATCCTTGCACAACTTGAATTGCAAATTCAACCATTGAGCTCTATGGGTATGCCTTGCATACTCATAAATAATCTTTTCACAAAAAATCTTCATGAACTCATACACTGGAATCTTTTTAATGACTAGATCACATATTTTAACATGTTTCCCATCTTCTATAGCATATGTCACTGTCTTGAATTTTCTATAATCTACTATTTCATTTCCAATTGCATGCATACTATCCATATGTTGACAAGTTGATAAAAGTTGCAAAGAATCACAAAATAAGCACGTACCATCCAAGCATGATGTCTTGTAAAATTTTTGGTCGTCCCCTATTTCACATAAAATGTTGGATATGAATTCCCTTGAAGATCTTAGTGGCTCTTTTATGTCACAATCCTGCAAAACAAACTGAGAATGCAAAACTACGCATATATGCCTAAAAACATCAAAATGGTTAGAAAATTCAATATGTATCCTACAACAACAAGTTGTGTGTGCGTGATTGATCTTCACATAAAAATGTTTACCCATCTCAAAAAATCTTTGAATTATTCAAATTTGAGGATACATACCAATAAATTTTGCAAAAAATTGTGTCTGAGTTGAGTCCAAAAAATGTTTCGCATGTGGCTCGCGATTTCGGCTTCCAATCCTCCTTCTTACAACATCTCTTTGATTAGGAGAAACGCCTGTATTATTTTTTCAAAAATCTTTGATCAATGATTTCAAGGCTTCACTAATTTCTTTATCCTTTCATGGTTGTCTACCGCTGAATGTCCATAACTCATTTTTTGTTGGATCTTCTAATCTCTCATACCTTAGCATGGCTCTTCTTAGGGTAATGTTTTGCTTGTCTTTCTCATGAGTCGAGCTTTCTTCATTTGGCTACTTACTATTGTTTATGTAAGTACTCGTCTTGTGATATTACTATCTTTGGTGCATGATTTAGAACCCACTTTGTCATAAGCACTCATTAGATTCTTTACAATATTTCTTTCATTTGAATTGTCCATCATTCTTAGCCCAAGAATCTTCATGATAGGCCTAAATTTCAAATTTTTCATCATTTCAAAAAATAATTGGCATTGACCTGTAATATTCAATTCTTCAAAAAATAATCTCCACATACTATTAACTTTTCTTTGACAAGTACACTTGCTACTCTTGCCAGACATTGATTTCAAAATGTTAGTATCAATATCAATCAAATATTTTGGTCTTCTAAAATGAATTCTAGAAGGTGTTCTAATCTCTTCAATTCTCTCAACATTTTGAACATCAATATAAGGTTGAGTGTATTGCGTACCTTGAACCGAAGATGATGTGCCTTGGCAATAAGATGTAAAAGATGGAATATCACCTACAAGATGTGTTGATATTGTGCTTTCAACATGACATGATGGAGTGTGTATATCGTTGGATCTACAAATCAGTGTCTCTTCTACATGAGAGGATGATATTCCTTCAACATTGGAAGATGGTACTCCAACATTGGAAGATGGTGTAGCAGACGATATGACTCCAACATTGGAGGATGGTGTAGCTTCACAATTCAATTGTCTTCTTGAGCGTAAAAATCCCATTCGTTCTCTTTGTCTTTCTAATTCTTCCTCTTTGTTTCTTTGTACTGGTGGTTCTTGATCCTCTTCAAAAGTCAATTCTTCATTATTGATTTGTAATTTTCTTTGTTCACGTAGTAATTTCATTTTATCTCTTTTAATTGCCAAATCTCTCTCCCTCTCTTCATTTGTTTGAATCTTTGGTTTCTTCCTTGGCATGATGATGATTTCTACATGTCAAATTATTCAAACATCCGAATTACTTAAATGTGTAAATTACAAATTATTCAATTACATATAAAAATTATAATTATTTGAATGATTACACAATATATATCAAATGACTTGTAAAATTTCTAACCATTCCGAAATAACATTTCATTCAAACATACAATTTTCAATAGATTCACTATATATTAAATAACATGTCAAATTATAATCAAATTTGTATCTATATATTGACAAACAATATTTAAAATGGATTGCACTAACCTTTTCTATACAAGTAATATTCAAAAAGTCTTCAAATCACGTATCCAATGATTGAATTTGGTGTTTGCTAACTTCCAAAAGTGTTGAAATAGTGTTTGCTATGTTGAAACCTGTGATTTCTATCGAAATAACAGAGTGCATAACAGACCAAAAGCAAGAAATGGATGAAATGGGCCCCAAGGTTGGTTTTTTACCATTTTTAGGTATTTAAAATAGTGTGTATGCACTATAACGCATACGCACTATAAAGCACATACGCACTATGTGAAATCACATCACTCCCCATCCTCCCTACTCTCTCTCCCATCCCTTCCCTCTCTCTCTCTTCCTACTCTCTCTCCCCTATCCCATCCTTTACTCTCTCTCACTCTCCCTCTCCCACCACCTACTCTCTCTACCTCTCTCACCCTCTCTCCTCTCCCATCCCTGACTCTTTAGATATCTCACACACTCTCTTATCCCCCCTATCTCTCTCCCTCTCCCTCTCCTACCGCCTACTTTCTCTCCCCATCTCCTACTCTCTCTCCTCTCCCATCCCCTACTTTGTCTCTCTTACACACATTCCCATTCCTCCTATCTCTCTCCCTCTCCTACTGCCTACTATCTCTCTCTCTCCCTCTCTACTCTCTCTCTCTCCCAGATTGTACGAGCTCTCTCTACCACCACCTACTCACTCTCACACTCTCTCTCATTCCCTACTCTGTCTCTCTTACACACACACTCCCATTCCCCCTCTCTCTCTCCCTCTCCCACCGCCTGCTTTCTCTCCCCCATCCCCTGCTCTCTCTCTCCTCTCCCATCCCCTACTCTCTCACACTCACACTCTCTTCCATCCCCTACTCTGTCTCTCTCTCACACACACTCCCATCCCCTTCCTCTCCCATCCCCTACTCTCTCACACTCACACTCTCTTCCATCCCCTACTTTGTCTCTCTCATACACACACTCCCATCCCCCCTCTCTCTCTCCCTCTCCCACCGCCTACTTTCTCTCCCCATCCCCTGCTCTCTCTCTCCTCTCCCATCCCCTACTCTCTCAAACTCACACTCTCTCCCATCCCCTACTATGTCTCTCTCACACACACACACTCCCATCCCCCCTCTCTCTTTCCCTCTCTTACTGCCTACTTTCTCTCCCCCATCGTCGTACTCTCTCTCTGCCACCCCCTACTCTCACACTCTCTCCCATCCCCTACTCTCTCTCTTTCATAGATACACACACTCTTATCCCCCCACTCTCTCCCTCTCCCTCTCCCACTCCCTCTCCTATCGCCTACTATCTCTCTCTCTCTCTCTCTCAAGTTTTATTTCTTCCTCTCTACTCTCTCTCTCTCCCATCCCTTACTCTCACTCTCTCTCCCATCCCCTACTATGTCTCTCTTACACACACTCTCCCATCCCCCCTCTCTCTTTCCCTCTCCCACTGCTTACTTTCTCTCCCCCATTTCTGTACTCTCTCTCTGCCACTCCCTACTCTCACACTCTCACACTCTCTCCCATCCCCTACTCTCTCTCTTTCATAGATACACACACTCTTATCCCCCCACTCTCTCCCTCTCCCTCTCCCACTCCCTCTCCTACTGCCTACTATCTCTCTCTCAGGTTCTCTTTCTTCCTCTCTACTCTCTCTCTCTCCCATCCCTTACTCTCACTCTCTCTCCAATCCCCTACTATGTCTCTCTTACACACACACTCCCATTCCCCCTCTCTTTCCCTCTCCCACCACTTACTTTCTCTCCCCCATTGTTGTACTCTCTCTCTCTGCCACCCCCTACTCTCACTCTCACACTCTCTCCCATCCCCTACTCTCTCTCTTTCACAGATACACACACTCTTATCCTCCCACTCTTCTTCTCTCCCATCCCCTACTCTCTACATCTGTCACACACACTCCCATTTCCCCTCTCTCCCTCTCCCTCTCCCTCTCCCACTCCCTCTCCCACTGCCTACTTTCTCTCCCCCATCCCCTACTCTCTCTCTCCTCTCCCATCCTCTACTCTCTCACACTCTCTCCCATCCCCTACTCTGTCTCTCTTACACACACACACTCCCATCCCCCCTCTCTCTTTCCCTCTCCCACAACCTACTTTCTCTCCTCCATCATTGTACTCTCTCTCTGTCACCCCCTACTCTCACACTCTCTCCCATCCCCTACTCTCTCTCTTTTAGAGATACACACACTCTTATCCCCCCACTCTTCTTCTCTCCCATCCCCTACTCTCTACATTTTTCACACACACTCCCATCCCCCCTATCTCTCTCCCTCTCCCTCTCCCACTCCCTCTCCTACCGCCTAATATCTCTCTCTCTCAAGTTCTCTTTCTTCCTATCTACTCTCTCTCTCTCTCTCTCTCTCTCTCTCTCTCTCTCTCCCCCCATCCCTTACTATCACTCTCTCTCTCCCATCCCCTACTCTCTCTCATGCTCTCCCATCCCGTAATCTCTCTCTCTCTCTCTCTCTCTCTCTCTCTCTCTCTCTCTCTCTCTCTCTCTCCCCCCCATCCTGTATGAGCTCTCTTTGCCACCACCTAAGTTCTCTCTCACACTCTCACACTCTCTCCCATCCCCTACTCTATCTCTCTTACATGCACACTCCCTCTCTCTCCTCTCCCATTCCCTACTCTCTAGATTTGTCACACACTCCCATCCCCCCTCTCTCTCCCTCTCCCACTCCCTCTTACACCACCTACTATCTCTCTCTCTCTCAAGTACTCTCTCTCCCTCTCTACTTTCTCTCTCCCATACCCTACTCTCACTCTCTCTCTTACATCCCCTACTCTCTCTCACACTCTCTCCTATCCCCTACTCTCTCTCTCTCTCTCTCTCGCTCTCACCCCCATCCCGTACAAGCTCTCTCTACCACCTCCTACTTTCTCTCAAACTCTCACACTCTCTTCCATCTCTTACTCTATCTCTCTTATAAATAAATACACATTCCTATTCCCCCCCCCCCCCCCCTCTCTCTCTCGCAGTCCCTATCCCACTACCTATTAAATCTCTCTTACATGCTTCCATTCCACCTCTCTCCCTCCCACTCCCTCTCCCACAACCTACTATCTCTCTCTCTCTCTCTCACTCTCTCCCTCTCTCTCCCATCCCTCTGCCATTGCCTGCTCTCTCTATCCCTCTCTCCCTTCTCTCATTCTCTACTCTCTCTCTCTTTCACACACACACCCATCCCCCCTCTCTCCTCTTCCATCCCCTACTTTTTCTCTCACTCGCTCTCCCTCTCCCACTGCCTACTCTCTCTCTCTCTCTCTCTCTCTCTCTCTCTCTCTCTCTCTCTCTCTCTCCTCTCTCACTCTCTCTCTCTCTCTCTCTCTCTCTCTCTCTCTCTCTCTCTCTCTCTCTCCCCCTCCCTCTCCCCCTCTCTACTCTCTCTTACATTTTCACACTCTCTCCTATCCCCTACTCTCTCTCTTTCTCTTTCTCTCTTACACACATTTCTATCTCCCCTTTCTCTCCCTCTCCCATCGCCTACTCTCTCTCGAGCTACTTTATCTTCCCCCTCTCCCATTCCACACTCTCTCTCTTTCACACACATGCACTCCCATCCTCCTCTCTCTCACTCTTCCTCTCCCACTCTGTCTCCCATCGCCTACTCTCTCTCTCCCTCATCCACTACTCTTAATCTCTCTCTCCCAACCTGTACTCTCTCTCACACTTCCTCTCTCTCCCATCTCCTACTTTCAATCTCTTTCCCCCATCCTGCACTCTCTCTTTTCCACCCCTACTCTCTCACACTTCCTCTCTCTCACATCTTGTACTCTCTCTGCCACCCCTACTCTCTCTCCCATCCTATACTCTCTTTTCCACCCCTACTCTCTCTCCCATCCTATACTCTCTTTGCCACCCCTACTCTTTATCACTTTCTTGCTTTCCTCTCCCATCTCTACTTTCTCTCTCTATCTCTCACACACATGTGCATTCCCTTATCCCCCCCCAACCTAGTTCTCTTATGCAATTTAGGTCTTAATAGTGCGTGCGCACTATAGCGCATACGCGCTACTGAGAAATCATTTTTTAGATAGCGTGTGTGCACTATAGCGTGTGCATGCTATAGGGTGCACATGCTATTGAAAGCTTATTTAAACCCAAGCCTAAGGCTTGGTTTTTCCTTGGAGATACAACCCAAAGGTTTGGAGTTTATGAACAGGTCTAAGACGTGTTTCCCAGCAAACATACCAAAAATGATTATTTTTTCTTGTGTGCTCCCCTTCAAGATTCCTAATGGTTGGGTATCGATAAGATCAGGTTACATAGCATTATAGGTCTTTGTGTTAGCTATCTAACCATATAATTTATTTTTAATTTGAACTATTTCAAACCTTTCATCTATAATTTCTTTTGAATGTATGTTCATTTTTTGTCAAAAACCACCATGTACTAATTGGGCTATAGATTTTAGCTCGTTCATCAAATTTTGCAACAACTTAGTTTTTTAGAAACTAGACTCCATTCTACACACTTTGAAAAAAAAAAGTTTTGATTTTAGATTAGTTTTCAATTATTTCTAGGGGGAGCACACAGATATTTCACGTTTTTGGGATGTGTCTAGTCTAAAAAATTATTTTTAAAAAAATACACATTATAAAATTATCCAAAAAATCTGGGATAAACTACATAGTGTTAAGTAACTTTTGACCAGAGCGATTAAAGAATTTCAAAAAAAAATTAAAATTTTTGGGGGGCCACACTTTGTACTGTGTTATGTTTTTTTGGAATAAATAGTACCACTTTTTGTGGCCCCCTTTTTTTAGGACCTAAAACTAAACCATTTTGAAAAAAAATAGTAGTTTAGAAACTAGATTCAAAGGACTACGACTTTTTTTTTCATATCTTAAAATTTTGAGCGTAACTATCTTCAAATTCTTGTTGAAGTTCAAAATTTGTAGATTTCAGGAAAAAGGTGTCCACTTATACCCCCCTTTTGGCACCACAACTTTGTGCACTTACCCAGTAACTAAGTATACCTCTAAAATAATTTAAACATGTTCATTGCATGTGTGAGAAATTTGTTTTTAATAAAGTAAATATTATAAAAGTTAAGTAATTATAACAATATAAAATTGCATTTACCACTCCATGGGGGACATGTATATGCAAGGATGTCCTTTGGTTTAACTAATACGGGGCCACTTTTCAATGAGATATGAATGTTGATTTTGAAGGTTTAATTGACTTCATTCTTTGGCATACTAGGATGATCTCACTACTTACGAAAAAGGCAAAGGATCACTACAACCATTTAGAGAGAAAAATTAGAAGATCCATTGAGTATGAAGTATCTTTAAAAGAAGTGTTAACTTGGTGTCACGGAAAGGAAACTCCTTAGACATATTGTATATAAGGATGGACTTATGATTGACCCTAAAAGAGTAGCAAAAATTGATAATATAAAGGTTCTCAAAATAGTTAAGGCCATACAAGCATTTTTTGGGAAAACCAACTTTGTAAGAAGATTTATTTCAAATTTTATGGAAATAGTCAAACCTATTTCTATAATGATAAATAAGGGAGAAAAGGTTGTGTGGAATGATGAAGCATTGTAAGTTTTCTTTGATATTTAAAGGGTAATTAAGGAACCTCCAGTGCTAAGAGCTCCTAATTTTAAGAAACCTTTTTAGATATTATCTTTTGTTTCCCACCATACCATTGTTGTTCTAATATTGTAGAAGAATTAAGAAGAACATGAAAAACCAATTGCATTCTTTAGAAAAAGTTTGCAAATTTATAAGTTGAATTATGACTTAAATGAGAAGCAAGCATATGCACTAGTAAAAGTTGTAAAATTGTTTAGACTATATCTACTTGGTGTTGAAGTAATTACATATGTGCCAAATTATATTATTAAAGATATATTTAGATAGATAGAAACCATAGGAAGGAGATGCAAATGGATCAATCGAATTCAATAGTTTAACATAAATATCCAAATCACAAAGTTAGTGAAAGGCCAAGGATCATCAAAACTCATGGATGATGTTGATATAGAAGCAATATAGGTGAATCAAATAAATCCTAAAGATATGGTTGTTAATATTAAGCATTTTCCCTAGTATAATGAAGTTGTGTACTACTTGAGGCATATGAAATGTCATGATAGTCCATATGAAAATAAGAAAATAATTGTAGAGCTTCAAGCATCAAAGTATGGTCTAACTCAAGGTGATCTTTGTTCTAGAATTAGGGATATTATATTTCTTTTTGGTTAAGACACATGTCAAGAAGAGATTACCTTGATAGAATTCCATGAAGGACTTTGTGGATGTCACTTTTCAGCTAAAACCACAACCCCTAAAATTTTGTGTACAATATATTATTGGTTATACATATTCAAACATTTACATGCCTATGGAACAAAATGTGAAGAATGTCAAAAATTCTTTGGAAAAATAAAATATGATGGATCTCTTCCTTTGAGGACCTTGTAAGTTGAAGAACCTATTCAAATGTTGGAGATTGATTTTATAGGAGAAATTAGTAATAATTCAAGTGGAAGACACAACTAGATTCTTATAGCTACTAATTACTTAACTAAATGGGTAGAATATATACCTACAAAGAAATCAACTAGAAAATTTGTGATCAAGTTTATAATGGAAAATATTATAACCAAGTTTGGAGTTCCTCACAAGCTTATTATGGATAATGGTATGTGCTTTAGATTAGAAAAAAAAAATTGGATTCTACAGTATGGTATAGTCATATCATACTCTTCCCCATATCATCCTCAAGGAAATGGTCAAGAAGAATCAATTAAGAAGAATTTATTAAACATTATCAAGAGAAAGCTTGGGATACTAAGATCAGTTTGGCAGTATGGATTGACTAAATTCCAGTGAAGAAATCCATAGGTTTTTCTCCTTTTAATCTGGTGCAGGAGCACCTAGGGAAGGCTACTTAGTAACCTAGGGTTCCTTTTTGAGTTTTGGCTTGTAGTGACCTTAGCCAAACACTAGTGAAATAAAGGGGGTGAGTGAGTCCTAGAGTAGGACTTAGCCATTGGGAGGTATAATTGGGTCCTCATTACTACTTGGTTGTCCAAAGTTGTCAAGTGATGTACAAATTATTCTCATCATTGCTAAGGATGGAAATGGTGCATTTAGAGGGCTAGATTATTCAACTAAGAGGTGGAATTATGGTTTCATGTCATAAGTGATATATCCAAGTAGTTGGTAAAATTTTGTGGGGTTTTGACCAAGCTCGATCTAACTAGTACAAAAGTTGTCAAGTTGAATGACAATTTTTATTGCAAAAAGTTCAATTTTGGTAAAAAGGTTGAATAACTACCTCAAAGTGGTTGGAATAGGTGTAATGAGTCTATATAAGGCCTCCCTCAACCTGTAACAAGGGTTGTATGGCATTGTGAAAGAATTTAGGTTAATAAGCAAGCACATCTATTAAGTTATTTTACCACAGTCAGGGTCTTTTGCTTCATTTGGGTACTCAATGGATTGAACTTCATACTATGACTTATTTTTAGGTTGATAGATTTAAATACTAGGTTCATTGTGTGATTAGTTAGTACTTGCAGTTTCATTTCCTTACATTTTGAAAATCTTTTGTGTTCTTCACTATCATTGGTCTAAACCAGGCAAATTTTGAAGATGGGGTCATAACTCACGTTTCCACCATGGTATTTGTACAGTCTCTTGAAATGTGTGGGATGACTCCTTGTACTACAGGCATACAAGAGCTTGGGCCCTGGAAAGAAATTTTGTCCTTTTTACAATGATTCCCTAGGCAAGCCAAGTGAGCATGGTTAGGGATCATAGTGATGGAAACGACATTTAATGGGATTGAATGCATTGATTGCTTCAACCCAAGTGGATGGGGAGAAGGTTATGAAGGTGGAGAAGCCATATACCCAATGAGAAGTCTTGTTGACATGTTTAATAGGGATTTGAGAAAACCCTTGTGGGTGTTGACAATATTTTGGTGAAACCCTTAAGTTTAGGCTTAAAAATAACATCCCACTATACAGACATGTTGGGGAAGTGAGACCAGGTGAATCTCAAAGGTCTTCCAAATGGTTATGTGAATGTAAAGTTTATTTTCAACCTTGTTAATCCTTTTTCCAAGTTGTGTGCCAAAGGAGAGTTTGGAGGCCTGATTCCTTGTAGCCCGATTAGGTCTAGTTTAAGGCAATTTCTTGAAATCGATAGGGATTACTTTGAATTGTTGGTTGAAGAGTCTTGGCAAGGGTCCAATACCTTCAAGAAAAACCTCTCTCTCCAGTGTTAGGTATTTTTATCATCTTTGATCATTTGGTGTGGGTGAACCAAGAAGGTGTCCATGAGACAAGCTAGTATTTGAGTTGATTTCATCATTGGTGTGGGCAAGTGAAGAGAAGGAGGGGATTAGAATCCTTCTAAGGTAGGGTTGGTGGAAGAATGAGAAGATAGGGTGAAGAGAAGATTTTCCCTTGCATCAAAATGCTATTGTAGTGCCAAAAGATTTGGGGTTGTGGATAGATGTTTCAAACTGGAGAGGAATCAGTAGGTGAAATAGTCATGGTGACTGATGTAGAGTTAACCAAGGAGATGGGCGAGAAAAACAAGAAAAAAAAATCCTTGAAGAAACCCTAGAAGAAATTAAAACAAAATTAGAAGAATTTGTTAAGGCAGCTAAGAATAAAGACAAAGAAGGTGAAAGAAATGACAAAGGAAAAGAAAATATTGTTGAGGAAGACATTATACTTGAGCCAAACCCTCTAATATATGAGGAACCATTTTTGAATGCCATTAAAGAACTAGAAGGAAAAGCCCTAGAAGGAATTCCATTATTTAGTGGAAAGATGGACATTGATACAGTGATGGAGTGGATTGAGAGAATGGAGAATCACTTTGAATGTGAAGGTGTAGCAAATGCATAAAAGGTGAAGGTTGCAAAATCAAGACTTAGAGGATCACCATTGACATGGTGGAATTACATGCAAGATGAAAGAGTTAGTGTGAGTAAAATCCCTATAACTAACTGGAATGCCATGGTGACCAAAGTGAAAGAGAACTATATGCCAGAAGATTATGAGGCACAATTGCATAGAAAGAGGCAAGGTATGAAGCAAAAATACTTGGATGTGGCCTCTTACATAGAGGAATTTCAAAAATTATTCCTAAGGTCCAAGATTCAGGAAGAGGAACCTGTTAAGGTGGAAAGATACTTGGGTAGAATAAAATGGAGCGTCCAAGAAGAGTTAAGCCTATGGATCCCTACAACTATTTAGAAGTGTCATCAATTAGCTCTTAAGGTGGAAGAGAAGAATAGGAAGAAGGGAGATTCAAAATTCAAAGGTAGAGGAAGAGGAAGAGATAAAAGAAGACATAGATGTGGCTACCAAGGTAGAGGCAATGATCAAAGAAACCAAGGTGAGTCTGAGCTTGTTGAGCAAGGTAGTGAAACTACTTCAAGGAGAGTTTATACAAGAGGAATAGGTACTCAAAGAGGCTCTAATAGAGGGAGAGTTTTAGGTAGGATTATCTCATATTTTGCAAGTATGAAGTGTTATACTTGTGGTCAGGTTGGCCACCCTACCTATAGATGTCCTGACAAGCCTAATTCTTCAAGTGGTGATTAGGGAGTTGCATATGATCATGAGGACACAATGAGTTCTAAGGTATCTAAGGTGGACCATATTGAGTCAAAGGGAGGAGATAACTTAATGTTCCATAGAGTGTTGATTAGACAACCAAACAAGGATGAACCCAAGCATAGAAGAGCTTTGTTCATAATTAGGTGCTAGATTTTGGGCAAGGTGTGCAAAGTTATTGTGGATTCAAGCTCCAAAGACAACATCATATTAGAGGAAGTTGTTAATAAGCTCAAGTTGGTAAAGGTACCTCATGTTAACCCATACAAGGTGAGATGGTTGAATAAAGGGCAGAGTGTGTTGATGAATGAGCAAACTTGGGTTGAGTTTTCAATTGCAGGCTACAAGGACAAATTGCTTTGTGACATATTTCCTATGGATGCGTGCCATCTACTATTGGGAAGACCTTGGAAATATGATAGAGGTGTTGTCTATTATGGGAAGGATAATTCCATTTCTTTCAAGAAATATGGAAGAACTTACAAGATCCAATCCTTATTGGAGGATGATGAATCATAGACTAAAAATCTTGGTGTGTTGTTGAGTAGTAGAAAAGAGTTCATCAATGCCTCTAAGCGGAAGGTAGTGAAGGGTATGCTATTCTTCTTAAGCCTAAGGAAGAAGAAAAGACTAAACAAGAACCCTTACCAACTGAGATCCAATCGATTCTTGTGAAGTATAAGGATATTGTTAGTGATGGAACCCCTACAACTTTTCCTCCTATGAGAATGATAAGTCATCAAATTGACTTTTTACCTGGTGCTTCATTTCCAAATAAGGAAGCCTATAAGCTTACCCCAGATTAGAATAGAGAGGTAGCTAGGTAATTGCAAGAACTCCTAGATCAGGGTCTAATAAAAAAAGCATTAGTCCTTGTGTAGTGTCAATAGATTTGACATCCAAGAAAGGAGGAAAATGGAGGCTTTGTCCAGACTCAAGGGCCATAAACAAGATCACCATAAGGTATAGGTTTCCCATACCTAGAATTTAAGACTTGATGGATTATCTTGGAGGAGCTTAATATTTCACAAAGTTGGACCTCAAAATTGGTTACCATTAGATAAGGAGAAAGGAAGAGATGAGTAGAAGACATCTTTTAAAACCACAGATGGATTGTATGAGTGGCCTGTGATATCATTTGGGCTCTCAAATACTCCTAGCACATTCATGAGACTCACAAATGAAGTGTTGAAAGATTACACTAGAAGGTTTTTTGTGGTATATCTTGATGATATACTCATTTTCAGCAAGACAAGAGAATAAAATCTTGAACATGTGGAGATGGTACTAAGGAAGTTGCATGAAGAGAAGTTGGCTATCAATTTGGAGAAATCTGAATTTATGAAACAAGAACATGTCTACCTAGGATTTGTAGTATGCAAAGGGTCTTTGAAGATGTACAAAGACGAAATTTCAGCTATCCTAAACTAGCCATCACCTACTACAGCAACAGAGGTAAGAAGTTTCCATGGGTTAGCTCAATTTTATAGAAAATTCATTAGGAATTTCAATGGTATTTGTGCACCATTGCTAGACACCATCAAGGGTGGAGTAAAAACCAATTTTAGGTGGACTTTTGAAGTAGTAAATGCATTTGAAAATTTGAAGGAACAAATAGCCACACAACCTATCCTTAAACTACCTAGGTTTGATAAATTGTTTGCCCTAGAATGTGATGCAAGTGGGATGGCAATACAAGGTGTGTTGAGTCAGGAAGGTAGGCTAGTAGCCTTCTTTAGTGAGAAGCTAAATGAAGCTAAGAAGAATCATTCTTCTTATTTTGTATGAAAAATGTTGATTATCACAGTTCTATGAATCCTTACACTCGAAATCCCTCAAAATAACACCATGAAAATGCAAGATGTCAAGAATCGACTCATAGCTTCCTATCATAAATTTGAAAAGACCTTCAAAAGTTTGAAGTGGTGGCTCTCATATGAACATCAATCTTGGTCTTCAAAAGTGCATCCAATGAATGGAAGATTCAAATAATCATGAACATGCAAGGTATCTCCAAGTCTCCAAGAAAGCTTCAAAAATGTCTATAATAATCATAGCATAAGAAATCATCATGATGTAGCATAAGAAATCATCATGTCAAAATGAAGAAGGAGGTCTCCTTTATATATCAATCTAAAGAGGCATTCCCAAATTGGAGGGAAAATTAAAATTAAATGAAAGGATATGACCCACATAAAAGAATGTGTAATTAGCATTTAATTAAGAGATGTGAAGTGTAACACTCCATAAAAATTATAAGATGAGGGGTATTTTTATTTAATTTAAATGTAAAATAATCCCTTTTCTTCTAAAATAAATTGTATGACAGTTATTTTATTTTTTTCTTTAAAATAATAATTGTTGCACATAATATTAAGTGAGGAGGAGTTCTATTTAATTATAAGGGAGAAAAATCCTTTAATTAAATAATACAAAAATCAAGATGATCAAACCATTTATTTAAAATAATTAAATTAATTAATTCCAATTTAATCAAGAAAATTGATCTAAAATAATAATGATTAATTAAATAATTCAAATAATTTAATTTGATCAAAGGAAATGATGGTACAATATTGATTCAAGATTGACTTAAATTATGAAACTAGGACACATAGTCAAGGTGACCATTTTTGTGTGCTTACACTTATGACTTAGAGTTGTATGCTTTGGTTTAGTCTCTTAGGAAATGGAGGCATTACTTTCTACCCAAGGAGTTTGTGGTATTTACTGACAACCAAGCCCTTAGCTACATCAATACCCAAGAAAAGTTAAGAAATAGACATTTGAGGTGGACGGAGTATCTTCAAGAATTCACATTCGCTATCAAGCACAAGAAGGGGCAATTGAATAAGGTTGCAAATGCACTAAGTAGGACAATACTGACCATTCAAGAAGTTCAACTATATATAATTGGAATAGAAGGTTTCAAGGACTTTTACAAGGATGATGAATACTTTTCTAAATCTTATAAGGTATGCAGTGAGTTTCAAAATTATTTTCATAGTTCTTTTGCTGATTATACCTTGCAAAGTGGACTATTGTTCAAAGGAAACCAATTGTGTGTTCCTAACGATTCTATGAGAGAGAACCTTATCCAAGAAAAGCATAATGGAAGCCTAAGTGGAGATTTTGGCATCAACAAGACACTAGAGTTACTTCAAAGGTTCTACTATTGTCCAAAATTGTACAAAGATGTGACAAGATATGTTGAATAGTGTGTAGTATGCATGAAGGCAAAATGAGGAGCTAGTAATGCAAGTTTGTACCAACCTTTACTAGACCCTAATAGGCCACAGGAGTGTGTTAGCATGGACTTCATTGTAGGGTTTTTTGGAAGCATGATGATGATATTCCTATGGGGGAGTATTGTAGAAACATGATTAGATCATTATCATGATGATATGTTATATTCATGCCTATGTTTGTCATTGATGTCAACATAGCAGTTTTCTATGGTATCTGACAAAAGAACAATGGTAAAGATCTAGTTGGTACAGACATATCATTAGTACTTTCACAAGAGAAGCTAAAGGGAGATTATACTATGTGTCTAGTATATGCAACTAACCTTAGAAGCATAAGATAATAAGTCTAGAAGAAGTTATGCAATTTTTAGTGAAGATTGTTCTGAGATAGAGTTTATAGAGGCATGTTCTAGTAAACTTGTTATATCTCTTAGTAGAGTTATTATTGTGAGAATTCAAAGTTAAATGTGTACAAAAGACATGTTGGTGATAATGTGGCTAAGCTCACTTGTCATAATATTACATGTACAGAAAGTTATTCAAGTTACAAGGTGAAAGATTAATGTTATCGCTAAGTGTAACATGTTCTTAATGTGGTCCTATAATAATTAATTGAGAAGGTGTAATAGTCAACTCAAGGAATTATTTTATGGATTTGGTATAAATGAAGGACATTTTCATTTATCATGTTTGGATGAATGCGAATGATTGTAAGTAGGACAAAGAGTGGAATGCAAAGTTAAGTAGAGCAAAGCGAAGGTGAAGGAAACTTTATTGCTGAGGTTTTATTGTGTGATCTGAAGTTTAATACTTGGATCCAAGGTTTGTGGCCTACTCCACAAGGTCTGATAGTGATTAGTCTAGTTGACAGGACAGAGGAAAGAAGTTAAAGTTCAGTACATACAATTATTTTGCAAGGAATAGTTGAGAGATCAGTTGGATAGTGAGTTCGGTGATCTTGCCCCAAAAGTTGTTTGGATAGTGGATTCTTCTGTCTTCTACAACTCCTAACAGGGTTGGAATCTTCTAACAAGGATTCAAGTCTCCTAACAGGGACTCATATGTACTAAATGTTGTAATAGACTCCTAACAAGGAATATTTATATTAGTACATCATCTTGTGGGCATCGTTCCCACCAGAGTTTTCCCTCTAATCAAGGATTTCCCTAGTTAACATATCTAGTGTAATTGTGTATGTGTATCTTTATATGGTTTTCATTTACTTTGGTTGAATGGTTAAGCTTATCAAGGTGGAAAAATGTTTTAATTATTGGAAAATTGATTCACGCCCCCTCCCCCACCTTAGTTATCTTGGTGTACTATTATTTCTAACAATTGGTATTAGAGCTTTAGGTCCTTGAAGATAAAGTTTAACAACTTTGGGAGATCCATGGAAAACATATTTAGGAAAGATAGTCTGAAGTTCGATGGAACAAATTATGATAGCTGGAAGGAAAAGATGAAGACACATTTGTTGTGTATGGATCCAAGATCTTGGATCTTGACAAAATTAGCAAAGACAATCATTGTTGAAAGTGATTTAGAAACTTGTACTGAGGAAGAGAGAGATATTTTCATGTGCAATGTGAGAGCTAGAGAAGCACTATTGTCTGCACTTCTTGAAATTGAGTACAACTAGGTAAAATCACTTGATACTTCTCATTTGATTTGGAAAGCTTTGGATAATAGTTTTGAAGATGATGAACATTCTAACAAATTAAGGCTACAAAGTTAAATTTTTGCATATTAAGATGCTAAAATGATGGAAGATGAATCTATAAGAACATATGTAGACAAGATATCAAAAATTGTTGTAGGTATTAGATCTCAAGGAGGAACCAAAGAAGATGATGAAAAAATATGGAAGATATTGAAGAGCTCAATACCAACATTTAATTCAGTGGTTCAAATGATACAGTTGTTAATATCTTGTACCAAAGATTTCACAAAGGAGATGTTTCTTGGGAGACTTGAAGTAGTTGAGAATGAGCTAAGATAGTCCAGAGAATTGACTAGAATAGAAATAGTTTTCAGTGCCTTGAATATTTGACCTAGTTTATCAAGGAGCACAAGTGCTAGAGGAGACTTTTCTAGCAGTAGCAAATCTAATGAGGATACAAAGATTGAAGAAGGAGTAGCCTTTCTAGTAAGAAGAGAAAAGGATGGTAATAAAATCTTTAAATGTTGGATTTGTAATGAATTTGTTCATTATGCATCTAAGTGTCATAAAAGAGAGAAAAATTATAAAGGAAATTTTAGACCTAGAAGAGATAGAGAGTGTCTGTATGCAAATAAAGAAGATGATTCTGATGAACAAGCAGTAAGTGCTAGTGATGATGAAATAGGATTCATAGCAATTAAAGAAGAAAGTCCAAAGAAAATAGCTTTGGTATCAAAGGTTAAAAATAAATCTAATTGGATAATTGATAGTGGTTGTTCACATCATATGACTGGTGATATGAACAAGTTTTTTGATTTCAAAAGTCATGATGGAAGCATTGTCAAAGTTGGAAACAATGCACCATGTCATGTTAAAGTTATTGGATCTATAACTCTTGATGGTAAAACTAACACCAAGGATGTATATATTGTTGATGGTTTGAAGCACAATCTTCTAAGTGTTGGACAAATAGTGGATAAAGGTTATCAGTTGCAGTTCACAGAGAAGACATGCATGATTAGAAACAAAGATGAAAAGGTAATTGGAACATGAACTAGATCTAGAGGTAATGTATTTCAAGTGAATCTTATTAAAATGACATGTTTGGTTGCAAAGGTAGATGACAATTGGTTATAACATTAGAGATTTTGTTATATAAACTTTGATAGCATTGTGAAGACTACTAGTTTGTTTGCACTTAGAGATTTTCCTAAGCTTGTTAAGCCTACTAACATAATTTGCAAGGAGTGTGTATTGGCAAAGCATAACAGAACTTCTTTTCCCAACAAGAAGTTTACTATTACAGAAAAATTGGAGATTGTACATATAGATCTTAGTGGTCCTATGAAGATTAAAGGATTCTATGGTGAAACTTATTTAATGAATTCAGTTGATGACTTTTCTAGAATGATGTGGGTTGCATTTCTTAAAGAAAAATCTAAGGCATTTGACAAATTCAAGATATTCAAGAATAGAGTTGAGAATGAATTAGGTATGAAGATTAAATGTTTAAGATCAGATAGAGCAAGAGAATTTACTTCAAATGAGTTTAACATCTTTTGTGAAGCTAATGGAATCAAAAGATAGTTATCAGCTCTAAGGACTCCTGAACAGAATGGCATCGTAGAGAGAAGAAACAGGTTAGTAATAGAAGCAGCAAGACCTATGTTAGCTGAGAATGATGTATCCAAGATTTTTTGGAGAGAAGCTATTAATATAGCAATCTACACTATGAACAAGGTGCAAGTCAAAAAAGACACAAACAAGAACCCTTATGAACTATGGTTTGGTCACTCACCTATAGTTAAGTATTTTAGAATTTTTGGTAGTAAGTGTTATATCAAAAGAGATGATGATATTGGCAAGTTTGATGCTAGAAGTGATGAAGGTATGTTTCTTGGTTATTCATTGAAAAGCTAGGCTTATAGATGTTATAATCTGAGAACTAAGACTATAGTGGAAAGTGCAGATGTAAGAGTTGATGAGAAATTTAGGATATAAGAAAGAATAGTTGACTACAATTCAGATGATGAGAATGTTGTTACTAAACCAAGGAATGATGAAGTATTCTTTGAGGCTAACAATGACTTGTAGAATGAAGGAGAGCTAAGGAAGGAACAAATCTCAGAACCTTCAACAGAGGTAAGAATTGAGATAACAACTCTTGCTTCAAGTAAGAATATGACAAAGAATCATCCACCCAAGAAGATCATCAGAAGCATAGATAAAGGTGTCATGATAAGAAGCAGAATCAATGAAGAACTATGTTTGATATCTCAAGTTGAACCAAATAATGTAGATGAAGCATGTAAAGATGACTATTGGAAGCAAGCTATGAACAAAGAATTGGATTAGATAGTAAAGAATGAGACATGGGAATTGGTCCCCAGACTAGCAGACAAGAATGTGATAGGAACTAAATGGGTATTTAGGAACAAGATGAATGACCAAGGTCAAGTTATAAGAAAAAAGGCAAGATTGGTATGTAAAGGTTACTCACAACAAGAAGGAATAGACTATAATGAAACCTATGCTCTTGTGACAAGAATATAAGAAGCAAGGTTATTCTTAGCATATGCAACATATAAAAAATTTAAAGTGTATCAAATGGATATCAAGTCAGCATTTCTAAATGGAGAACTTGAAGAAGAGGTATACATAGAATAGCTTGAAGATCATCCTTTAATAGGTGACAAGGACATATAATGCAAATTGAAGAAAGCATTCTATGGCTTGAAGCAAACACCCAGAGCCTAGTATGAAAGGTTGGACAAGCATGTGACAAAGCTTGGATATAGAAAAGGTGTGGCAGATAGTAATCTCTATTGGAATGAAATTGATGATGGATTAATAATTTTGGTAACATTTGTTGATGATATCATATTTGGAGGAAATGATGATGAAAGTGACAAGTTTGTAAAAGAAATGAAGAAGGAATTTGAAATGAGCATGATAGGAGAAATAAAATATTTTCTAGGATTGCAAATTGTGTAGGACAAACAAGGAATATTTATTTCTCAAACTAAGTATTTGAAAGATTTACTAAAAAGGTTTGGTTTGGAAACATGTAAACTAATTGGAACACCTATAATAACTAGACACAAGTTATCTACAAAGGATGAGACACCTACTATTGAGAAGAAGAAGTACAAATCTATGATCAGAGGATTGCAATATCTAACTCACACAAGGTTGGATATAGAAAATGTAGTTGGAATTGTTGCAAGATTTCAAGATGATCCCAGAGAAGCACATTATGTAGTAGTCAAAAGGATATTTAGATACCTAATAGGAACACCAGAGTTCAGATTGTGGTATGAAAGATCTAATGATTTCACTCTATATGCTTATAGTAATGTTGATTGGGCAAGAAATATGGATGACAAAAAAAGCAGTGGTGGAGCCTTCTTTCTTGGAGGAAGATTAGTTTCTTGGCTAAGCAAGAAGCAGGACTATATCTCACAAAGTATAGTGGAAGTAGAATATGTTGTAGTAGCAAATAATTGTAATCAAGTGGTTTGAATAAAGCAGATGTTGAAGGATATAAGGATAGAATTCAATGAACCTATTGTCATACATTGTGAATCCAGTGTTTCATTCTAAGACTAAGCACATTTTTATCAAGTATCACATGTTGAGAGAGAAAGTTGTTGAAAAGGAAATTATATTGTGAGTATGTAAACACTAAAGAGCAGATTATAGATATTTTTACTAAGCCTCTTCCCAAATAGACTTTTGAGCATTTGTGAGGTATGTTAGGGGTTATGCCCCTTCCTACATCAGAGTAGATGATGCAGGAGTGCATCAGTCCAACGTAATAGAGCACTATTGTTTGTGTGGACTGAATATTGATGCTTCCTGTATGGGGGAGTATCTGTGCTGGATAGAGTCATCTAGGATTCTTTTTGGATGTTTTTTTGAATAGTGTCTTGGGACACTTAAGCAAGTTAGAAATAGTTGTTGTAGAGTTTGATGATTGTTGAAACCTTTGACATTGATGTCCATGGGGGAGAAATTAGCATAAAAAATAGATTACAACAAGAAAAATAGTTTGAAATAGAAGACATTGAGGTATATCAATGGGAGAGAATGATTGATGAAGAGGATTTGAAAAGAAAGGTTAACTGTCTTTTATAGTTGGTATTTTTGGAACTAGATGTTTTTCATTTATGTTTCCATCAATGCCAAAGGGGGAGATTGTTGGAAGCATGATGATGATATTCCTATGGGGGAGTATTCTAAAAACATGATTAGATCATTATCATGATTATATGTTACATTCATGAATGTGTTTTTCATTGATGTCAATATAGCACTTTTCTGTGGTATCTGATAGAAGAACAACGGTAAAGATCAAGTTGGTACAGATAGATCGTTGAGTACTTTCACAAGTGAAGTTAAAGGGAGATTATACTATGTATCTAGTATATGTAGCGAACCTTGGAAGCATAAGATATTAGGTCTGGAAGAAGTTATGCAAGTTTTGGTGAGGACTATTCTGAGATAGAGTTTACAGAAGCATGTTCTAGAAAACTTGTTATATCTCTTAGTTGAGTTATTATTCTGAGAAGCCAAAGTTAAATATGTATAGAAGACATGTTAGTGATGATGTGGCTAAGCTCTATCATCATAATATTGCATGTACATAAAGTTATTCAAGTTACAAGGTGAAAGATTAATGTTATCGTTAAGTGCAATGTGTTCTTAATGTGGTCCTATAATAATCAATTGAGAAGGTGTAACAACTGACTCAAGGAATTGTTTTATGGATTCAGTATAAAGGAAGGACATTTTCCTTTATCATTTATGAATGAATGTGAATGATTGTAAGTAGCATAAAGAGCAGAATGCAAAGTTAAGAAGAGTAGAGCAAAAGTGAAGGAAACTTCATTGCTGAGATTTTATTATGTGATCTGAAGTTTGATACTTGGATCTGAGGTTCATGACCTAACCTACAAGGTTTGACAGTGATTGGTCCAGTTGATAGGATAGAGGAAAGAAGTTAAAGTTTAGTACATACAATTATTCTATAAGGAATAGTTCAAAGATTAGTTGGAGAGTAAGTTTGGTGATCTTTCCCTAGAAGATGTTTGGATAGTGGGTCCTTCTATCTTCTACAACTCTTAATAAGGTTGGCACAACTCCTAATAGGGTTGGAATCTTCTAACAAGGATTCAAAGTCTCCTAACAAGGACTCATATGTACTAAATATTGTAATAGACTCCTAACAAGGTCCATCCTCTAACAAGGAATATTTATATTAGTACATCATCTTGTGGGCATCATTCCCATTAGGGTTTTCACTCTGATCAAGGGTTTCCCTAGTTAACATATATGGTGTAATTGTGTATGTGCATCTTTTATGGTTGTTGTTTACTCTGGTTGAATGATTAAGATTATTTAAGGTGGACAAATGTTTTAGTTATAAGATAACTGATTCACCACCCCCCCCCCCCCCCCCACCAGTTATCTTGGTGGACTATTGTTTCTAACAAGGTTACCTAAGAAAAAAAAGGGATGTGATAGAATCTATGTTGTAGTGGACAAATTTAGTAAAATGGTTCATTTTATACCTTGCAAAACTACCCATGATGCTAGCCATATAGCTCATCTATTCTTTAAAGAGGTTGTGAGGATCCATGGACTACCCCTAAGCATTGTGTTAGATAGGGATATCAAGTTTATGATCCATTTTTGGAAAACCTTGTAGAGAAGTTTGGGAACTAACCTATCTTTTTTATTGGCTTACCACCATCAAACTGATGGTCAAACTAAGGTGGTTAATAGGGTGTTTGGTAACTTTTTAAGGTGCCTAACTAAAGAGTATGGTCAGACATGGAATGTGATTATACCTAAAGGAGAATGTGCATATAATGATAATGTGAATAGAACAACATGTAGAAGCCCATTTGAGATAGTTTATGGGATGCATCCAAGGGGTATGTGTAAACTTAGAGACCTTGGAGCTATGGAATATAGGAGTGGATAGGCAGAAGACTTCACACAAATCATGAAGGAGATTCAAGAACAAGTGAAGAGGACTATACAATGATTGAAGGCTAAAGTGGATGAGAAAAGGAGGAGTGTTCAACTTGCAATAGGTGATTATGTCATGGTACATTTGAAAAAATCTAGGTTGCATAAAGCAATACCTACCAAACTACAGATGAAGAGAGTGGAACCCTATAATATCATAGTTAAATATGGGACTAATGCATATAAGGTTGAACTACCTAGTGATCTAAACATCTAACATGTTTTAAATGTGGTAGATTTGATCAAGTTTAAAGGGCCTTCAACTGAAGTAGATTTGAACATACATGAGGTTGGCAAGGATGTGGCATCTAATGTGCTACCTCCCAAGATCTAGCTAGAGGTAGAGAAACTACTAGATTCAAGAGTCAAGAAGACTATTAGGCACAAGGTCTGCATGGAACACCTCATCAAGTAGAAAGATATGCCAGAGTCAGAGGCAACATGGGTTATAGCTATAGATTTCAAGAAGATGGGAATTTTTGATGACATATTGTCTACAGGAGTGACATGATTTTCTCTTGTAGGGAGCATGGTGCAAGAGCACCTAGGTAAGGCTACTTAGTAACCTAGGGTTCCTTATTGAGTTTTGGCTTGTAGTGGCCTTAGCTAAGCCACTAGTGAAATAAAGGGGGTTAGTGAGTCCTAGAGTAGGACTTATCCATTGGGAGGTCTAATTGGGTCCTTATTATGACTTGGCTATCCAAAATTGTTAAGTGATGTACAAATTGTTATCATCATTGCTAAGGATGGTAGTTATGCATTTAGAGGGCTATATTAGTCAAGTGAGGGGTGGAATGATGGTTTTATGTCATAAATGATATATCCAAGCACTTGGTAGAGTTTCGTGGGTTTTTTACCAAGCCTGGTCTAACTAGTACAAAAGTTGTCAAGTTGATGATGAATTTTTTGCAAACTAGATGCTATCAAAATTTTCCTAAAGCATGCCTTATATCCAACATTTCTTTATCATTTATGGAATAGTTATTTTTTTCTTCTATGATTTTGCTACTCTCAAATGCTATGGGATGCTTTCTTTGCATGAGGACTACTCCTATCCCTTCCCTTAATGCATCGTATTGTAGTTCAAAGGGTATCATAAAATTGGGTATGGCCAGAACAAGCCATGAACTCATTATATCTTTTAATTGCTCAAATACTTGTTGAGCCTTCTCATTCAATGAGAAAGCACCTTTCTTGGTTAATTTTGTGAGGGGGGGCAAAATATTAGATAACCCTTTTACAAAATGTTTGTAATAACTGCATAACCCAACAAATCCCCAGTGTTGAGTTAGGGTTTTGGGTCTTGGTCATTCTTTAATGCTTTGATCTTTTCTTCATCTATGCTTACTCCTTCTAAATTAATCTCGTATCCAAAGTAAAGGATTTATTTTAGCCCAAACTCACATTTTGAGATTTTGGCATATAATGACTTTGTTTCTAGAATCTTTAGGACTTCTTCAATATGTTGCAAATGTTCTTCCCAAATTTTTCTATAAATGAGGATGTTATCAAAAAACATGAGGAAAAAATTTCTTAATTGTTGCCTGAAAATATGGTTCATACATGATTGGAATGTAGTTGGGGAATTTGTAAGCCCAAAAGGAAGTACTAGAAATTCAAAATGCCCATAATGGCATCTGAATGTTATTATTGGGACATCTTCCTTCCTCATTCTTATATGGTGATATCTAGACCTTAGATCATTTTTTGAAAAATATTGGGCACCATGTAATTCATCCATTAATTCATCTATCATGGGGATTAGATAGTTGTTCTTGATGGTTTTTTTGTTTAAGGCTCTATAATCAATGCACATTCTCATAGTTCCATCCTTTTTCTGTATAAGTACTATTGAAGAGGCAAATGGACTATGCTAGGTTGAATGTGTCCCATGTCTAATAGTTCTTTAATATTTTTTTCAATTTCCTCCTTGTATTTATGGGGTTGCTTGCAAGAGGTGGTTATGACTGACTTGGCTTATTCCTCTAATTCTATGGAATGCTCAAGGCCTCTTTTGGGTGGTAAGCCTGTGGAAATATCTTCAAAAATCTTCTTGTGTTTCTTCAAGATGGGACGTATATCAACATGTATCATTGGCTCATTAGTGAGTGATTTATCAAGATTCATATACTCAGCTATCCACTCTCCTTGATCATGTCTAAGGATGTGTTCTATTCTATTGTAAGTTACTGCTTTGGGTGATCCATCAAGCAATCCCTTTAATGTTATATCTTTTCCTTCATGTTTGAAACATACCTCTAGATTGGGCTTATTGATAGTGAGACACCCTAAGGAGTTAATCCAAGGCATGCTGAGGATGATGTCATTTTGTAGTTTCACAACAACAACAAAATATTCTTTTATGGTGTAGCTATTTAGACAAATTTCTAATTGGAGGATGATCTCCATGCATTGATCAATGGTACCATTGCCCATTATCATGTTGAAGCCTTTGATTTTTTCTTTTTTTAACCTCTTTTAACTACTAGATCCTTGTTGATGAAGTTGTGAGAGGATTTAGAATCTATTAACGCAATCACCTTTTGGCCCTTTAATGTTTCTTTTATATGAAAAGGTCTATTTCCACTCTCTTGGCGACTACAACTAGTGTTCCAAGTTCCTTCTCATCCATCTTTATTCTTTTGTTTGGTGTCTCATCCTTATTTATTTCTTCCATTCTATGAATTTTTCCCCTCTTACATTGGTGATCTCGAGCCCATGGCTCTTTTCACTTGAAGCACAAACCTTTTTTAGATAATTCATCCCTATTCTTCATCGCTTCTTTACCTTGGCATTGATGCCTTGTATTCATGGTTCTTTGTAAAAGTAACATGTTTTATCTTTATTTTCCCTTCTTGGTCTTTCTTGCTTGTTTGGATTTTTAAGAGGGTAAGTTCTAAATCTTTCTTTGGATACATTTGATTCCACTTTTTTGGACTTTTTGATGGCTTCTTTCACCTTTTGAGGTTCTAAAGGGTTAACTATATTTTTTATAGAGTCTTTTAGGCCTTGAACAAATAAATATGTAGTCCTTCTTTATCATGACCAAAAGTTTTGGAACTCATTAGAAAATTCTTCAATGGTTATGTGTTGCTTTAAATGGGTTAGTTCTTTGAAGTACCATTCAAGTTTTATTTGGTCAAATTATCTGATAAGATTTTGAAAGAATTTGTGGTAGGAAGTTATGTTTTGATGGCCTAAAGAGAGAATCTCATTGTGCCACCATCCATGTGTTGTTCCCTCTAAGTGGGGTATATCAAACTGAAGTGTGTCTTCCTCTGTCATTGAGCTAAGAGTAAAATAGGTGTTTAGCTTTTGGAGCCATGCATGGGCTATTATTTTCCTTGATCCATCAAAATTGGGTAGCATTACTTTGTTCACCTTATGTTTAAGCTTTTTTTTTAGCTTCCTTCTGGTTCTTTTAGGGGCCTCATGTTTTTGTCCCTCGTAAAATTTTGCAAATGTTATCAGTTCCCTAATTTCAAGCTCAAGGTTTGCATAGGTTCTTTCATTTTCTACTATGTTATTGATAGGTTGGTTTATTCCTTCCTCTTCCATTTGAATTTCTTCTCTCGATAAGAAGGGGGGTCTCAAGATTCTAGATGATGATGACTCATTAATATTTAGTTCATTTGAACTTATTTCTCTCCTATGGGAAGAGTTGTTCCTGAGGTTATTAATAGAATTCCACATATTTTGCAAGGCTTTTAGAAGGGCCTGGTTGGATTGATCTAATCTTTCATTTTGACTCATGAGAATTTGATTGGTTTGTTCCATGAAATCTCTTAATTCATTGGCAATTTCATTCATGGTAGTTTTCCTAGTTATTCTCTTGTAGGTTTGCATAAATTTTATTCTCAAGATGGCAAGATCGATGGTCTGATATCACTGTAATGTCCTTGGGTACTGGTTCCCACGATCACCTAGATAACAAACCTGCAAAAGTATTAGTTCGTGATAATTTTAATGATACATTACTTAAACATTACATATGCTAGAATTTGACATAGATTCTATTTCATAATTGATGTTTCTTAATGAGAGGTTGTGATCAGACACTTAGCTCATGGGGGAGTGCCTCTTGGGGCACCTCTATTGAAATGGATCTCCACTAAGTGTCATCATCTCACAATTTTCCCTCTC